>JASEVX010000009.1:40458031-40538260 GCA_031761405.1 Serripes groenlandicus
TCCTGCAAACCGGAGCACCAAGGAAGGAAGCCATTATTACGAATTTCAATGTCTTGCGTGGAACGAACCCTGGTCTTCCGCTCTAACTGCTACACCATTTGGACGATCGATTCCCCTTTTAACGTTTCTCTATATATTTACATACAATACACAGACCATGGTCTAAATTTCCGGAGTTCGTGGATGGTGATGAAAATTGTGTGGCGGTGGTGTGGGGCGGTAACTTTTTGAACTCAAAGTGTGACACGAAGAGAAGCTTTATCTGTGAAAGGCCGGCGGCTGGATATAGTGAGTTGATATGGCATTTTGGGCGTCATGCTTAATCTACATACATTTTTTAAAGGCATCTTCTCCTTTTGCCGAAATGCTTGCACAATCTGTCAGCTGCACATTTGTCGCATAGGGTTATATTATATAATAATGTCTGTCTTCAACTTCCTGAATGCTGAAGAAAACAAAGAAAATTATGTCCCGCTTTCATAGCTCCTCTTGTTTTAAGTCCGTAGTAAATGGGAAAACAAAATGCCAAAGTGATAAATATTTAGGCAAAGCTTATGTCAACACATTGTAACGAGTAACGCCGTTTCAACAATTGTTCAATCCTATAACGGCGGTCAGTTAGTGTCCTAGCATTCTCACATCACTTTTCCACTATAACACCTGCTGCCTTCCAACGTATTCTGTATCTCAGTGGTGGAAAACTAATGACGTGTCTCGCATTGACCTTTGTGTCAAACTTCAAAAAAAATGTTGGCCGAGCTGGGGTTCTCGAGATCAAAAGCCCTGGATTGACAGCCAGAGTCACTAACGACAGAGCTACAGCCAGAGTCACTAACGACAGAGCTACAAGGACATTTTGGATCGTGCATATATTATATACATAAACTTTCCATATGTCTAACATTATGTATGTCGTAGTTTTGTCAACTGTCCATTGGAGTTCGAGAAACAGAACTTTAGTGGATTTAAAATATGGTTACAGCTTCTTAACCCTTATTCCGCCCAGTATTGTGTCAGGATAAATGGTCCAGTAGTACCCTGGAAACTCCGTAATATAACATAAACATATGTTGAAAAGCGTAAAACACCATGCCAACAAAACACACCGTTAGCACACACAACAAAACACACCGTTAGCACACACAACAAAACACACCGTTAGCACACACAACTTAAATGTATTCATTTATTTTCTTCCAGGTGTGAATGCAGGTTCCAGAGTGTTCTTGAGGAAATTCTCACTGTCCTCCATATTTATTATCATCATGTATTTCGTTGTGTACGCTTTATGTTTACACTATATACTCCATTTAACATACGTCTTGTTCCCGGCTTTCGCGTGATGACTTATTCTAGGTGTTCTGTTGTTCCGGACCACTTAAAGAGCCTCGCTCCTGATTTGTTGATGTTAATGTTCATGAACCCTTTCTTTCGTGCAATGAATCTGAAGCAGACGTTTTTGAATTCATCTAGGCTGTAAATGAAAGTATCATGTTTGGACAGTGTTTAAAACGTCTCGGCACACATTAAGAAAACGTCTATAATATATAGAATATTTATTGAATCGAGTTGAAAGGCATTGTGGCAAAAAGCCATTTTTATCATTTAGAGCTATTTCTGCTTTTTCCTTAATGTTTTTAAATGTCAATGTCGTCTGCTGCAGAGGCATCGGAAAGCGCATGCATATGGGAAAGGGGTGTTAGATGTGCTGAAGATGGAGATCAAAATTGTAAAATGTTAACATTTCTGCAAATA
This sequence comes from Serripes groenlandicus, assembly GCA_031761405.1. NCBI lineage: Eukaryota > Metazoa > Mollusca > Bivalvia > Cardiida > Cardiidae > Serripes > Serripes groenlandicus. Next base: position 40,459,787 of record JASEVX010000009.1, read on the forward strand.
TTGCTCATAGTGACAACAAAGTAAGTAATAAGTAGTTCAACACTTTTTTGGCAGTAATGTTGACAAGCTGTCAATTGAAAATCGTGAAAATGTACACAATTTGACTTACTGGGTATGTTTACCCAGTCAAAATGAAGCATAATCGATCAATATTTAGATGTTAATGGTACTGGAAAGTGAAATTATTAATCTTATTTAATCCCAGAATCAACAAATTACAACAAACCACGTAATTAAGGCATTACTTGCACTTTTATATAATATTCAATTTGAAAACTTTCCAACTTGCAGACACACTTTGAGACATCAGCAGCCGACGACGATTTTTGTAAACATTGTGACAAAATGTGAAACTGCTTTTGCCACAATATTATCAACTCTTTTCAATAATTATACTTACATTTATAGAGATAACCTCTATCAATGCCTAAATTCTTCTGCTGCAGCCGTGAGAAATGGTTTAAAACCGGGTTTGAAACAAAAACACATTTGCAACATAGCCAGATCTATTGGGCAGATTTAGATGTCACCTTATGTCGTTAGAGAGTTTCTTTAAAGCCTGTAACATATACAAATAAATGAGCCTCGTTTGTCAGTTTTAATAATTGGTTTGATTGATTGATTGTTTTGTATTTTCCGCCGTTTTCAACAGGTTTTCAGTTATATCACGGCACATCCTTGGTAAATTACCAGTACTTCTGGTCCATTTATCCTGACAACAGTTAGTCATTCGTTATACTAACCCCGCAACCCTGACCGCGAAAGAGGGCGACAAGGGTTCGATTACCTAGGGCAACACCTATTTTATAGAATAAATGTTCTCTCAAAATGATATAACTGAAATCATGTTGCACAATGAATGTTTTACAAAACGTTGTCAAATTCAATGTAAATATGCACATAATAAAACACAAACACAATTACAACAAGAATGTTTGTTATTGTTATATTTACATGAACTAGCAGCATAATTGATTTGTATTGCTATATTTACATTAACTGGCCGATTAGTATGCCACTCCTGTAAATAGTCTTACAAACAACAATGCAATTTTGTGAGATTCCATACAAATGCTTTGTTGCAATGTTCCTGTAATTGTTACGATTTAATCAGTGTGCACTTATAGCATCATATAAATTAGCCGATATATTTTATTGTATATCGCAATCATCTGCACTCGTGGTCTCAGTTAGAAACACGTTCCAAGATGGCACATGACATTTTAAATCGAATACTTTCGCTTGTATTTTCAATTTGAATGGTGCACATCTCTAGTCTGAAATAACACAGTCGAACCGATCCCTTTCCATTTAAAAGAAATTAAACAGGTAATTTGAAGGTTCTAATACACATGACGACAAAGGATTCTATTCTGAAATAACCGATTGGTGACTTAATTTCTAGTTAACCCTTTCACATTTACAAGAAATATGCCGACGGCTTTAAAATCAACTTAGCAAAAATGAGAAAAAGCCTCAATAAATGAGATGTAATTATTTAATACAGTTGAAAACATTGTGGCAAAAGGAGAAACTGCTATTTTTCTCACAATGTGTCTGCAATTGGCAAAGGGTACACTAATTGCACAAATTAAAATGTATACACTTCATTTGTTTCTGTAATTGAAGCTTTACGCCGTTTTCAATATACAGTTATATAACCGCGACAGAACTACTAGGCTATGAAATGTGCTCCACCATGACCGCCGCGAGTGGGGATCGAACCCGGGATACCCGGTCTCAACTCTCTAAAACTAACCATTCGGCCTGATTCCGCTAACCACTATAGAAACATCTTAACATCGACTTGAGAGACGTTTTCTTTCATTTTCAACAAATTTGAGCTTTTTCATAAAATAGATGAGTTAACCAATTGCACTTTGTAATATTTTACTTGATATTACTAATGTGTTGTTAATACCTTTCTCAATCACCAGCAAAGATATAAGCCGACACAATGTATACGAGTATGCGACCAAATGTAGATCAATATTAAAAATCTCTACTGTTCTCATTTAACTTTCACAAACTTTTTAGAATTTTCTTTTACTGGTTCTGTTCTGTATGTTCTGTTAAGAAAGAGCAGATGGACAGGCTTATACGAACCAACACTAGTACACGTTGGATTACACTATTCAGAACTTGCTTTTTTCACTCCTTGACACCGGTTCTCTACCCGGTGTTAATCCACATTGGCATTTGGACGAGTTACGGTAAACTACTCCTGATTAGCTCGTCCACATATAGAATACTGTAGACAGTCCCGTCTATAATCGTTTGGACGATTTACGGTAAAATACTCCTGATTAGCTCATTGACATGTAGGATACTGTAGGCAAAGCCGTCTATAGGCGTTACACATAGTAGAAAATGTCCGACAAGTATACGAACATTGCCGATCTCTAACGACCGAATTAAGAAATCGAAACTATTTGGGATATTCTAGATCGATATTTACGGCGTAACAAATCGTGCAACTATGTCCGGGTTACATTGATAGATTGATTTGTGTTTAACGCCGTTTTCGACTATGTCCGGGTTACATTGATAGATTGATTTGTGTTTAACGCCGTTTTCAACTATGTCCAGGTTACATTGTTAGATTGATTTGTGTTTAACACTATGTACGGGTTACATTGATAGATTGATTTGTGTTTTTCGACTATGTCCGTGTTACATTGATAGATTGATTTGTATTTAACACCGTTTTCGACTATGTCCGGGTTACATTGATAGATTGATTTGTATTTAACACCGTTTTCGACTATGTCCGGGTTACATTGATAGATTGATTTGGGTTTAACTTCGCCTATGTTACATTGATAGATTGATTTGTGTTTAACGCCGTTTTCGACTATGTCCGGGTTACATTGATAGATCGATTTGTATTTAACATCATTTTCGACTATGTCCGGGTTACATTGATAGATTGATTTGGGTTTAACTTCGCCTATGTTACATTGATAGATTGATTTGTGTTTAACGCCGTTTTCGAGTATGTCCTGGTTACATTGATAGATTGAGTTGTGTTTAACACCGTTTTCGACTATGTCCGGGTTACATTGATAGATTGATTTGTATTTAACACCGTTTTCGACTATGTCCGTGTTACATTGATAGATTGATTTGTATTTAACACCGTTTTCGACTATGTCCGTGTTACATTGATATATTGATTTGTGTTTAACACCGTTTTCGACTATGTCCGTGTTACATTGATAGATTGATTTGTGTTTAACACCGTTTTCGACTATGTCCGGGTTACATTGAGAGATTGATTTGTGTTTAACACCGTTTTCGACTATGTCCGTGTTACATTGATAGATTGATTTGTATTTAACACCGTTTTCGACTATGTCCGTGTTACATTGATAGATTGATTTGTGTTTAACACCGTTTTCGACTATGTCCGGGTTACATTGAGAGATTGATTTGTGCTTAACACCGTTTTCAACTATGTCCGGGTTACGTTGATATATTGATTTGGGTTTAACGCCGTTTTCGACTATGTCCGGGTGTCATTTATAGATTGATTTGTGTTTAACGCCGTTTTCAACTACGTCCGGGTTACATTGATAGATTGATTTGGGTTTAACATCATTTTCGACTATGTCCGGGTTACATTGATATATTGATTTGTGTTGAACACCGTTTTCAACTATGTCCGGGTTACATTGATAGATTGATTTGGGTTTAACGCCGTTTTCAACAATGTCCGGGTTACATTGATAGATTGATTTGAGTTTAACGCCGTTTTCAACAATGTCCGGGTTACATTGAAAGATTGATTTGGGTTTAACGCCGTTTTCAACAATGTCCGGGTTACATTTATATATTGATTTGGGTTTAACACCGTTTTCGACTATGTCCGGGTTACATTGATAGATTGATTTGGGTGTAACGCCGTTTTCAACTATGTCCGGGTTCCATTGATAGATTGATTTGGGTTTAACACCGTTTTCAACTATGTCCGGGTTACATTTATGGATTGATTTGTGTTTAACGCCGTTTTCAACTATGTCCGGGTTCCATTGATAGATTGATTTGGGTTTAACGCCGTTTTCAACTATGTCCGGATTACATTTATGGATTGATTTGTGTTTAACGCCGTTTTCAACTATGTCCAGGTTACATTGATAGATTGATTTGGATTTTACGCCGTTTTCAACAATGTTTCAGTCATATCACGGTCAGTTCACATACTCATGTTTTTCATTATTTTCTTACACAAATTATCCACACAACAGACTTTCCAAGCAACTGGCTGCTTCAACATAGACTGGTAACCCATTGGTGGAAGACGAATGACGCTTGTCACAGTGACTTTTGTCAAATTTAAGAAAATATGTTCGGGTGAGTTGGGGTTCGAACTTACAATCCTTTGATTGACAGCCCGCGTCAGGGTTTTATTGCTACGGGACTGTTATCCCGAATGATATTTACGGGCATTTAACACACGAGTACGTCTTCACGCGTTTGTTATAAGCCTAACAAGTCTCGTATTATACGTACAATGGTTAATAGATTATATGAGCCATTCCACGAGTATGGACTCTGCGTAATGTATCGACCGAGATCAGCCTTCGCAGTCCGCACAGGCGATTCCGGGCCGAAACATTCCGTCAATGGGGAACAGATGTATATAGTAAAGATTCCTGAAGCATAAAATCCACAGGACGCGAAAAGTGTCTGTCCTGGTAAGCCTACGCGGTATGCTTAGGCTGATCCGGTCGATACTTTACGCAGAGACCACACTGTTGTTTTTCTCGAAATTCGGCTTAAATAGTACATATTCATGTACGATCAATGAACATGCATGCTATTTCTCGTAACTAACGTAGGTTCTGGTGGAATAGATGACGTATCTTCGTACCAACCAATCAACTGATAGCATCCAATGGGAATTATTTCTCACAAGGAAATATGATTTTTGCCTAGACGTTTTCATGTAGTCTTCTGTTGCAGTGTTGTTGTACAATTGTATGTTGGAAATAGTTTAAAATAAAAAAAGGTTCATGTCACTCGAATAATAGTTTTATTAAATGTCAAACACGGAATGTTCATGATCGGTACAATATTTAAACCATGTCCTAGAATATGTTACTCACTTTCTTAGGACGGGTTTATACCCCGATACGTTTATAATATACAAGCCGTTTCATATTTTTTACTAAATGTTTTCAATGTCGTTTGCTGTAAATTTGTTGTATGTGAGACATGGTTAAAATTACAATATGATGTATTTTCATGTCTGCAGATATCAGAAAATGTACTTTTTCAGTCGGACGCGCTCAGTACTGCTTTCGAAGTTTAACAATAACGAATATTTTCGAAATATTGCTCGACATATAAACACGCTACAACTATTCTTTAACCATTCACATATAAACATAAATAAAGCTTCTTCAATAACGGATTTATTGTTTACTGCAATAAGCAAATGCATTCGATTGCAAGGTACACAAAAAGGATGAAATCGAATTCCATGTGAAAAGAATTGCTCCGGGAAAGAGTACAAATAGTCCATGGCCGACAATATCTCCAATGGAATTGCTTTTTACTATTTTTATTTAACCCTTTCCCACATATAGACGCTTTCTGACGTCTCTGCAGCAGACGTCTTTTGAAAACATTGTGGCAAAAAGAGAAATTGCTCATTTCAATAATTAAAGTTTCATTTATAGAGATTAACCTTATTTTTGCCTGGGTGATTTCAAAGTCGTCTGCTGCATATTTGCTGTATGTGGGAAATGGTTAAATGTGTATGTTTTATCTCAAATAAATAATGGCTTGCATAATTCATCTGTGAACCCGATTCCTTACGTATTAGACATATCATATTGGAGAAACCGTTTTCAAACCGCACAGATGTATAGCTATTGACATGCGTCTCAATGAAACTCATACTTTTCGGAAGCACTTTTGCACAATAATTAAGTTAACAATATGATATTGGGGGGGGGGGAAATCAGTGACCGTGGACGCTTGAATGAGTTACTCGGACCACTGCATTCTAAAACAGGTATATTTTATACAGTCGTGAATTTTAGAGTATTTAGTTCACCCGTTAAACGAGATTTTCTACGGAAACAAACGATTCATGATCGGTAATCATTTTCTACCTATAAGCAGTGAAACGATAATGTGTACGAGTATCCACGGTCAATTATTTTCCACAACATTGATGAAAAAAGAGTAATGTTTTTTTGGTTAGAGGAATCTCTTGATGAGTAGAGCTGTTAATGTAACGAAAATTCCCGTGGCTCCTTTGATGGTGTCTGCCCCACCTGAAATATAAATGCAAAATGAATTGCGTCTGGCGATTTATCGGTCTAAATGTTTATTCGGGTTGGCATCATTTGAGCAAGTGCATAAGCAACGTTGGTACACGTTAGTTTGTGTGAACAGTAACGATGAAGATATACACTCACTGCTCTCGTATAACTTTCAACATGCGTGTTATTTTATTCACTCAACTTATGTCAATTTTAATAACACGGAGCGGGTGGACAAGATGACCTGAACGTACACTTTGAAAAAATATACGATATATAAGTCTACCTTTTTGTCGAAAAATGTATCTAGAACTGTACAACATGAACATGTACAGTAAAGGTTCTGCTAAGACTTGACGCAGGTGCAATAAGGTCCAAATTGCGACATATCGCGGCCTAAGTTATTGCTCATTGTAAGTAAGTAAGTAAAGTGTTTGTTCTTGAAACATCAAATAATGTATAATATACATTAAAAACTTACCAATTATTATTTAATAATTTACACCCGACACCGAAAGGGTTATAAGTCACCCAAGTATGCGTTTCCTGGCTACATCCATTCTACACATACTAGTCTTTTCAAGTCAATGTTTGTTTTTCCACAAATACTAAACTTGACGACAGACCGCATTGCTACAGACTGAGTTAAAGGGGCTGGGTGCGGTGAGACCAGATGTTTAACATAAAATAATGACCTTCCCTCGCTGGTGATGATGTTTTTTGGGTTAGCATTACCACTGACTCGCTTGTGACAGGCCAAATAGACAAGTAATATTGATACCCTACTCAGAAATCGTCTTAATATAGCTGAACAATCGTTGAAACAGCTTTCAAACATAAGTAAAAACTTCGACTCATATATTAAACAATACGTAAAAGGTGTATAAAGTGTACAGCAATTTAACCTTTTCCCACATACAACAAATATGCGTCAACCGACTTCTAACTCGCATAGATAAAACTACGGGAAACTCTCTTTAAAATGAAAATATAATTATTCAATGGATTTAAAAAATAGTGCGGAATAAAGAGAAATTGCCCATAATGAGCTATTCTCCCTTTTCCCGATGTTTTGAAAAGTCGGGTGCTGCATCTGCATGTGGGAGCGCGTTAAATGACCCTCTACGTACTATATCCAGTGGCAAACCGTTCACAGATATAACGAATCTTTTTATCACAGGCTCTCATGTGAAATGCCCCGTTCCAGTTTAACATGCCGCAGTTATCGCCAGCTTTGGTGCTTGGTTCTCCTTTCCATGATCTATTGTGATAAATATGAAAAACAAACAGAACGGTCATTACTGTTACTTAAGCCTGGTCCTAAAATGATCTATTGTTATAAACATGAATAAACAAACAAAACAAACAAAACAAACAGAACGGTCATTTAAGCTGTTACTTAAGCCTGATCCTAACCTTTGGTGCAAATTTTATTTTTTAGTGTTATACATAGAAAGTATTTTAACTCTTTCAGCGCTAACGGCAATATTGAAATCTTTGCAAACAACATAGATTCAGGTGAGACAGTTCATAACGAGCTCTCTCACCTGAAATCAGCATTGTTTGTTATTTGGTTATGAAATAATCCAAAACTCTCATTACATTGGTAATGGAGACACTCTATTTTAAACATGGAAGAGTTTACTTAAAACAGAGTTAATCAAATTTGAGCTGTAGGAGAGATGCATGTAAGCTGCAAGCCTCTTCAATATTGTAATTTGTATAGCATCGTTAATACGTTTATATGCAATTAATAGAATAATAGTTTTTAAACCAAATACAAATTGTCCAAACTATCCAAACATGCATATTCATAGATCAAAGATAAAAGTTGATGATAATAAAATGTTTTAATAATACAATATGATATCAAATAAAATATCTTTAACACAACAGTTCAGAATCAGGTCGAGTAATCAGGTCGAGTAATACGATCAGGGAATCCCGATCTTAGGATACTTCTTATCAAGTATGACCCAGATCAGCCTGTGTCTCTAACATCTTTGTTCATTCATCATCTCCTTATATTTAGCATAGAACTTCCTTCAATAAAAAGAACAGTCATCTCATCTAACAACTGGATGAATGATGATCTAAGTAGCAGGATAAGGGTTTAACGTAATTGTTTCTCAAAAACTAAGTGATGTTATAACTTGTACGTACTTTGTAGGTTTGTCAAAATGCATTTTCATGTGGGAAAAGACCAAGCAAGTTAACCTGCTAGAAACGGACATTTGGCTCTTCAATAAAATGATCTGATATGAATTGTCATTTTATATAAAGTTTTATTAAAAGAGTTCAAACAATTGTTATTAAGCGAGCCTTTGGCGAGCTTAATAACACATTTATTGGACGAGTTTAATAAACTTTTATGAAATGACAACGAATGTCAGATTCTTTTTATCCCATGACGAAATACAAAAAGAATATCGGGTTTTCCAAAGATATTTTAATTTCGTCAGTAACCCGTATTATAATAGTTAATTATGTGTAATTATGTGTTATTAGTGTAATACCGCCGATAACTATGCCGAGGTCATATTCAGCTTAGTTTTTTAAAAGTGTTTATAATTGCACACTCATGAGATATTCTCGTCATCAAATAAAGTATAGTATTTCGATAAAATGTACTTAACGTTTACAATATTTCTAGATGAAATTTACGCGTTTTAGCGCCAACGTGACTAACATTATGACGTCAAACCGCTGACGTAACGTCATTTTCCTAGTATTCGGTCATGTTATAATATATCTATAGGTGCTACCTATTTACGAAAAAACAGTAAGATGATTGTAAAAATAATTAAAGAGCATACTTTGGCAATAAAAATGATTTATGAGTAATTGACTAGACGATAATAATGTTAATCTCAGGTTTTTCGCATGATCACAAAATGTTTGGAATTCGTTTTGCTGCCGTCTATTATTATAAAGTTAAGACTTTCAGAAAACCAATGAATAACATTTATAATGAACGAGGTATAAACATGAGGGCCAAGATGCTTAAGGTCCTTAATTAATTACCTGTATTATGGTAAAGAAGCAAATGTGTAACAGTCCTTTTCTGATGCCATCTGGCAACTACCTTTTTAAACCAGTCAATATGACTGGAACAAGTTATGTAAGAAGTCATATTTCTGCTTAACCCTTTCGCTAATAGAGACGGTTTCTGACTCCTTTGCAGCAGACGACTTAGGAAAAGATTGTCGCCAAAGGTACACTTGCTCAATATGTGAAAGTTATCCTTTTTCAACAATATTTGATAAATAATTATACTTTTTATGAGTGAATCTATAGCTCATGCGTAGGAATTTGGGGGTATTTAATGTTTTAGGGCACTATGTAACGCAACATAATTTATACCAGACCTTAACTTCGCTGCAGAGTCAATCGCTCATGTAGAACTGATGACTGCCTATAATACGTCGTATTATATTGACATTTGCGTCAAATTATCGCCTTCAAAATAATCGTTAGGTATCAACAAGGGAGATAATCTATATAAATAATCGTTAGGTATCAACACGGGAGATAATCTATATAAATAATCGTTAGGTATCAACAAGGGAGATAATCTATATAAATAATCGAAATATTGTGGAGTTGATTGCCGAGTGTTTCGAGTGTATAATGAACATTTTGATAGCAGAATCGAGCATTAGTTGTATCGTTTAGTCATTGGTCAGAGAAACAAGCACCTGCTCTTGAATATGTTTGGTCAATTCTATACGACCTTTTATGCGCTGTGGTCAGATCTAATGTACGCACAGAGAAGCATTTAGTCCAAATTAAAACGTTTTAGTTAGACAAAATTAATTATCCATACAAATATTAGAACCAAATTGAATTATTTTAATTTTAACATTTAATAACAATTACTATAATGATCTATGTTTGAAAAGAGGAAGCGCCCAACTCGTGATACGGTCCCTTTCATATCTACATGAACCATTTATACAGCAGTTTTGATAATAATACTCACACGAGACTCGGGTCGTTCGATCCACTTCCGAAGGACCACAACCCTTCGACCTGCTTGTCATTTAGAGAGGTGTACCATCCATAGATGTTCTCTGTCATACCATTGAGGGTGTTTGTGATGAAAGTCTGTAATGATGGTAAACATTTTGCAATTACTAATTAACCCTTTCAGCTCCGAGTATCCTAAAGCAGACTTTTTTATCTTAAAGAAGAAGAATACCCGTAATAGCCCACATGAATATGAAAGACACTCATTAGAAAATTTGAATACGTCACTTAAATGGAAAGATGCCATTCCCGAGGTCTATTATTGGACATATTGGACTGATGCTCGATTGCTTAAGGGCCCGTCACACTTATTCAGAATCAGCAGGAATTGGGCAGAACCAGCCGGAAAGAATACCACCCAAAGTCATGCGCTTTATGTTCTCCTTCGAATGCGATCAAACTGTTTCGAAAGCTGTCAGAATGCCGTAAGACTATTTAGAATGTACTCAGAATGCAGTTAGAATACACTTTAAATGCTGTTCGATATTTCTTCACTACGAATGCACCTTAAAAGTTTTGAGCATGAGCAAAACATTCGGACTGGCCACAAAAATAGACGACATCCCGGCTCATTCTGTCTCTAGTGTGACTAGGCCATACTATTGACGAATATAAGTCGTAATATATCAATAAATTAGCGATGCTCAAGAAAAAACAACCTTAACGTAGCCATTACATGTACTGTTTTATTCAGGACTGGCGCAGTACTGTTAATAAAAGTTCCTCACTAAAAGAATATGCCGTTGTTAAAACAAACTTTTGTTATGAGCCGTATTTATATATTTTAAATGTAAATCTTCGTGTTAATATGACGCGATTAAAACTTTCTGCACATAATCTCAGAATCGCAACAGGCAGATACTCGATACCGAAGTTGCCCTACCATGAAAGATACTGTCAATGTTGTAACACACACAATATTGAAGATGTTTAACACCTCCTTTTGTCATGTCCTGCATATATTGACGCCAGAAAGAAACACATAAAAGCTTCTTTTTATAAACACCATTCTATGCAAAATTGTATTGAATTGCTCAATCAGAAAACCAAATATTGTTAAGATAACTGCCATTTTGATAAAATCGCTTTAGAAAGTACATTACAAATACTAAAATATTATTTTTTTTCAAGTTCAGCCTCTTTATCAGAAATATAAACTATATGATATTCCATCATATGCGCTTTGGATAAATTATACAAATAGTGCTAGTAAATTACACAGGAAACTGAAATACTCTTTGAAAACGGTCATAAAACACAAATTAAACAAACAAATGAATTTCATATTTTTGTCTCTATTGCCGGTTTTTTGTATCTTGTTGTATGTCTATTATTCAAATGAATGAACTTGCTAAATTTACGGAATATGCAAATTTAATTGATATTCAATTGATAAGCCGTTTTCCTTATACAGCAAATCTGCGACTGAAGACTTTGAGAAGGTCTAAGCAAAACTTTGGAAAACATCTTTGCATAGTGATATATGTTATTTTAAATAGAGTATAACATAGCCAAAGGGAACAACGATTGTCGCATTATTTACAAAAGTTGTCTGCTTCAAATGCGTCGGATTGCGTCTGAGGTTGGGAAAGGGTTAAATCACCCACCATTTCAGCGACTGTATCCACAGATAGAAGCTTTCCTTGCCCGGTCTTGTTAAATCCAAAGTGACTGCAATAGTTTATCGCTTCGAGGTTAGTGTAGAGTACGGTCATATTGTTGAAGGGTGTAAATAAGTAACAGCTGTTACCGTTTGGAGACCATCCTTTGGGACAGGCTGAAAAAAACAACAACAAAAACGACGTTTTCAATAGAATTTTAATTAAATATATACTTGTCTATGACATCTGAGTGAGTTTTTAGTACTAGGCTAGGAATCGTGCCGTACCAAAGGACACTCCGCAATTACTTCCGGGATACGATGACAAGGACATGGACAGTATAAAGATGGACTTATCACGGTGATATAACTGAAATACGATTTTCAAGTCCGATTATCATTAATATATATTATGATGACACATTGAAACGACAGTTTGTGGAAAAGGAATTGAATTGATTCCCGTCTCTATGAGGTTGTGGTTAGAGTGTCCGCCTTAGAAGCAGGAGACTAGGGTTCCATACCTGTTCAAGTCGTACAAAATATTTTAAATCTGGCAGATATGGCTCCCCTCCTTGGGGTTCAGGGTTAAGTTGAAGTATAAAGCGATAAGTTACACGAAAGTACTGGTAATTTACTCATAGACAACGTGATTTAAACTGAAATGCTATTGAAAGCAGTATAAAACGAAATTCAAAATGGACTAGAACATATACCTTGACCTTGATTGTTTAATTCGCAGATGGCGGCTGCGTGATAACTACAGGTAACATCGTTGTACTGTCCGTTGTTATAGATAACAGCACAATCTTCGTTTCCTTGATAGTCATTCGGTTCTTGGTTCCAGTTCCTATATATAATCAAAATATACGACGTTTTCATTTATTCCTTTCCATCATACAACAAATTTGCATCAGACAACTCCGAAAACATGTAAACAGAAGTATCACAATTATCTGAAAATGAAACTATTATAACTGAAAAAAAAATATTTACCTTGTTGCCACAGAACTGCTGCAGATGCGTCAGAAAGTGTCTGGATGAGGAAAAGGGTTAATCAAGAATCAAACTATTTTCGAATTTTGAAGTGTTAAATCAGTTTGGTCCGCATCAAAAATGTTGTCTCTGCTACACTATGTACAAGTGGCGCCGCCATTATTGGTGCATGCCTGACCCGATCATGTAATAGTAGGGGAAGTAACTCCAGACTACTTTTATGGTTTAGACGAGCAAGGCGAGAATGTCGTAATAGTCTTGTCAAATGCTTCGTTGCTCAGGTATGTGAAGTTCGATATTCGGTAATAGATATCCAATACCGATATGAATTTCGAGCTAAAACGAATATAGAGCCAGCACCAGATTCGTGAACTCCATTACGCATTGAAATATATGTTAAATATACGTTACCTTCATTGTTTAGTAAGACGAATATCGATATGAATATATATCTGAATGTCGAGCTACACACACACACACACACACACACACACACACACACACACACACACACACACACACACACATACGTACACCCATATACACGCGTACATATACATATATACATACACATATATACATACACATACATATCCATATACTAACATGCACATACACATCCTCATACATACATATATACAGACACGCATACATAACATGTTACTTGTTATCAACTTCACGACAGACAGTCAGCAGCTTGTAGAAGCGCGAATACATATTTGAATATCGATTTGAATATAGAGCCAGGTCGATATCGGGAAAATGGTGAGTTCGTCTTTCTAATCATGTATAAGAGCGAATACTGATGTGAAAATAGAACTGAATATCAATAAAATGGTGCTATCGTCTTTCTGATCATGTAGAAGAGCGAATACCGACTTCAATATCAAGTTGAATATGGAGCCAGGTCGATATTCGGTAAAAATGTATCGCCATTCTGCTCACGTAGAAGCGCGAATACCGATTTGAATATCGATTTGATAATGGAGCCAAGTCGATATTTAGGGAATTGGTTATTTCCTCATTGTGATCGTATAATAGCTCGAATATTGATTTGAATATTAATTTGAATATGGAGCCAGGTCGATACTCGGGAAAATGGTGATATCGTATTTCTGACCATGTAGAAGCGCGAATACCGATTTGAATATCGATTTGAATATAGAGCCAGGTGGATATTAGGGAGAATGCCGTCATCGTCATTCTGATTATATAGAAGCGCAAATTCCCATATTGAATACTATCGATTATCGAGAAAATGGTGTTAATATAACATATCGGATTACCAGAAGTAACTGATTAAAAGAACTTGATACTTGATTCATTATTGAATTCGCTTGTAATGAATTGGCTAAGTACTATACATGTTCGGAAATCATGTATGGAAAAACCCTGAATTGATTAATACTTAATTAGACATTGAATTTGGATCAGAACTCGACTCCTAGCATTGCTTTTCAGTGAGCGAATTGCACAAAACAAATATGTATGTACTCGTAATTCGCATTCTGCATTGAAATCTCTCAGAAATCATAACTTGAAAATTTGCTAACGGTCCGAACAGTTGGACGTTTACTCCTCGAATGACCATCAACCGCGTGTACAATACACAAAACCTACTTCGCACGAGCTTACTTTTTCCACCAACATACAATACAATAGACTAAACAAAAAAACTCCTTATATGGTCATTCCCCCATTTTACATATGTGTATACACTACCGTCGATAAATAGTTATTTTTACATCATTGTAAAACAAGCTTTTAGCTTATATTAATCACGTTCGATGTCTGCTTCCTGGAGACTTAAACATAAGTCGCGCTTTTCGAGTAGAAAAATCCTAAAGACATAACCCGCTCAACACGGAATTCGAACCCGGGACCTGTGGTACGAGAGGCCGAAGCTCTATCTCTGCACCAATGTCTCGCATTAAACAGTAATAACTCCTACAAAGAAACAGCAGATGAAACAAGAGCTGTCGGAGGACAGCGCGCTCGACCAAACGCCGCTTATTCACATAAAGTACTATTACATTATATTGCACTTAAGTAATTTTAAATCATATGTACTATATATATAAAAGCAACTGAATAGATACATACATTTAAATATATATAATTTGAACTTAAGTCAATCAAGGGCAATAACTCCATATTTAAATTACAATCTAACCTTATTGTGTGAAGAAAGGAATACTTCATTTGTCGCAATGTTTTCAACTCTTTTCAATCTTTTTACCTTCCTTTTATTAAGTTTTCCATATGTTTTAAAATGTGTCTGCTCAAGATTTATGGCATCTGTGAGAAGGTTCTAAGGCTTTTGCTGATACTTCAGAAGACAACAAGATTGTACCCATGTCTCAGTTTATTCGTTAACAATACCTAGGTGAGATTCATTGATATTTAGATTTTGCCAAACAATCTGTTATTATAATTGGTATAAGGCGACCATTAGTAACAGTTTTAAAATCGACTGTAGTTGATTAGAATTCTTGAGTAAACGCAGAGGATACGGTGGTCGTTGCAGAGATATATTGTAATGAGTAATGACCGCGGATCCTCCTCAATGTTCGTTTTGATAAATTTGCAGAATTATTACAAGCGGTAACCTCTACAATATTAATTAATTGTCATATTGATCGTTGAAAAAACATGACGGACAATTTACACGGTCTGACTGATGTATAAAGCATTCGGATCATACCAAAGACTTAAATAAATGTTTTAGTGACTTCCCTCATTTAAGCTCATGGTTGCAGGGACAGCTTCGTTGTCAGGATATATAATGTCGGTAGTACTGGTATTTACCCTAGAAACGCGGTGATATAACTGAAATTATGTTGAAAGTGGCATTAAACAACACTCACACTCAAAACAGAATTATTAAATTAATTACTAACACAACATTCGGATCCATCGCCGTACCGTCTGCCCATGTGTATTTCCCATTCTGACCATTTAGACCAGTCCAAAAAACTCGATTATTTGCCGGGTCAAGCAACTGTTGGTAAAGCCATGTCTGTAAAAGAATAATGAGCGGTGTTCTAGGAATCCGTACCTTTGCGTAACTATAACAAGTGTACATGAACTGTGCTCCAGGAAAACTAATCTTAACGTATTTATAACAAGTATGCATGGGTGGTGGTGAAATCCAACCCTTGCGCTGTTTAAATAGGAATAACTGAGCGATTCTGGAGGAATACATTCCATAAGTATGATACGTGTGGGAAGATACCTGCGTCTGCATACATGCTAATGATCCAAATAAATACTGCTTTATATTTGTTTCTTGATACTGTATATGACGTTTTGATGAAAAATGCAGAGTCAGAACGGATTACAAGAAGGCGTTGACTGATCTTGATCTACACAAATACCAAACGGTTCGTTTTTGCAGAGCGCAGTTCAGATCAGTTTTATATCAGCCTGCATATCAATGCAATTCTTCTATGACTAGTTGGGGAACGGTGCAGAGATCAATCTGCAAGGCTGTGAACATTGGGCTGAATCTGTACTCGTCCTAAATGCCCTTATATTGGTTTTCCTGGTACAACGCTTAAATAAACTTTTAATTATAGAGCTAAGTCACACGAAACGCGACATTCGGAGACTTGAGATGAATTGCAATTACAATCAATTTGCGTTCCAATAAAGTGAGTTACCTTGAATTCCCACACATATGTAGCAGACGACTTTGAAAAAGCCTATGCAAAGATTATAAACTGCAATTATTAAATAGAGATGAAATATCGTGGCCAACGGAGAAATAGCTCATTGTTGGCCATTTATCTTATTTCCACAACATTTTCAAAAATCGTTTGCTGCAGAGGCGTCAAAAAGCGTCTATTTGTAGGAAGGGGAAAGAAATAATAAGTCGTTGACACCATGAGGTAGGACACTTATATGACTTCGTGGTGATCGCAGAATGTTCTGATCAGATGGCGAGGTTGATTTACAAGAAACTAATAGAAAATATGTTGACTTGCGAAGACATGGCAGATCTACGTTGTTCGCAAATGACGCTTTTTGCATGGATAGACCCAAACACGTTTCACTCTTACCTTCTTATCTAATGAATCCACTTTAAGGAGATCCCCGCCCTTTTGCTGACAGAAATTCCTCGCTCCTTGCCAACCCAATGCTTGGCCGGTACTTCTGAAGGAATAGCAATAATGACCGGCCCGGATCCAGGACCCACAACCTATATTGTCAGAAGGTGAGTCTGAATAGGAAGAAAAAATAAAAGCATTAACATAAAAAAAAGCAAACGCGTCTGGCGATTTAAGATCATATTCACAGTCCGAATTGGCACCATTTTAACAGAACAATGCCTGTATTCCTCCCAGGTACATATATTGTACAGAACAGTGCCTGTATTCCTCCCAGGTACATATATTGTACAGTATGAGGATTAACATTAAACACATTCATTGTCAGTATATAGTGACAGTCGCGTGAGCGTTAAAGATACACTTGTGAATGTCTACTGATAAGTTTATCTGAAGTGTGCTAATGTACGATTACATGTGAGGTAAAACACCTGCTTGGGTGCGAGTCATGGCCAAAATGGTAGTAATGTAACTCATAGATGTAAACGACTCAATATTTATTCACAAGTGTAAACGACTCAATATTTATTCACAAGTGTAAACGACTCAATAGTTATTAAACAATATAAACGACTCAATGTTTCTACATCTATCATCTTTAAACCTCCTTCAGCATAGCTTTTAATAAAAACATTTTTTTTTATTTTTGCTTTTCCATCCCATACAAAATCTAACAATATATCATTTAATTGTTTTATAAATTCGTTTGTAGGTGATGGTAAACTTATAAACAAGTGTGAAAGTAGTGGTATTAATAGCGATTTTACGACTCTTCTTTTCCAATAAGATATACTATTTTTTAAGCTTCTTAACTTTGGTTCGAAATTTAAGTCGAACATTTTTTTATTACATGAAAACAAATTCCAAGTAGTTTAAACTGAGTTTCTCCCCAAGATAATTTCCATTTAGTTTTAATTGAACGTGTACTGTATTTAAGTGATCCAATCCAAATAACTTTAGTTTTATCAAAATTAATTTTTAAACCGGACATTTTCGTAAAATTATTTATTATTTCTAAAACGTTATTTAACGAATTTTCAGAACAATCTAAAAGAAGAGTTGTGTCTTCTGCAAATTGTGAAATAATGTATTCTTCGTCTTTAATCTTTATTCAGCTGAAATATTTTTGCTGTTTAGAATTTCAGTACAAAGAATGAAAATATAAGCTGAAATTGGGTCTCCCTGTCTACAACCCCTTTTGACCGTGAAGAATTCTGATAAAAACCCATTTAATTGTACGCTGACTTCAGTATTATATAAAAATAGTCTAATCCATTTTTTAAACATTTCACCAAATTTAAAAAATGCCAAAGATTTTTCAATGAATTTAAAAGACAAAGAATCGAACGCTTTTTCAAAATCAATAAGCATTAACAATTCAGGAACATGGTTTTCTTCACAATATTGCATAATGTCATACACTAGCCGTGTATTTTCGCCTATAAATCTATCCTTTATCAAACCCGTTTGTTCGCTTGATATTAAATGACTTAAAACATGTTTTAGTCTATTAGCTATAGTCCCCGAAGCTAATTTATATAAAACATTTAATAAAGTGATAGGCCTCCAATTTTTTAGGAATTGTTTCGGCTTGTTTTCTTTCGGAATACATGTTATAGTTCCTAGTTTAGTATTTTTGGAAAAGGAATTTGATATGAACGCATAATTAAGTGCTCTTACTACAAAATGACATATTTTATTCCAAAATACTTTATAAAAGTTCGACGAAAACCCACCACAACCCGGACTTTTGTCGTTTTTCATATTTTTCAAGGTGTGTGCAACCTCATGATAATTTAAAAGACCTTCTAAACTGGTTCTTTGATTATCGTTTAATTTATTTATATTACAATTTAGTAGGTCATATGGCACAATGGTCGTCATGCAAAAAAACAGGAGAGACAGGGGAGACAATGTACCACTGTTTAAGCCGTACTAATTGTTGACTAATTTGATTTTTATTTGCTCTTGTTATCATTTTGCTAATTGGCGGAAATTACCGGACATTTGTGTACATTCGGTATGTATACATCGATAGTGCGGCCGGAGGGCAGTAGAGAGATACACAGGGTACTTCAACATGGGATTATAGGGTAATAAAACTAGGGTGTTATGATATCGATATTTTTATTCAATTTACCAATAAATAGTCGAGCCGGGTTTTTTTCATCATTATCAATTTCATATAATACATGTACATTGTTACAGACATGGAGCTCTTTTTTTGTTGTTATTATTCATAACGAAATAATACTGTCAATATTGTATATATAATTATTCGTTCCTCCATAAGTGTGTTTCCTCTTTGCAATAGAGAGCATCAATTAACAAATTAGATCCATCAATTATGGTTTTATTTTGTTAAAAAAAAAGTCGAAAACATTGCAAAAATAATTCAAATATCTCGTAACGAGCAATCTCAATTATTCTAACACCGTTTTCAAATATGTGTGAACTCGTGTGTTTAGTCCATTTGTAAATATGGCTGAGCCTAATAGAATTAACCTCCCGTTCTAGAAAATATGAAAAATAATTCGGAAAAACTAGACTTATAGAAATTAAATTTAATACCGTAAAAATATCATTAAAAACTAGGTGTAGATCTATATGATAAATATATATTTTTTAGTATATTTGTTTAGGGCAATTACACAACCTTATTATTTGAGTGGGGGTAATGCCTATTAAAGTTTAGTTAATAAAAGTCTACTTTTTTTTCGTGCAATGGATCAGTTCAATGATTTTTTCTTTTTTACGCAATTTTGTACTAACTCCTAATTTTTTTAATATGAGCTTGAGCTTGAGCTCAGGGATGCTTGATTCGTTGAGGCTTTTCCCAGAACTGTCCTGATTATCCTGTACTCCGCGGTAATCGACTTCTGCCTGTTTAAGTTCATTCTGAATTTTCCGTTTTTTGTTTTTATTCATTTCCGCAGTCTGAACAGTCCAGTAATTGGAATCGCGTTTATTGTACCTTCTTTTGTTTCGTGATATTTTCGATAAATGTCCGATTTCCATTCTTTTTCTGACTAAAAGGGCATCTTTGGTTGCATCATGTTTATTGGTTTTTGTCTGGTGAATTTGTTTAATAATGTCATTTGTTTTTTCTACACCTTGGCCTGAAAAATTGGCTAAAGTTCCATAACGGCTAACGAAGAAGGGTATGTGGTACAATAGCACGTGCAAGTAAGGCGTTATGTTTTTTGGGTGATAGCCTTCTCGTTTGTTCTGTCCAATTTCCAAAAACTGCGTAATAAACTTATGCACCGTAGTGAAAACAGATTATTCACTGTATCTTCTCGATTCAATACAATACAATACAATACAAGTTTATTGCATTAAACATTATACAATGTTCATAGCATAGAACTATACATACAATGAATACAATGAATGGAGAAATAACAAAGTTTTCTGTGGAGCAAATACATATAGATTGTTGTAGCGTCCTATTTTAAATATACAAAACATGTACATAATTAAACTTCCAATTCTTAGTAAATAAAATTATTGTTGTTTTTTGTTTGTTTGTGGGGTTGGTTGTTGTTGTTTTTTAGATTGTTGTTGTTGTTGTTGTTGTTTTTTGTTTTTTATTGCAACATGCTAGCATCTCTTATTTTATTTGCAAAGTATATAAATTTTGCCAAACTATAAAGTGTATGGTTTGCGTTACATGATAATAGATATTCGAATTTATTCACTGTAGGCCAGCGGCAAAAATATGGTTTAAAGTATTTGCATCTTAATTCTCTATATTTTGGGCATACAAGGAGAAAATGATATTCCGACTCAACTTGATTCATATTGCATGAGACACATATTCTTTCATTTATTGCAGTATGTGTGTACCTGCCTGTCTCAATTGCTAGCTTATGTGCAGTGCAGAAAGTCTAAATCTTGTAAGGGCGAAGCGGAATTTATTTTCATGAATAATATCTAAGTATTTTTCACTGTTAAAGGAATGTTTAAATAATGCATAAGTTCTCAACTTAGCTGAATTATTGATATTTGTGTACCAGTTTTGACAATACGTATTTATTATTCTATTCTTTATTATCTCGAAAGTGTACTTATCTATGTTTTCAGTCAGCCAAATGTTAGAGAATCCATGATCATTCAGGATATTCTTAACTTGAGTAGCCCAATTTTTATTTTTATATGTCTTATTATTTGAGTCGTCTATGCGCAGCATTTGATATGCAGCTTTGACTAAATTATTGTCATCTAAAGTGATTATCTTTTTCCAGTATTTTATTAGATTAATTTTTCTTTTAATCAACATCGGTACTCTTCCAAGTTCACCATATAAGGCAGTGAGATTAGTTGTTTTTTTTACTCCAAGTACATAACGCAAGAATTTTACATGGATCATTTCTATATCTGTGGCGGGGTTCATACCCCAGAAATTGAGTATTGGGCCCACTAGCGCATCAAATAATTTCACTTTCTGATGCACCGGGAGTTCAATATTATTAAATATTTGGTATAATTTATTCAAAGAGAAAGATGCATGTTGAGAGATCAGTTTTTGTGTCCTATTTAAGTTACCATTCTTAAACAGATTGATTCCCAAGTACTTGAATGAATTAACAACTTCTATGGGCTCCCCGTAAATCTCTAAGTCTATTTGTGTTGGTCTACCGTTTTCAAAAATCATAGCTTTTGTCTTAGATACATTTATCTTAAGACCCAACATGTTGCAATAATTTTCGACGTCTTTCAGCATTTGTTTTAAAGAATCGGGTGATTTTGCAAAAAGCACCATATCATCACAATACAATAGTAGAAAGGTTTTGATTATGTCTAATGATACCACCCCTGGTAGATCTGGGTTTATATTATGTATCAGGTCGTTGATAAAAAACATCGCTAACAAAGGTGAGCTGGGGTCCCCTTGTTTTACCCCAGTGGCAGATGAGTCAAAAAAGGGAGAAAACGAAGATTGGTATCTCACACATGACTTAACACAACTATACATTGCTTTAAGAGCATTAACAAAGTGGCGACTTACATTTTCATTTAACAATTTGTGCCATAAATATAAATGATAAATTCGGTCAAAGAATTGTTGGAAGTCTATAAAAACACAGTATAATTTGGCGGTGATTTCTTCAACAATCTGTAATTCAATGCAGATTAAAACAAAATATCACTTCCTGAGCATTTGTCCGAAATTCAATGAGTAGTTTGCACCTGACGGTATAGTTGTATTCACAGTTGTTTTGGTAATTATCACCTTTAACACATCATCCGGATTAATGTCAATTATCGCGTTATATACATAACGTTGATTAGCGCCAATCAACGTCCCTTTGATGAAATTAGTTATACGAATTAAACCAATTTTAAACATATCAAATTGAACAGTTTGACAAACAAACTTTGATAGAATTCTTACATTTACAATGAGTAATGACAACTTATTAAACGTTTTAATTTCATTCATGAATTTGGACAAGTCATACAATATGCATGGATACCGATCACCTTATGGTTTTATTTAACAATTGAATAGTTATAACAATCATCCATTTTATTTAGATAAGATAATATTAAGAAATGTTGAAATTTATCCGTTCTGACTATACAAGCATCGAATTTAGGTAAAGGGCATTACATGCTGATATATATGTAAGATAACGCAATATACACAGTCTGCACAGCGGGGGTAATAAATAGATTATTACCCCATCATAAATCGTCCGGCAATGGTCGGTAATTATCGGAAGCTTTCGCTAGTAATCACGGAAACGTAAATGTTACCCTAAAACGTTAGTAGCACTTGTAGAAAATGGTAAAAAGGACCAAAATTTTATTACTTTATTTTAATAAAATATATGTCAAATAAAAGGTAAATGAATTTACTACATTAAGCCGTAAGTGCCCTGTTAATTTTTTATTTCTAAAAAAAGATATTTACTAAAGAACGTGTGAAAATTAGCGGAAAAATACCGTTTTCTTACCGGTTTATATGCAATAAAGAGGGAATTTAGGGTGACTGTATTCAAAGGTAAAAAGGACCAAAATATTATTAATATAAATCAAATAAAAAAATATATTTATATTCGGGAGATATTTGTCTTGAAAACTTGATAAGTGCCTTTTTAAATTTTTGCAAAATAAAATTGTTATTGAGTAAAAACTAAAAAGTTGCTCTATAATCCCATGTAATTTAAGTTATCGATTTTTATAGTCGCTGATTCTCATAGTTGGATATGCTAAATCGAAGTCATCTAATATATTTTGTTCATTGTATAGTTTTTCATAATATACCTTCGTTTCATGTAATATGTCATTTTGATTGTAAATGTGTTCGCCGTCTTCTTTTTCAATAAATGGAATAGCCTTGGAAGAAAAGTGTTGCTTTTCCAAGTTGCAAAAATAATTTGTAACCTTTTCACCATTATCAATCCAATTTGATCTTGATCTCACAAAACAACCCTTTAGTCTATTTTTCCGTATTTCGGTGAGTTCTGTTTGTAACAATAATAATCTTTCTTTATTCAATTCATTTAAATTTGTTTCTAAAATTAATATTTCAGATGAAAGTTTGTTTTCACGATTATTTCTTTCTTTTATCTTATAACTTGCATATGAAATTGTGTCTCCACGGATTTCCATCAACAATGTTTCCAAAAAGAGTTGATCATTTATGACAAATTGTAGATGCGATCTATCCATGGATAAAACATTATCAGTATTATACACAGGTACACACTACTGCAGTATGACATCATCAATTTTTTTGTTTACTTTATTTACATAATCAATATCATTTAAAAGTGAATTATTGAACTTCCAAAAACCTTTTCCGTGCTTAATTGTTGAAAAGTGTAGATCAAGCATAATTATTGAATGGTCTGATTTATAACTTACCTCTATATCGCAATTTCTTAAAAATGGTTGAAGGTTATTTGACATTAAAAAGTAATCTAACCTTCCTTGTTGTAAAGGTGTAAATCTCCTCCAAGTAAACTTTCTAATATTTCCGTGTAATTCTCTGAAAGGGTCTATAATGTCTCTATTAGAAATACATGATAGTAGAACGTTTCTGGCATTTCTATTATGATTTGTTGATTTATAATTTGCATAATCTAAGGATGGGTTTAAGACTAGGTTGAAATCGCCACATAAAATGTAATTTTCTTTAGAATTGAAGGAATCGATTTCCATACCTTTTTTAATCCGTGATAAATTTGCTGCTATTAGAAATAAATGAGTTATTTACATGGTTTAATGTCATGAAAATATGTTTTGACTATTTAGTTATAATAATCCGATTAAAGTAAAGTAACTAGCTATTTACACAAATATTAAATTTAATTGACGTGGTCGTGAAAATGATACAATGCAAAATTCATACATTCACATGTATAGTGTTCTGTTACTAATGTGGGTAATGGTCGTTAAAATGGTGCAACGTTATATAGATACATACACAGATATTGCGTGGTTTTACAAATGTAATTGGCGGTGGTGGTACATCCCCGGTCACTAAAACGACCTGACATTCGGAGAAGTCCGCAGTTTTCCGTACCCGCTACATTGTCTGGTTCCTGACCTGCCCACATACTGAAAGGATATATGAGTCCGCCCGTGTGAAAAGTACAAGTTAGAATTTTTGAACAGTTAAGTTTCAGAATGCTTGTTCATCTTTTCCGCTTTTGTAAGTACGATGAGAATCGTGTATATCTTGATCTGATTTTGTGGATGCACAGGCTGGTTTCGATCTTCACTGTTCACAGCAGATAACTTTTTCCAAGGACTGACTTAACTATGATATTTTCAACCTTTGATGTGTTTTTTCAATTGAAATGCTAAATGATGAAAACATGATGAAATGCTGCATGATGAAATGCTACATGATGAAAACCTGATGAAATGCTACATGGTGAAATGTTACATGATGAAAACATGATGAAATGCTACATGATGAAAACATGATGAAATGCTACCTATGAAAACATGATGAAATGCTACATGGTGAAACATGATTAAATGCTACATGATGAAAACAGAATGAAATGATACATGATGAAAACTTGATGAAATGCTACATGATGAAAATGATGAAATGCTCCATGATGAAAACTTGATGAAATGCTACATGATGAAAATGATGAAATATTACATGATGAAAACCTCATGAAATGCTACATTATGAAAATATGATGAAATGTTACTTGATGAAAACATTATGAAATGCTACATGATGAAACATGATGAAATGCTACATGATGAAATGTTACCTGATGAAAACGTGATGAAATGTTACATGATGAAAATGATGAAATGCTACATGATGAAAACCTCATGAAATGCTACATGATGAAAATATGATGAAATGTTACATGATGAAAACATTATGAAATGCTACATGATGAAACATGATGAAATGCTACATGATGAAATGCTACCTGATGAAAACATAATGAAATGCTATGTGATGAAAACTTAATGAAATGATACATGATGAAAACATGATGAAATTCTACATGATGAAACATGACGAAATGCTACATGATGAAACATGATGAAATGCTACCTGATGAAAACATAATGAAATGCTATATGATGAAAACTTAATGAAATGATACATGATGCAAAACATGATGAAATTATACATGATGAAACATGACGAAATGCTACATGATGAAACATGATAAAATGCTACATGATGAAATGCTACATGATGAAAACATAATGAAATGCTACATGATGAAAACTTGATGAAATGCTACATGATGAAAACATAATGAAATGCTACATGATGAAAACTTGATGAAGTGCTAAATAATGAAAACATAATGAAATGCTACATGATGAAAACTTGATGAAATGCTACATGATAACAACTTGATGAAATGCTACATGATGAAAATATGATGAAATGCTACATGATAAAAACAGTATGAAATGCTACATGATGAAACATGATGAAATGCTACATGATGAAGTGTTACATGATGAAAACATAATGAAATGCTACATGATGAAACATGATGAAATGCTACATGATGAAAACATGATGAAATTATACATGATGAAACATGACGAAATGCTACATGATGAAACATGATAAAATGCTACATGATGAAATGCTACATGATGAAATGCTACATGATGAAAACAGTATGAAACGCTACATGATGAAATGATACATGATGAAACATGATGAAATGCTACATGATGAAGTGTTACATGATGAAAACATAATGAAATGCTACATGATGAAAATATGATGAAATGCTTCATGATGAAAACAGTATGAAATGCTACATGATGAAATGCTTCATGATGAAACATGATGAAATGCTACATGATGAAGTGTTACATGATGAAAACATAATGAAATGCTACATGATGAAAACTTGATGAAATGCTACATGATGAAAACCTGATGAAATTCTACATGATGAAACATGATGAAATGTTACATGATGAAATGTTACATGATGAAATGCCAAATGATGAAAACCTGATGAAATGCTACATGATGGAACTATGATGAAATGCCACATGATGAAAATGATGAAAGCTGCATGATAAAATGTTACATGATGAAATGCTACATGATGAAAACCTGATGAAATGCCACATGATGAAAATATGATGAAATGATACATGATGAAATGATACATGATGAAATGTTACATGATGAAATGCTACATTGCTACATGATGAAATGCTACATGATAATAACACAAACAGCGTTAATTTACAGAGAAATATACCCTAACTGAATCTGATATCTATTCATCACGCGACAGTTCAACTTACAGGAACAATACTGTGTGTTCCAATTTGGTATAGTCTGGTACCCGTTGTATTACAGTTAATGTGTACGTCTGGCATGAACCAACACTGGTGACTAGATTGATCACCTACCTACCCTTATGTATCGCTAGCGTCAATATAA
Source organism: Serripes groenlandicus (assembly GCA_031761405.1). NCBI lineage: Eukaryota > Metazoa > Mollusca > Bivalvia > Cardiida > Cardiidae > Serripes > Serripes groenlandicus. The sequence goes on from JASEVX010000009.1 coordinate 40,486,715, forward strand.
TAAAATAGTAAATGTATGATTAATTTTCGTAACCCTAACAGCAGACCAATACAACTTGTTATTTGAAATCAATATATGAGTAAACGAAGCAAAATACTTTCAGATCTGAAAAGTTAAATAGGTCGCCCACAAAAATGGGTTGTCTCTATAGATTTCTTTGCTTGCTGCACCATTTCCAAAGAGCGCAATCATTATTGGTGTATGTCTGACGCCACCCTTGTTAGATAGGTAACTTTATACTAACTTTGGGAGCGCATATTAAGGAACCCTTGATTAATGAGGGTTTAACGTCGTGTTTCTACACATTGTCAGTCATCATCGCGGCGGCCAGTTCACCTACTCATGCATTTCCTGGCTTTCACACACCAGTACACCACACAAAGGATTTCCAAGCAACTGGCTCAAATAGACTGTTAGCCCATTGGTGTAAGACGAATGACTCATGTCAATGTGACTTTTGTCAAATGTCGGAAAGAATAATGGCCGAGTTCGGATTTGGTTTTCAGTTCGGTCATTTCTTACCAAACGTAAACGACCGTAACTAAGTACATATGAGCCGTTCCACGGAGCAAATTAACATTACGGACTCTGCGTAATGTATCGACCCAGATCAGCCTGCGCAGTCCGCGCAGGCTAACCCGGTTCGACACAATCCGTCTCAATGGGATAGAGGCATCAAGAAATGATGACTGAAACAGAAAAACCACAGGAGGATAAAAGTGTATATCTGGGTTAGCCCGCACGGCATGCCTAGGCTGATCCGGTGGATACTTTACGCAGGGTCCACGGTGTTGGTTTTCTTGTAATTCGGCTCATATGTGTATGGTGTTAAACGCCGCCATCAACAGTATGTAAGTTATATCACGGCGTTCCCTGTGTAAGTTACCAGTACTACTGGTCCATTAAGCAAGACAACAGCGGATCAGTCGTAATGCTAACACGACAGTCCTGAGCTCGAAGGAGTTTTATGGCCAGTAGTTGGTACGACCCGGCCGAAGGCGGACGCTCTTAAAACCACACCATTAAGGCGGTTGTTGTAGTTGTTTTTTTTTGTGTTTTTTTTGATAAAAAAAAAGTTACATAATGTCGCCTACAGTAAGATGTGCATTCGTACTCATAAACATAATGTCGCCTACAGTAAGATGAACATTCGTACTCATAAACATAATGTCGCCTACAGTAAGATGAACATTCGTACTCACAAACATAATGTCGCCTACAGTAAGATGACCATTCGTACTCATAAACATAATGTCGCCTACAGTAAGATGAACATTCGTACTCATAAACATAATGTCGCCTACAGTAAGATGAACATTCGTATTCACAAACATAATGTCGCCTACAGTAAGATGAACATTCGTACTCATAAACATAATGTCGCCTACAGTAAGGTGGTCATTCGTACTCATAAACATAATGTCACCTACAGTAAGATGACCGTTCGTACTCATAAACATAATGTCGCCTACAGTAAGATGACCATTCGTACTCATTAACCTTTCTCGTATGCAGACGCATTGGGCGACTTTCAGAAACATTATGAAAAAAAAGAGAAATTGCTCATACTGAGGAGCAATTTCTTATTTTGCCACAATGTTTCGACAATAATATTCAATAATTAGTTTTCCATTTACAGTTATTGTGTATATTTTTCAAGGATAATTTAAGTTTGAACTTATTTATTTTACATCGATTGCGAAACAAGCTTTCAGCTTATATTAATCACGCTCGATGTCTGCTTCCTGGAGACTTAACCAGTACTCGCGCCGTTTGTGTGGAAAAATCCCAAAGTCAGAACCCGCTCATCACTGGACTCGAACCAGGGACCTTTGGAACGAGAGGCCGACGCTCTACCTCTGCACCACTGTCTCTACCTCTTCACCACTGTGTTAGGATAATGTATAAGTGCCATCCAGTCAGGGCAGATGCGGGAAAGGGTTAAGGGTTTTCAAACGTTGCGGTTAACTTCTTACCTAGTTATCAGAGCTGAAGCCGCCCCCTTAGATGATACCCAAGCCCCGTGTGTGTAGGACAAGTCGACCCAGTGGGCAACCGGGGAATTTGTCACGTATGGGAACTCATCGCTAAGGAAACCCTGACAAAAAAAAGAAAATAGCAAGTCCATCATTGGAAATGGTGTAACGACTTTTGCTAAAAGTGTAGATCCAGATCAGACTCTGCATCCTAACTGTCTGTTCAAGATTACCCTTTTCAAATACTACTTAGATAAGCTGTTTAGAAACTTCTTACACGTTGTGTAGAATCCAGACATTCTGAACAGCTAGACAAGCTGACCTGAACTGGGAATGCATTTAATGCTTTTCAATTTGCAGACGCGCTTTGACCCATCAGCAACAGACGCATTTCGAAATCATGGTGGTAAAAGGAGAAATTGCTTATCATGAGCATTAGGAGTTTTACACATTTTAAAAGTTATATGGGAAAGCGTTAAACAAGATTGCCTAGTGTTATCTCCCCTAGGTCTGATAATGGAAAGAAAGGGAGATTACTACAGGCTTTTAAGCTAAGTTTTAATTACCCGTGGAATTAAGACTAAATGTTGTAACTTTATGGATATCCTAATTGAATGATTGGGGAATAACGCCGTCTTCAACAGTTTTTTTAAGTCATATCAATGTTACCAGTGCACTTACCCGCATTTTTCCTTGCCTTCTCATATCATTAAACATCAAAACTCTCTTTGAAAGCAACTGGCTGCTTTTCCACATAGATTGTTAGCCTATTGGTAGAATACAAATGACGCTTGTCACATTGACATTTTCCAAACGTCGCAAAGTCGCTTGGCTGCGCTGGAGTTCGAACTCACAATCCCCGGGATAGAGCCCGTCATCAATAAAAGAAAAAATAGGATGCCATATTTACCAGATCGTTTTTATCATTGATAACCATGAGGGTAGCACCGGTGTATTTATTGCTACAGAAAGTCTTGGCCGCGCTAAAGATCATCATCTGTGTTGGGTCCGATGAGTTCCCCACCCAGTAACATCTACCGCTCTCTCCAATCCAACCAAGAGCTTTGAGCGGACAACCATCTGTATTACAAATAAGAGCATAACTTCATAGCAAAAATCATTCTAATTGAAATCAGACCAAAATACTTCGATGTGTGTATTTGGATCTGACGCCACTGCATAAAATGTTGTCTCTGTTTGACCCTAGAATACATGTATATATGTGTGAGCAGGTGCTCGTTTTTTCTCCTATGAAATCTTACGATACAACCCACGCTTAGTTCTGCTTTCAAATTGATTGCTTTACAATCGGAAAACTCAGCCAACACCACTTCGATATCTCGTTAATGTATATGAGTATTTACCCTGTTGATACTTTAACTCTTTCAGCGCCACAGGCAATATTGAGGTTTTTACAAACAATACAGATTCAGGTGAGTCAGCTCGTGACGAACTGTCTCACCTGAAATCAGCATTGTTTGCCTTTTAGTTATCAAAATAGTCCAAACTTTTATTACATGAGAAATGGAGACGCCCGATTTTGAACATGGAAAAGTCTACTTTAAACAATATGGCGCTGAAAGAGTTAAGGTAAACCATTTTGTAGGCAAAATATTTATTGGCTTACAATAATGGTAATTCTACAGACCTAGATGTATACGAATGTTTGGTACTGCAGCAAAGCTTAGTTATGTATTTTAAGAGATTTATAAAAACCTGTACATGACTATTGATTAAATGCTCCGTTAATTCATTTCCTGGGACAAACTTTTTAAAGCAGTCTGTGGAAAATATATATTGCAAAGAACAAGCACTGTCTCCTGTTTCAGTCAACAAAGTTTTCGAAGATATATGTCTTATTTAACAAGTAATCAATGTAGATGGACGATTCTTCAAACACTATACATGCTAACCCATTCCCACACACAAGTAATCTGCAGTACATTGTAGATGCCTTTGAAAACTCCAAGGCAAAAATAGGGAAACTCTCTTAAAATGGAATACAATCAATGGATAAAAGTGTAAACATTGTGGCAATTTGAGAAAATGCTCAAAACGAGCATTTGCTTCTTTTGTCACAGTATTTTAAAAGTCGTTTGCTGCAACTTCGTCAAAATGTGTCTGCAGGTGGAAATGAGTTGAGAGGATAAACCAAAACATCTCCATGGACTAATCCGAACTGTTAAAAATAAATCGAAAACAAGGGTAGTTTACCATAACCGCCATGACGCTACACAACAAATGTAAAGTGAATGGTGGCCATGATATTACTGAAATACAGTTGAAAACATTCATCGACCAATTAGCCAATAGGTCGGTTACTCAAACCGCCATGACATTCTACAACTGTCCAATAGGACGTTGTTGTCATGACCTCGAAACATATCACAATACTTCAAAGTGTCCAGATAAAATAACGTGTGGAAGAAAGTTGTGCAGCGGTATATCGTACCAAAGGTCCAGGGTTAAAATTCCGTGTTGAGCCGGCTCTTCCTTTAGTATTTATCCACGCACACGGCGTAAGTATTAATTAAGTAAAGTCTACATGAAGCAGACATTGAGCATGTTTAATATAAGCTGGAGACTTGTTTCGCAATCAATGTAAAATAGATGCAAAACTCAAAGGAAGTAAAGAATTGAAAATGTATTGATACCTGGTGCATCAAAACTGCAAATGTATCCCTGTTTTGTTTTACAGTCCAAATCGGTCAGCTTTCCCTTGACGTTAATCCCTGCACAGGTAGACTGATTATCGTTCGCTGGAATGTTGTTCCATTGTCTGAAATGGATTCAACTGTTTGCTCAGTTATCGATTAACTGGTTTTAGTCAAGCGAAAAAGTCGAACAATCATTACCAACTAATGGACAAGTCGAACAATCATTACCAACTAGTGGACAAGTCGAACAATCGTTACCAACTAGTGGACAAGTCGAACAATCATTACCAATTAGTGAACAAGTCGAACAATCATTACCAATTTGTGAACAAGTCGAACAATAATTACCAACTAGTGAACAAGTAGAACAATCATTACCAACAAGTGGACGAGTCGAACAATCATTACCAACTAGTGGACAAGTCGGACAATCATTACCAATTAATGAACAAGTCGAACAATCATTACCAATTAGTGAACAAGTCGAACAATCATTACCAATTAGTGAACAAGTCGAACAATCATTACCAACTAGTGGACAAGTCGAACAATCATTACCAACTAGTGGACAAGTCGATCAGTCATTACCAACAAGTGGACAAGTCGAACAATCCTTACCAACAAGTGGACAAGTCGAACAATCATTACCAACAAGTGGACAAGTCGAACAATCATTAACAACAAGTCGAACAATCATTACCAACAAGTGGACAAGTCGAACAATCATTCCCAACAAGTGGACAAGTCGAACAATCATTACCAACTAGTGGACGAGTCGAACAATCATTACCAACAAGTTGACAAGTCGAACAATCATTACCAACAAGTGGACAAGTCGAACAATCATTCCCAACAAGTGGACAAGTCGAACAATCATTACCAACTAGTGGACGAGTCGAACAATCATTACCAACAAGTGGACAAGTCGAACAATCATTACCAACAAGTGGACAAGTCGAACAATCATTACCAACAAGTGGACAAGTCGAACAATCATTCCCAACAAGTGGACAAGTCGAACAATCATTACCAACAAGTAGACAAGTCGAACAATCATTACCAACTAGTGGACAAGTCGAACAATCATTACCAACTACACTAAAGCGTTCAATTTCGCACAATGATTGGAAATTGTGTTTTTAAGCATTCAAAATGGGTGTTCCCGATTTTAACGCTTTACTTCTGGCGTTTTCAGATAAGGTTTCCAAAATTGCGATAATGCAACGTGTATAAACTAAAGCATCTTTTTTCCGAAACATTACAAGCTGGAATGTAATTGCTCAGTTGTGATCTAATCAAAAGTGGTGTCCATTTAAAAGGTTTTCTTATAACATCCATCATATCACAAATAATATCTGTTCAGTGTTAGTTTAAAATGTGATTTCCACATAATTTTGGAAAAGGGTAAATGATATTGAAATAAGATAGGTGTGCCTAATTTGTCGGTGTGTTCCAAGTCAAACCTCGCTAAGTTCAATATATATCTACTATAACATTATTCATTATTATTTGATTTGACCGCATGTATGGAGACTAGGCATAACAATGAAATCTGAACGCGAGCATGTTATATCAGAAGCTTACTCCCGGTGTTATCCACTAGGACGTTCAAGCTGGAAGAAATCTAATAAATCTCCACTAGTTTTATTGCCTGAGATAATATACTTCATTGACATATTTAGATGTCTAAACAAATGTAGTGGTTATTTAACAGCGTCATCAAGGCAATACTGGGTTTCAAATGTCATGATCTTCCACAAAACTGTGTTCCATTGCAAGAAGTGTCTCTCATAAACACTGTAATTGAACTTTGAATGATTTACAGAGACCCTGTTCATGACTAGTTAATTTAGGTTGTTATGTCTATGTTATAATTGAACTCCTCGAACATTTACATTTGTTCTTGGCCTGATGTCACCTTTTGTTTCTTAGCGCAGCTTGCATTTCAGTAAGACCAATCACATCATCAGAATTTCATTATTGATATTTTGATCATTGGCTTAACATATAGGGGTGGTTGAAAAAGTATGATTTGTTTTAAGATCAGACAAAATAGTATTTCTTATAATTGAACACGACATACTGATATATAGTAAATAATCTGTAGAAATGTTCAACTTCTGATCTTTTATTTTTTGGTCATACGAGAGCAACAATTCGAACGTCTTTAAATAAAAGGCTCATGTTGTATCTTTAAAAATGGTTTGAAAACTTATCTTAGTCTCAAAGATTAAAGTATTAGCACAGCTGAAACAAAAAGAAATCCAGAAACCGAATCAGTCAATCCGGGAACACCCGTTTAGAAGTGTTCTCTGTGATAGATTTGACACGTGCATAAAGTTTAGTGCTTTAATCCATCTGATAACGATTTCACAAAACACGGGATTAAGCCGCCAGATTAATCGTTAATGGTTGATGTAAAGTAGGGGGAATTATTATGGTCTTGTATTTCCTTTGCCTATTAATCTTCGCACACAGTGTCTGTTGTAATCAAAATTGTTGTTGTTTCAATAATACAGTTAAGTCTCTGAGAACAGAGTAATTATATTGTCATAACAACCCTGTTACAAATACAAACGTTTTCTCAAGCCTCTGCAGCACACGACTTTTGAAAACATTGTGATCAAATGAGAAATTAGTCGCAACGAACAATTTATCTGTGCAACAAGGTTTTCAAATCTTTTAAACAAACTATAATTTCATTAAGAGATTTTTCACTTTTTAGCCTAGATGATTTCAAAGTCGTTTCCTGAAAATGTGTTGTATGTGGGAAAGAGAGTCGTATGTTGATTTACGCCGCTTTCAACACATGTTCAGTTATATCACATTTCCTGAGTTCGTTATCAGTACTACTCGTATATTTATCCTGACACTATCATTAACCCAACACTCCTGAGCGCCAAGGAGGGAAAGCTATGACTACATTGTTTTAAAGCTTTGAGAAAGGGTACATATAATACACACACCTGAAAAAGTCTGCAATATAAGTATTGACTTCAGCTGAAAGTTGTCGTCAGCGAGTTCACGTACCTATTGTGATCACTAGTTGTCTGCTCGTATTTCATAACAGCCGTTTGATTTTGTGGGGTTTTCTTCTTGAGTAAAGTTACCAGTATTACTCAGTTTCTATTTATCCTCGACAGGAATTCACTGTGGTCGAGAGGTAAGCGTCGGGGATTTGAAACCGGGTGTCCCGGGTTCGATCCCCAGTCGCGACAGTACGGTCATGGTGAAGTGCCCATGGATTAGTACCGGTTTGTTTACCCAGGGATCATGAATAAGTGAACTGTCACCGTGATATAACTGAAATAAGCGGCGTAAAACTCCAATAAAACAAAAATCCGCAAGCGATGTAATCGTAATGTTAACCCTATAACAATGAGCGCCATGGTGGGATAGTCATAACTTCCATTTTTAAATACTTTGGTATGACCTGACCAGGTATCGAACCCGCGTTCTCCCGCACTCAAGGTGGACGATATACTACTACACAACTGAGGCGGTCAATGGGGACGATATACCACTACACAACCGAGGCGGTCAAGGGGGACGATATACCACTATACAACCGAGGCGGTCAAGGGGGACGATATACCACTATACAACCGAGTCGGTCAAGGTGGACGATATACCACTATACAACCGAGTCGGTCAAGGAGGACGATATACCACTACACAACCGAGACAGGTCAATGGCGACGATATACCACTACACAACCGAGGCGCTCAAGGAAGGCGGTCAAGGGGGACGATATACCACTATACAACCGAGTCGGTCAAGGCGGACGATATACCACTATACAACCGAGTCGGTCAAGGGGGACGATATACTACTACACAACCGAGGCGGTCAAGGGGGACGATATACCACTACACAACCGAGTCGGTCATGGGGGACGATATACCTTTACACAACCGAGGCGGTCAAGGGGGACGATATACCACTACACAACCGAGGCAGTCAAGGGGGATGATATACCACTACACAACCGAGGCGGTCAAGGGGGACGATATACCACTACACAACCGAGTCGGTCAAGGGGGACGATATACCACTATATAACCGAGGCGATATACCACTACACAACCGAGGCGGTCAAGGGGGACGATATACCACTACACAACCGAGTCGGTCAAGGGGGACGATATACCACTATATAACCGAGGCGATATACCACTACACAACCGAGGCGGTCAAGGGGGACGATATACCACTACACAACCGAGTCGGTCAAGGGGGACGATATACCACGATATAACCGAGGCGATATACCACTACACAACCGAGGCGGTCAAGGGGGACGATATACCACTACACAACCGAGGCGGTCAAGGGGGACGATATACCACAACACAACCGAGGCGGTCAAGGGGGACGATATACAACTACACAACCGAGGCGGTCATGGGGGACGATATACCACTATACAACCGAGGCAGTCAAGGTGGACGATATACCACTATACAACCGAGACGAAATACCACTACACAATCGAGGCGGTCAAGGGGGACGATATACCACTATACAACCAAGACGATATACCACTATACAACCGAGGCGATATACCACTATACAACCGAGGCGGTCAGGGGGGACGATATACCACTATACAACCGAGGCGGTCAAGGTGGACGATATACCACTATACAACTGAGGCGGTCAATGGGGACGATATACCACTACACAACCGAGGCGATATACCACTATACAACCGAGGCGGTCAAGGGGGACGATATACCAATACACAACCAAGTCGGTCAAGGGGGACGATATACCACTATACAACCGAGTCGGTCAAGGGGGACGATATACCACTATACAACCGGGGCGGTCAAGGGGGACGATATACCACTACACAACCGAGTCGGTCACGGGGGATGATATACCACTACAAAACCGAGGCGGTCAAGGGGGACGATATACCACTACACAACCGAGGCGGTCAAGGGGGACGATATACCACTATACAACCGAGGCGATATACCACTACACAACCGAGGCGGTCAAGGGGGACGATATACCACTACACAACCGAGGCGGTCAAGGGGGACGATATACCACTACACAACCGAGGCGGTCAATGGGGACGATATACAACCGAGGCGGTCAAGGGGGACGATATACCACTACACCACCGAGGCGGTCAAGGTGGACGATATACCACTAAACAAGTGAGGCGGTCAATGGGGACGATATACCACTACACAACCGAGGCGATATACCACTATACAACCGAGGCGGTCAAGGGGGACGATATACCACTACACAACTGAGTCGGTCAAGGGGGACGATATACCACTACACAACAGAGGCGGTCAAGGGGGACGATATACCACTATACAACCGAGTCGGTCAAGGGGGACGATATACCACTACACAACCGAGGTGGTCAATGGGGACGATAAACCACTACACAACCGAGGTGGTCAAGGGGGACGATATACCACTATACAACCAAGGCGGTCATGGGGGACGATATACCACTACACAACCGAGGCGGTCAATGGGGACGATATACAACCGAGGCTGTCAAGGGGGACGATATACCACTATACAACAGAGATGGTCAAGGGGGACGATATACCACTACACAACCGATCCGGTCAATGGGGACGAGATACCACTATACAACCGAGACGATATACCACTACACAACCGAGGTGGTCAAGGGAGACGATATACCACTATACAACCAAGGCGGTCAAGGGGGATGATATACCACTATACAACCGAGACGATATACCACTATACAACCGAGGCGATATACCACTATACAACCGAGGCGATATACCACTTCACAACCGAGGCAATATACCACTACACAACCGAGGAGGTCAATGGGGACGATATACAACCGAGGCGGTCAAGGGGGACGATATACCACTACACCACCGAGGTGGTCAAGGGGGACGATATACCACTATACAACCAAGGCGGTCATGGGGGACGATATACCACTTCACAACCGAGGCGGTCAATGGGGACGATATACAACCGAGGCTGTCAAGGGGGACGATATACCACTATACAACAGAGATGGTCAAGGGGGACGATATACCACTACACAACCGATCCGGTCAATGGGGACGAGATACCACTATACAACCGAGACGATATACCACTACACAACCGAGGTGGTCAAGGGAGACGATATACCACTATACAACCAAGGCGGTCAAGGGGGATGATATACCACTATACAACCGAGACGATATACCACTATACAACCGAGGCGATATACCACTATACAACCGAGGCGATATACCACTTCACAACCGAGGCAATATACCACTACACAACCGAGGAGGTCAATGGGGACGATATACAACCGAGGCGGTCAAGGGGGACGATATACCACTACACAACCGAGGCGGTCAAGGGGGACGATATACCACTATACAACCAAGGCGGTCATGGGGGACGATAAACCACTACACAACAGAGGCGGTCAAGGGGGACGATATACCACTATACAACCGAGATGGTCAAGGAGGACGATATACCACTACACAACCGAGGCGGTCAATGGGGACGATGTACCACTATACAACCGAGACGATTTACTACTACACAACCGAGGCGGTCAAGGGGGACGATATACCACTATACAACTGAGGCGGTCAAGGGGGACGATATACCACTATACAACCAAGGCGATATACCACTATACAACCGAGGTGATATACCACTTCACAACCGAGGCGATATACCACTAAACAACCGAGGCGATCAAGGGGGACGATATACCACTATACAACCGAGGTGATATACCACTATACAACCGAGGCGATATACCACTATACAACCGAGGCGATACACCACTATACAGCCGAGGCGTTCAAGGGGGACGATATACCACTACACCACCGAGGCGATATACCACTATACAACAAAGATGGTCAAGGGGACGATATACCACTACACAACCGAGGCGGTCAATGGGGACGATGTACCACTATACAACCGAGACGATTTACTACTACACAACCGAGGCGGTCAAGGGGGACGATATACCACTATACAACCAAGGCGATATACCACTATACAACCGAGGTGATATACCACTTCACAACCGAGGCGATATACCACTAAACAACCGAGGCGATCAAGGGGGACGATATACCACTATACAACCGAGGTGATATACCACTATACAACCGAGGCGATATACCACTATACAACCGAGGCGATACACCACTATACAGCCGAGGCGTTCAAGGGGGACGATATACCACTACACCACCGAGGCGATATACCACTATACAACAAAGATGGTCAAGGGGACGATATACCACTACACAATCGAGGCGGTCAATGGGGACGATATACCACTATACAACCAAGACGATATTCCACTACACAACCGAGGCGGTCAAGGGGGACAATATACCACTATACAACCAAGGCGGTCAAGGGGGACAATATACCACTATACAACCAAGGCGGTCAAGGGGGACGATATACCACTATACAAACGAGACGATATACCACTATACAACGGAGGCGATATACCACTATACAACCGAGGTGATATACCACTTCACAACCGAGGCGATATACCACTACAGAACCGAGGCGGTCAATGTGGACGATATACAACCGAGGCGGTCAAGGGGGACGATATACCATTACACAACCGAGGCGATATACCACTATACAACCGAGATGGTCAAGGAAGACGATATACCACTACACAACCGAGGCGGTCAATGGGGACGATATACCACTATACAACCGAGACGATTTACCACTACACAACCGAGGCGGTCAAGGGGGACGATATACCACTATACAACTGAGGCGGTCAAGGGGGACGATATACCACTATACAACCGAGGCGATATACCACTATACAACCGAGGTGATATACCACTTCACAACCGAGGCGATATACCACTAAACAACCGAGGCGATCAATGGGGACGATATACAACCGAGGCGGTCAAGGGGGACGATATACAACCGAGGCGGTCAAGGGGGACGATATACCACTACACAACCGAGGCGATATACCACTATACAACCGAGATGGTCAAGGCGGACGATATACCACTACACAACCGAGGCAGTCAATGGGTACGATATACCAATATACAACCGAGATGGTCAAGGGGGACGATATACCACTACACAACCGAGGCGGTCAATGGGGGCGATATACAACTATACAACCGATGCGATATACCACTATACAACCGAGGTGATATACCACTTCACAACCGAGGCGATATACCACTAAACAACCGAGGCGATCAATGGGGACGATATACCACTATACAACCGAGGAGATATACCACTACACAACCGAGGTGATATACCACTACACAACCGAGGGGATATACCACTACACAACCGAGGCAATATACCACTATACAACCGAGGCGATATACCACTATACAACCGAGGCGATATACCACTATACAACCGAGGCGATATACCACTACACAACCAATACGATATACCACTATACAACCGAGGTGGTCAAGGGGGACGATATACCACTACACAACCGAGGCGATATACCACTATACAATCAAGACGGTCAAGGGGGACGATATACCACTTCACAACCGAGGCGGTCAATGGGGACCATATACCACTACACAACCGAGGCGGTCAATGGGGATGATATACCACTACACAACCGAGGCGATATACCACTATACAATCAAGGCGGTCAAGGGGGACGATATACCACTATACAATCGAGGCGATATACCACTTTACAACCGAGGCGGTCAAGGGGGACGATATAACACTACACAACCGAGTCGGTCAAGGGGGAGGATATACCACTATACAACCGAGTCGGTCAAGGGGGACGATATACCACTATACAACCGAGTCGGTCAAGGGAGACGATATACCACTACACAACCGAGTCGGTCAAGGGGGACGATATACCACTACACAACTGAGGCGATATACCACTACACAACCGAGGCGGTCAAGAGGGACGATTTACCAATATACAACCGAGTCGGTCACGGGGGACTTATTAGAAAATCGTAAGAGGATCATAAGACGTTAAATTGGAGTGAAATCAGTAGGGTTATACGTCTATAGTTTTAATAGAATATGCAACAGGGATTAAAGTACACATAGACGAACAGCTAGATGCCGTTCAAAACTTATGTAATGCGTTGATCTGTTGGTATTTGTATCCCGATACGGGCGCTTCTTTAACGAAATAACTGATAAAGACATTATACGATTTGATACCTTCGAATGAAATAGTTTGAGACAGAGTTTAAAATATTCCGTATTGTGTTTGCTCGTTTTGCTTCTGTTACCACAATGTATTCGAACGTCGACTTTTTCAACGACTCAAATTTCGTCTGAATCAGGAAAGGGTCTAACGAACCGCCATTTTGTCATCAGACGGGTACACCTGGGTACTGTTATAAGTTGGTTTGGTTTGTTTGGTCGATTGATCAGTGTAAGATTGATCGTTGTAATGAGAATCGTGTCATGTAGATACAGGTCGTATGTTTCTATTAGTCGACACAATCGACCTGGTCTTGTACCTTGTACAACACAATATATAGGATAGTATAAGGTACAAATGTACGTGTATCTTCTCCAAGAGTGTGGATAAGTTTCAGAAAATTCACAAGGTGCAATAAACGACACACATTTTACATACCATAAACACAAAACTAACTGACATCTTTGCACAAAGGTCATGAGGAATAATTCAAGAATAAACTGGACTGAAGGGTATGTGTACGCACATTAACTCATCAAAACTCCATTCTCAGCGAGAAATAGATGCAGTGATAGATGCACAGACTTAGGAGATTTGTGTCAATTCATTGGTACAGAATACGACTGACTGCACATGTGTGCGTGGGCGTAACTGAGATGACGACACTCATGAATATACATAAGCAGCGTATGCCAAAATGGGATCTGTGTCTTATTGTCTCTCCGTTTAAGCATGATTAATAGTAAAATTAGTGGAGTCACGCATCTAGTTGTTTTCGTCTGAATATGCATACAATTTCTATGAAGTAAATAGACGGATGAACGGACAGTCAAGGCTCACCTGCGATGTTTACAGTTCGCAAGTCAACAGGGTCTTATGCCACCTGTCACGGCTAGTATTACAAGCGACTTCTTCACATAGACGCATCTATTATTACATCTTCTCGACAACTGTCAACCGATACGTCGAGGCGGAACATATTGCACTTTGGATCATTCTCGGATAAGGAAGTTCGGTTATGCTTCTAAGTAGAGGAATACAATGAACGATTCTCACCCTGTTTGTGTTGATGGTATCAATTTATACGACGATGAATGGTGGTATTAGTATAGCTTATTTGTAGACGGGGTTTTATTGATCTAGTTTATATACGAAGAATAATTTTACGTTATTGTGATTTTACGCAATTATAACTGTATTTCAGATGTATCTCGGCGACAGAAAACTTATTTTCATTATCCCGTGGTGACAAGTTGAACTATTTCAGATATCATTATGTATTTTTGGCTTTAAGAGTACTATAAAGTGTTATTTCATATTGATTGTTATTTTTATCATTAATGTTATGATTATTATCCTTTTTGTATCGACAACATCATCCTCATCATCACAAGCACAGACACCACCATCATCATCATCATCATCATCATCATCATCATCATCATCATCATGTCTTTTGCTGTTGGACGGTTTCTGTTTTAATCAAATTCATACATCTTACAAATGTATCATTGTAGAACCTACTATATTAATCTTTGGAGCTGGGGTGGCCGGTATATCTGCAGCGAAGGCACTTGTTGATTGAGGTTTCGCAAACATCAACATCAAAGAAGGGTCGTCAAGAATAGGAGGCGGATAAAAAGTGAAAAGATGGAGAACCATTCTGTAAAGCTAGGTGCAATGTCGATATACGGAAAAGGCACGAATCCAGTCTACAAGATGACGGCAACGAGCCGATTGTCATTCAAAGACAGTGGGAGATTTCACACAGCTACCTGGTCAGTGAAGAACGAAAACGGTAGAGACATTACCACAGATGCTGACAACATATTTGAGCTACTTGATAACATTGTACAAGAGCTAGACAGTGACAACTATGATAAAGGCGGTATAACAGTTCGCGAAATGCTGCAAACCCTAGGCTGGAATCCTAAGAGAATATGGGAAAATATTATTGAAGACTTTTTCATCGGCTTTGAAAGCGGAATTTCTGCAGAAAGTCTTTCAGCAAAATATTTTCTTATCAATGCACCGTATATAGAATTCCAGTCAGACGCCTTCATACCAGTGAATGATTCCGAAGACTATCAGTCTTTATTTGATCACATAATATCCTCCATTCCAACTGATTTTCAAATTTATTTCAATAATCATGACACATATTAACCAATCTACGGATAGTGTTGTAGTGCAAACACGGGATGGATCGGTGTACCGTGCAGATTATGCTGTTGTAACATTTAGTCTTGGTGTAAGTGACCTTTTCACCCTCACGTTCGGCTATTGAGAAGTTTGGAATGTGTAACTTTGGACATATTTATCTACAGTTTCCGACCATGTTCACCCTGGCAGTAATATTATCCAGTTATCAACATTTAGCGAAGAATCGAAAAGAATTGAAAGACAATGAAGTTATCGGTGAATAAGTGAAGGTATTACAACGAATGTATCCAGAAAAACACGTGCCATTACCGACTGATTACACAATTTCAAGATGGCAGTCAGATCCGCTATTCAGAGGAGCATTTAGTTATTGACCGAGAATATGGAAGAACTTATCGCCCCGGTTGGACGGGTTTACTTTGCAAGAGAGCATCTAAGCCATGAACAATTAGCGTTCGTCCACTCAGCTCACGTATCGGGTGTTAAAGTAGCAAATGAAATCCTTGATTCACTGTTATTCCGGTTTTTAACCCTTTTCCACTTTCAGACGCATCTTTTACGCAGTCGAGCAGACTGCTTTTTGAAAAGTTTGTGGCGAAAGAATAATTTGCTCATAAAGAGGAAGTTCTCCTTTTGTTTTCAACTGTAAACTATAAGTATACTAGATAAAATAGGTTTTCTATTATTTGTAAAGATGTGTTCACAGGCGTCTGCTTCAGTTGTGTTGTATGTGGGATAGGGTTAAGCAACATCTACATGTCATTATAAAGTTACAACGAACAAGAAATATTTTTAAAACAGATAAACGGCGATCAATATGAGTAAACACTAAGAAATGGAACATGCGCATATTATTTGATATTTTGTCTTACTTATTAGAATGACAGAAAACAACGTTAAATATGTAATATTTGTTTTATTTATATACTTTGGTTTTGATTTGAATGAAAGAGAGAAAAAAAGAGTTTGCCACTGCCGGGAAGCGAACCACAGACCTTTCACTAGCCAATCCAAGTCAACAGCAATTACACTACCGCGTCATGATGTTAATACGTTCAAAGCCGAGAATTAATCACATGTTTCAATTGACGATAAATATCTGAAAACTTGTCATATTTCAAAAAAATAAATAATAATTTGCTCTTAAATATTATATTTCATACGTTTTCACTGATTTTTTTTATTTAAGGAAAATAATTAAAGGTTAGTATGCAGAACATTTCATTTTAAAACTTCACCTTATAAGTGCCCCTCGTGGGATCGCCAACTTAACTATGAACCAATCAAAACGTTTCATTTCCTTTATGTCTTCGACATTATTCATTAAATACAACATTTGATTGGTCTACAAGCTAGATCATTTGTTTAACATCTAGATCAAAATCCACGTTAATCGTCTTCGCCGAAAAAAGTGAAATCAGCTGAGTATTTGTCTGATGAGATATGATATTGAGTTGTCATTCATGAACAAATATATTGGTGCTCTCTCCGTCCATATACATGTATATACCTCGATCGTGCACCGAAACAAACAAGTTCCCAAAGTTACGATTATTGAATATAGAACTGAAGATCCAACACTTACATAACGGACATATCAGCGGGGGAGTAAGAGCCCCAGAGCCACGTGTTTGTCCCGAGGGTTTTGCCTGTACCTTTAGGATTATCGTTAAGGTCGGTCCAGTAGCCAGAGCTGGGAAACTGTTTGGAGGCGTTTACTAACCAGTTCTGAAAGATAAAGTGTGCGAGTGATGCTCCAGGGTAATTCAACATTGGCACATATACTGACAAGTGTCGATAAAGAGCTGCCTACGCATCCTTGTTTTTTCTGATCCAACTATACAATGTACGAGGTGTGTATTTATTCGATACTTTTTTTAATATGCAAATTATCCGTTTAAACGAAACAATTTTTATTCGACCCCCTTTTTTTAATGCAAATTATCCGTTTTTACGAAATAATAATTATCCTGATTATCCTAATAATTATTATTCGACATTTCTTTTTAATATGCAAATTAGCCGTTTTATTTCGTATTTACGAAATAATAATTATCCTGATTATCCTAACAAAGATCCTAATGTTTCTTGCTGCTCTACAATGAAGTTGGTTGCTCTACAATATCGTCACATTTTATTCTATACAGGCTTTGTTGTGCAATATTCTAAGTAGATGCCGCCCGGCTTACAGAAATGTTATGTTTACTTAACAATACAGAGACGATATCATCGTTGTTTAGTCCTAAACTGAAATAATGAATTACAGTACCGGACCCACGTATGAAAACAAAGTGTCAAAAATTATTTCGAATACGAATTAAAACGACTTATTTGCATATGTCCGTGAAGATGGCAGCATGGCAGCGTAAATTAGCAGCATGACAGCCTGGCAGCCTGACAGTGTGAACTTAGCAGCATGACAGCCTGGCAGCGTGAAGTTAGCACGTGTTAGTTAGACCTTGTCTGGTCATACCGCATTCTAGAAAATAATCTATAAAGGGATATTTTGGTTGAAGGAGAGTTTAGAGTACTGATATATATATATTTTAAGTTTTATTTGACATTTATAGGCGGGTTTTGATATTTAAAACTCTGTTTCTTAACGCTCCGTTACGGGAAAAAAAATACGGCTACAATGTTAAATTGAAACAGTTTAAGACTGCCAGGACATTTGTTGCGCATTTTTCCATATATCAAGACTTCAAATACAAATCACACAAATTCTGCTTTCGTCGGCGATATAAATAGATGTAACTGTTGCTAAGAAAACACACAAAAATCATGTAATGAAATAGTTAGCTTCTTATTATTGCATAAAGCTCGACAAAAGGCATGTCATTTGAACGTAACATATACTACACATCTTATGTACAAGCCGGATGACAATATCTTGGCACGTTTCAAACCGTCCAACGCTGTTAAATCTGCCAGAGCTGCTGGTCGTTGTTAAAATCAAATTGCGGGTTATACTATAATACTTATGATATACCATGACTGAAGTCCGGATATTATTTCTTTCTTTCTGTGTTGAAAAAATGTGAATATTTTGATTTTCGTTTATAAAGAATAGAAAACGTCCATATAACGCTTCGCTACAGGGTATATGGCGACGTTTAAACTAGATAAGGTTACAATGTCAAAATGAAGTGTTTATGTCTGCCCGGACATTTGTTGCGCATTTTCCCGTATAACATTACTTTCAAGAAATCACGCGATTTCTGCTTTCGTTGACGATAGAAATAGATTTGACTGTAAGCAAGAACACGCAAAAACTTAATTAAATGAAATATTCAAATCTTATCATTGCTTAAAACTCGGCGAAAGACAAGTTATTTGAACGTAACATATACTAAATGTCTTGTGACTAAGCCGTTTGACAATATCTTAGCGCGTTTCAAACTGCCCCAAGCTGTAAAAACTGCTAGATCTGTTAGAGTTGCTACCGCTGTTAAAATCGAAATGTCACGTAACGAGATATGATTTAGTTTACACCTAATGTCTGATGTAGTTCTTGTCAAAGTATATATTTTAACTTTTAAGTCTTATAATCTACCATAAAGGAAATTCAATTTTTATGTATCCTATATGTCTCGAAAAAATATGAATATTTAGATTTTCGTTTATACAGGGAATGGCGACGTTTAAACTAAATACGGCTACAATTGCGAAATGAAATATTTAAATCTGCCCGGACATTTGTTGCGCATTTTTCCATATATCATCACTTTAAAAAAAAATGGTACAATTTCTGTTTTCGTCCGCGAAAATGTAAGCAAGTAAACGCCAACAAATCATTAAGTGAAATATTTAAAATCTCATCATTGCTAAAAACTCGGTGATAGACGATTTGAACGTAACATGTACTAAGGATCTTGTATACAAGCCGGGTGACAAAAGCATAGCGTGTTTCGCGCTACGCCAGGCTGCTAGAACTGTTGGCGCTGTTGAATATCGAAATGTCGCGTAAAGAGATATCGCTTAGTTCACATGAAAAGTCTGGTGTAGTTGTTGTAAAAGTATATATTTTAAGTCTTATGCGACATTTATTGGCGTGTTTTTCTAATGAATTACTGTGACGGAATTTCGCATTTTTTTTATATTTCTTTCGGGTTTGAAAACATGAATATCTGGATTACCGTTTTGAAAGATTATAAAACGTTCATCATATAACCCTACGTCACGGGATATAATAAGGTAAAACTAAAAGACGGCTAAGATGGCAAAATAAAGTGTTTTAAGACTGACAAGACATTTGTAGACGCGCATTTTTTCACTATATCATGACCGGAAACACCGCGCGATTTCGGCTTTCGAGAGCGATGGAAATAGAGGTAAATGTTAGCAAGATTACGAACTTGATACAATGAAATATTTCACATCTTATCTTTGCCTAAAACTCATTGAAAGACAAGTTATTCGAACGTTACATATACTAAAAGATTTGTTTCCAGACCGGGTGACAAAAGCATAGAGAGTTTCGCGCTGCTCCAGGCTGCTAGAACTGCTAGCGCTGTTAATATCGAAATGTCGCGTAAAGAGATATGACTTAGTTCACATGAAAAGTCCGGTGTAATTGTTGTAAAAGTATATATTTTATGTCTTATGCGACGTTTGTAGGCAAAAAAACCCCGAGAAAAACATGATTGTAATCAATAAATTAACAATCTTTGATTAAAACTCAACGTAAATAATACGTATAATAAAAACATTTTGTGAAGTGGCCGGGTGACAATATTATAGCGCGTTTCAAACTGTCCTACGCTGCGAAATCTGCGTAAAGAGATATATGCCTTACGTCAAATGAAATTATTGATGTAATTGTTGTAAAACTGTGCATTCTGCTATACTCATTCTGCTAGACTGTCAGGCTATTATGCTGCTAACTTCACGCGCCCAATCTGTCAGACTGTTACGCTGCCAACCTAACGCTGCCAAGGCTATCAGAGTGCTAATTTCACGCTGCCAGACTGCTTACTTGACGCTGCCAGGCTGCCAGGCTGCCATATTGCCAACTTCACGGACATTTATTTGCATCGAATTTTTATTTCGTTTTAACGAAATAAGTGTTTCGTTTAAACTAGGGATGGGACCGAGTACGCGAGTACCCGGGTACTCGGTCGGACGTCCGAGTACCGGTTATCAAAATAGGTATTCGGGTACTCGATTATTTATCTTCCATTTTTTTTCTCTTTTTCATCTTATAAAAGTATGTTAAAGTAAATAAAAACTTAAAATGTATTGAATCTGTTTTTCTTATTGAGTTACTAAAGAAGTCGGTAAATCAGCGTTGAAGGTAAATTAAACAAACAGCCAACACCTTTTCGTCTGAAGATGGTTCTTAATCCTTTTTATTTGTTGTTTTGATTGCATTCACGAGTCAACTACGAACAATGTGACAAAACAGGTAGTCAGCGATATGAATATAATCTTCACTCAATTAGCAACCATACGTCAAACAATATGTCAAACATGGAGAGCCGTCTGTTTTTCACACCTTCGTCGTACTAGTGTTTTCAATTGTCAACACGTTTTAATTGGATAGTTGTAAGAAATACAAATCAATATGATTGGATAAGAACTGTTGCAATTGTTTGAGTAATTGTTCGTCAACTCATTAGAACCATCCTCTATCACTCGTATCTATTCGAACGAAAGGAAAACAACCATGCCTCGTGCTAAATCCGCCGTCTTGAAACATTTGAAACGCACAGCAGACGACAAGTCAGTTAAATGCATGCTATGTAGTGCAAATATTACGGACACGGGTAAAATCGAAATCCGAAATAACAAAAAACATTCAGATCGTTGATTTATATTCCTTATTTTCACTGATGATAAAGATATTCTTTTATTAAATTTATTGTTTATCATTCTTGGTATTGTCTCCCTTTCACCGTTTGACTTGCTTTATTTTTGCGACTTTAAAGAGATATACAGCCGCACGTTTGGATGTTTTCGCCAATGCAAATTCTGAATGTATTTGTTAAATTATTTTGTTTTAATATAAAACAACTAATTTTTCTTCAAATATCAAATATTGAATGTAGAGGTGAAAACAAACGCACGTTTGTTCTTATAGAAACGATACAAATTTAGTGCACTGGGGCAATAGTATTCCGAGAGACAAGACGTTTGATGAACGAATGAATACAATGCGATTATCTGCGAGTACCCGAGTACTCGATCGGAAGAATTCACGAGTACCCGAGTACAAATATTGGTACTCGTTCCCATACCTAGTTTAAACGAAATGATTATTTCGTAAAACGTTTAATTTGAATATTAAAAAAAGTATCGAATTATTATTTCGTTTTTACGAAATAAGTAATTTGTTTAAACGAAATGATTATTTCGTAAATACGAACAAAACAGCAAATTTGCATATTAAAAAAAAGTATAGATTTTTGTATTTCGTTTAAACGAAATGATTAAAAAGTATCGAATTATTATTTCATTTTAACGAAATAAGCTTTCGTTTAAACGAAATTATATTTCGTAAATACGAAATAAAAGGGAATATTTGCATGGTATCGAATTATTAGTCTTTTTTTTACGAAATAGTACTTTCGTTTCAACGAAATAGAACGGCTAATTTGCATACTATAAAAATATGTTGACTGTCACCTTAGGGTCTCCGTAGTAATAACCATTTCTCTATATCTTAAGTAATATACTAGATATGTTATCATGATTAAAGAGCAATTATC
Organism: Serripes groenlandicus; assembly: GCA_031761405.1. Taxonomy (NCBI): domain Eukaryota; kingdom Metazoa; phylum Mollusca; class Bivalvia; order Cardiida; family Cardiidae; genus Serripes; species Serripes groenlandicus. Next base: position 40,509,427 of record JASEVX010000009.1, read on the forward strand.
AAAAGTATCATTTCGAGCAACGACGAGTTCACATCGCAAATATTCATCAATGATTGTTATCTTCTCTTATCTATGCATATACAAACGCTTTCTGAAGCCTCTGCAGCAGACGACTTTTAAAAACATTCTGACAGACTTTATCTTCTCTTATTTGTATGACCCTTCTCCATATACAAACGCTTTCTGAAGCCTCTGCAGCAGACGGCTTTTAAAAACATTCTGACAGACTTTATCTTCTCTTATTTGTATGACCCTTCTCCATATACAAACGCTTTCTGACGTCTCTGCAGCAGACGGCTTTTAAAAACATTCTGACAGACTTTATCTTCTCTTATTTGTATGACCCTTCTCCATATACAAACGCTTTCTGAAGCCTCTGCAGCAGACGGCTTTTAAAAACATACTGACAAAGGGAAAAAAATCCCTTTTGCCACAATGTTTCAGCTCTTTTCTATATCTATACGGTACTCATTTTACTCTAAACGCATTCAACCAATCTGCAGCATTCGAATTTGGAAAAAAATGTTCACATATATGGAAAGTTGAAAACATCATGAAAAAGGAAAAAAAATGCTCAGAAATCGTCTGTAAGTAGGAAGGAGTGAAACATTAAACACTTGCAACTGATTTGAATACAGCTCGCGAATGCTATTATATGCCAACAATTATAGCATTTAAGAACCTTCGCATATATCTATGTCGTATTGTCAAATTGTTCATACAAACATTCAATAAGCCATTTATTGGCATTGTTTACCCTTTCCCAATTACAACAAATTTGCAGCAGACAAATTTGAGAATATTTCGGCCAAACGATTAGCAATTTCCTCCTTCGCCACAATGTTTTCAAAATATATCTGATGCATATGCGTCAAACTACGTATGCATGATAGCAAGGGTATGTAGATTACTATGTAGATAAATGTCTACATGTCCATCCATGTTATCAACAATACATGCAACATGATTGTGAAACAGTACAGAACCATAACAATCGGCGATGACGCGCATCGGTATCTGGGAATACAGGTGTCACAAACCGTTGGTTTATATAGAGAATGGCAAATAATTGCCTTTAACTACTGGACGTGAAACTAGGACGAGCTGTCCATATGAGACGCCACGCGAGAAAAGCAACATTGTGGACTCTGCACGAAGTTTCGACCCGGATCAGCCTAAGCATGCCGTGAAGGCTAACCCAGACAGCCACTTTTCGAATCCTTTAGATTTTCTGTTTCAGGAATCATTACTCTATACCTATATCCCCCCGAGACGGAATGTGGTCTTGGTCGATACATCATGCAGAGTCCATAATGTTGGTTTTCTCGTGGAATGGCTCAATTATTTCAGTAGGTGATGAAGAGAATACATGTAGTCGATACATGAAAGACCTCGATCATGTGACAAGGTAATGAAACGTGTTATCACATGTAACCCTTTTCCCGATAACGACTTCTAACTTCTGACGCCAAGGCAAATCTGAGTCGACCAAAAGGTATATATAGTCTTCAGAGCTTGACGAGCATCGACTAAAGCAACGGAAGTTAGGTCTGCGTATGTAGCGTTTTGTAAATATAATCCGGTTTTTCACAATTATAACTCGTTTAATCTCATATAAATAAAAGATTCGCCAAATGCAGACGCATTTTGAGGCATCTGCATCAGACGACTATAGAACATTGTGTCCAAAATAGATTTACGTCATTGATGGTCCATGTGTCTTAAAAAACATTTACAGAAGAGTTATTAATTGAGGAGAATTTCTCCTTTGCTATACGGTTTTCAACTTGATTCATACACTTTCATTCTGACGGATTGTTTTGTTGTTTGACCAGAAAACTGTCACATTAGTCTGCTACATAGTTGTGGGTGTGGGAAAGGGTTAATTTAATGGCAACACTTACCAGTTCATATTTTCGATGTTGGAAAGGGTTGATTAAATGGCAGCACTTACCAGTTCATCTTTTCGAGGTTGGAAAGGGTTGATTAAATGGCAACACTTACCAGTTCATCTTTTCGAGGTTGGAAAGGGTTAATTTAATGGCAGCACTTACCAGTTCATCTTTTCGAGGTTGGAAAGGGTTAATTAAATGGCAGCACTTACCAGTTCATCTTTTCGAGGTTGGAAAGGGTTAATTAAATGGCAGCACTTACCAGTTCATCTTTTCGATGTTGGAAAGGGTTAATTTAATGGCAGCACTTACCAGTTCATCTTTTCGATGTTGGAAAGGGTTAATTTAATGGCAGCACTTACCAGTTCATCTTTTCGATGTTGGAAAGGGTTGATTAAATGGCAGCACTTACTAGTTCATCTTTTCGAGGTTGGAAAGGGTTAATTTAATGGCAGCACTTACCAGTTCATCTTTTCGATGTTGGAAAGGGTTAATTAAATGGCAGCACTTACCAGTTCATCTTTTCGAGGTTGGAAAGGGTTAATTTAATGGCAGCACTTACCAGTTCATCTGTTCGATGTTGGAAAGGGTTAATTAAATGGCAGCACTTACCAGTTCATCTTTTCGATGTTGGAAAGGGTTAATTTAATGGCAGCACTTACCAGTTCATCTTTTCGATGTTGGAAAGGGTTAATTAAATGGCAGCACTTACCAGTTCATCTTTTCGATGTTGGAAAGGGTTAATTAAATGGCAGCACTTACCAGTTCATCTTTTCGATGTTGGAAAGGGTTAATTAAATGGCTGGAAAGGGTTAATTAAATGGCAACACTTACCAGTTCATCTTTTCGATGTTGGAAAGGGTTAATTTAATGGCAGCACTTACCAGTTCATCTTTTGGATGTTGGAAAGGGTTAATTAAATGGCAGCACTTACCAGTTCATCTTTTCGATGTTGGAAAGGGTTAATTAAATGGCAGCACTTACCAGTTCATCTTTTCGATGTTGGAAAGGATTAATTAAATGGTAGCACTTACCAGTTCATCTTTTCGATGTGGGAAATGGTTAATTAAATGGCAGCCCTAACCAGTCCATCTCTTCGATGTAGGAAAAGGGTTAATTAAATGGCAGCAATTACCAGTTCATATTTTCGATGTGGGAAAGGGTTAATTAAATGGCAGCACTTACCAGTTCATCTTGAGAGGTAACTCTGAGTAAAGCCGAATCGTATCTGTTGCATTCTGCCTGCGCACTAACTTGTGAAATTAGTTTGTTGGTGGAGAATTTGTAACAGTTGTTATTATATGGTACCCAGCTCGAATCCGGACACACATTGCCTGCATCACCCGGGATCTGGCCGTTCACTACTAGCAAGGAATCTGAAAAGAGTTTGTTGCAGCAGTGTTCAAAGGACAACCTTAACTTTTCCTGGTGCAGACGATGCTTACTTAAAACTTATTTATAACGATTGCGAAACAAGCCTTCAGCTTATATGAATCACACTCGATGTCTGTCTCCTGGAGACTTAACCAGTACTGGCGCCGACAATTCAAAACACAGAACCCGCTCATCACGGATACGATCCTGGGTACTACCACTCTACCACTATACACCTAATCCACCAATATAATGCGTGACGCTTTATGTAGCAGCAGACGACTATTGAAAACAGTGTGGACCATTGCATTCAACTTTATCTCAGACGTACATGTACATGTATGCTGTCAAGATTATAGATGCTACATTTCTGTCTAAGATGTTTTCAAAGCAGGCGACATCAGCGGGATTGTTTACTAACAGAATAGAATATATCAACACTCTGTGCTTAAGGCATTTACTACCAGTGTAGACATTAATCAGCAAGTGCATCTGCGCTGTCGTATCTGGTTCTGCACTGTCCATTAATTGGTCATAGCATGTTTGAAGAAAATGAGCATGGATACCAATTATGTTAAGGTTGATTTTCTTGAAGCACCGCTCAAAATAAAATATCATTTATGAGATGCATATTTTTCCAAACGAAATTCAGCTTTTTCAATCAGATTGAGCACTAAGGTATGTATGTGGGTGGTGAAGACTCTGGTGAGACAGTGCGGATATAGCCTACAAGCTCGTCTGAGTCGTCACTGTATGCAGGTGCAAGTATATCCCAAATCGTTAGTCGCAGCTTTAATAAGTAAACATTGTAACATGATAAATTCATTGCTTGAAACAGTAACTATATCAGGATTAAATGAATAACCAATTTAAAAGCACGGTATTATATAATATCATTCATATGAGAACTCAAAAGGATTTCTTTGAGCTAGCTTATTGGATGAAAGGAATGTGTAAAAGTATACTTACGTAACAAACAAATCGTCAAGCAAACATAAATGTTGGCCATTTTTTAAAACAAAGACTTCGGACAGACAAAGTCAATGAGATTTTCTACTTATAACACAAATAAAATAACACCAAAGTAAATTATAATTAATTGTATAATTTCATTATTTCCTGAACCAAATGTATGTCAGTTCAGCCAGATACACCCAATCCGTTATGATGCAGCACTGCCCCCTTTGAGGGATGTATCAAAAGTAACCATAACTGAGTCACGATATACGAAAACCCTCCTCCGGAACTTTGCGAACATTGAAGAATCTGCACCTCCGCGGATCTCAATTTATGCCATTCATGCTAGAAATCTAGTCGTAAATAATGTAAAACGTTATTAAAGTGATTGTCTTTGACATCCTTTTCAAAACGTTCAAATGTCAATTTTTCATTTATCAATAATTTAAAACTCTTCTTGTTGTACAGTCATGTAGGAGTTTGACGCATTTAGGTCTCAACTACACTTTAAAAACATAGGTTTAACTTTTATTTTGTCTTACTTAATCGACTTATATAAAGTTAACATGTGTTTTACTTAATTGACATTTTGTATGGGTATATCAAAATCATGCATTGTTTTCTTTCTTTATCCAAGACGTGGGTATCTACGGACAACGACGTTATAAGTGTATATTTATACAGGCCCGAACCGTTTGAATTTCCTATCGGTTAGTGGTACATTTTGAACACCCAATTGTACTTTGACATTATATATAGATAAAGTGAACATTTCTGAATATATATATATATATATATATATGTACTGATTACACGCTTTAGTTAATGGCAATACTTTTCAACCTTTTCACGTATGACAATACTACAGCAGACGACTTTAAAAATATTAAGGAAAATATGTGAAACATCTCTATAAACGAAAGAATAGTTATTGAAGGGAGTTGAAAACATTAGGGCAAAAAGAGATATTGCTCGTTAAACTGGTTGCCGTATGTGATATATGACGGAAATATTGTTGAAAATGCTGAAACGGCCATAAACAGTTATGAAACAATCAACAGATAATAAATCATTGAGTAAGGCATAGTTCTGATTGTACGCAGTTACATCAAATTGATGTCACAAGAAGAGAATTATCCAATTATCATTTACCAGTTCCTCCATATCAACCATTTGCATCAAATATCACCTATTACCCGTTTATACATTCAATCTCTCCAATTGTCAGTAAGTTCGACCCGCGACATTGACATTTACACGTAGCAACGTGACATTTTTACATTGCCTGTCACATGTAATTTGTTAATGAGCGGCGCTTTATGAAAACCGTTTACGGTATTTGTGATGCGACCTGTGAGATTTAGCGCTGTTCGTCAATTAGTCATAGAATGTTTCAAGATACTTCTATAAAACAGTCATTGTTAGCATTCTAAATAATAACGTGGGTGTAAACATCTCGCTTTGATTGGTTTTCCAGGAACATATCACGTGTTCTCGCTGATGCATAGATGAGAGCGAAGGTAGACGCAACCGAAGAGATCAGATCAGAAACTAACGCTATTGTTAACTTATTATACGTGAATTGATACAACAGTTATCACAGTCCTATCATACATGCTATTGAAAGACTATATACGAACACTGTAGAGCCTGTACATTCGTGCATTGTAATTGTGTTATACATTGTTTGTTACTCATTTATTTCGCGGTGGTGTGTCCTCTAACAAGTAATAATTAAACCCTTACCCACGCATTTTCAACCATCTGCAGCAGACGACCTTTGTAAAACATTATTGTAAAAGGAGCAAGCGCTCATTTTTAGTAGTCTTTTTGAAATCTGTTCAATAATAACATGTTTATTTTGAGAGTTTTCATATCTCTGACTAGATATTTCCAAAGCTGCATGCTGCAGATTTGTTGTATGTCGGAAAGTGTTAAAATACCCTACTATACTGATAACGTATCAACAGCGACGTGTTATCATAAGGACAGGACAACTAAATGTATAAACACGTTTATAGAGGGGTCCAGAGCTCTTTTCCCCAAAATATATCTCTTATTATCCAACCAAACCCTATGATGTGGGTACTCAAAGAGACGATTCTTTTGACCCACAACATAGGGTTAGAGGGTAACATAAGGAGTTTAGAACATGCAAAATGCCCCTTACCTAGGGCTCTATTATATGACAGGCTATTCACGGAACGAACGTTTAAATCATACTTTCTCGAAATGTTAAAGATTCCAAGTAGGTCATAAGGCATCATGGATAATGATAGCATATGCTATTTATTCAATTCGTCTTTAAATAACGTTTATAATTAATTAGCCCCATATTCTGACACGACAAGTCATTGGTAAAGTTTAAATATCTTTATTCATTCATCCAACTACTGATATATAAATGATATAAGATTCGACTGAGACATATACAAAAGAGACTATATAATCCGCGGCATTATACCACCGTCAATTCAATACTTTATCAATCATCATAAAGATTTTTGTAACGTACTTTATCGAACTGTATTCATTGTACATGTACAGTGGCACCTGTGTATAGAGAAAGACCATCCGTGGGAAGGCAACATTATGGTCTTTGTTCACAGGTGGTCTTCAATTGCTTCATCATTTATGTAGAAAATGAGTAATTGGGAAACTAAAAGTGTGGTTGTTCAAGACAGGTAATTACTATACAAAGTTGGTCTTTAGCACAGGTTTGACTCTATTGTTAAACAACTTAACTCAACTTATGATAAACACCCCAGGGTTTTGGATCTTCGTTACATATACATGTAGACGGACAGTGAAGATTCAGGTGATAACGTACGTATGTATGGGCTCACCTGAATCTTCACTGTTCGTAGATATATTTAGACAAATACCTTTGATGTGTTTCTTATATATGCACAATCTGACCAGGATCTTTAATGAATAATAGAAACAGCAAGAACATGGTTTCTGATGTAAAACAAACAAAAAGATGTTTCATTTTCCTACGTCCGAGTTAAATTAGTATACATGAAATAGTGATATCTCCGTTTAACCCTTTGGCGATTGGATAAGATTGTGTGAAACTTTGCCACCAGTATAGAGCCAGGCGAGCCGTGCCGTCTTACCCGGCTTTATACTGTTGGCTGCTCATCCTATTATTTTCTCTTAATATTCATCAACATTTCTATGGACTATGTTGTTTATATTAAAAAACCAGCATTAAAAGGGTTAAGAAAAAAAATACGGATTTTAAATTGTGATTGATTGATTGATTTTGGTTGAACGCCGTTGACACAATGTCAATGTCATATCACGGCGGCCAGTTCACCTACTGATGTGTTTCCTGGCTTTCTCACACCAGTACTCCACACAACAGACTTTCCTAGCAAATGGCTGCTTTTTCACATAGACTATTAGCCCATTGGTCGAAGACTTATGACGCTTGTCATTTAGAAAGTGAAAGACGCAGCGAGTCACTAAGGATTAGATACATGTATAACTACTATTGTAATTGGTTAATAATAAACAGATATACGATAGAAGTCCGTTACTTTAGAATATATGCTAAACTTTAAAAGTGTCATCTGCCTTGAAGACAAGTTCGGCAAACACATTTTATAACGCCAAAAGAGTGGGTAAAATGTTGATATAGAGTTGAACACATTATGAGAAAATGAGAGAATTTACAGTATAATAGCAATTTCTTATTTTTGTTTTGTCACAATGTTTTTAAAAGTCGTCTGCATCAAAGACGTCAAATGTCATCTTCATCGGGGAAAGAATTACATGACCTACAAAACCAGAGAAGCTCAGATAGCAATGTTAACTTCACCGTTATCAATTATCGTCTAGATAACTTTATCATTATGTTCGTCTATATGGCTGTGTATCAATCTATTATTAGCTATTCAAATTCATTATTCGTTTGCGCTGCAGCTTACAGAAAGATAAATATATTCACATATCTATCCGAATGTATTAGCGAGGCAGATATGTGTAAATATGCATCCAAATTGTGGTAAAAGCACCATCATTTGCACAACTGATGAGGTTAAGTACGTACTTAAAGATTTTTAGATATTATGCCAAGCTGAATAAGCCCATAAAGTACAAAAATCCAAGATGGCCGCCATCCGAAACGAAATATCTGTAAATTGTCATATCTTTGTGATTAGTTGACACAAGAATATAAATGAGGAGTCTTTTTGTATGTTTTCAGACATAAGAACCCAATGGAACTATTATTTAGTTATCAAATGCATATAAAGCAACAAACTGGCCAAATTCATGTTAAAATTCAAGATGGCCACCATCATAATTCCTAGTTGCTATCATTGTGGTCGCGGTTCCCACTGCAGTGACAGAGTGATTTACATTTAAGAGCAGCTTTGACACATTTGCATAATCCCCTACATCCTTTCTTGCATCCACATCGCAGCAATTCAGAACATGAGGCTACAGCTTCTAGTAGTAATGTCAAGAATGGTTGCCAGCCACGCGTCGCACTCTTTCGCCAACCGTTGGAGAACGGATGAGTGCCTGTCCACACACATGTTTAGCCTGGTATATAGCCCGTTTTGTGTGCTGTCAAAGGGCTGCTCCTGTTGGTGGTATGTTGTCGATAGATTTATCATTGGAAGTGAATATGTGTTTTCTGGCTGAGTTCACAGTAGTTTCTGTGCAAGTGCGGTCGTACAGAAGTACAACATATGTCTTCAACACAGACATGCAATTGTCGTTGAACGCCGATGGGTCCGTCAACAAGGTAAAAAAAACAAGAGGGCCATGATGGCCCTGGAATCGCTCACCTGATTTTTTTTTCACTTTAGCTATATAAGCCCCGCCATCTGGCGGGCATAGTTTCCAACCAATCAACTTGGCTTGAAGGAATCTGATAGAGGGTTACCCTAGGAACATTTCTACAAAATTATTTGAAAATTGGCCTGACACTTTTGGAGGAGAAGATTTTTTAAGTTTTCACTATAGCCATAAAAGGCAAAATAGCCCCGCCCCCTGGCGGCCATGTTTTTTGACCAATCAACATGGCTTGAAGGAATCTGATAGAGGGTCATCCAAGGAACATTTCTATAAAATTATTTGAAAATCGGCCTGACACTTTTGGAGGAGAAGATTTTTTAAGTTTGCACTATAGCCATATAAGGCAAAATAGCCCCGCCCCCCCTGGCGGCCATGTTTTTCGACCAATCAAGATGGCTTGAAGGAATCTGATAGAGGGTCACCTAAGGAACATTTCTACAAAATAATTTGAAAATCGGCCTGACACTTTCGGAGGAGAAGATTTTTTAAGTTTGCACTATAGCCATATAAGGCAAAATAGCCCCGCCCCCCCCTGGCGGCCATGTTTTTCGACCAATCGACATGGCTTGAAGGAATCTGATAGAGGGTCACCTAAGGAACATTTCTACAAAATAATTTGAAAATCGGCCTGACACTTTCGGAGAAGAAGATTTTTTAAGAATTTTGAAGTTTTTTTCATTTCGTTGCCATGGAAACCAGAATTCTGCATGGATCCCAAAAATTTTAAGGAATTTTGGTGAGGACATTGAGAGGATGCTTTCTGTGAAGTTTCATCCTAGTTGACCCAACGGTTACAGAGGAGAAAATGTTGACGGACGACGGACGACGGACGACGGACGCCGGACATAGGGCGATCACAATAACTCACCTTGAGCACTTCGTGCACAGGTGAGCTAAAAAGGTGTGACCTCATTGAAAGACTTCCAAATGTCGAATGCAGTCTTTTTTCCCCGGCCAGCAAACGACGACACCGTGTCACAACCCGTTAAGGCATGGAACATGGGAAGTGCACGAGCCTTTTCACTACCAAGTTCTTTGGCGATGTCGTGCGCAGGAATGTACCTCAGGTGTTTGCCAGTGCCGAACGCGACCCATATTTCGGGTCTTCAAGGCACACAACAGTCGACACTGCCAGGACATAACATCTGTGTCCACAGTACGCAACATTATTCTGCGATACCCTTTGTTTGCTGCATCTACTGTCTGAAGGAGCATCCTGGTGTCCGCCTCTTCATGTGCGCATGGTGCAAGAGATGAGATGTCCTTGTGAACTCGAGAGCACAGCGCAGGCTGACCACATGTTGTGTAGACTTCCTTCTCTCCAGATAGGTTTTCAACCACCTGGTGTGCCAAGAAGTTGAATAGTTCAGTCTTGTTGTCAGTCTCAAGAACGCCTGCCAATTTCCTGGGATTTTGTTGGAAGGTGTAACACGCCGCCGTACGCCTCTTCCTCGGGGTGGACTTCAGACTGTCTTCCAGGTACACATCCCAAACAATGTCAATTCTAGTCACGTTTCGCAGCTGCGCTTCTTGGAACGTCTTCACACCGATAGGTTTCAGCATGTCAACCAATGGAGCCTCTCCACATGTCCAAACATTCGACAAGGTCAAAAACTTCGTCCCAAACCGAAGTTTTCCAAGCAGGGACAATGACGGGGGGTATTCATGATAATCATGTTCGACGAAATTGTTCAACTCTACGTAGCGGGTTTGACAAGCAATGTACAATCTTGAGAACAGCGCAAAGTCACTCTTTAGTGATGTGATGGTTTGTTTTGCTTTCGATGGAACTCTCGATGGTGGTCGGCTGAACAAGGGCATCTGGTTTCTACTGATAGGATCAAACACAGGTGTGGTTCGCTTTATCACTCGCTCGGCCATGTACTTGTCATACTGGTCTTGGCCTGTATTCTCTATTATACGCAATAGTTTAAACTATTGCTGGATCAGCGACGTCCCGGTTTTCAAGAACCAGGAGTCGATTTCCCATATCTTCAACTACTTGAACAAGAGCACCAACCTCATTGGCAAGTTTGACTTGTGCAGACGCAATAGGCTCGTGGTACCGAGATTGGTCCCGTTAGTTTTCCCTTTACCTCTATCTAGACAATTGACCTCAAACTCTTCAATAACCCTCGCTAGTTCCGGTCCAGCCACCATCCAACGCAGTAGAACTTTTGGGTTTTGAAACAACCCCACTGCCCCACCGTCTCCTTTTACGACCTTGTTGTTTTATTCGTGTGCTTGATCGATTGCGATTGCAGAGAATAGTCACTTTGTGTTGTGCCCAACGATTCCTCCTTGAGCGAACTGAATTGCTATATCAGGTTGTCATTCCTGCAACGACATCATGTCACGATTTTGAATTGGCACCCATCTAGAGTAGTGTATGTGATCCAAGGCAAAAGACCAATGTACAAGCGCTTTAAAGTACAGCGAAATTAAGCGAAAACTTGGAATCACGAAGAGATCTTACATACACCAATACTAGCAGCTCCAGTCGCATGATCATCAACCAGTATTGCAATTGTGGAGAGGCCTCAACTCCCTTGACGCACCATTCGTCAACATATTCTGGTTCACTCTCTTCACAGCTGTATGCATCGTAAGCCTTGTGCAACAGTATTGATAATGCACTGGCTGTAACTTGGTGTGCATGTCTCTTCCGTGTGACATGCGCTGTTTTCAGGAATGATTCAGCTGTTCCAGGTGTAGCAATAATTGCTTGGGCCAAAGCATGCGTCCATCCACTGCCATCGAGCAAATCTCCAAGAGTTGTCAAGGACGCCATTTCCATATGTAAGCCACCTGATAGAATGTCAAACTTCTCTTCCCCGTAATCATTCGGCCAGTTCCACTGAATTTGTTTAGCAATCGCAAACAAAGTTTTCACTATAGCCACATCAGGCAAACCAGCCCTGCCCCCTAGCGGCCATGTTTTTCAACCAATAAACAAGGCTTGAAAGAATTTGATATAGGGTCATCCCAGGAACATTTCTACAAAATTATTTGAAAATCGGCCAGACACTTTCGGAGAAGAAGATTGTTTAAGTTTTCACTATAGCCATATAAGGCAAAATAAGCCCGTCCCCTGGCGGCCAGTTTTCAACCAATCAACATGGTTTGAAGGGGAATCTGATAGAATGTCACCATTTCTACAAAATAATTTGAAAATCGATCCGACACTTTCGGAGGAGAATATTTATGAGATTTTTTCGTTTTGTTGCCATGGAAACCAGAATTCTGCATGAATCCACAAACACTGAATGAAGTCTGTTGAGGTTATTGAGAGGATGCTTTCTGTGAAGTTTCATCCCAATTGACCGGTTACTGAGCAGAAGGTATTGACAGACGAAGCACGGCGATCACAATAACTCACCTTGAGCACTTTGTGCTCAGGCAAGCTAAAAAACCATAGGTGCTGTTATATTAACAGAAATTAACATAAGGTTTAATGCCTAGTTATAAGTTAAGTTTAAATATTTATTATCAAAATTGAGCATAAATTTATGAAACAAGAGGGCCATGAGGCCCTGGAATCGCTCACCTGAGAATGGGCTATTTAAGACCTTACTCTTTCAGCGCCAATGGCAATATCATCAAGACAAACTTTCTGACAAAATTTCAAGCTGCTCTAGTCAAAAATGCAATCTCTATAGTGTTAACTAGATTGTTCTACAATTTACCCTAGTGACCTAGTTGTTGACCTGACCTGACACATATTCGAACTTGACCTAGATATCACTAAGACAAACATTCTGACAAAGTTTCATCATGCTCAAGCCAAAAATGTGGCTTCCAGAGTGTTAACAAGATTTTCCTATTTGGGCTAGTGACCTAGTTTTTGACGGTCATGACCTATATTCAAACTTAGCCTAGATATCACTAAGAAAAACATTCCGACATAGTTTCATCATTCTCAAGCCAAAGATGTGGCTTCCAAAGTGTTAACAAGATTTTCCTTACATTTGACCTAGTGACCTAGTTTTTGACCCGACATGACCCAGTTTCGAACTTGGCCTAGATATCATCAAGACAAACTTTCTGAAAAAGTTTCAACATGCTCAAGTTTAAAATATGGCTTCCAGAGTGTTAACAAGATTTTCCTTACATTTGACCTAGTGACGTAGTTTTTGACCCGACATGACCCAGTTTCGAACTTGGCCTAGATATCATCAAGACAAACATTCCGACATAGTTTCATCATGCTCAAGCCAAAAATGTGGCTTCCAAAGTGTTAACAAGATTTTCCTTACATTTGACCTAGTGACCTAGTTTTTGACCCGACATGACCCAGTTTCGAACTTGGCCTAGATATCATCAAGACAAACTTTCTGACAAAGATTCAACATGCTCAAGTTTAAAATATGGCTTCGAAAGTGTTAACAAGGTTTTCCTTCAATTTGGCCTAGTGACCTAGTTTTTGACCCAAAATTACCTATATTCGAACTTGGCCTAGATATCATCAAGACAAACTTTCTGACAAAGTTTCAACATGCTCAAGTTTAAAATATGGTTTCCAGAGTGTTAACAAGATTTTCCTTCAATTTGGCCTTGTGACCTAGTTTTTGACCCGACATGACCTATATTCGAACTTGGCCTAGATATCACTAAGACAAACATTCTGACAAAGTTTCAACATGCTCAAGCCAAAAATGTGGCTTCCAGAGTGTTAACCTTTTTTTGATACATATATCTCTATGTAAAACAGGTGACCCCTTGGGTGGGGACAATTTTGATACCAGGGGCATAATTTGAAAATCTTTGTAGAGGACTACTAGACATTGGTACATGCCAAATATCGAAGCTCTAGGCCTTACAGTTTCAGACAAGAAGATTGTTGAAGTTTTCACTATATATACATACAGGGACACTATATTTCAAAGGATCGGGATAATTTCAACAATCTTGGTAGAGGGTCACCCAGGGATTATTTGTGCCAAATAAGTTTTAAATCAGATCATTGTTTTCGGACAAGAAGTTTTTTAAAGTTTTCACTATACATATACATGTATAGTATTTTGGTCTGATTTCAAGGACAGTGATGCATGTTTTTGCATTACATTTGTGCATTTCTTGAGTAGTGTAACATAACTAACAAGATCAAAGTATTTCTAGAAATCAACTTGTAGTGCTCCAGTAACAGTAACAGTAACAAATAAATGATGGGTTTGTTTGAGTGGTGTTTTAGGCCGCTTTTGACAGTATTTCAGTTATATCACAGAGTTTCATGTATAAATTACCAGTACTGCCGAAATGCTTATCCTGATGATAAGTGCTATTACCTGAACACAAAGTGCTCAAGAAAAAGTATTGTGATCGCATTTTGTCCATCAATTATTTGCTTGTTAGCACTCTAGATTCCACTTTTTCATCCAATTTTATGAAACTTATTCAGATTGTTTATATTGCTGATATCGAGGTCAAGTTTGGATATTGGTTATGCAGGGTCAAAAGCAAGGTCACTTGGCAAAAATTGAAGGGATATCTTGTTAATGTTTGACTTGAGAAGCTTGAAACTTTGTCAAAAGGTATGGTTTGATGATATCTTGGCCATGTTTGAATATACATGTCGCATCAGGTCAAACACTAATTCACTAGGCCACCATAGTATATAGAGCCATGGTTATTATTTGAGCACTACAGGGCCACAATGGCCCTCTCGTTTGTTTTGCCATTTGATTGTTATTGAACTTCCTGCAGCCGAAACATTATATTCCTAAGAATGTTTTTGTTGTTATTAAGGTACTCCCATGAAACGAAGAATGGTAGCAGAGCAATCCCAACTACAAGTCAGTAGATAATGAAACATCATTTGTCAATAAGGCTAGGAAAAGACTAAATCAAGTTAATGGAATATAAAGTGCCTTTCGCAGATGAACTGCTTCAAATATTACTATTTTTCAGGTTTATCCAAGCTAAGCCGAGATAATGTATTCCTTTAACCCCACTCTCCTACACATCACAAATTTGCAGCAGACGACTTTGAAAACATCAAGACAAAAATAAGAAAAGTCACTAAAAATGAATGTATAGTTTTAAACAAGAGGCCCATGAGGGCCTATGCTCTACTGGTATTGATCTGGCTAACCAATATGTCATCAATATTCAAATACCATCTAAGTTTGGTGAATATCAGATAGTAAATGGAAGCTCTATTGTGTTCATAAGCTGTATTATAACATTTTTGACAATTTCAAGGGCCATAATCCAGCCATGCATGGGTAGATCTGGCCGTTTTTTAGATATGAACCAAACTCTCATGGATATCTAACTACTGTATAAGTTTGATTGAGATACAATCAAAAATAAGGACTGTATCATGTTAACAAGCCCTATTATAGCAATTTTGACAATTTCAAGGGCCATAATTCAGTCATGCATGGGGCGGATCTGGCTTGTTTTCGAAAGGAATCAAGCTCTCATGGATATCTAACTACTGTATAAGTATGGTTGAGATACAATAAACAAGAGGGCCATGATGGCCCTGGATCGCTCACCTTAATTATACAATGTACTGTTATGCAAAACACATCAAGACAATTATTCTGAATGTAACCTCCAGTGCTAACAAGATTTTCCTTCATTTGGCCTAGTGATCTATAAATTATTTTTCCTGATATGACCCATATTCCAACATGGACTAGATATCATCAAAACAACATTCTGACAAATTTTCAACTTGCTCAAAGTAAAAATGCGGCCTCCGGAGTTTGAACAATATTTTCCTTTATTGACCTTGTTTCTGACCCCCTCTGACCCCCATATGACCCATATTCGAACTTGAACTAGATATCATTTAGACAAACATTCTGACCAAATTTCAAGATGCTTAAGCAAAAAATGCGGCATCCAATGTGTTAACAAGATTTTCCTTCAGTTTGGCCTAGTGACCTAGTTTTTGACCCAGCATGACCCGTATTCGAACTTGGCCTAGATATCATTCAGCTAAACATTCTGACCAAATTTCAAGCTGCTGTAGCAAAACATGTGGCTTCTACAGAGTTAACAAGATTTTCCCTCAATTTGGCCTAGTGACCTAGTTTCTGACCCAATATGACCCATATTTAAACTTGATCTGCATATCATCAAGACAAACATTCTGATAAAGTTTCAACATGCTCAAGTTGAAAATGTGGCCTCTAGAGTGTTAACAAGATTACCCTTCAATTTGGCCTAGTGACCTAGTTTTTGACCCGGCATGACCCGTACTCGAACTTGACCTAGATATCATTCAACTCAACATTCTGACTAAATTTGAAGCTGCTGAAGCAAAAAATACAGCTTCTACGGTGTAAACAAGATTTCCCTTCAATTTGGCCTAGTGACCTAGTTTTTGACCCGGCATGACCCTTATTCAAACTTGACCTAGATATCATTCAGCTCAACATTCTGACCAAATTTCAAGATGCTGAAGCAAAAAATGCAGCTTCTACAGTGTTAACAAGATTTCCCTTCAATTTGGCCTAGTGACCTAGTTTTTGACCCGGCATGACCCATATTCGAACTTGGCCTAGATATCATTCAGCTCAACATTCTGACCAAATTTCAAGCTGCTGAAGCAAAAAATGCAGCTTCTACAGTGTTAACAAGATTTCCCTTCAATTTGGCCTAGTGACCTAGTTTTTGACTCGGCATGACCCATATTCGGAATTGTACTAGATATTTTAAAGACAAACATTCTGACAAAATTTCAAACTGCTGAAGGAAAAATTGTGGCCTCTGGAGTGTTAACAAGATTTTCCTTCAATTTGACCTAGTGACCTACTTTTTGACCCGACATGACCCATGTTGGAACTTGACCTACATATCATCAACACAAACATTCTGATAAAGTTTTTGACCTCATATGGCCCAGTTTCGAACTTGTCCAAGATTTGATGGAGATGAATGTTCTGATACTTTCATGAAGATTGGATGCAAAATGTAGCCTGTAGAGTGTTAACAAGCTGAAATGTTGACGACCCACGACACACGACGCACGACGGACGGACGCCGGACAAAATGTGATCACAATAGCTCACCTTGCACTTCGTGCATAGGTGAGCTAAAAATAAAGACTGTATCGTGTTAACAAGCTCTATTATAGCAATTTTGACCATTTCAAGGGCCATAATCCAGTCATGCATGGGCAGATCTGGCTGGTTTTCGAAAGGAACCGAGCTCTCATGGATATCTAACTACTGTATAAGTTTGGTTGAGATACAATCAAAAGTGAAGACTGTATCGTGTTAACAAGCTCTTTTATAGCAATTTTGACCATTTCAAGGGCCATAATCCAGTCATGCATGGGCGGATCTGTGGCTGGTTTTCGAAAGGAACCGAGCTCTCATGGATATCTAACTACTGTATAAGTTTGGTTGAGATACAATCAAAAGTGAAGACTATCGTGTTAACAAGCTCTTTTATAGCAATTTTGACTATTTCAAGGGCCATAATCCAGTCATGCATGGGCGGATCTGGCTGGTTTTCGAAAGGAATCGAGCTCTCATGGATATCTAACTACTGTATAAGTTTGGTTGAGATACAATCAAAAGTGAAGACTGTATCATGTTAACAAGAAATTGTTTACGGACGGACGGATGCACGGACGCACGCACGCATGCACGACGGACAAATCGCCACGACATAAGCCCTTCTGTAGAGTTAAAAATCATTGTGCAAAAGAAGATATTACTCATGATGAGCAATTTCTCCTTTTGACACAATAATTTCTAAAGCTGCTGCTTTTGATGCGTGTGCAAATGGAAAAGGATTAAAAGATGTGTATATCATTCACAACTAGATAATTTCTGGTCTTAGTGCATCAGCTTACAGTAATGCCTTGGTGAGCCATTGCATAGACAGTGTTACCAGAGTCTTTGCTATCTTTATATCATACATACTTCAATACATCTTCCAACAAGAACAAGAAGTATAGCCCAACTAGTTATACACAAAAAATAACTTGATACAACAAGAAACATAGATAGGTCCCTGATACAACAAAATCATATATGCAATAAGAACCGAAATTGCCATACTCAGTTTATATATACCGTTATATAATTACCAGTTCATGCAACAGAAATATCCATCTTTGTTTTCTTGAAACTATTTTCAAACTTCTTGATACCCATGATCACGCTGTGACTAACTAGTACTATACCAGGATGCACAGTCTCAAATTCAGGCTATAGAATTAATTGAATGGATTTTAATTATGTTTTTAATAGTATTTTAGTTATATGAGCCATTCCACAAGAAAACCCAACATTTTGGACTCTGCGTAAAGTATCAACCCAGATCAGCCTAAGCATGCCATGCAGGCTAACTCGGACAACCACTTTTCGACTCCTGTGGATTTTCTGTTTCAGGGATCATTACTCTATACCTCTATCCCCCTGAGACGGAATGTGTTGGCCCGGATTAGCCTGTGCGGACTGTGCAGGATGACCTGGGTCGATACATTACGCACATGCCATTATGTTGGTTTTCTTGTGGAAAGGCTCATATCATGGTGGCAAGTTCACCTTACTTGTGTTTCCTGACTTTCATGAACCAGTTCTCTTTTTTCCAGGCAAAACTCTAAGGAAAACATATGGAACTGGAAACTGTGGAGTCAACAACATTTTAAAGTCAAGTGGCAATAACTATGTGTATATAGTAATCAAATTACAATGAAATTTGTACATTGTAACAATATATCAACTACTTATGTCTATATGCATTCCAAAGAAAACAAATGGAAATCAATTTATATGGAATGTCAGCGTCAGGTTACATAATATGCCACCAGCCAAATTAAGGAAGGGCATACAAAGTATTGTGTTTTAAATCATTATATTCAAGTAGCCAATTGTATTGAGGAAGCAATAAATATAACAAGATCTGCTATGAAAATAATTAACTCTTTTACAATGCCTGTATTTTGTTTTAATAGAACTAAATAGTATAAAACATATCTTATTGGAAACTGTTGCAATTCATATCTTTCTCAATCTTATTCTCTCTCTTTATCTGTAAATAATGTTTTATATAAACCTGTCTATGGTAAAAGGTACAAGTTTTTATGAACAGTTTATATCTAGATCAGCATCTGCATCAGCAATCTGATAAAATATTACTTACACAATTTATGTTTGTTAGAAGACTGTCAACTCAAGTAGATTTCGCTTAGACAAAGTAGATGTGAACCTTAACCTATACTTTATAGAAATGTAAACTTGTACCTTTTGCCCATTGACAAGCTCATTTGTTTAACCCTATCTCACATATAGACGCTTTCTGATGCCTCTACAGCAGACATCTTTTGAAAACATTGTGACAAAATGAGAAATTGCTCAAAATTTGCCATAAAGATTTCAGCTCACTTCAGTTATTATACCTTTATCTTCAGAGATTTTCCATAATTCATCTAGATCTTTTCAAAGTTGTCTGCTACAGATAAGTCATATGTGGGCAAGGGGAAACCCTCAGATACAAGCAATCTGCAACAGTAACTTCAAAAGCATCTGGTTAGAAATATGGTAAACCTCTATAAAGTTTAATCATTGAATTGAGTTTAAAATATTGTAGCAAAAGCAGAAATTGCTCTTGGTGAACATTTTATCCATTTGCAACAATACATGTATTCTGATGTCAAAAAGCGTCTATATATAGGAAAGGGTTAAAGTTAATCACAGGCTTTATGCAGCAGGGAGTTAATTTTATATTTATTTTAATTGCATTCAATATTGCGCACACAAATCACTAATAAAATGGGAAACCCCCAGATACAAGCAATCTGCAGCAGTAACTTCAAAAGCATCTGGTTAGAAATATGGTAAACCTCTATAAAGTTTAATCATTGAATTGAGTTTAAAATATTGTAGCAAAAGCAGAAATTGCTCTTGGTGAACATTTTATCCATTTGCAACAATACATGTATTCTGATGTCAAAAAGCGTCTATATATGGGAAAGGGTTAAAGTTAATCACAGGCTTTATGCAGCAGGGAGTTAATTTTATTTTTATTTTAATTGCATTCAATATTGCGCACACAAATCACTAATAAAATGGGAAACCCCCAGATACAAGCAATCTGCAGCAGTAACTTCAAAAGCATCTGGTTAGAAATATGGTAAACCTCTATAAAGTTTAATCATTGAATTGAGTTTAAAATATTGTAGCAAAAGCAGAAATTGCTCTTGGTGAACATTTTATCCATTTGCAACAATACATGTATTTTGGTGTCAAAAAGAGAAGCAATTTCTCCGTTTGCCATAATGTTTTCAACTATTTTAAATAATTATACTATTAATTATAGAGATATTTTCTATTTTTGTAAAAAAAAATATCAAAGTCTTTTTCTGCAAATTGTTGTATGTGGGAAAGAGTTAAGTGCAGATGTCCAGTATGGTTTCAACAATTTCTGTCCCCCGGCTCTCTGTAAGGAATCTGTAAATGTTCAAAGACTTCAGCTTCACTAAATGCAGGCACTTTTTTACCCTGTAAATATAATATAACCAGATGACTAGATAAGAGCGAGTGAACAGGTCTTTTCCCCCACAATATTTATCTTATTACTCAAAAACATCCTATGTTGTGGGTACTCAAAAGAC
The DNA here is from genome assembly GCA_031761405.1 of Serripes groenlandicus. Classification (NCBI taxonomy): domain Eukaryota; kingdom Metazoa; phylum Mollusca; class Bivalvia; order Cardiida; family Cardiidae; genus Serripes; species Serripes groenlandicus. Next base: position 40,530,043 of record JASEVX010000009.1, read on the forward strand.
TCATCTCACTGAGAAGACTTTTTTGAGAACCCAAAACATAGGGTTTGAATGTCATATAAGGATTTTAGAACATGAAAAATGCCCCTTATCTAGAGCTCTGTATAACGTTTCAATGTCTATTAGTTTACAAAACCTATTAGTTGTAATTAGTTGTACTTACTTCTCACTTTGCAAACAAATTTTGACTCATCTGCAGGAGAAGACTTTTGAAAAATACTGAGCAATTTTTCCTTTTACCACAATGATTTTCAACTCTATTCAATAATTATACTTTCTGACACCTCTTTAGGAGACAACATAATGAGCAATCGTTTTAATGCCAAAATGTTGAAAACTCTTTTAATAATTTGTTTAAATTTAGATTTTTCACATTTTTCACCTAGATATTTTTAAAATAAAATGTCTGCTGTTGGTTTGTTGTATGTGGGAGAGGGTTTCACTCAAAAGGTACTGAAATTAATATATATCTGTTACATTATATTACCTTATTAGAGTCATACAACCCATGACTTGTTAGCTTCATTCCAAGTTCTTTTTTAGCGTACCATCTCAAATCACGATTAAACATCTTATTTCCAGTCCAACCAACCACTGCATAGAAATATTGATCATATGGCGATATAATAAGATCCACACGCCTTGCTGTCCATTTCCTTGGTTCTTTACTCAGGCTAATTATGTCAGAATTATTCAGTTTATCTTGTTTATACCGACTTTCAGTGTCAGCTAAACTTTCATTTAAGTCTCTGTGTGCTACATTATTAGTAGTTTCAATTTCTTTTGAGGTCTCTTTATCAGAAGCTGTTTTTATGTCTTGCGCAGTTCCATTACCAGGGTGATTTAAATCACCAGTTTCTTCCTCATGTGTTCTATCTGTATTACCACCATTCATGTCTCTCCTGTATATTACTTTATGCTCCTCACTTGGTTGTTCACTAACTGCTTTTGGAACTTTAAAAATTCCAAGCCATTTTTCAAAGTGATCTAGCTGTCCTTTCATAGTGAGTTTAAAGTCCTTTGATAGAACCTCATCTGTGTATGTACATTTTTCATACTGACCATACAGTATGATGTCATGTGACAGTAAGCTGCGTAATAACTGTGGTAACACGCCAATCTCTTTTCCTATCGTGGGGTGTGTAATAAGGATATCAACATCATGGCCTGTTGCCTTTCCTCTGAAAATAAATGGGGAAGATCTAAATCAATACTTTTGTCACACAATATTTGTTGTTTCTGTTGCCAACAATTTGGAAAAAAAGTGGAAAAATCAGGCCATTAGTTTTGTCAAAGATGTTTTTTAAAGTTTAAGATTTTTACCCCCTTTTTTATGCCGTGGGTTTTGCACCTATAGAGTTCTATGAAGACTGTTGACGGATGACCACTTAAGGAGCATTTTTGCCAAGTTGCATCAACTTCCAGCCAGTGGATTTGTGGAGTTATTGTTTAAAGCTTCAAGTCTGAAAAAAAGAGAGTGATCCTAATGGATCACCTTGGGCCTTTATTCACATGATCTAAACTTTAACCAACAGTAAGCTATTTCTCATTACTCACTAAATTTTTAACATAAGAGCATATGTCAAATCTTTTATGTGTTTCTCTTTCTTCCTCAGATGTCTTCAAAGCAATGCAAAGTACCAAAACTAATAGGTAAATCTTAAAGACAACATCAATTGTGCATAAAGTCTGTCTTATGAAGCCCTTGGTGACTAGCTGATCATTTAATCTTAGTTAAACATTTAGAACACACAGATTATGGCTTTGTTATTGATTATTGGTCTATGTCAGTGACAAATGTCCAAATATACATGAGCCGTGCCAAGTAAGAAGGAGTCTGTGACATCATTCCGTTTCAGTAATATGTTTAGTTCCCTTGAAGTTACTAGAGGGCTTCACCTATAGCTTTTGTCATTATATACATCTTGAACTATGTTTTCTGTAGGCGTACACAGATGGCTATTGCCTGATGCTGCTCAGTCTCAAATAGGGCTGTAATGAATACACTAGGTGGCGAATACGATATATATCACGAATACAGGGTAACGAATACGAATATTTATTCACGAATATTGTCATGAACAAATTAAATCAGAATTTAAATGATTAGAAAAAGTATTATGATTGACTAGTAAGTCTTGTCATTCTTGTGACAAATAAAATCCAACTAGAACAGTTTAAAAGTTAATAACGTTTTCAAGTCTTTATCCATTGTCCATAGTAGACAAGCTTGTGATCCTCAAAAGAATATCAACTTAAATACTTTCATTACTTAGATTTTATAACGGGCATAAGCAAGGGAGGAAATTATAAATTTAATGTAGCGTTTAAATAGAGGATATTACATGAGTGGTCATTCAATACGGAATTTATTAAACGAGTTTTCTGAAATTGATAAGAACGAGCCTTGGCGAGTTTTTATCACTTTTAGAAAACGCTATAAAGCGCGCGTATTTACAACGCTAAACGTTACGTTATGACGTCACGTTACGTAGCATTGTTATTACACTAGTTGAATACGCAATTTATTCAATGGCTTTATTACACTCCCGGCGACGTCATTTATGATATAACTAGTTTTACCCGATGTCATAGTGTGAGATGGAATGTCGGAAATGTTTACATACAGGTGACGTATATTTCCGTGTGGTTCGCCATTTTTTGTTGACAGGTTTTGATTGTCATTAAATGGGAATTCTCTATTTTTAAACGAATTATAATTCAAAATTAATTCAAAACACATTTTAAACACACAAAAACGTATGTCTCAAAATAGATAGTAGCGAACACAACATCAAATATATTTTGAGAAAACAAAAAAAGATATGTCGCAAAATCAGTGGTCAGCTGTTGTGGGTGGGCTACTGTATTTATAATATAGCGCTGAATAGGCTATGCAACTAAAGAGGTTTGCAAGTGTGACAAAAGGTTTGTAATGTTTGTATACAGTTCAATTACATTTTAATTTATACCTTCTGAATCCCCCTGTCAGTTGTAAAATAGCCCCTGGGAGAATCTTATCTACATGCCTCTGTACCTCCCGTAAAGTAGACTCTGCCTCCTTTTGGCAAACAGGCGTGGCTAAGTCCTCATGGAATGCAAGACCTTATGTTTAAACAAAAGATGGTAAAACATGTTTGTTGTCTGCTTTGAAAAATAATATGGCCCATTGTCTTTTCTTAGAATATGTAACAGGGAGTTCTAAATTAAAACTCTACTTAAAAGGAGAAATTGGCAATTCTCCTCTTCCAACACTGTTTTCACAAGTTGTCTACTGCAAAGGCATATACTACACGTAAGCAATTAATAATTTATCCAGCTCTAAACCATTTCCCTCCTTTTGAAAACATTGTTAACAAGAGGGCCATGATGGCCCTATATCACTCACCTGATTTGATTTTTTTTCACTTTAGCCACATAAGCCCCTCCCCCTGGCGGCCATAGTTTTCGGAATATTTCTACAAAATTATTGGAAAATCGGCCAAACAATTTCGGATGAGAAGATTTTTTAAGTTTTCACTCAAGCCATGATGGCCCTGGAATCGCTCACCTGATTTTTTTTTTCCACTTTAGCTATATAAGCCCCGCCCCATGGCAGCCATAGTTTCCGACCAATCAACTTGGCTTGGAGGAATCTGATAGAGGGTCACCCTAGGAACATTTCTACAAAATTATTTGAAAATCGGCCAGACACTGTTGGAGGAGAAGATTTTTTAAGTTTTCACTACAGCCATATAAGGCAAAATAGCCCCGCCCCCCCCTGGTGGCCATGTTTTTCGACCAATCAACTTGGCTTGAAGGAATCTGATAGAGGGTCATCCAAGGAACATTTCTACAAAATTATTTGAAAATCAGCCTGACACTTTCGGAGGAGAAGATTTTTTAAGTTTTACTTTGGCCATATAAGGCAAAATAGCCCCGGCCCCTGGCGGCCATGTTTTTCGACCAATCAACATGGCTTGAAGGAATCTGATAGAGGGTCACCCAAGGAACATTTCTACAAAATTATTTGAAAATCGGCCCGACACTTATGGAGGAGAAGATTTTTTAAGTTTCACTATAGCCATAAAATGCAAAATAGCCCCGCCCCCTGGCGGCCTTGCTTTTTGACCAATCAACATGGCTTGAAGGAATCTGATAGAGGATCACCCAAGGAACATTTCTACAAAATTATTTGAAAATTGGCCTGACACTTTCGGAGGAGAAGATTTTTTAAGTTTTCACTATAGCCATATAAGGCAAAATAGCCCCGCCCCCCCTGGCGGCCATGTTTTTCGACCAATCAACATGGCTTGAAGGAATCTGATAGAGGGTCATATAAGGAACATTTCTACAAAATTATTTGAAAATCTGCCAACCAGTTTGGGAGAAGAAGAATTTTGAAGTTTTTTCGGTTTCGTTGCCATGGAAACCAGAATTTTGCATGGATCCCAAAAATTTGAAGAAATTCTGGTGAGGTCATTGAGAGGATGCTTTCTGTGAAGTTTCATCCAAATTGACCCACTGGTTACTGAGGAGAAGAAGTTGACGGACGACGCACGACGGACGACGGACGCCGGACAAAAGGCGATCACAATAACTCACCTTGAGCAAAGCTCAGGTGAGCTAAAAAGCCTCACCCCCATGGCGGCCATGTTGTTCGACCAATCAACATGGCTTGAAGGAATTTGATAGTGGGTCACTTAAGGAATATTCTGAATCTTCTTCTTGAAAAATACTGAGAGGTCGTTGACCTTCTCCAGGAGCGAATGTAAATGTAGAATTTCTAGTTTTCAATATCTGCATCATACAACAATGTGTCAATATTACCCATGTAAAGGACATGTGACAAATAAATGAAGTCTTTAAAAGGAACCGAGCTCTCATGTATATCTAGCTACTGTAAAAGTTTGGTAAACATCGGACAATAAATGATGACTTTAACTTGTTCACAATGTCAATTATAGCAATTTTGCCATTTTTAAAGGGCTGGTTTTCGAAAGGAACTGAGCTCTCATGGATATCTAGCTACTGAATAGGTTTGGTAAACATCGGATAATAAATGAAGACTGTATCGTGTTCACAAGAAATTGTGTACGGAAGACAGACGCCGGGCAAAGAGCGATCACAATAACTCACTTTGTCACTACGTGACAGGTGAGCTAAAAATGGAGCAACCCCTTTTGTTAAATATTTTGATCGCTTATTTTAACTAGAATTGAGTGCTCCGCGGAGCACGTGTGTCACCTGCACCTGCTCAATGAAAGTGTGACGGACAGACGCCGGACAAAAACAAAAGTAATACCTAAGTGCCTACCATGCAACGCAGGGTAACACAAAAATAATCATTCAATAATTTATTATTTTCAACAGTTTTGCCTAGATGATTTCAAAGGCGTCTGCTGCAAATTTGTTGTATGTGGGAAAGGGTAAATACAGCATATTGATAAGTTCAGCTCTACTCAAGAATCCAATCATGTTAATGTTGATTTCAAGCTGGTGACAAGTATTTATTTAAAGCATTTTGATAAGATTTCAAACATTGTGAAAAAGGAGATATTACTTTCAGCAAAGTTTCGAAAGTCATCTGCTTTAGGTTATAGTTTAAGTTTAACCCTTTTCAAAATAAAACATTCTGTAACAGAAGCCTTTGAAAATATTTAGACATAAATATATGGAAACACTCAATATATGAAAGAACAATTATTGAATTAAGTTGAAAACATTTGTGGCAAAAGGAGAAATTGCCTGTTATTACCTTTTTTAAAAAAAAAATTCAAATGTTTTCAAAAGTCGTCCGCTGCAGATATGTTTGAAAGCATCTGTATGTTTGAAGGGATAAACAATGTTCCTTAGGTCCAATGTTCTTAATAGAACCCTCATTTTACCATTTTACCATGACAATTCATTATAATTGTCTTTATCATTAAAGGAATACGTTCGGCTGAAATTTAAACTATATGACTAAATAGCACTACAGTAATGTATCATTTTGATGTAATTACCTTTTTTTTACATGCTTGCACTATCAAGATATATGCTTTTAAAGTTTGTGTTTTCACGTCGGTATCGATCGCCGCCATCTTTGCTTATAATCAACTTCCTGTGACGTCAGTTACCCACTTCCGATTAACACCGTATGGATTACTAAATTTTCAGATCGCTATCTTATCTTAGGTATAGGTCAAAATTGGCCGAATGCGTAAAAGGCCAGTCCAAAAAGGCCGATTATAGGTCCAGAAAGAAAGGCCAATTTCCCAAAATGTCTGGTACAAAAAGGCCGATTATGAGGAAGGACCACTTTTTGAAGTTTAATGGTGTAAATATTGTATACATGTATGTTTGTTTTAGATTATTAATTCATAATAGTGGGGCGGGCGGTAAATTGATCCGTGTTATAATTGATTACAGTTTGCTTTGAATGTTTATTTAAACTTCCTTAATTCGATAATTTGAGAAGTTTGAGAACGTAATTGCCATTAATTTATTGAATTCGATAATAGAGAAGTTTGAAAACGTAATTGCCGTTAATTTAATTTATCAGTTACAAAAAAGGCGATGGAAGGTAAACAAAAACACGACCTTGGCATGTGTAAACAAGAGTACTGCGAACGGTACATAATACGCCCGTCAGGAACTTCTTTGTAAGTTTCATCTTTGTTTTGATATATTGTTTGTTTGTAAATTTGTAAAAAATTAATAAAGTCGTTCAGGAATAAGTTGTTAAAGAATAATGGGAAACTATGAAAAATGCATAACTCATGCAGAAATTGTCCAAAAAGGGGCATAACTCATTCAAAAATTGACGAAATCCGAAGAAATGTGAACTTGATCTGTGACACATGATTACAAAGCCATATACAAAATTTCAAAGTATGTAGGAAAAAAGTGCTGAAAACCAATATTCTAAGTCCAAAAAGGGGCATAACACATTCAAAAATTGACGAAATTCGAGGAAATGTGAACTTGATCTGTGACACTTGATTACAAAGCCATATACATGATTTCAGCTCAATACATCAAAGCATGTAGAAAAAAAGTGCGATAAACAAATATTCTAAGTCCAAAAAGGGGCATAACTCATTCAAAAATTGACGAAATCCCAGGAAATATGAACTTGATCTGTGACACATCACTACAAAGCCATATACAAAATAAATTTCAGCTCAATAGCTCAAAGTTTGTAAGAAAAAAGTGCGGAAAACCCGAACGGACGGACAGACGGAGGGACGGACGTAGGGACGGACGGAGGGAGGTAGGGACATGACCATACCATAATACGTACCGTTTCTAAGAAACGGTCGTAAAAAAAATTTGACGAAATCCCAGGAAATATGAAATATGAACTTGATCTGTGACACATCACTACAAAGCCGTATACAAAATTTCAGCTCAATAGCTCAAAGTATGTAAGAAAAAAGTGCGGAAAACCTGAACGGACGAACGGACGGAGGGACGGACGGAGGGAGGGAGGGACATGACCATACCATAATACGTACCGTTTTTTTAAGAAACGGTCGTATAAAAACATAAGAAATTAGGAAATTCTATAAAGTATAATCATTGCAAACATATGAAAACATAATGGTAATGTTGAAAACATTACGGTAAAAGGAGAAACTGCTAATTTTGAGCAATGTCCCCTTTATTCACGATGTTTTTCAAAAGTCGTCTGCTACAAACGCGTCTTCAACAAGAAAATGGTCGACGTGTTCAATAAAAGGGTAAATTCATTTTTTTATATTTGACCAAACTTTCAATAGGTTTATTTGTTTGTTAAAGAATGAATTGTAAAATAATTTCTCACAAACCTGCATAAAAATCCCTTATAATCCAAATGAAATCGTCCAATTTCACAAACACAAAAGGTCACAGATTTTAACACCGAATTTTGGGAGAGCCTATGGGAAATGCTTACGTCATAGCGCGTGGGGATTTTACTCAAATGAACCGCGTCAGCACAAATTCCGCATTTGGATAGTTTCAGTGTTAATTTCATAATAAGATCAAATTGCATACTTGTGTGGTACTTTTTTGGTCATGAATCTTCCCAAGAAACAAACAGTGTGATTCACAACTAAAAAGCAAACACAACAATTCATGATCAGTCTGATCTCTGCCTCACAAGGTTTTTCCTCTCCTCTTTTCTGATTAATTGTTATCATGTCCACTATCCATTAAGTTTTGAAAATGCCTGCCTATAGATCTTTTCACCACATAAATATTTTCGCTGTTGTCGACC
>JASEVX010000009.1:40538460-40678828 GCA_031761405.1 Serripes groenlandicus
CAAGAAACAGCTTATCAGTAAAGGCCATTTATATCTTGAAATCTAACAAGAACTTTAATAAGAATGGAATTATAAAGTTTTTGTCATTTTGCACCTTTCCTGATGCTGCCCTGTTTTTCAACGAAATCAATATGGCTTCAACAGTTTATTTAGAGTGTCACTTATATAAAGGAACATTTCTACCAAATTATCTTGCAATCACACAAGCAGATTATGGAGGAAAAGGATTTTAAAATGTGGGTATTTTTCTCACTTTCTGATGCCGCAGCAACCAAAGTTCTCAATGGAATTTAAATCTTTGAACAATTTTGAAAGAGGACCACCAAAGGAACATTCCTGTGATGTTTTGTGGAAATTGGTCTATTGGAATGGTAGGAGTTGGTTGTCATTTGTAGCTAAAAGTTCAATTTACCCCTTTCGTGATGACGCCTGGTTGATATGATTGTGTAACCAATCAAAACGGCTTAAATAGAGGATCATTACAGTAAGATTCGTATTATATTTTCTTAAAATCAGACAAACACTTTCATAAAAATGTAATTTTCAAATTTTGTCATTTTGCCCCTTTTCTGATGCCGCCTGACTGCCATGTTTTTTGACCAATCAGTATGGCTTGAACAATTTTTATAGAGGGTCACCCAAGAAACATTTCTACCAAATTATATTTGAATCTGACAGGCAGATTCGGAGGAGAAGATTTTTAAAGTTTGGACATTTTGTCCCCTTTCTGATGCCGCAGCAACCAAAGTTCTCAATGGAATTTAAATCTTTGAACAAATTTGAAAGAGGACCACCAAAGGAACATTCCTGTGATGTTTTGTGGAAATTGGTCTATTGGAATGGTAGAAGTTGGTTGTCATTTGTAGCTAAAAGTTCAATTTACCCCTTTTGTGATGACGCCTGGTTGCTATGACTGTGTAACCAATCAAAACGGCTTTAACAAATTAAATAGAGGATCATTAAAGTAAGATTCGTATTATATTTTCTTAAAATCAGACAAACACTTTCATAAAAATGTAATTTTCAAATTTTGTCATTTTGCCCCTTTTCTGATGCCGCCTGACTGCCATGTTTTTCGACCAATCAGTATGACTTGAACAATTTTTATGGAGGATAACCCAAGGAACATTTCTACCAAATTATATTTGAATCTGACAGGCAGATTTGGAGGAGAAGATTTTTAAAGTTTGGACATTTTGTCCCCTTTCTGATGCCGCAGCAACCAAAGTTCTCAATGGAATTTAAATCTTTGAACAATTTTGAAAGAGGACCACCAAAGGAACATTCCTGTGATGTTTGGTGGAAATTGTTCTTGCGGTTCAGGAGGAGATGATGTTTAAAGCTAAAAGTTAACGCCGGACGGACGCACGGACGGACGACGGACAAAAAGTGATCAGAATAGCTCACCTTGAGCCTTCGGCTCTAGGTGATCTAAAAAAAGGAATTTAGTGGGGGGGTCACTTTACCATGGCCATAGTAAAATGACCCCCCTTTTTTTCCATCTGATACAATTTCATTGCACTATTAAAATTAGAAAGTCAGTAATAAACTGTATTGATTTATAATTTAGTTTTATCGGTGAATTATAATTAAAAAAAATAGGAATTTGGAGGGGGGTCACTTTACAATGGCCATAGTAAAATGCCCCCCCCCCCCTATTTTTGTTCATCTTATACTATTTCATTGTACTATTTATAATTAGAAAGTCAATATTAAACTGTATTGATTTAAAATTTAGTTTTATCAATGAATTATAATTAAAAAAAAGGAATTTGGAGGGGGGTCACTTTACCATGGCCATAGTAAAATGACCCCCCTATTTTTTTTCATCTGATACAATTTCATTGTAATAGTTATTAAAATTAGAAAGTCAATGATAAACTGTATTGATTTATAATTTAGTTTTATCGGTGAATTATAATTTAAAAAAAAGGAATTTGGAGGGGGGTCACTTTACAATGGCCATAGTAAAATAACCCCCCGTAATTCACCATGGCCATAGTAAAATGCCTCCCCCCCCCCCCCCCCCCCCCCCTAATTTTTTTCATCTTATACTATTTCATTGTACTATTTATAATTAGAAAGTCAATATTAAACTGTATTGATTTAATATTTAGTTTCATCAATGAATTATAATTAAAAAAAAGGAAATAGTGGGGGGGGGGGGGGGGGGGGGGGGGGGTCCACTTTACCATGGCCATAGTAAAATGACCCCCCCATATTTTTTTCATCTTATACTATTTTATTGTACTATTTATAATTACAAAGTCAATAATAAACTGTATTGATTTAAATTTAATTTTTATCGATGAATTATAATAAAAAAAAAAGGAATTTAGAGGGGGGGGGGTCACTTTACCATGGCCATAGTACAATGACCCCCCTATTTTTTTTCATCTGATACTATTTCATTGTACTATTTATAAAATTTTACAAAGTCAATAATAAACTGTATTGATTTAAATTTAAGTTTTATCGATGAATTATAATAAAAAAAAAAAAGGAATTTAGTGGGGGGGTCACTTTACCATGGCCATAGTAAAATGACCCCCCTATTTTTGTTCATCTGATACTATTTCATTGTTCTATTTATAAAATTTTACAAAGTCAATAATAAACTGTATTGATTTAAATTTAAGTTTTATCAATGAATTATAATAAAAAAAAAAAGGAATTTAGTGGGGGGGGTCACTTTACCATGGCCATAGTAAAATGACCCCCCCTATTTTTTTTTCATCTGATACACTTTCATTGTACTATCAAAATTAGAAAGTCAATAATAAACTGTATTGATTTATAATTTAGTTTTATCGGAGAATTATAATTTAAAAAAAAAAAGAATTTGGAGGGGGGTCACTTTACCATGGCCATAGTAAAATGACCCCCCTATTTTTTTCATCTGATACAATTTCATTGTAATAGTTATTAAAATTAGAAAGTCAATAATAAACTGTATTGATTTATAATTTAGTTTTATCGGTGAATTATAATTTAAAAAAAAAGGAATTTGGAGGGGGGTCACTTTACAATGGCCATAGTAAAATGACCCCCCCCCCTATTTTTGTTCATCTTATACTATTTCATTGTACTATATATAATTAGAAAGTCAATATTAAATTGTATTGATTTAAAATTTAGTTTTATCAATGAATTATAATTAAAAAAAAGGAATTTGGAGGGGGGTCACTTTACCTTGGCCATAGTAGAATGACCTCCCTATTTTTTTCATCTGATACAATTTCATTGTAATAGTTATTAAAATTAGAAAGTCAATAATAAACTGTATTGATTTATAATTCAGTTTTATCGGTGAATTATAATTTAAAAAAAAGGAATTTAGAGGGGGGTCACTTTACAATGGCCATAGTAAAATGACCCCCCACACCTAACCCTTATTTTTTTTTACTTGTTGTAATTCACCTAGTCGTATTTAATTTTGATTCCATACAATCTATTCTGTACTTAATAATGGCAAATAAAACATTAAAAGGGGATATGATGTATAAAACAATTAGATATAGGGAGTCATTTTACAATGGTCATGGTAACGTGACCCCCGCCCTTTAATTTTTGTATGATAACATAATTAATTGGTAACACTGTATTTGTTTCCATATAGTAGACATCACTTAATAATGGCAACTAGTGCATTAAAAGTGAAGAAGATAAAACAAATAGTGTGTGTGTGAGTTGTAGGGGGGGGGGGGGGGGGGGGGGGGGGAGTCATTTTACTATGGCCATGGTAAAATGACCCCCCTCCCCCACCCAACACTTGTTTTTTTTTTAATTATCGTAATTCACTGGTCATTCTTAATTTTGTTTCCTTACAATCTATTCTGCACTTAATAATGACAATTAGTACATTAAAATGGGATTCAGATGAAAATGTTAGGGGGGGTCATTTTACAATGGGGGGGGTCATTTTACCATAGCGGTAAAATGACCCGCGGGTCATTCTACAGGTGGGTCAAAATAATATATACGACACCGGTGTAAGAAAGCCTTTATAGGCATGGCCGAAAATTGTTTTTGCTTTTGAGCGGTACAGTAAGCCTCTGCAGACGCATCCTGACGAAAAACCGCCCATACAAATATGCAATTTGATCTTATTTGCAATTCACAATATGACCTCCGAATTGCGATTTGTGTGTGACGTGGCTCATTTGTGTAAAAACATCCGAAGCTATGCTATACTCCTTCTTCATAAACTTTCCCGTGTCTTGTATTTGGAGGTAATGAATTGAGGTAAAATACATTCAACTAAAAACAAGTAACGATTTTAAAAATTGGACGATTTCATTTGGAATTAAAAGGGATATTTATACAGGTTTGAGAATTTTTCTTCAATATATAATATAAAAGTCTTACAACAAAAATCCTTTTAGAAATTTGGTCAAAATTAACCATTTCAATTCTCCCTTTTCAACATACACCAAATCTGCAGCAGATGACTAATATGGAAAATCTCTTTACCGCCAACTCCAGAGTATGTAGGGAATGAATCGAATTATGCCTGCTCAAAAGACTCGCCGACAGATCCTATTACAGTAGCGTCCGACCACTACAGGAAATTTGATTGTTTCTATGACCTTTGATTGTTCTACAAAAACGACGGTTCATTATGTCTAACGAGCTGTGAAATCATAACAAACAACTGTCATATAAACGAATGAAATTATTGTATAAATAAATGTTAACACACATATATTTAATTGGCTGATTTTCTATCCACCTACTATAGCTGGATACTATTTACTATAAAACTTTATATAGATCTAGTAATAATAAGATGTAATGCTTTGAATTTCATTTTGAATAATTGAAGTTTAGGTTTGTAAACTTCCGGAGTTAATTTTCTTACGAAAAAGTATATTTTGTATTCCCTTTATAGTACCGCAGTTGTTCATTAGCTAACTCTACCTGTATGTTTTGTTTGGGACATAGAGGGTAAATGATGTCACGAATCTTTTCAGAAAATATCGAGACATTGCGATATGTAAACAATGGCCGCACCCATGCTGCGCACCGATCAGCACAAATAGTCATCTTTAAAAAGTAATATCTTCATTATTAGTTGTATGTTAATGAAATGCATAGTAAATAAATGTTCTTTAAGTCAATATTTTTCAATTCAAAGCGAGTTTTTTTCAGCCGAGCGTATTCCTTTAAGAATTAGATATTTTCAGTTTAAATATATCATAATATGAGCCTTTCCATGTGATAAGGCACAAGTTGGCCTTTGTTGACAGTGTAGACCCAGATCAGCCTGCACATCTGCAAGATCTACATTGTTTATAAATTTATAACTTGCATAGGCGTGTCAGAAGCTATTGTCAATTTGTGTAGATTCAGGCTAATCTGAACCTTCACTGATTAGAAATGCCAATTTGGACCCTTTCTCACAGACAACGTAATTTATGAAGTAATAAGTTGTAAAAGGATAATTACCCCATTGCACCCTCTTGTCTGCAGATGAAAACCCCTCTTGAGCCTCCTTTATACTGCTCCAACCATTATCTATGAATTGCTTGGCTTTTGCTGATCCAATTCCAAAGATTCCACTGAATAACTAAAACGAAACAAAGATATCAATGTGTTTTCCCAACATCATGTCATAGTTATAATCATTGAAATGGCCTTACAAAAATATTCAAGACACATTAGATCAGTCTGTTATAAAGGGGGCCATGAATCCAAGGTTTTTGAGTTTAAATAAATTCTGGCTTGGCCATGAATTCCTTTCCAATGTTTGACAAAAGTCATAATGACTAGCCATCATTCGTCTTCAATCAATGGACTGAGAAGTTCATTTCAGAAGATAGGCAGTTGCCTGTGAAGATTGTTGTGTGAGGAACTGCTGTGTTAACTGTAAAAGCTCTGTAAATGCAAAGGTAGATGGAGTAACAAACGGCGTTAAACTGAACTCAATTAATTTGTACATCTCAAGCACAAACAATTTCTTATTTATTTGTGTTTTAAATTTAATCAATGAATATATCTTTCTCTAAGGCCTAAATCTCTAGATTTCAAATGACAAAATTCCAACTTTGTAAGCATGACAAACCTTTGTCAATTCATAAAAGCCTTTATGGTATGTGAAAAACTATCACAAGGGATCTTTAAACTTCCAATTATTCCAACTTTCGACTTAAGTATACTGTTTTTGACAATTCTCCTCAGTTTTAACCACCGTTTTCTGTACTATGATAACAACTTATACTTTCGTTTGTCATCAATTTACATATTTTTCCTCCAGATGTATTCTACCGATAAAATTTATAAGTAACATATATTTAGTCCCTTACATAGATGATTTTAAAAGCATCTGTAACTCAGATGGGTCAAAATGTGTCTGAATTTGGGAGAGGGTAAACCTTACTTTCATTTTGTGAAACCATGGCTTTTGTAAAATGTCTTCAACCTCTGTACTACTGCCATCTTCAAGGAGTTCCTGTAAAAGAATAAATAACAACTTTGAGGATATAATAAATATCATTCAGCAAACGCATTACTTCACATTTACAGGATCATGATAGTATTGAATAGCTCAAACAAGTCCCCTTTCTCACATACAACAAATATGCAGCAGAAGACGTTAACAAAAATCTTTGCAAAATATAGAAAGTATAAATATGAAAAACATTGCAGCAAAAGGGGAAATCGCCAATGTTTTCAAAATTCGTCTGCTGCAGAGTCATCAGCATGTTACTGTGGAAAATGGTTAAGTTTAAACTTAATTATTTTACATCAATTGCAAAACAAGCTTTCATCAGATAGTGTTTATTAAGCTTGCCCAGTACTTGCGCCTTTCACATGAAAAAAGCCAAAAGAAGAACCTGCACAAGATGGGAATCAAACACTAGACCTGACGCTCTAACACTGCAGCACTATCTTCCTTTGTTTACCTGCTATGATATTTCAGTCTACTTTGAAAAGACGGTGAGGACAAAAAAGTAACATATTGAAAATTGGGAGTATTATTTTTATATAGAGTTTACACTATTGCAGGAAAGGAAAATTTGCTTGTTTTGAGTCATATATTTGAACCCATGACCAGTTAGTCACATACTCCTATGGTATGTTAAGGAAATGCAGTAACGTAGTTCTTTGCATTGAAATCCATTTATTTTTTCTCAAATTTCAACCTTTATTTGTTCTAAATGAGCTATTTCTTCTTTTCTACCAAAATACTTTCTCAAAATCTTAGCGTCATTTGTCCGTATTTGATTAATTTTATCAAACATTTTCGATCTATAAAAGTTATTAAGTAAAATATACTACAAAAGCAGCATTTCATGTATATCTTCGAGTTATTTCTCTATTAACACCATTTATGTCTATAGATCTTAATGCATGTTTTATAACTGAATGGATGTAGTCTGGACAAGGTCAATTAAAACGGTTACAGTTGGTTGAGCAAAGGTGGTGTAGTGATAGAGCGTCCGCCTAGGGTGGGGGTTCAATCCCTGGTCGGGTCATACCAAAGACTTAAAAAATGTTAGTAATAGCTGCCCTCCTTGGTATTCAGGGTTGCGGGGTTAGAAATTAGACTGCCTGGCTTGTGTCAGGAAACACATGATATAATTGAACAAGAGGCCCAATAGGGCCAGTATCGCTCAACTGCCATTAGGCAAAAACTAAATCTCCAAAAAGCCCCACCCCCTGGTGGCCATGATTTTTTAGCAATCTACATGGCTTAAAGGAATCTGATAGAGCGTCACCCTAGGAACATTTCTACAAAATTATTTGAAAATCAGCCGACACTTTCGGAGGAGAAGATATTTTAAGTTTTAACTATAGCCATATACGGCAAAATAGCCCCGCCCTCTGGCGACCATGTTTTTCGACCAATCAACATGGCTTGAAGGAATTGGATAGAGGGTAACCCAAGGAACATTTCTACAAAATAATTTGAAAATCGGCCTGACAGTTTCGGAGGAGAAGATATTTTAATTTTTCACTATAGCCATATATGGCAAAATAGCCCCTTCTGGCGGCTATGTTTTTCGACCAATCAACATGGCTTGAAGGAATCTGATAGAGGGTCTCCCAAGGAACATTTCTACATTTTTTTTTGAAAATCGGCCTGACACTTTCGGAGAAGATTATTTAAGTTTTCACTATAGACATATAAGGCAAAATAGCCGCGCCCTTTGGCAGCCATGTTTTTCGATCAATCAACATGTCTTGAAGGAATCTGAAAGAGGGTCAGCCAAGGAACGTTTCTACAAATAATTTGAAAATCAGCCTGACACTTTCAGAGGAGAAGATTTTTTAGTATTTTTTTCTTTCGGTTGCCATGGAAACCAGAATTTTGCATGGATCCAAACAAATTGAGGAGAGGACATTGAGAGGATGCTTTCTAATAAGTTTCATTTCAAAAGGCCAAGTGGTTAGGGAGGAGAAGTCGTTTGAAGCAAAAAAAATACGGATGGACGCACAACGCAAAATTCGCCATGACATAAGCTTTCAGCCAGTGGAGCTAAAAATTGTTGAAAGTGGCGTAAAACACACAAACAAGAGGCCCATGAGGGCCTATGCTCTACTGGCATTGATCTGGCTTGTTTCAAAAGGAACCAATATGTCATCAATATTCAAATACCATCTAAGTTTGGTGAAGATCAGAATAGTAAATGGAAGCTCTATTGTGTTCACAAGCTGTATTATAGCAATTTTGACAATTTCAAGGGCCATAATCCAGCCATGCATGGGTAGATCTGGCCGTTTTTTAGAAATGAACCAAACTCTCATGGATATCTAACAACTGTATAAGTTTGATTGAGATACAATCAAAAATAAGGACTGTATCATGTTAACAAGCCCTATTATAGCAATTTTGACAATTTCAAGGGCCATAATTCAGTCATGCATGGGGCGGATCTTGCTTGTTTTCGAAAGGAATCAAGCTCTCATGGATATCTAACTATTGTATAAGTTTGGTTGAGATACAATAAAAAATAAAGACTATCGTGTTAACAAGCTCTAATATAGCAATTTTGACCATTTCAAGGGCCATAATCCAGTCATGCATGGGCATTTTTTCGAAAGGAACCGAGCTCTCATGGATATCTAACTACTGTATAAGTTTGGTTGAAATACAATCAAAAGTGAAGACTGTATCGTGTTAACAAGAAATTGTTTACGGACGGACGCATGCACAGACGGACGGATGCACAGATGACGGACAAATCGCCACGACATAAGCCCTTCTGGCCTTTGGCCAGTAGAGCTAAAAACCAATTAATCAAAACTAGATGCTCAAACCTAAGCAAGTGTGCAGTTCAATAACAACATTTTGTGTTTGTGTAGTCTTTATTGCAACTTTTAAATATTAAAAATCAGAGTTGGAGATTGGCACTTTTAGATGACTGTTTCCCAAAACGAATTAATGGGCTCCATGAGTAATAACACTAAGTCCAGATGTATGAATAATTCAACTTAGCTCATCGGAGTGCTTCCTTAATACTTAGTCAACGCAGTAAAGGGACACATTGTAAGACTGTATCTGACTGTCTGAAAAAATACCAGATTCCCTACACCATCAATAATGCTGGCCTATTTTATATGAATACTACCATGCTGCTTGTGATGAAGGGAAGCAGAATCAAGTTCAATGTAGCGTTTGGCAGCACATGTTTTTTAGTCTAAAATCTAAAGGGCAAGGAACCTAGATGCCCGAGGTGCTGTAAGTTCAATACTGCCACAATTCCGTTGAATTTAAGACCTAAATACTTTG
The DNA here is from genome assembly GCA_031761405.1 of Serripes groenlandicus. Classification (NCBI taxonomy): domain Eukaryota; kingdom Metazoa; phylum Mollusca; class Bivalvia; order Cardiida; family Cardiidae; genus Serripes; species Serripes groenlandicus. The sequence goes on from JASEVX010000009.1 coordinate 40,548,197, forward strand.
CTGTAACAGTATACTTTGAACTGACCGCGTAAAAACGTTGTATCAAATTAATTTTATACACTTAAATATTCATGAGTCAGTTAATTATTAAGTATCTGGCATACAAATTAACCATAAGAAACACAGAGGACTAGATAAGATGGAGTGAACAGGTCTTTTCCCTACAATATTTCTCTTATTACTCAACCAAATCCTATGTTGTGGGTACTCAAAAGAATCGTCTCATTGAGTACCAACAACATAGGGTTTGAATGTCAAATAAGGATTTTAGAAAATGAAAAATGCTCCTTATCTAGAGCTCTGAGAAACCCTTACTTGTATGACTCTTCGACTGTGGTCTCCTATATTAGTCACTTTCAGTAGCTGGTGGACGGTAATTAAGGGAAATGGTAAACACTTAAGGACACAAGAGGCTCGTCTAAATGCTAAGGCTCTAGAGTAATCATGTTCACCTTCTCTCAACTCTGCATGGAGTTCTAGAACTTCTAACGCATCCTATCAAAGACAAACAAGGTTGTTTGAAGAAAAAGCATGTGTTGCCTGCTAAAAAGTCAATAAGTGAAAGAGTTACAGACAAACAGATGAATGGACAGATAGACAAATGCAGAGTAGTGATCCCTATGTATTGCCTTACCAAGGCAGGAGATACAAATATTCTGTTTTCTTCTAGTCTTCCCTTAACATGCCTTTCTAGATTACTAAATTTAAAGCATTAAATGTAAATAATTCATTAATTTGACAAAAGAAAACATTACTTTTAGAGATTTGATGGAGGGATTTGGGGCTATGAATATTTGCCTACACATGGTGTCGTTAAAGATCAGCCCAAACTAAACCACTGTATGGAAATTATTTCAACTATTAACTATGAGATTCTTCAACCGTTTCCCATTTGCAGGCGACAAATGAAAACAAATTTGAGAAGGTTTATTGCTCATAAGGAGCAATTTTCCTTACTCTTAATACTTATACTTTCATTTTGTCTGCCAGAAATGTGTTTTAAGTGGTAACAATTGCAGATAATGATTAGACTACATAATGCACAGACTGATCAGGATCTGCATTTGTTTCAATGTCCAAATGCCTGGTTTTCTAAGAGAGATAAAATAAATATTTTCTCAATTTCAATGTCTTTAAAAGCTTTTTGCAGTAAATGCATCATTTAGGTCTGAAGCAGCGGTTACAATTATGATCCCTGGATTATGAACCAATGCCAGGTTAGGGTGTGTACCTTGCCCAAGGACACCCAAGCATGACTGCCACAAGCATGACATTGTGTCAAAGTCCCACACTAGACATTCAGTGTATCTCAACACTAATTATATTTATATGGTTATTTCATTCGTAATGTTTAATTTCAACATTGATTTCTTAGTAATTTCGTCCGCTCATCAAGAGATTTTTGCTGCATAGAGGACCCAAACAGTTGACAATTTCCTGATTCTTTACTGACAAAAATAAGAGGACATTGTATATGTAGCATCACATAAAGAAGGTCATTAGCCATTTACCTGATATGCTACTTTTGAGGATTGATTCATTTGAGTTTTACATCATTTTTAACAATATTTCGGTTATATCATGGCTTTTTCGCATAAGCACTCCAAACATCATTCTCCCAGGTAACTAGCTACCAACAAAGACTATTTATTCCATAAGAGGGAGAAGAATGACACTAGCCACAATGATAATCATCTCTGGTTTGGAAAGATTCAGTGGCCGAGGCCTGGGTTAGACTACCTTTTATAAAGTTTGCCTAGAAAACACTTCAAGGATATAAAGAATGATATAACCAAAGAGTTGAAATTAATGTGGGAATTGAATTTCTGTTTTTTCCACAATGTATTACAAGGTTATCTGTTGGCCTGCAGTGATTTCAAGTCAACTATATCATAGTTACGAGAGGTGTTACAAGGTAGAAAAAGGCCCAAAAAGTTGAATGTAAAATGTCCAGATAAGCAAGGTTTTGCAGCTTATTTCCCCACAATATCTTTTTTAATATCCAACCAAACCATGATGAGGGTACTCAAAAGAATCTTCTCAAATTTTGAAATGTTTCTTTTGAGTATTCATAACTTATGGTTAAAGGATCAAATAATGATTTAAGAACATGCCAAACGCCATTTATGTAGATCTCTGCAAGTTAATGCATAACAACTTACTGACAATTTTTTGTTAAAGTGTTTTAATGGAGTCGCTCTCTGGCATGCATACTCTGCCATATGGTAAACATTGGGAGACACAATACTGGTGTTCTGAAAAATAAATTAATTGACCATGTCATACCAAGATCAATCTAGTGAAACCTTCTGATCCACTAATATCAAGATCATTTAATGTCTATGCGCAGTTTGATCAGGATCTTCCTTGTATGCCTTAATGTGTTAAAAGCATCCTAAAAGCCTTTGGAGAATGTTTATGATCCAAAACTGACTTTCAACTAGAATTATTTTGACAAAAACATATGTCTCCCCCTCAAATATCTGTCAAAATCTCTCAAAACATTCCAACCTATAAAGCAGACAAACAAAAATTTGACCAAGTTGGACAGTACTCAATTTTTAATTACTAATGTTTTGTCTTGACCTGGTACAAAGTGGACATGATTTCAAATGGTTTACAGAAACACATATTTTTACTGCAGCTGTAACATTCAAGACTGAAGTATTCTTCAAAACAGTTAACAACTGTTGCTAAACATAAGCAAGCCGTCTTGGAGATATTGAGTGGACAGGAAATAAAGCCTAAAACCTTTGAGCTTCAAGCGTGACCTTGACCTTGAACCGGTATGGTCGAGACGCGGGTTCTGCACGTCGCCTTGATGAGGTGAACATGTGACCCAAGTTTCAGGAAAATTCTTTAAGCTGTTTTGGAGATATGGAGCGGCACAAAATAAAGCCTCAAACCTTTGACCTTCAAGCGTGACCTTGACCTTGACCCAGTATGTTCGAGACGCGGGTTCTGCACGTCGCCTTGATGAGGTGAACATGTGACCAAATTTTCATGAAAATCCTTCAAGCCTTCTTGGAGATATTGACTGGACACGAAATAAAGCCTAAAACCTTTGACCTTCAAGCGTGACCTTGACCTTTAACCGGTATGGTGGAGACGCGGTTCTGCACGTCGCCTTGATGAGGTGAACATGTGACCCAAGTTTCATGAAAATCCTTTAAGGAGATATGGAGCGGACACAAAATAAAGCCTCAAACATTTGACCTTCAAGCGTGACCTTGACCCAGTATGGTCGAGACGCGGGTTCTGCACGTCGCCTTGACGAGGTGAACATCTGACCCAAGTTTCATGAAAATCCTTCAAGCCGTCTTGGAGATATTGAGTGGACACGAAATAAAGCCTAAAACCTTTGACCTTCAAGCGTGACCTTGACCTTGAACCGGTATGGTCGAGACACGGGTTCTGCACGTCGCCTTGATGAGGTGAACATGTGACCCACGTATCATGAAAATCCTTTAAGGAGATATGGAGTGGACACAAAATAAAGCCTCAAACCTTTGACCTTCAAGCGTGACCTTGACCCAGTATGGTCGAGACACGGGTTCTGCACGTCGCCTTGATGAGGTGAACATCTGACCCAAGTTTCATGAAAATACTTCAAACCGTCTTGGAGATATGGAGTTGACACAAAATAAAGCCTCAAACCTTTGACCTTCAAACGTGACCTTGACCCGGTATGGTCGAGACGCGGGTTATGCACGTCGCCTTGATGAGGTGAACATGTGACCCAAGTTTCATGAAAATCTTTCAAGCCGTCTTGGAGATATGGAGCGGACACGAAATAAAGCCTCAAACCTTTGACCTTCAAGCGTGACCTTGACCTTGACCCTATATTGTCGAGACACGGGTTCTGCACGTCGCCTTGATGAGGTGAACATGTGACCAAAGTTTCATTAAAATCCTTCAAGCCGTCTGGGAGATATGGAGCGGACACAAAATAAAGCCTCAAACCTTTGACCTTCAAGCGTGACCTTGACATTGACCCTATATTGTCGAGACGCAAGTTCTGCGCGTCACCTTGATGAGGTGAACATGTGACCCAAGTTTCATGAAAATCCTTCAAGCCGTCTGGGAGATATGGAGCGGACACGAAATAAAGCCTCAAACCTTTGACCTTCAAGTGTGACCTTGACCTTGACCCTATATTGTCGAGACGCAGGTTCTGCACGTCGCCTTGATGAGGTGAACATGTGACCTAAGTTTCATGAAAATCCTTCAAGCCGTCTCGGAGATATGGAGCGGACACGAAATAAAGCCTCAAACCTTTGACCTTCAAGCGTGACCTTGACCCTATATTGTCGAGACGCGGGTTCTGCACGTCGCCTTGATGAGGTGAACATGTGACCCAAGTTTCATGAAAATCCTTCAAGCCGTCTGGGAGATATGGATCGGACAAGATTTTGGGGACGAACAGACAGACAGACAGACAGACAGACAGACATCAAGGACAAAAACAATATATCTCCCCTGTATACAGGGGGAGACATAATTATGCAAATTGATTGTAATTACCATTAAATTCTATACCAGTGATTGTTGACTTGGCTTTATTACATTATACAGTGCAACCTCTCTATAGCAACATTTTGCAGAACTGCTCTTCAGAGGTTGCTTTTTTATATGACTTTTTATTTATGAATATGTAATGTAGTGTCTTTACACTAAACCTTTCTTTTACCAAATACAACAATTCTGCAGGCGACATCTAAGAAACAGTGGAAAAATACTAAAAAAAAAATAAAGTTAATTAAGTTATGATCAAAGTTTCATAATGCAGCAACGGTGGCCCTGCTACACTCACCTGAATACAATGGCTTTGTATGATGAGGTGTTCATAAGTAATAATTGATCCAAAAATGCGGCCTCCAGAGACTGAGTGGTCATAAATTATTTCTTAAACTGGCCTAGTGACCTAGTTTTTTTTATTAGACGTGACCCATATTTGGCCATGATATCAAGCCAAACATTATTACAAATGTTCAACATGCTCAAATTACAAATGCAATCTTTAGAAAGTTAAGAATAATTTATCAAAAAATACGGCATTTTAGCTGGCATGACTTATTTTTGACCTGAGGAATCCGCTGTGGTTGAGTGGTTAGCGTCGGGGATTTCGAAACCGGTTGTCCCGGGTTCGATCCCCAGTCGCGGCACTACAGTCATGGTGGAGTGCCCTTGGGCAAGGCACATTTTCTAGCCTAGTACTGGTTTGTTTACCCAGGGATCATGAATAATTAAATTTAATTGCGCACTAAATGACCTTAGCTGTCGATGCGCCATAAAACAATATACATTCATTCATTCATTATTTTTGACCTGGGCCAAGATATCATCAAGGCAAACTTTCTGATAAAGTTTGATACTCAAGTTAACAAGAGCTGTCGGAGGACAGCGTGCTCGACTATTCCACCGCTTATTTAAGTTACTGAGATAATAGACTCTAATGTAGTTGCATGCAAAACATTAACCACAATTTCTTAGTGGGTGATAATTTGCATTATATGCAGGATAGTGTTATTTAACATGATTATTTTCATAGGTGTGATGGTTAGAAAGGGTTGTATAACCTTTCAATGGAATGCATCAAGTAGTTACTCAGATATAGACTCTTAATGTAGTTTCACGCAAACCTTTAACCATAATTTCTAAAGTTAAAAAAAGGGCAACAATTTGTACCATATACAGGATAGAGTTATCATAATTGGTTGTGTTTATAGTTGTGCAATTGGGAAAGGTTGTATAAAGTTTCAATACAATTTTTCAAGTTGTAACTGAGATTACACTCTAAATGTAGTTGCAAAACTTTAAGTCCAAAAAGGTCCATAACTTGCATAAAATGCTGGATAGAGTAATCATACTTGATTGTTTACATAGATGATTAGATGTGATGGTTGGTAAGTGCTGTATAAAGTTTCAATGCAATGCATCAAGTAGTTACTAAGAGATGGTCTCTTTATGTAGTTCCATGCAAAACTTTAACCAGAATTTATAAGTCCAAAAAGGCCATAACTTGCATAAAATGCAGGATAGAGTTATCATACTTGATAATCTACACAGGTGTGATAGTTGGGTAGGGTTGTAGAAAGTTTCAATGCAATGCATCAAGTATTTACTGAGACGTGAACTCTTAATTTAGTTGCACGCAAAACTTTAACCAGAATTTCTAAGTAAAAAAAGGGCCATAACTTGCATAAAATGCAGAATAGAGTTATCATACTTGATAATCTACACAGGTGTAATAGTTGGGTAAGGTTGTAGAAAGTTGCAATGCAATGCATCAAGTAAATACTGAGATATGGACTCTTAATTTAGTTGCATGCAAAACTTTAACCAGAATTTCTAAGTAAAAAAAGTACCATAACTTGCATAAAATGCAGGATAGAGTTATCTTACTTGATAATCTACATAGGTGTGATAGTTGGGTAGGGTTGTAGAAAGGTTCAATGCAATGCATCAAGTATATACTGAGATATGGACTCTTAATTTAGTTGCACGCAAAACTTTAACCAGAATTTCTAAGTAAATAAAGGGCCATAACTTGCATAAAATGCAGGATAGAGTTATCTTACTTGATAATCTACACAGGTGGGATAGTTGGGTAGGGTTGTAGAAAGTTTCAATGCAATGCATCAAGTAAATACTGAGATATGGACTCTTACTTTAGTTGCACGCAAAACTTTAACCAGAATTTCTAAGTAAAAAAGGGCCATAACTTGCATAAAATGCAGGACAGAGTTATCTAACTTGATAATCTACATTGGTGTGATAGTTTGGTAGGGTTGTAGAAAGTTTCAATGCAATACATGTAGTATTTTAGAACTTGCATGCAAAACCTTAACCAAAGTGTGACGTGGACGCCGACGCCGACGCCGACGCCAGGGTGAGTAGTATAGCTCTCATATTCTTCGAATAGTCGAGCTAAAAATGCGGCATCCAGAGTGTTAACAAGAACTTTCTTGAGCTTAGCCTATAGTTACTAGTATTTGACCCAGGATGACAAACTTGACCTACATATCATCAAGATGAACATGAAGATCAGATGCAAAATGATGTTAAGAAGGTAATTGTTGACTCCGCACAGACGACAGACACAGGATGATCACGATAACTCAACTTCAGAATAACAAGGTCAGCTGATAATTACATGTACTGTCAATAATCACATTAGTGAAATTACATCTTTAATGGCCATCTTATTGGCAAATTTGAAATGAGGTCAGTTTGACGTTTTACACTTGAAGAGGATGTGAAATTTCTGGTACTCTTTTTCTTTTGCTGCAGTGTTTTTCTTCAAGACAATCTGCAGAACTATAAAAGTAAAAAGTAATCTGACTGCATTTGCTTACAGTTGAAGGCTGTGATGAACCGGGTTGTATTCTGTGTTTGTCTTGGACTGAAACAGTTTTCCCAGCTTTCATGCAGTCAGTAAACCATTCAACAGAAACAATGTTCAACTCGCCAAGTTCATCAAGATTAGATTTGTCAAGTTTGCGTAACACACTCCCAATTTCTTTGAACTCTGTTACAAAATGTGTAACGATAGAACTGAAATTAAAAATGTAATTTAACAAGAGCTGTCTGTAAGAAAGCGCGCTTGACTATTCCATCGCTTATTAGTTACTGAGTTATTGTCTCTTTTATGTTGTTACATGCAAAACTTTAATTAGAATTTCTAAGTCAAATAATAAAGGGCCATAATTTGTAATATATTCAAGAAAGAGTTATCTAACTTGATTATTTACACATGTGTGATGGATGGGAAGGGCTGTATAAAGATGCAATGCAATGCATCAAGTAGCTACTGAGATATCTGATATGGACTCTTAATGTAGTTGTCGGAGGACAATATAGCTCGCCTATCAGGACCATCGTCTAAAAAGGGGCACAATTCAGTTAAAATCCAATCCAGAGTTATGGGACTTGACATACAGGGTCATATAATGACCCCATATAAGTGTGTGAAGTTTCAAAGCAAAAGATTACACAGTGTCTGAGAAAAGGCCTTGCACGCAAAGGTTTGACCAAAATTCTAAGTACAACAAGAGCAACGCATACGGCACAGACGCTTGACTGATAGAAAACAGAAAGAAAAAAAGCTGAGCTAAACAAATAACCTTAACCGGGCGACCACGCCGCCGCTGCCGCCGACGCCAGGGTCATGACAATAGCTCTCGTTTTTTCAAAAGTCGAGCTAAAAAGGGGCACAATTCAGTCAAAAACCATTCCAGAGTTATGGGACTTGACATACAAGGTCATCTAATGACCCTGAATAAGTGTGTAAAGTTTCAAAGCAACAGCATACACAGCGTCTGAGAAAAGGCCTTGCACGCAAAGGTTTGACCAAGCTGGCAACGCATAATGACTACATAAGCTCCCCATTTCTTCGAATAGGCAAGCTAAAAAGGGCTCAATTTTGCATAATCTGCCGGATTGAGTTATCTTACTTGATTGTTTACATAGATATGATGGTTAAGAAGGGATGTATAAAGTTTCAATGCAATGTATGAAGTTTTTACTGAGATATGGTCTCTTATGGTAGTTGCACAAACAACTTTAACCAGAATTTCTAAGTCAAAAAGGGCCATAATGTGCATTATATGCAGGATATAGTTATCTTACTTGATTACCGGTATATACATAGGTGTGTGATAGTTGGAAAGCCTTGTAGAAATTTCCAATGCAATACATCCAGTAGTGACTGAGCTATGGTGTTATATTATGTTCTTGCATGCAAAACCTTAAGGTGTGATGCCAAACCCAGGGTGCGAACCATAGAGCTCTATTATATTCTCCTAATAGTCGAGCTAAAAAAGGATTAAGATTTCCTGTAATCATTATAAATGTGCAATAATAAATAAGTAGAGTTCAATTTCTATGTCTTTTTTCTCCAGACATATGATATATGGGATGATGCTCCAAAGAAAGGCCTGCATATTAACTGAAAGGAGAAGAATTTATTAAATAATTAATCGAAGTATGGGAAGAACTTAAATCAGCTGGTAAAAGCAAAGATAGCAAGTGTAAATAATCCAATGTAATACACCCTTGTACAGTATCTACTTATGTAGTACACCGTTGTTTTAATAGCTAGCTGGCAGGGGAAGGGCTCTATATTGACTTATAGGTTTCGCGGGTAATGTTGGCCCCGGGTTCACATGTCGGCAATGTCTGCATGCTTAACAAGCACTGCGAGCACCCTAAGCAAGCATGCTCAGAAGTAATGCAGACACGGCCGGTAGCTGCGTGCTGCTGCTCGGCAATGCTTTGAACTCTATCAAATGTATGTACATAGAATCAAAATGATAGAATCAAAAATCCAAAAAATGGAGCTCTGTATAGGGTCTTTTACGGCCCGGGTCCTCGTCAAGCGCACAGGCTCTATTTTGGTAACCTAAAATGGAAAACATAGAATAAAAAAAAAAATCCCAAAATGATATAATATAGATCCAAACATTAAATTTTGGGCCATGAGAGAGTTCCTCCACGTGGTGTGGCCTGAATACAATATTTCGCAAAATGCATTTTATGAACTATATCAGGATATATATTTATTTTTCAAGTTAAAAGATATTTGCATATTTTTAAAAAGAAATGCAAATATGGTTTAGTTTGATTCTATTTTTTGCGGAATGTAGTAACTACACAATCTCTTTAATTTCATATGAATTACTTTTAAGTAAGTATATAGCTCTCTAAGTATTTGGTTTAATTAACGTTAATGACATATAAAACATAAAATTATTCCAATCTAGTAGTTTTCATACATTTAAAATCTTGGTATTGTTATAATATAATTATAACTATAATCTCTTGATCATACCTAATCAATTAGTTGACGCATAATAGAGAGAGAACTTAGTGTATTACTCGTTCAGGATGTGCGATATTGCCACATTATAAACAGAAATTTCAATTCAGCCATTTTGATTTACGAAACACAATGTAATAGTTAAAAATCCTCAATCTTCCACTATTTTTCCCGATTATCAGCTGAAATAATATAAGAAATAAATATATAATATGACACATATAAATCAAATTAAACTTTTTATATCTTAAAAATCGTATAAAACTTTGTATTTATTGCTTAATAATGACCAGACTCTACCAGTGTCTGTGTTCACGCGTATAATTCATTCTATGTATGATGATACTGGATATAGAATAAAATTCCCGAATGGTTTCAGTGAAGAATTTGTCTCCACCCGTGGTGTAAAACAGGGAGATGTTCTCAGTCCTATACTATTTAATCTTTACATAAATAATCTGGTAAACAGTCTTCAAGGTGCTAATACAGACCCCATAGTAATTGGAGACACAACAATAAATTCCCTTTTATTTGCCGATGATATAGTTTTATTATCTAATTCTGAGAAGGGATTACAAACATCTTTAAATGTTCTTAGTGACTTTTGTCAATCTTGGAAACTAGAAGTAAATATAAACAAATCAAAAGTCATTATATTTAACTCAAATGGCAAAACCCATAAGAACTTTTTTAAATATAATAATGAATTCCTGGAAACAGTTAAATCATACTGCTATCTTGGCATGACACTGCAGTACACAGGGAATCTAAACCTATGCAGCTCATTGCTTGTGGAAAAGAATAGAAAAGCCCTTTTCAAAATACCCATGCAAGTTATTAGAAAAATTATTTGACTCCCTTGTTGTGCCTATTGCCCTATATGGTAGTGAAGTATGGGGGATAGGGAAACAATACAAGGATTCAGATCGATTTGAACATTTGCAGTCTAAATTTATTAAAGAAATTCTAGGAGTTAACTGCAAAGCATCAAATGCTGCATGTCTAGCTGAGCTGAACAGATTGCCCCTATATACCAGAATAGAATCTTCAGCAATAAAATATTGGCTCCATATACTAGAGTCAAATAATTCACTCATTTTAAAAATATACAGAGCAACTGAAAAAAAAAAATTCATTGGAAAATAAATATGAAAAATCTCATTTCAAAACTTGGATTCCATTTTATTAGTCTAAATCCTTTTGATATTAAGATTTATCTAAAACGCATTCAAGAGAGAATTAAAGATACAGCCTTTCAAAGGCAAGAGACTGACATCAGTCAAAACTAGAACTATCACTGAAGATGATAAATACCCCCTAAACAGCACCTTGACCTTTACCATAACTTAATTAGTAAAAGGGCCATAACTCTGTAAAATATAATGCAATTGTAACCCCGTAAGAATATGCACATCTCCTCTTGGTATAGAAGCTTCATGTAAAATGTTATTGAATTCCACCCCGTGGTTTGTAAGAAATAGGCCGGACAAAATACCCCCTAAACAGCACCTTGACCTACACCATAACTTAATTACTAAAAGGGCCATAACTCTGTAAAATATCATGCAATTGTAACCCCTTTAGGATATGCACATCTCCTCTTGGTATAGAAGCTTCATGTAAAATTCTAAACAGTGGTTTGTAAGAAATAGGCCGGACAAAATATCATCATATGGCCTCCGACCGACCGACCGACCGACCGACCGACCGACCGACAGACAGACAGACAGACATACTGACCGACACAGTGACTCCTATATACCCCCTCTTCTTCGAAGGGGGTATAATAAAAAATTAAACTTCTTTAACATACTATATAAACCAAATAAAAGACCCTCATAATAAATATTATGTTGATCATTGCAAATCCAAATGTGATAGATCAACATTATGTAAGTTGAGGATAAGTGCTCATACTCTGTCAGTTGAAAGAGGACGATATTTAAATATACCAAAACAGAGTAGAATATGTCTTTGCTGCAACAACGGAGACGTTGAAGATGAACTTCATTTTCTTTTAAAATGTTCTACATACAAATACTTGAGAGATAACCTCATTAAAAAATTAAATAATGTTCTAATGAACAACAAATTTATTTTTTTATCATACATCTTGGTTATCTCAATTCTCAATAGTAATTCTCCAACTGTATTAAAAATTGTAGTGAATTACTTGAATGAATGTTTGTTGGTTAGAAATTCATTGTCAAATGATACTTGATTTATCTCATACTTATCCACTGTCACTCCTACAGTGTACATATTTAATTGTAATTTGTCTGTATTTTGTTGCCATAACCATTTATTGTTAATGTGTTAGTGCTAATAAAGTTATTATTATTATTATTATAATATTTCTATATTCACTCGAAAATGAACTGAAATAGGCAAATACATTTTTATTTTTATTTATATGATACAATAACACGTTATTTCATTCATTTCAATACAAAAACAGTGATAGAATGGGATATTTGACGACCAGACTCTACCGGACTCTACCAGACTCTGTTTAGTGACACCGGCCTTTGCCTATTAACATATACCTCTATGATACCTCTATGATGGTTTTTGGGCTCTGAAGTAAGGAGAATCTCCTTTTTAGCCCATCTTCTTCTGCACTGGTTTGTTTACTTAGACTTTTACATCCAGTTCCTTGTATGCTGGTTTTAATATTTTGGGGTACAGGTTTGTGTAGTAATGTCACAGTTTGAAGTATGTATGATTGACATGAAACATACATAACATGACTTAAATTTTCCGTTGAATTGTGTTTATCTTATGGCACAGGTTTGTAGGTTGAAGTCACAGTTAGCACAGGTTGTGGATTGAGTCACACGTGGCACATTGAATGTCTCATTTAGCACAGGCTTGTAGATTGATTTTCACAATTTGCAGTTTTGTAGACAGTATTGTAGATTGATTGTCACAATTTGCAGTCCTGTAGACAGTATTGTAGATTGGTTGTCACAATTAGCAGTATATATGCTTATAATTTGCACAGGTTTGTAAACAGGATTGCAGATTGAAAGTCACAATTTGCAGTTCAATAAACATCCATGACATGGTTGATCAAAATTTGTATATTATATCGTGATTCCAGTGTTGGTCCAGTTTTGATTTGAAATCATTTAAATCTTTTGAGTTGACAACATACTTTGGGAGTGAATTCCATTCGTTGATAATCCTCTGAGAAAACTGTTGAAGCTGAAAAGCTGTATTACAACGAGGTTTGGCTAGTTTAAAGTCATGCCCTCTAGTAGTTGAAGGACAAATATTAAAAAATCTGTCTGGTGTTATGCCTTCAATGCCTCTAATAATCTTGAAAGCCTGTATCATATCCCCCCTTTTTCTCCTGTGTGACAACAATGGAAGTTTTAGTTCTTTTAATCTGTCAATATACTCAAGGTTCCTCAGCTGAGGTACAATCCTAGTTGCTCGCTTTTGAACTTTTTCGACACTAATTATGTCCTTCCTCAAGAATGGGTACCAAATAGTATTTCCATACTCAATATGCGGTCGCACCATAGCTTTATAGAGCATGATAAATGAGTCCTTATAAATGTGATCGAATGAACTTACGATTAATGAAAGCATACTATTTGCTTTGTTAACTTTTGAGGCAATGTGATGACTGAATTTTAGATTGATCTGGAATGTTATACCTAAATCCTTCTCTTCGGTCACAGTTTCCAGATCAACAGAGTTCATTGAGTATATATGTTCTTGATTATTGTTTCCATAATGAATGGCCTTGCATTTATCGACATTAAACCGTAGTTGCCACAATTTTGACCAGCTACACAGGGCTTCCAGATCCTGTTGAATTATGTTATAATCACTGTCATGTGAATAAAGTTTAGTATCATCCGCAAATATCTTGACTGTACTACTAACTACTTCAGGTAGGTCGTTAATGTAAATAATAAACAGTATAGGTCCTAGGACACTGCCCTGGGGTACACCACTTATGACGTCCTGCCATGACGAACAATGTCCCTTAACCGCTATGTATTGTCTACGTTCAAATAAGAAATCCGAGATCCATGCTAGAAGATTACCCTTAATACCATAAGATGAAAGCTTGCTACGTAAACGTTGGTGAGGAACACTGTCAAATGCTTTCGCAAAATCCAAGTACACTGTATCCCACGCGTTTTTGTTTTCAATAAAAGTAGACCAGTCCTCCATGACGTCAAGTAGTTGAAGAACACAGTAGTCCAGTATTCTGTACTAGGAATGCGATTTTTTATTTGACTGTTCGCATCCTACAATGCAATATATGTAACGGCGATATATTGAGACTAAAGAACACAGGAACGACCCGAGCGGAATCCAAACTGCGCACTAGATATGAGATTATTTGTATTTAAGTGTTCTAGAACGGCAGCACGTACCAATTTCTCCAGGCATTTACAAACAATAGATGTCAGGCTTACCGGCCGATAATTACCAGGTGATGTCTTACTTCCTTTCTTGAATAATGGAGTTACACGGGCTTCTTTCCACACTTTGGGTATCTTACCACAGTCAATTGATTTTTGGAATAACAATACTAGTGGGGTTGCAAAAACGTTAGCCATAGTTTTTAATAATAATGGATTTAACTCGTCCGGTCCAATCGATTTACCACCATCTAGTCCCAACAAGATTTTCAGAACATTATCTATTTTAAGTAATACGTGTGAAAGCTTGAGCCGAAGGCTCGAGCGAAGCACGCCTATAGGTTATACGTACGAACACATCATACGAGATCAAAACAACGAGAATTCAGTACAATCTTACTGTTTTTCACATATCAAATCTCAACCCCATAGCACTTTTTTTCGGCCATTTTGCTTCCGGTCTTACTGGTGAATGTAGAGCGCCTATGTAATAGAGAGTGAGAGCGCCTATGTAATAGAGATTGCCAAATGTGACGTCATTGCAACGAAAAGTAACGTCATTGTAAGGCAAGTAATAAATAAATAACAAAAGGAAAACGACAGGAATGGTAGGAAAAGATAGTTTGACTCGTCACAAATGGATTTCATTCACTGGAAGGACTTTATGAAGGCTAAGTCGACTATTCTTTTGTACCTGTCATCATTATTTCATGTTTTTTATATCTTTGCAATATAGAGAAGCAATAAACACTTGAAAATGATTGTAAATAATTTCAACGGAAGTTATCGTTCGTTACACTGGCCTCGGATATTATTTTAACTGAAAAGGACGAACAATTCTGTTTCTGTATCGGCATAGCTTCATTTCAAGGTAAGCTATTTATTATATCAATAATTTGCTTAAAAATATAACTTCATTTCTAAATTATTTGTTATATCTGTTGGGAACGATCCACGATGCTTTCGTCACATCGCGTGACGTCACATGGTGTGTATCGTTTATGACTGTATCTGTCATTTGAAGCCGAAGCCGTCTTGTCAAATGTTGACTCCACTCAAGAAAATAGCTAAACTATCATATCTTCGACTGTCTAGTTGTATTGACTTTAAGACGTTTATCTATTTATTGCAGTAAATGTAGCAAACAAACAAAACTACAGTCAATTTCAAATTATTTGCCTTCAATTTACATTATGTTTTTACATTGTACAGTTTAACAGTTTATGTCTATGACCTAGTCTTTGTCAAATCATGAAAGTATGACCAGAATCAGTTCACCCTGATTTTGGGGTATACATAGTAAATGTCTTAATGTCTATATCCTCCAACCTGAAAGAGAGGAAAACACTTTCATGCCTTCAAATGAGTCTATTGTTTTAAAGAAATGATGTTATATGTGGACTATCAGTAAAACACATAACTTTTCTTTCAATAGGCTGAATTTCTAGTAGTTTCATATTTTTTTTTATCCAAAATTTGTTTATTGATCAAACTCAAATGAGTCCATTGTTTTAAAGGAATGATGTCATATGTGGGCTATCAATAAAACACATTACTTTTCTTTCATCAGGCTGAATTTCTAGTAGATTTATCTTTTTTTTTATCCAAAATGTGTTTATTGATCAAACTCAAATGAGTCCATTGTTTTAAAGAAATGATGTCATATATATGTGGACTATCAGTAAAACACATTACTTGTCTTTCAACAGGCTGCATTTCTAGTAGATTCATCTTTTTTTTAACCAAAATGTGTTTATTGATCAAACTCAAATGAGTCATGATTGTTTAAAAGAAATGATGTCATATGGGGGCTACGTATCAGTAAAACACTTTACTTTTCTTTCAACAGGCTGAATTTCTAGTAGTTTCCTTCTTTTTTTTTTTATCCAAAATGTGTTTATTGATCAGATTGGACAAACTTGGTACTAAGAATTTAAACATTATTTTCACTAGGTTATTTAAAATACTCTGCATGTATGTATTCAAACAATATTTGAAAAAGATTCAACATCTATTGACAGCACTATTTTCATACTTGGGAGCACAACAACCAATGATGTCATAGAACTCTTCAAATTGAAGAGCAAATGCAAAATAAAAGCCTTTTACAGTCACCGATTTAGGTCCGTCTATGAAACAGGGCAATGTACACTAACTATATCAAACTCAAATAAGGTAAAAACAAACTGAGCATTGAAATCTGTAGATAAAGAGGATCAATCTCTTTTTAAATTCAACAAACACTCAAAATACTTTTTATTCAAATAAATTTGTATAAACATTTTGGTTGAACAATAAAGAAAACGTAATCTGTTTTTCAACAGAAAAAGGCTATAAGGCAGTTCATAATTAATGTCAGTTATGTTAGTCACCCAGTGACCTCACATAAGTGTTCTGTCCTCTGATATAACTGAAATACCACAGAAATGTATCTGTTTTCTATGTAATTTATTGTGAAATCCATTTTTCTGTGTGAAATTGTATAATCTATACAATAGAAATGGTAAAATTTAAATTGGTATACATTCATTGTAACAAAAAAATTCTTATACTTTACTGGTAATAAAAGTACACATATTTTCATGAACTGCTGCTCAAAATAAAAACCTATACTGTAGTTTAATGGTAAAACACCTGGTCTAACAAGAGTTCTAAGATCAAATCTCAGCAGGTACATGTTTTGAAAGAGGCAACTAAACTTAACAATGTATACATGAAACAATTATGTTGTGGGGAGTTGTCTTACTTAAACACTTATTACATTTTTATCCAGGCTTCTAGTGAAAATAGTTTACTCCCTGTACCCTTTTCAAAAGCTTTTATAATTGAGCAATAACAATTAAAAAAAGGAATGGTTATCAACATTGATAACTCTGAGAATCTGTACATGTTCAAGGATTGATCCAGCTTTGATAACCGTTCTAATATCAAAGTTTTAACGAAATTTATACATCATATTTTTATAATAGAGCAATTTTAACATGATCACTAACAATGTTAAATTATTGCAAATTCTTCTGGAAAATCCATTTCTCTGTTTGTACTTTTTATAATTTCTTTATTTGCTATAAACATACTGTTTATTGTTTTATGCAATAAAATGTAAATTGAATATATTGATCAGATCTTATATTATCCATTTTTTTTTCAAACAACATATTTCAGATACATGTATATATATTCAGTAACTGTTGTTGACACTAAGTCTGGTACTTATTAACAAATAATCTGATGCTGTTTTCATGTTTTACAAATTAAAAACCAGAAAAGGAGATAGGTGTTCAAAGTGAAAATGTTGTTGAATAGGAACATATTGTTCATTTTGGATATGTTCATTTTGGATCAATTACACCATTCCGACAATGTATTCGGATTAGTCACAGAAATCAAGTAATTTACATCAGACAAGGCCGGCTAAACTTTAACCTTTCCAACATACATCATTATAAATGGGACTTTTGAAAATATTTGTCAAAAATTACATTTTTCTCAGTCTGTATGCATAGTGTTCTCATCTTAAATTGTCTCAAGATTATATATTCAGCCAGATCATGCAAAGTTAGCCATCTGCCTTGTAAGATTGTTGTGTGGAGTAATGTTAAGCGCAAGTCATTCAATCAACCATGGTAAGAGTCAGTTTTCAATTATATGTATTACTAGTTTACAAATAACTGGCATTTGTAAAAATAAATCAGAACATTCTTCAATGCCTTCTAGTGTTGTTTTCCATCAACATCCTTGGAAATCTTACAGTCTATTAAAATCCTGACCTAATAAAAAATAAAACAGATATATATGTACAAATTAAACTTAAATGCATGCTAAGTTTCGTTTTTTTCAATATGTTTTTTCAAATTCTGTTTTTGTAACTTAAATTTCTACAATTTGCCTATTAATTTGTTTCTTGTTGGGGGACAGACAGTGCTTAATTAATTGTTCTTGCTTTCACACGACCTAGGCTTTGCCTATTAACATATTAAGTTGTATACTTTCAAGCACAGGGATTCGACATTAACCATATATATACTGGCACACAATACTATAAAATAGTGTAACATCTATATGGTAATGTCGAACCCCTGTGGTTATTGACCCATCAACTTATTATTAACATATTAAAAGAAAACATTTACCTAAATGTGTCTGTTGTTTTTATTTTTCTCCTTTTTGCAGCCTCTTTCATATCTTTAAGCCTTTGTCTCTGTATCTTTGCATCTAGTATGTAAATAAGAGTTGAATTGTCCATGTTAAATCGTTGTGGAAATAACGAATGGTCGATTATATATGAGTACGAATAGATGGTTTAGTTTCCAACACTTAAAATCATTGCGTCGGGGATATAGATAGAGAAAACAAGTTTAGCGAAAACAACTTATCGGTCACGAAAACAACTTATCGGTCACGAAAACAACTTTTTATATGACTTTAAAACCCCTGTAACCATATTTTGTCATTAAAACAAATTAAATCATCATTTTGTACAAGTTTGTTATCGAAAAATGTGTATTTCGGGATCGGCATAGGCTAAAACACATATAAATGGAATCCGGGTTAACTCGGCCGGGAGCCGGACAAAACACCCCCCCCCCCCCCCCCCCCGGACTAAATGGTTTCAAGCATTTGGTTGGCCATAACAACCCATCACTGTGGACTGTAATCCAGTGCTTACAGAGGGACGCCGCACTGGTAGAAACAGAAGTGTACAGTAACCAGCAGAGGCAACCAGCTCCCAAGAGAAAAAGAAAAAAACACTCGTACACCAGAAGCGCCTTAAGACAGTGTGTCTTCAACTCAACAACGGACAGAAGACTCTGGCCCAGTTTCTGCACACCATGGGACAGTGCATCAGACTGCATTAAACTGGACAAAACATTAGGCGGTGTTTTGTCCACCTTGTAAAAATGATGAGGGGTGTTTTGTCCACCTATACAAAAATGAGCTCGGCCATGCAGTACTGAATATGCATGTAAAAGGAGAATAAGACACCGCGCATGATTTTAAAGCATGACTTAAATGGAAGCAGATGCAGTTCAATACATTTAAATAACAGACAGGATGTAAATATTTTGAACAAGAAGGCCAAATGTACATTTATCTTAAACAAGAAGGCCAAGATGTTCCTTTATTGCTCACCTGGATACCATAGTCTATAATAAAATGTTATCAAGAGCAAAAAGGGTCCATTATAGATACTGAAATATTAACTTAAGTGTTAATGCCCCTATAGTTATAAGTTAAGTGTGACACAAGCTTTGGAAGGAGAGAGGGAAGTCTATTCTCCTTCCAGTTGAGCAAAAGTCAAAATTAAGCATTTATGTCTGAATGAGCAACTGTATGGGGAGGAACGTTTTAAGTTTAGTAATACAACAGAAATAAATAGGAAAAAACATCACCAGAATCTTTTTTCTGCGCTTTTATGAATCGAGTCGGCAGAGCAGTAAACCAAACATTTAAAAAAGCGTAGCCTAGTGAACTCCGTTAACTAACTCATAAAAAAGCTTAGCCTAGTTAGTTGGGGAACAGTTATTAAAAACAATTTAAATGTATCTAAAGTTTTGTAACAACGGTAAAAGATGTACATATTTTGTATCTTGTTGTTTCTTAAATCCGTTAATACAATTGATTCAATTATAAAAGCTGTTTTTTCAAACATATTACAGAGTTTTTCTTTACAATAATATTTGTTGGTTGCTCCCTTTTCGATTACGTCACCCCATGGTACAAAATTAAAACCTATCCCATACTGACGCCGCGCTTCCACGCTGCGTCAATAAGGATTTTATAGAACAGAACAGAATTTTATAAGTTGTAATCGTCAATTGCATCGATGCTGTTTGTTGATGTTGTAAAGATAAATTGTATAATTATAATAAAAAATTGTTTGTCACAGTTGTTACATAATCTTTATTTAAATTTTAATTTATGTTGTTTGTTGTATATAATAAGTAATAATTACAATTATAATTATAGCTAATCATATAATTAAAGAAAAATAGTTTTTCACAGTTGTTTGATGTTGTTATTTAATCTATTTACTCCAAAATTCTTTGATAATTGAAGTTTGACTGACTTTAAAGAATCGTGATTTTTGCCAATAAGATGTTTATAACGAGTTTGAGTAAGTATATATCCCGAAAGTAAATAAAAACAATCCTCATTATACAATTGTTATTTGATATATTGATTTATTCTATCAAACTTATTTTTCTTAATTAAACAATGATAATCGTCTATTCTTTTTCTTTTTCTATGTATTCTATCAATCTTATTTTTCTTAATTAAACAATGTGTGATTTAAATTCAATTGTTATTATATATATTTATGTATCTATCAAATTTATTTTTCTTAATTAAACAATGATAATCGTGTATTCATTTTCTTTTTCATTTTCCCTTTTCACTCGTTTTTAATAACAGATGGTAAAATTACGACGAACATAAAAGAGGGCAATATATATCTATCACTGCACTATAAAATGCAGAAAAGGTCGAGTTGACCCAAGGCAGAGTTTGTTACAGGCCGAGTTGACCCGTGGTCTATAAATGCGTAGGTCCTTGTTGACGGGGAAAATAGAACGAATAGTTTAATATGTATTCGGAAATAAGTATTCTATTTCGCGATAATAAGTATTGTAATATGTTCGTGCATGTGCTATTAAATTAAAAATTATGAACAAATATGGCCGTTATACAACTATAACAAGTTGTTTTCGTGACAGCCAAGTTGTTTTCGTGAGCCGATTCTATTTATGTATGTTCATTAGCCTATGCCACTCTGCAATTTTTATTTGTTTGGAACAAACAAATTAAGTAGCTGCAATTCTGAAGCCATACGTCTTATGGAAAAGTTCCTAAATTTCATACGCGTAGTACTCAATACTTGCTCTTACTTTTCAAATGTATCACGATTTTTGAAATAATGATATATTTATATCGTCTTTGTTTTCTTATGTGGTTCTTATATTCAAAGAGAATTACGAAATAAAATGAAACATTGTATTTTAAAACATGAACGCGGAGAGATTTATAAATCTCAATGAGTGAACTGCTACAGGGAGAACTATTTCCGATTTAAGCTCCAGATACGGTATTTGAATTTTCAATCACGCATTGCAAATGTAGATAAAAACAGAATTGAAAATATTTTCTTTGTGCCTTGTCGGCCATATAAATATAGTATAAAGAATTAAACAAACAAATATGTGCGTCATAAAATGCATTTAAAATGAGAGTAACACATTTGTAGAGAAATCGTGATCGTCGAATTCTATTTATAAATACAACGGTATGGGGGGAGGGTCTAAAGTGCGGACGCGATCTGCGGACAAATACATTATAGAGGAAAAATGCGGACAAATGCAATATAGAGGGGAAATGCGGACGCTATGATTTGTTGTAAAAAATGTTTAATTACAGTTGGGCAAATGTGTATAATTTGTTACATATGATCATATCCGGGGTTTTCTTTGTAAATATATAATGTGTTTGATTGCTTTTATCAGTGATATAGATTAAACCAAAAATCGAGATCATGCTGAAATGGAATCTCTTTGTAAAGTGTTTTAACGACTTTCCTCTTTATATCATATCTATAGATATCAATAAAGAGAATTGATGGATTGATTTTCCGACAAGTAAATGTCTTTTGACGCATCTGCAGCGGACGAAATTTGAAAACATTGCAAGAATAGAATAGGTTGCTAGTAACTATCCATAGTTTTGCTTCAATTATATCCTCTCCTTTACAATCGATTGAAGGGTCATGAGTTCTAGTTATTGTTGGGCCTCTTCATTTTCTACTTTGTAACTTTCAACAGTTTTCCATGTGCCATACTACGAGGCAAATGATCCATGCAACATTCTATTCTGTAGGGTACTTGGAAGGGGCAGAACAATTTAAATAACAAATAATCAATAAGTATATATATATATATACAACACTTTTAATCTTAATTTGTTTCTAGTAATTATATATATATACAACTATAATACTAATCTATAACAAATAAGTTAAATGTTTTTTTCTTGCTGTGTAAACAGTAAAAAGCAACATATATTGAAAACATTGTGGGAAAAGGAAAATTTGCTTATTTAAACAATTTCTTAATTCCCATAACCTTTCTTAACCGTCGTATAAACCAAATTTGTATGTGAAGGCTATTATAAGTAAAAAACTTAAATGTTGCCAATTTAATCACATATCTTATCATTATAATAGCCAAATAATTAACAAAAGTTACAATTAAAGTCCGCATCTGTTGTCGAAATATCCACAGGTGCATTAACACAAGATTTGTGAAACCAATTTGTGCATATATCACATTGTACCATGACGGTATCGACACATCCCGGCAAGTTACAAATACATACATGTATATGATAGGTTTATTGGGAAAAGGGGTTACATTTATAATTTGTTTGGAATGACACTCGTACACAATGGTAATTAACAGTGTATGGTCACGCATCCTTAATTGATTTGGCAAGCTTAAACACCCTTTAAAGTAAACAGCGACCAGCTTAGGTGTATACTGTAGAGTAAAATTCGGACGGCACAGGTATTGGTTTTCTCTGGAGCATTTAATCCTTTTATAATGCAAATGAATTCAAAAGCCTCTGAAGTCTGAAGCATGTTTCTTTTAAAGTGCTAATATAAATATTAGTACTGCCTTTTTTCAAAATATTTTCTACATGATTTCAATTACTCTTTCATTTGGATAGATGTTTCTTTTTTAGCTCACCTGAGCACGAAGTGCTAAAAGTTAGTTATTGTGATCTCCTTTTGTCCGGCGTCTGTCGTCCGTCAACATCTTCTCCTCAGTAACGAGTGGGTCAATTGGGATGAAACTTGACAGAAAGCATCCTCTCATTGACCTCACCAGAATTCCTTCAAATGTTTGTGATTTATGCAGAATTATGGTTTCCATGGCAACGAAATTAAAAAAACTTTAACAATTCTTCTTATACCAAACTGGTTGGCAGATTTTCAAATTATTTTAAAGAAGTGTTCCTTGGCCGCCAGGGAGCGGGGCTTTTTTGCCTTATATGGCTATAGTGTAAACTCAAAAAAATCTTCTCCTCCAAAAGTGTCAGGCCGATTTTCAAATAATTTTGTAGAAATGTTCCTAGGGTGACTCAGATTCCTTCCAGCCAAGTTGATTGGTCAAAAAACATGGCCGTCAGCGGTCGGGGCTTTTTTGCCTAATATGGCTATAGTAAAAACTTGAAAAATCTTCTCCTCCAAAAGTGTCAGGCCGATTTTCAATTCTTTTTGTAGAAATGTTCATTGGGAGACCATCTATCAGATTCCTCCAAGCCATGTTGATTGGTCGAAAAACATGGCCGCCAGGGGGCAGGGCTATTTGGCCATATATGGCTAAAGTGAAAACTTGAAAAATCTCTTGTTAAGCAGGAAGCTTTTGAGTAAGATTTTAGAAAACCCTTGGTCAATTGTGATTTTTTTTTGTAACAAAAATTGGTAAATACTTAGATGAGTGAGTCGGGGCCATAATGGTTATCCATTTGTTTTACATGTCTTTTGAAACTTGGAAATTAAATATAATATTCACATGTATGTCTCATGATTTATTTTTATAGACAACTAAAATGGCATTTAATTTTAACGGATGCGTCATTTATTCTTTTACCCGAAATTGTAATATGAGTTTTACACCTAAAAAAAACAGATCAGATTTGTGTTCAAAATATTGTATCGATCTCTTAATCCTAATGTGACGACTTTGAAATGGATCCGCGAAACAGAAACAAAGTTTTGACCCATTAATGCAAACCGTAACGGACAGACGGACGGATGGATGAACACAAAGACGGACAGACAGTCAGTCGCTCTGGACAAAGTACAACGCTTGGGAAACACTCATTAACGAAACAAGGGCATGTGTGTTTCATGCGAAAGTCATATAATAAGTGAGAACATGAAAAGACAAAAATATACACACTCCAAACGCAGCATGCTAAAGTTATGGTAATGGTGCACTGCAAATGTGTAGGTCATAAGTTACCTACAAACCAAGTTTGGAAATGGATACAATGGAAATTAATTGAGACAGTCGCTGAACTAAATAAGGAAAAATGAAGATAACTAAGATAAGCAGACCAGAGTTACGTACCTAGTATTTTGCCGTTCTCCTGATCACACGGTATAAGTGTGACCACTTTCAAATAAATCTGCCATACAGAAACAACGTTATGACCAATACATGCAATCCATGACGGACGGACGAATGCACATTCAGGCAGACAGCCGGCCGGACACCGGATTATACCTCCAAGCTTTACAGACAGAGACAACTTATAAAGTATTGATTACAGAAGACTGGTTCGATGCGTCAAAACACGTCTGTGCTTAGGAAAGCTTAGATTATGGTATTTGTATAGTATTTGCAAATTAATTGTATCTCCGAAATGGGACCGTACAAGGTTAATTTACAAAAACCTATTTAGACTATACTTCTAGTTTATTTGTCAACAGATACGTCTAGGACTAGATTACACGTTGACGAACGTTGAATCTTCAATTAGCGCAAATGCATATACATTATAATTTTAGTCCCAAAATCGGTAGAAGCGCCTCAATTATAAAATAAATAATGACCTTGCGGTTATAACTCGTGTGTATGTTGACATTTTCGGCCAACTTTCTTTCCGACGTTTGACAAAAGTCAATGCGACATGCGTCATTCGTCTTTCACAAATGGGCTAAGTCTATGTGAAAAAGAACCCAGTTGGTTGGGAAGATTGTTGTGTGGAGTACTGGTGTGAGAAAACCAGGAAACATATTTGTAGATGAACTGGCCGCCGTGATATAACGTAGAAAATGTTAAAAACGGCGTTAAACCACAATCAATCAGTGTTGAAATCTTATCTCTAATTTGTAAATTTAATTCCTATGTCCTAGTTGGGTCGACATACAGCGACACGTGAGAATATTCAACACAACACGCGACCTGTTTTACCAAGAATTCTCCAGTAGCGGTGAGACCGTTAGTACCGTTCTTTCATGGCATGTATACACAGTAGGACCTCTCTCTTTGGACGGATTATGTAATAACAACTCCTTACCCTTGACCACGTAGACTAAATATACAGCAAACAACATTTAACTAAGCCTGAAAGTATTATTTTGAATAGTAATTAAAACATTGTGGAAAAAGACAAACTTGCTGATTATCATTTATCTGTTAAGGTTAGTCAAATGTGTCTTAAAGGGGCAAAGGTTAAAATAACAACTGTAGACACATATTTTCGTTATCTAGGTTATAGAAAATCAAAGCGCTGATGGTATAGGGGGCATATGTAAATTGAAAACATATGGCATAGATCATATGGACAAACATTGTTGAAACAATGAAACAATGACCTTTAAACAAACCAAACCAAAAATGTTTGAAGCAACACATATTGCCTGCCAATAACATATACCTCATTTGTCAAAGTTTTACCCTTTTCTTGTATAAACAAAATATCGAAGGACAAAAGATTGACAAAAAAAACCCGAATAGCTACCCTTAATTAAAATATTTCTAGTTCAGAAATCACTAAAGATCCACAATGTATATTGTAATCATGCTGATAAATGAAAGACGATCGAACGCATGATAGAGTTATGTTTCTTTTGCACTGCACAATTGCAGCTCTGAGTTTCCTATACACCAAGTCTTAAATTGATATATTGGACATATATTGAGACAATAACCGAAGAAATGAAAAAAATGAGTTTACACCTAAAAAACAGATTAGATTTGACGAAGTACAAATCTTGGGGAAGCACTCATTAACGAAAAAGGGAATTTCACGGAACGCATGTGTTGCATATAATAAGGGAGAACATTGAAAGACAAAAATATACACACTCCAAACGCAGCATGCTTAATTTATGGTAATGGTGCACTGCAAATCTGTAGGTCATAAGTTACATACAAACCGAGTTTGAAATTGATACAATGAAAGTTAATTGAGACAATCGCTGAACTAAATAAGGAAAAATGGAGATAACTGAAAAAACAGACCAGAGTTATGTACCTATAGTACTTTGCCGTTCTCCTGATCACACGGGTATAATTGTGACCACTTTGAAATAAATCTGCCATACAGAAACAACGTGTTAACCAATACATGCAATCCATGACGGACGGACGAATGCACATTCAGGCAGACAGCCTGCCGGACGCCGGATTATACCTCCAAGCTTTACAGACGGAGACAACTCAAGTATTGATTACAGAAGACTGGTTCGATGCGTCAAAACACGTCAGCTTAGATTATGGTATTTGTAAAGTATTTGCAATTTAATTGTATCTCCGAAACGGGACCGGACCGTCTAGGTTAATTTTCAAAAACCTATTTAGACTACATTTCTAGTTTATTTGTCAACAGATACATCTAGGACTATATTACACGTTGATGAACGTTGAGTCTTAAATTGCTTGGGAAGATTGTTGTGAGGACCAGGAAATACATTTGTAGGTGAACTGGCCGCCGTGATATGACTGAAGAAATGTTAAAAACGGCGTTAAATCCCAATCAATCAATGTTGAAATTAACTTATCTATAATTTGTAGATTTAATTTCTATTTCCTAGTAGGGTCTACATACAGCGACACATGAGAATATTCAACACAAAACGCGACCTGTTTTACCAACAATTCCCCAGTAGCGGTGAGACCGTTTGTAACATTATTTCATGGCATGTAAACACAGTAGGACCTCTCTCTTTGGACGAACAAGAGAAAGTTGATGCAAGGCATCAATGTCGCCGGAAAAGACTGCATTGATTTATTTATGTATTATTGACTTTCATTAACCTATACAAACATTAGGAACGTTGATAATAATAATATTTTGGTTTTATTTACCCTCGCCATGCAGAACGTTGAAATGAAAACATTTGCTTATAAACTTTATATTCATACCTATACATTAGGGTATCTATAAAAAAAATAACGAAATGTTTACACATTTATCTTGGCTTAAATTTGATTTTGCTGTTGTTACTTATTTAAATAATAATATTCATTCATATAATTTCAATGTTTGTCAATCTTATTCGAATCACAAGGTAAATATCCTGGTATTGCTTTAAAGGGAGGTAATTTGAAGTAAACAAAAGTCTTCAAAAGGAGAAATATATTAGCATTACCGTCTACAGTTTAAATTGTTCTATTGTTTGTGGATTTAAAAATGTTCTTTCTTATTTCAACATGTACAACGAAATATTGCGGCTTCTCTTTGACGCTTTGCGTCAAACATTCGTCTTGTACTTATCTAAAATAAAATAATATCACTCGCTTTTTCATATCGAAATGCGCATGCGCGAAAATCGATGTTAAATGTCACGAAACTACACAACAGAATAGGGTCTATATTTAGCTTAGAAACAGTTCCTACTTTAGATATTCATGGATTTACATTATTAAATGAATTCTACACAAATCAAGACATCTCTTTCAACATGAAAACAACATTTAGTAAGTTAAAATTGCTATTAAAAGGAGAATTCGACGTGATATTTATCTCGATATTGACACATAACGGTCTGCAGCAAGTCTAGCAGGGACCGCT
This sequence comes from Serripes groenlandicus, assembly GCA_031761405.1. NCBI lineage: Eukaryota > Metazoa > Mollusca > Bivalvia > Cardiida > Cardiidae > Serripes > Serripes groenlandicus. Next base: position 40,575,983 of record JASEVX010000009.1, read on the forward strand.
TGTGAGTCAAAATAAAGAAACTGAAAATACCTAAAACATCGGAATATTTATTTCATTTTAGATGTGTCATTACTTAGTGTTTTTAAACAAAAACAATTGTAATATGTTCAAGACATCTAAATGTGTTTCTTTCTAATAATAATCCCCCCTCCCATGTGATTTCAGAAAACCTATTAAAAATAGAAGTCGCGGGCTTCTGCCCGGCGACTAATTATGTTGTAACAAGTTTGTTTACAGTATTCCTTAACCTTGACCACATAGACTAAATATACAGCAAACAACATTGAACTAAGGCATAACTATTGACCTGAATTAATAAAAGTATGATTTTGAATAGTGATGAAAACATTGTGGAAAAAGACAAACTTGTTGATTATCATTCATCTGTTAAGGTTAGTCAAATGTGTCTAAAAGGGGCAAATGTTAAAATAATAACTGTAGACAAATGTTTTCGTTATCTAGGTTATAGAAACAAATTGATTCATGTTTCAAAGTATTGTTTGAAAAGGAGGAATTGCTCATTGTCAGCAATTGCTCCGTTTGCAAATATACTTTCAACATTTGTTTGTAACTAAGTAGCTATAACGGGAACGGTTCAACCCTTTCCCGCTTACAGTCGCTTTTTGACGCATGTGCAGCAGACGGCTGCAGAATTGTTTATCATGACCCATTTCCTCTTTTTCCACAAAGGTTTTAACTATATATTTTTCCCCTTGATGTAAGGCAAAATTGCTCGTAATCATTCATCTCTAGCATGTTATTCAAAATGTGTCCGGAAGGGAGAAAGAGGGAAAGAACGTCCATAGTAAAACGTTTAAATATGAAAAGAATTAATTTGAAACGTGTTTGAAAGCATTGTGTGAAAAGGAGGAATTGCTCATTGTCAGCAATAGCTCCATTTTCAACAATATTTTTTAAATATTCGAACTGTTATAGTATCACGGAAAGGGTTCCGCTTCCATGGGAAGGATGTAACCATTTTCCGCCTACAGACGCATGTGCAGCAGACGACAATCGAAAACATTGTGACAAAAGGGGAAATTGCTTTTCGTAGGCAATTTCTACTTTTGCCACAATGGTTTCAACTCCTTTCAATAATTGTATTTACAGTGCTTTGCACATTTCTCTATAAGTCGACTGTTGTAAACTAATGGGGTCACAGAACGGTCGACGTTACCTCACACTACTGACATTGAGGTCAACAATAGTTCAGAGTGAGTTTCATTCATAGAAACTATTTTGTCTCATAAATTTATGCAAGCGGAGGGTTTTGTGATTCGGTCGAACCAATGAAATCGTTGAAAAGGCAGATTATAACCAATCAAAACTCGATTTTGGTGTAGAGGTATACACATGTGGACTGCGGTTGCAGCTTTAATCCGACTTTTCGAAAGCAGCTTCGCTATGAGATAGTGGCGAAACGCCCCTATCCCAAAAATTGATTCATGTTTCAAAGCATTGTTTGGAAAGGAGGAATTGCTCATTGTCAGCAGTTGCTCCGTAGGCAAATATACTTTCAACATTCGTATGTAACTAAGTAGCTATAACGGAAACGGTTCAATCCTTTCCCGTTTAAAGTCGCTTTTTGACGCATGTGCAGCAGACGGCTGCAGAATGGTTATTCGTGACCCATTTCCTCTTTTTCCACAAAGCTATGTATAAACTATATATCTTTCCTCTTGATGTAAGGCGAAATTGCTCGGTATCATTAATCTCTAGCATGTTATTCAAAATGTGTCCGGAAAGGAGATAGAGTAAAAGAATGTCCACAGTAAAACGTTTAAATATGAAAAGAATTAATTTGAAACGTGTTTGAAAGCATTGTGTGAAAAGGAGAAATTGTTCATTGTCAGCAATAGCTCCATTTTCAACAATATTTCAATATTCGAATTGTTATATTATGACGGAAAGGGTTCCGCTTCCATGGGGAGGATGTAACCATTTCCCGCTTACACACGCATGTGCAGCAGACGACAATCGGAAACATTGTGACAAAAGGAGAAATTGCTTATCGTAGGCAATTTCTACTTTTGCCACAATGGTTTCAACTCCTTTCAATAATTTTTATTTACAGTGATTTGCACATTTCTCTATGTAAGTCGACTGTTGTAAACTAATGGGGTCACAGCACGGTCGACGTTACCTTACACCACTGACATTAAGGTCAATCATAGTTCAGAGTGTGTTTCACTCGTTTGAACTATTTTGTATCCGATGATTAATAAATGCAAGCGGATGGTTTTTCGTGATTCGGTCGAACCAATGAAATCGTTGAAAAGGCAGATTATAACCAATCAAAACTCGATTTTGGTGTAGGTATACACATGTGGACTATGGTTGCAGCTTTAATCCGACTTTTCGAAATCAGCATGAGTATGGGATAGGCGCGAAACGCCCCTATCCCAAAAACTATGGTTATATGAACGTTAGTCATGTGTAAAGTTGTTTTCGTGACTTATAGGCCTACCGTTGCGTCCGCATTTTTTTTATAGAAGAGATCAGAAATTGTAATGAGTCATTATTCTTTAGTATCATTTCTAATAAAATAAGACAAAATTTAGATAAAAACGGCTAGATCTATACAAATGATAGTCTGGAGTTCCTTCCCCTTATTACTAACATAGGAAGTCGGGAACCAGACTATACACAAATGAAAGCGGAAATTCCAATCGGAACCCCTCGGCTAATTTCGTAATCCTTCCAGATATTTCGAATGAGCTGAAAAGTATTTCCGAATGCGGAAATTCCTCTGAAATTACCTCCCTTGAATGTGTGGGTACGCACTCTTCAATAAGGAAAACATTGGAAACAAATCAAGATGATGGTGAGTAGACATGTTATTTTTAATCTATTAACATCATCGCTGTAAATTATTTTGGAATGTAAAATGATTAATATTCAGCACAGTTCGTGTCTTAATTCTGTATACCAGTATTTATTTTTGTAAATCATGGTGCTTTTGTTGGGCAAAAGATGAATGTTTGTATCAACCAAAATGCCTGCAGGAACTTGAATCGAATTTCTAGAAGGTTCCACAATATTTTTTAGTTCGTTTTAAAAAGCTCATACATTATTTACTGATCAGGATGTATAATGCAAACAATACTTACTTAATATTTTCTGAAATGCCTCTTTGAAGTTTTTGTTTTTTTGTCAACCAGGTCTTTCGACTGTAATCATGAATGTTTACATTCGCAACGGAGTCATTTGGTCGTTCAAACAAACTAAATGATTGCACTGAAGGTAATTTACTTGATCATTAATATGAGTATAGGTGCTACCTATTTCGGGTAAACATTTATTAACTTCCTGCCGACCTAAGCAAAGAAAATCATCAGGTTCAGCATATTTAACTTAAAAATATGGCCTGTTGAAAGCGGCGTTAAACTCCAAACAAACAAATAAAAATATGGCCAAGATTTTCAAATCCATGAAATTATGATGAGAGGTACACAAATAATGCAACAACTTACCCTTCATAAAGTATACTTCAGATGAAACAATTCCATTATATACGGAACTACATTTGTGACGAGTCAAACTTAATATTTCTGTCGCTTTCCTCTTGGTTGCATTAGTTGTTTTGTTGATAAATCTCCGTAAAAAATGAGCAATAGTATTATCTGGGGGCCAATTTATCAGGCCATTTAATTTGCCTTCAAACGGTTGCATATTACGCATATAACTTTACAATCGCATGATCTCGGGCAACCTAGAAAGGTGGTGAGGGGAAAATACGGGATCTAATAAGGGGTGCATGGAAATACCGAATTTCACCTAAATACCGAATTACACCGAATTTCACTTTGAATTTCCACTACAACAAGCTTATTAGCTAAAAAGGAGTGAATTAAGTATCATAAACTGCCGTATAACCAATGGTTGACTTATGTTTAGTGTACCTACTTCTTGTTAACAATTGTTAAATGAACTTATGTAGCCATTTCTTAGATCCGATTTACCGAATTCCACTTGCATGGAGCAGACCGTAAAATTAACACGGTCGTAAAAAATACAATATCATTTACCGAATTTCACTTGCATGGAGAGAGACCCGTAAAATTAACACGGTCGTAAAATATACAACACTATTTACCGAATTTCACTTGCATGGAGGAGACCCGTAAAATTAACACGGTCGTAAAATATACAATATCATTTACCGAATTTCACTTGCATGGAGAGAGACCCGTACAATTAACCCGTTAGTTAAATATACAACACTATTTACCGAATATTTTCAATGAATAAGCACATCATGATGTAAAATGATTTGTATAATATAGATGTAAAAATCGACATTATCGTTATAAGTAATTTCTCCTTTTGTCAAAATGTTTTCAAAATTCATCTAAAAGCGTAAGTATGTGGGAAAGGGTAATTTCTCCTTTTGTCACAATGTTTTCGAAAGTCGTCTCCTACAGAGGCTTCTAAAATCGTATGTATGTGGGAAAGGGTAAGCGACATTTCTCTTTTTGTCAAAATGTTTAAGACTCGTGTAGCAGTTAAATATAATTGCTAGTCGGGTCAATTTATAACAATTAAGACGAAGGGTGTTTATATAATAGCATACACATCACGTGTCCAGTCCATAACCCTTTACGATATGCAGACGATTATAGAAAACAGAACGTCAAGACATATATGTTGCCTAAAATGAACAATGTCTCAATAACCTAACCTATAACAAATAAAATGTGTTCATAACCCACTAAACGTTAATTCCGTATTACATATATGATTTATTATAGATCTTTTAGAATTTTAATAACGCAAACGATAGTTTGACACTATGCAGATTAAGGGATGCTGTATAACCCGGAGGCCATTGAATTAATACATTGAACCCTTTTCTCTTAGCTGTAACGTATGCTAGAATGCATATATGTCAGTTATCCCAGTTAACGAGTCGTCTGCTAAATTTATAAAAAAACACTCTTTTTTACACACTGGACACGGATATTGAGCCATGTTGTACAACATTGGATAAGATGCGGTCAGATATATATATGATTATTTGCATTTACTCAATTATTTTGAGCAAATGTAATTAAAAAGATCCGACCTTCATCTTTAAAGTTGTTACTTTTCTTTAATTAGCAAATACAAATTACCAAACAATATAGGCAAACATTATTTTAATTATACAATTATACAATAATAGGTGACAACGGTTTAATCAAACTAGGTAGTTCAGATTGTAAAGAAAATTTAAGGTCGTTATTTTCGTTGAAATGAAAGGAGGGCTCTTTTGATTCTGTAATAAAACTTCTTCAAACCGTCTGGATCTTGCAAATGTACTCTGTCTTCGTGGTAATCTTTTGGAAATCTCATGTTCAAGGGGATAAAAGGCTTGCTTTTTTGAATGAGATCATTTATTTTCTTTCTCTGGGAATTGAAGGATTTCTTACTTAATGCAGGGTCCTTTGGAAAACATCCTCGCTCGACTATTTCGCAAACCATTACCTCACAATCTCGAGTCTCAATTTCTGAAATTAAAGTGTTCATTCTCAAAACAATATCTCTGGGCACAGAATCATTTCTGATGTCGTTACCGCCAATGTTTAACACAACAACATCGGGGTTGAAACAAAGCAGCTGATGAAGGAGATTCTGGTCGTAGTTCATCACGGTTATACCACCTCTTCCAAAGAAACGTACATCTCCAGGTACTGATTCTGTCTTAAATATATAGATAGATATTGTTGTTGCATACACAGAACACAAACATACATCCATATTTAAAACTAATATGCTTCATGAAAAAAATAAATAATTTCAAATTCATCAATTTTTTCTTGCTATCACTGATAACATCATGTAAAGTGAAATTCGGTCATTCTTAGTGTACTAGGTAACTAGAAGATACGTTATTTATCTAGTATGGTGTAATTCGGTGCGTAAAATCAACTAGCCTATTTGGTTCCGCGTGTATCATACTTACAGCGCTCATCAGGATCTTGGAAAGTGCAATTCGGTCTGTAGTTTCAAATGCCAAGCGCGATCCATATATTTTGAAATTCGTTAATTTCAAATGCGTGTACAATATGTTGTTGAAAAAACATCATCTGAATGATTGGAAATTGTTTGTTAAACATGGGATGTCACACACAATTGTTATAATTAATATAATAGCGCTCCACAAAATGAAATTCGGTGATTGTGACCGCCCCAGTAGAAATCACATAATAAGCTACTGATGCTGCAGACAAACATGCAAGTGAAATTCGGTAAATAGTGTTGTATATTTTACGACCGTGTTAATTTTATGGGTCTCTCTCCATGCTAGTGAAATTCGGTAAATGAGATTGTATTTTTTACGGCCGTGTTAATTTTACGGATCTCTCTCCATGCAAGTGAAATTCGGTAAATGAGGTTGTATTTTTTACGGCCGTGTTAATTTTACGGGTCTCCTCCATGCAAGTGAAATTCGGTAAATCAGATATAAGAAATGGCTACATAAGTACATTAAACAATTGTTAACCATAAGTCGGTACCCTAAATATAAGTCATCCATTGGTTATACGGCAGTTTATAATACTTATTTTACTCGTTTTAAGCTAATTTTACGGATCTCTCTCCATGCAAGTGAAATTCGGTAAATGAGGTTGTATTTTTTACGACCGTGTTAATTTTACGGGTCTCCTCCATGCAAGTGAAATTCGGTAAATCAGATATAAGAAATGGCTACATAAGTCAATTAAACAATTGTTAACCATAAGTCGGAACACTAAATATAAGTCATTCATTGGTTAAGACTTATTTCACTCGTTTTAAGCTAATAAGCTTGTCATAGTGGAAATTCAAAGTGAAATTCGGTGTAATTCGGTATTTAGGTGAAATTCGGTATTTCCATGCACCGTCTAATAAGAAAAAAGAAGGGATATATAAATGGAGGTTTAAGGGTGAATAAGTTTCAAATTATGCATGTTTTGATAGAAATACTGAATGATATTCACAATTTTATTGATTTTACAAGAATATTTCGAATAATATCGACGTTAAAGCGACTTTCGTTTCTGCTATATAATCCAATTGAGTCCCGGATCTCGGCATTTCCCCCTCATATAAAGGTATGGAAATGTAAGCACCATTTTTTATTTGGTTCAATACGCATGTTGGCCAATGAAGTGCAAGGTTCGCACAGATTTGAAAAGTGCTTGATTTTCAACCTCGGATGAAAAGTGCTTATTTTTTAAAAAACCTCCTTGAAAAGTGCTTTAAAAGTGCTTGAATATGAGGGAAAGGGTTAAGAAGTGAGACGACATTTTGATCCGCTCGATTGTCGGATATTCCCGAGTCATATCGATAATGAATGAAAATTAAAGGTAGATAACAATTTCTGTCGTAGTAGATTTCCAAATAAGGCAATGTTTACTACAGCATCAAGAAAGCGCGGCAAATAAATGGCACGCGGTATGTATGGATAATAATGCCCGCGAAAATGTCACACGGTGTTATTTCGCATTCATTGGATGAAGCTTTCTTCTTTTAACTGTCTCGCGAGATTACAATTGGGAACAGAATTAACACTGATCACGTGGTCAACATACATGTACTAGCTATACTATTTGTGTGAGTTATTAATAGAAAGGTATCTTTTGACTTTTTACATTCGATATTTTTTATTTGAATGATGTTCGCAGTTTGATTGTTTTACCAAATAACTTCGTTTAGGAAAAATACAAGGAATCAGTAATTGAATCTGGAGAATCTTACTCGCCCTATCGGGCGAGCGTGTTCAATTTGTCTCTCGCCCGACCTCAACATTCACTCGCAAATGCGAGCGGAAGATGTGGATTTATCGAGGCCTGAATTAGTGACGTCATCTAGGGAAACCCAATGACTTGGAGCCTCGTTTTCACGAAGAGCACATGGTAATAATAAATAGATAACAATGCCTCCGGGGAAATGCGTATTCAGCCGTGGCTGGCTAAGTAGGTATAAGTGGGTCAAGGAAACACAGAATAACAAAAAAGCTAATGCTAATCGCAAAAGAGCACAGGAGAAACTTGTGCAGTACGAAGAAATCGCCAAAAAGTTGGATGCAAAGGTTGAACAGTTAAAACATTAGGGGTGAGGGAGTATTTGTCTGTGTGGAACTACTGAACTTGTAAAAAAATAACATTTTTGATGCTGTACATACGTTGGTGTTCATATGTTAAAGTTATCTTTAAAAGTTATCTTTATTGGGAGAGACAGCTGCAAGTTACAAGTTACAGGAGCTTATAAGGTACATGTAAGTATGTATGGCGAGTTCATATATTTTAGTGCTTATAAATGAAAATTTTGTCCTTGAAAAGTGCTTGAATTTTATCAGTCCTTATCTGTATGAACCCTGAAGTGGTCGAAAGGAAAGATGTGATGCAGCTTGACAATAAAACAGTGAGCACTTAACTTGTCTGCACATCGTTTCATATTTCACTCTGGAGCATATTATGATTGTCATCACTGCCGGTGAATTATCAAGAATAACATAATACACACTGGTAAGGAAGAGGAAAGCGAAGTCTATAGATTTTCATTCCAAAATCTGCAGCAATTATGGCTGTGGATTTTTTGCTTAAAATGGAAGTTCACATGTTTTGTGTTACTGTAGCTTTGCATATATAAAACAAAAAATGTACGATTTTCATAATATAAAGCTAGTACAAAATACTGATTTTTTAACACCACTCATACTTATTATTTATGTTTTAAATGATGCAGTATTCTGTATAACTCATTTATTATGTTGTTAATATTCAACACATTTTGCATACAAAAATCCTTGGACTCGTACATTTTTGGTGGGACTCGTTGAATCAAAACATGTCGGTCCCAGGGACTCATTGAGGCATATTTCAAAATGAATCACTGAGAATTGCGGATTCGTTTTCATTAATTGAAGGGAGCCCTGTTTGTCTTTGTTTGACCGATGTAAATTTACAATGTGTAAATTATATTGTATACTTATAGCTACACACTTATTACAAGTCATAGAATAATCCAATTTCAGAGTAATAGATAAGGTTCGTTTTATCGTTTTAACAAATTCATTTTCATGAAGAACGAATTGAAATTAAAATTACATCGTTTAAAAACTAATTGAAAAATGAAATGTAGGTCGTAGTCAAACTAAGCTTAGTAATAGGACAAAGTATCGTATTTAAAACATTTACAATTAAGCCCTGGAAAACCTACAAACTATCTGAGTTTCGTAATTTTCGTTCTTGAGAATCAACTTCCGGTGAAAGCGATTTTCACGGATTGCCTTTTTTTCCACAATCACCCATCCGGTGTGTATATAATTATAAAAAAAATCTACTTCCGGTGTAAAAATGTCGACTGCTAAGCGAGGCCGAGTTCGCAAATGTGAAAACTTGAACTTGCCAAGCATTCTAGGGTTTGTTACCAGAAAGGAGCCATCGGCAAATGAAGTCGCCGAGGGTATTATAGGTAAAATAGTATCGACGGTGATTGCGAGAGCGGAAAAACGAACTGAAAAGCATCAGGGCGATTCCGTTTCTGAAAAACGGTTTGTTTCATGGAAAAGGGATTTTCACTGGCTGCAAGTCGAAGGATCAGGGATTGAAACTCATTACCCCTGGATTGAAAGCCCTCTGTGTTACACAAGAACCAAAAAGGGTTCAACCCTTTCCCAAATACAAACTCTTTCTGACATCTCTGCAGCAGATGACTTGTTAAAAGTTTAACAGTTGACAGTTACACAATTTACAGTTTTTTAAAAGTTGGAACACAAAAATAAAATCAAAAGCTAAAGCTAATGTCATACAGAAAGGTCACTTAGGGAAAACAGGTAAGTTTTATCAGAATACTGTTCAATTATTGACATGATTATAAAATAATAAAATCTGACTTCAAGGATTTGAAAAATAGAAAAAACTAATTGATACCTTTTGGCTGTATAAAAAAACTAATTGCTCGAAAAAACTTGTAGTGAAAACTATTTGATTAAAAAAATTATCTGTAGCTCTGCAATTTATTTAATACGCAAACAAATTAAAATTCAACCATTGTTAGTTAATTATGTCGCCCCCATTACATGGGGGTGACATATTGTTTTTGCCCGTTCCGTCCGTCCTTCCGTCTGTCACACTTGTTTCCGCTCAATAACTGAAGAACGCTTGGGCGTAGGAACTTCATACTTGGTATGCAGGTTGGTCATGACAAGTAGCTGACCCCTATTGATTTTGATAACAGAAGGTCAAAGGTCAAGGTCAAAGTGACCTTGTGAGGTAAAATATGGTTTCCGCTCAATAACTGAAAAACACTTTGGCTGAGGAACTCCATACTTGGTATGCAGGTTGGCCATGCCTAGTAGAAGACCCCTATTGATTTTGAGGTCAGTACGTCTAAAGTCAAGGTCACAGTGACGATGAGCTTGAAAGGTCACAGTGACAATGAGCTGATAAATAGTTTTTGCTTGGGCCCAAGAACTTCATACTTGATGTGCAGGTTAGTCACCACCAGCAAATGACCCCTATTAATTTTAAGGTCACTAGGTCAAAGGTCAAGGTCACATCCGTCACACTTGTTTCCGCTCAATAACTGAAGAACGCTTGGGCATAGGATCTTCATACTTGGTATGCAGGTTGGTCATGACCAGTAGATGACTCCTATTGATTTTGATGTCAGAAGGTTAAAGGTCAAGGTCATGGTGACCTTCTGAGGTAAAAAATGGTTTCCGCTCAATAACTGAAGAACGCTTGGGCCGAGGAACTTCATACTTGGTATGCAGATTGGCCATGCCCAGTAGAAGACCCAAATAATTTTGAGGTCAAAGTCAAGGTCACAGTGACCTTGAGCTGAAAGGTCACAGTGACAATGAGCTGAAACATTGTTTTTGCTTAATAACTGTAGAATGCTTTGGCCATGGAAGTTAATACTTGGTGTGCAGGTTGGTCACCACCAGTAGATGACCCCTATTGATTTTGAGGTCACTAGCTTAAAGGTCAAGGTCATGGTAACCTTCAGCTGAAAAATGGTTTCCTCTCAAATACTAAAGAATGCTTATGTTGAGGAGCTTCATACCGGGTGTAGGTTGGTCCTAACCAGTAAATGACTTTTATTGAATTTGTTTGATTTTGAGGTCAAATGTCGAAGGTCACGGTAACCTTCAGCTGAAAAATGTGTTTTACTCAATAACTCAAGAACGCTTATACCGAGGAACTTCATACTTAGTGTGCAGCTTGGTCCTAACCTGTAGATGACCCCTATTGATTTTGATGTCAGTAGGTCAAAGGTCAAGGTCATTGTGACCTTTGGCTGAAAAATGGTTTCCGCTCAATAACTGAAGATTGCTTGGGCCCAGGAACTTCATACTTGGTGTGCAGGTTGGTCACCAGCAGCAAATGACCCCTATTGATTTTGAGTTCACTAGGTCAAAGACCAAGGTCATGGTAACCCTCAGCTAAAAAATGGTTTCCGCTCAATAACAGAGGATTATCACTGTTGCTTCATCTCCAGTCCAAAACTAAAAAATTCATCTCCATCATTTCTTTTCCTCCCCTACGACCACACAAATGGGGAGACAAGCGCTTTTTCAAAAAAGCAATCTCTAGTTTATTCTTTAAATTCAATAATCTTGAGCAAGCATTTTCCGGCGTCTAGATTTTGACAGGGTTTTATTGTTTAACCTCGCATTATTATTTTGTTTTGTTCACGTCTGCATGACATTAAGATCCTTACACTCAATCTCATGAATGTGAATGTAATGATAGCCGATAGTGTAAGAGAGTGATTTGCATTGCAGGGTTTTTTTTTCTGAAAAAGGGGAAGGGGCCTGGGGCCTTTGAGAAGGGGAAAATTTCGTGACGTTTTAGAAAAAAAGGGGGGGGGGGGGGAATTGTAAAAGTATAATGTGCATGTTTAACTTTTAACTCATCATTTTTAGCTCTACTGGCCAAAGGCCAGAAGGGCTTATGTCGTGGCGATTTGTCCGTCGTCCGTCCGTCCGTAAACAATTTCTTGTTAACACGATACAGTCTTCACTTTTGATTGTATCTCAACCAAACTTATACAGTAGTTAGATATCCATGAGAGCTCGGTTCCTTTCGAAAACCAGCCAGATCCGCCCATGCATGACTGGATTATGGCCCTTGAAATGGTCAAAATTGCTATAAAAGAGCTTGTTAACACGATACAGTCTTCACTTTTGATTGTATCTCAACCAAACTTATACAGTAGTTAGATATCCATGAGAGCTCGGTTCCTTTCGAAAACCAGCCAGATCCGCCCATGCATGACTGGATTATGGCCCTTGAAATGGTCAAAATTGCTATAAAAAAGCTTGTTAACACGATAGTCTTCACTTTTGATTGTATCTCAACCAAACTTATACAGTAGTTAGATATCCATGAGAGCTTGGTTTCTTTCGAAAACCAGCCAGATCCGCCCATGCAAGACTGGATTATGGCCCTTGAAATTGTCCAAATTGCTATAATTGAGCTTGTGAACACAATAGAGGCTCCATTTACTATCTGATCTTCACCAAACTTAGATAGTAGTTAAATACTGATTAGAGCTTGGTTCCTTTTGAAAACCAGCCAGATCCGCCAATGCAAGACTGGATTATGGCCCATGAAATTGTAAAAATTACTATAATACAGCTTGTGAAAACAAAAGAGCCCCCATTTACTATCCGATCTTCACCATACATACATGCTCTGGATTGAAAATGACCAAAGAACCAATCCAGTAGAGCATAGGCCCTCATGGGCCTCTTGTTTGAAAACATCGAAAGGATTAATTTTCATGTGAAATCGGACAAATGTGGCTTAAGGGTTGAATGCATGGTAGAGACACCGACATCAACAAAACCCTTTGTTCGAGTTTCGCGCTTTTATTTTTAGATCACCAGAGCCGAAGGCTCAGGTGAGCTTTTCCTATCACTTTTCGTCCGTCGTCCGCCCGGCGTTAACTTTTAGCTTTAAACATCATCTCCTCCCAAACTCCAAGGACAATGTCCGTGAAACATCACAGGACTGTTCCTCTGGTTGGCCTCTTTCAAAGTTGTTCAAAGATTTAAATTCCATTGAGAACTTTCGTTGCTGCGGCATCAGAAAGGGGGCAAAAGGTCCAAACTTTAAAAATCTTCTCCTCCGAATCTGCCTGTCAGATTCAAATATAATTTGGTAGAAATGTTCATTGGGTGACCCTCTATAAAAATTGTTCAAGCCATACTCTGATTGGTCGAAAAACATGGCAGTTAGGCCGCATCAAAAAAGGGGCAAAATTTGAAAATTCCATTTTTATGCAAATGCTTGTCTGATTTAAAGAAAATATAATATGAATCTTACTGTAATGATCCTCTTTTTAATTTGTTTAAGCCGTTTTGATTGGTTACACAATCATAGCAACCAGGCGTCATCACAAAAGGGGTAAATTGAACTTTTAGCTACAAATGACAACCATCTCCTACCATTCCAATAGACCAATTACCACAAAACATCACAGGAATGTTCCTTTGGTGGTCCTCTTTCAAAATTGTTCAAAGATTAAAATTCCAATGAGAACTTTGGTTGCTGCGGCATCAGAAAGGGGACAAAATGTCCAAACTTTAAAAATCTTCTCCTCCGAATCTGCCTGTCAGATTCAAATATAATTTGGTAGAAATGTTCCTTGGGTGACCCTCTATAAAAATTGTTCAAGCCATACTGATTGGTCGAAAAACATGGCAGTCAGGTGGCATCAGAAAAGGGGCAAAATGACAAAATTTGAAAATTCCATTTTTATGAAAGTGTTTGTCTGATTTTAAGAAAATATAATACGAATCTTACTGTAATGATCCTCTTTTTAATTTGTTTAAGCCGTTTTGATTGGTTACACAATCATATCAACCAGGCGTCATCACAAAAAGGGTAAATTGAACTTTTAGCTACAAATGACAACCAACTCCTACCATTCCAATAGACCAATTTCCACAAAACAGCACAAGAATGTTCCTTTGGTGGTCCTCTTTCAAAATTGTTCAAAGATTTAAATTCCATTGAGAAAGTTTGGTTGCTGCGGCATCAGAAAGTGAGAAAAATACCCAAATTTTAAAATCCTTTTCCTACATAATCTACTTGTGCGATTGCAAGATAATTTGGTAGAAATGTTTCTTAAGTGACCCTCTAAATAAACTGTTGAAGCCATATTGATTTCGTTGAAAAACGGGGCAGCAAGGCGGCATCAGGAAAGGTGCAAAATGACAAAAACTTTATAATTCCATTCTTATTAAAGTTCTTGTTAGATTTCAAGATATAAATGGCCTTTACTGATAAGCTGTTTCTTGAGAAGTGTCCACTCCTTTCAGTTTCATTTGCACTCCCTGATAAAAATTTCCAGATATTTGCAGTTAAATATTTGCTACTAATTTACTATCAATTAGGTGATCGATTTAGGGCCATCTTGGCCCTCTTGTTATATATTGAAACAAATATTAAGAAATTTGGACTAGTTAGTTTGGCTTATTTGGATTTATAAAATCAGGTTTGTGCATTATTATCTTCATGTATCATTATCCAGTTTTACATCGAGAACCATGTTTTATTGAAGTATTTATCTTATTTGTTTGACATGAATCTTTTTCGAAATTTTATTTTTTCGGGGGGGGGGTTGAAAAAAACTCAGAAATCTGACTGCGTCTTATTAGAGAGAACATCATCAAATCCTAGATTTTAGACCTCAAAGTAGGGGGTGCGTCTTATAGTCGAGGGCGACTTATAACCGAGTATTATTTTACGGTATTCCACATCACTTCACTTTTTTAGATCACCTAGAGCCGAAGGCTCAAGGTGAGCTATTCTGATCACTTTTTGTCCGTCGTCCGTCCGGCGTTAACTTTTAGCTTTAAACATCATCTCCTCCCAAACTCCAAGGACAATTTCCGTGAAACATCACAGGACTGTTCCTCTGGTTGGCCTCTTTCAAAGTTGTTCAAAGATTTAAATTCCATTGAGAACTTTGGTTGCTGCGGCATCAAAAAGGGGGCAAAATGTCCGAACTTTAAAAATCTTCTCCTCCGAATCTGCCTGTCAGATTCAAATATAATTTGGTAGAAATGTTCCTTGGGTGACCCTCTATAAAAATTGTTCAAGCCATACTGATTGGTCAAAAAACATGGCAGTCAGGCGGCATCAGAAAAGGGGCAAAATTTGAAAATTTGAAAATTCCATTTTTATGAAAGTGCTTGTCTGATTTTAAGAAAATATAATACGAATCTTACTTTAATGATCCTCTATTTAATTTGTTTAAGCCGTTTTGATGGGTAACACAATCATAGCAACCAGGCGTCATCACAAAAGGGGTAAATTTAACTTTTAGCTACAAATGACAACCAACTCCTACCATTCCAATAGACCAATTTCCACAAAACATCTCAGGAATGTTCCTTCGGTGGTCCTCTTTCAAATTTGTTCAAAGAATAAAATTCCATTGAGAACTTTGGTTGCTGCGGCATCAGAAAGGGGACAAAATGTCCAAACTTTAAAAATCTTCTCCTCCGAATCTGCCTGTCAGATTCAAATATAATTTGGTAGAAATGTTCCTTGGGTGACCCTCTATGAAAATTGTTCAAGCCATACTGATTAATCGAAAAACATGGCAGTCAGGCGGCATCAGAAAAGGGGCAAAATGACAAAATTTGAAAATTCCATTTTTATGAAAGTGTTTGTCTGATTTTAAGAAAATATAAAACGAATTTTACTTTAATGATCCTCTATTTAATTTGTTAAAGCCGTTTTGATTGGTTACACAATCATAGCAACCAGGCGTCATCACAAAAGGGGTAAATTGAACTTTTAGCTACAAATGACAACCAACACCTGCCATTCCAATAGACCAATTACTACAAAACATCACAGGAATGATCCTTTTGTGGTCCTCTTTCAAAATTGTTCAAAGATTAAAATTCAAATGAGAACTTTGGTTGCTGCGGCATCAGAAAGGTGACAAAATGTCCAAACTTTAAAAATCTTCTCCTCCGAATCTGCCTGTCAGATTCAAATATAATTTGGTAGAAATGTTCCTTGGGTGACCCTCTATAAAAATTATAATACGAATCTTACTGTAATGATCCTCTATTTAATTTGTTTAAGCCGTTTTGATTGGTTACGCAATCATATCAACCAGGTGTCATCACAAAAAGGGTAAATTGAACTTTTAGCTACAAGTGACATCCAACTCCTACCATTCCAATAGACCAATTTCCACAAAACATCACAAGAATGTTCCTTTGGTGGTCCTCTTTCAAAATTGTTCAAAGATTTAAATTCCATTGAGAACTTTGGATGCTGCGGCATCAGAGAGTGAGAAAAAATACCCAAATTTTAAAATCCTTTTCCTCCATAATCTACTTGTGCGATTGCAAGATAATTCGGTAGAAATGTTTCTTTAGTGACCCTCTAAATAAACTGTTGAAGCCATATTGATTTGGTTGAAAAACAGCGCAGCAAGGCGGCATCAGGAAAGGTGCAAAATGACAAAAAACTTTATAATTCCATTCTTATTAAAGTTCTTGTTAGATTTCAAGATATAAATGGCCTTTACTGATAAGCTGTTTCTTGAGAAGTGTCCACTCCTTTCAGTTTCATTTGCACTCCCTGATAACATTTTCCAGATATTTGCAGTTAAATATTTGCTACTAATTTACTATCAATTAGGTGATCGATTTAGGGCCATCTTGGCCCTCTTGTTTTTTTAGATTTTGGGAAATATTTTTTTCCAATTGGGAAAAAAACGTTTTTTCAATTGGGAAGACACCATTTAACGGCGTCACTTATATAAGGTAAAAAGGCCCTGGGTTCAGTTTAAACTGTTTCCATGCTTGGCCCTGGTGAAGGTTCTGTACACTGCTCAGTATCATGACTAGTGTCCAATTTTGCCTTACGAAATCGATCGTTTTATAGCCTTTTTCAGGCGCTTATGGTAGTTTTTTCTGATAATATTTATTATTTCATGACATTGTCAAATCGTTTTTATCGTTATCATCTAGACGCTTAAGTTATAAATGTATGCGTCTTCAATAAGTAATTTTGTTCTCATTTATCCAGTGTTCCCATTCACGTACGTACGTACGTACGTTTTTCACGTAAAAATGTCTGAATGAACGTACAGATTTTGATACAGTGCATCAGCTCTACGTAAAAGTTAAGTGCCCTAAATGTGTGTTTTTGTGTCACCTGCATAGCATGGTAGGCACTTGGGGATTACTTTTTAGCTCACCTATGCACAAAGTGCAAGGTGAGCTTTTGTGATCGCTCACCGTCCGTCGTCGTCTGTCCGTTCACAATTTCCTACAAACTACTTCTCCTAAACCAATTAACCAAATTCAAAATAATTTTACAGGAATATACCATGGGTGGATGGATCTCTTTCAAACTTGTTCAAAGAATTCTATTCCATGCAGAACTTTGGCTGCCACTGCAACAAAAAAGGAGAAATTAACTAAAATTTAAAAAATCTTCTTGTCTGAAAGTAGAAGGCCTTTGATATTTGGTATGGAGCATCATCTAGTGAACCTCTACCTAGATTGTTCAAATTATAGCCCTGGGGTCAAAAATAACCCCTCCCCGGGGGTCACTTGTTTTACATAGACTCATATAGGGGAAAAACTTTAAAAATCATCTTTTCTAAAAGTAGAAGGCCCATGCCTTTGATATTTGGTATGTAGCATCATCTAGTGGACCTCTACCAAGATTGTTCAAATTATAGCCCTGAGGTAAAAAATTATCCCATCCTGGGGGGTCACTTGTTTAACATAGACTCATATAGGGGAAAAACTTAAAAAATCTTCTTGTCTAAAAGTAGAGGGCTCAGGCCTTTGATATTAGGTATGTAGCATCATTTAGTGGACTTCTATCAAAATTGTTCAAATTATAGCCCTGGGGGCTATTGTTTTACATAGACTCATAAAGAGAAAAAAAACTTAAAAAATCTTCTTGTCTAAAAGTAGAGGCCCCAGGCCTTTGAAATTTGGTTTGTGGCATCATCTAGTAGACCTCTACCAAGATTGTTCAAATTATAGCCCTGGGGTAAAAAAAAACCCCGGGGTCACTTGTTTGACATAGATAGGGGAAAACTTTAAAAATCTTATTGTCTCAAAGTAGAAGGCCCAGGCCTTTGATATTTTGGTATGTAGCATCATCTAGTGGACTTATCTTGAATGTTCAAATTATAGCCCTGGGGTCAAAATTTATCCCTCCCCAGGGGTCACTTGTTTTACATAGACTCATATAGGGAAAAAACTTAGTCTTTTTGTCTAAAAGATTTTTGGTATGTAGCATCATCTAGTGGACCTCTACCAAGCCTCTACCAAGCTTGTTCAAGTTATAGCCCTGAGGTCACTTGTTAGCTCACCTATGCACGAAGTGCAAGGTGAGCTTTTATGATCACTGAATGTCCGGCGTCGTCTGTCCGTCCGTCTGTTAACAATTTCCTACAAATGACTTCTTCTACTAAACCAATGGACAGATTTCAAAATAACTTCAGGAATGGTCCTTAGGTGGTCCCTTTTCAAAGTTGTTCAAAGAATTTAATTCTAAGTAGAACTTTGGCTGTTGCGGCATCAGAAAAGGGGAAAATTGCCAAATCTTAAAAAATCTTCTTGTCCAAATGTGCTGGCCCGATTTGAAAATTATTTTGCACAAATGTTCCTTAGGGCACCCTCTACCAAGATTGTTCAAATATTTCCGATCCATTGAAAAACATGGCGGCAAGGGGGCGGGGCTTGTTTTCCTTATATGTGCATTGTTAAAACTTAGGGGGTATATGCTTGTAAGATGGACAATCTTAAGAATGTTTCCATAATCGTCTCTCCCAGCATCCTCCTGGCTAACTCTCTGCCATACTGCAAGTGGATGGGTCCCTTGGAAATGTTGATTCCTTGCCACATACAGTTTCAAGTCTTTCCATTCACTCTTGGCAATGTCAATGTCACATCCTGTATTCTGCAAAAGCACAGAAGTGGTCATATAAAACCTGTATATCACCACTGCCATATTGTAGCAAGGCATCACGATTGTTGCGATCTGGCCAGTTCTTATGATCAAAAATGTGGCATGCCAGGTAAAGTGGGTCTTCGTGAATACTGGCCAGTCTTGCAGTTATACAATCCATGACCGATTGAACAACTCTACTTCTTTCTCTGTCAAAGTGGCTCCATCAATTGAGTTGTGGAGGGTTTCATCTTTGTACTTGTTCCCATCTAACTCATTTTTGAACTGCTGCAGGTTGTGACCATCGTTGTCCACCATGACCCTTAATGACTCTTGAGCACTCTGAACCTTGGTAACTGCACTTGAGACACATGTCTTCTCTCTGAAATAGCAGTGATATTTTGGCCACTTCATTCAACACATCCTTCATGAAATGAGCATACCATACAAGCTTATACTGAGTTAGCTTTCTAAGTATACCCTTTGCTTTAGCTCTGTACTGGGCACCATTTGTGTTGTCCTCTGCATAACTCATGAAATGCATGATGAGGATCTTCCAGTTTTTGATCAGTTTGGAAACTGCCCAAAGTTTATGGTCTACCCATCTGGTCCCATTGCACCTTTCTGGCTTCAAGAAGGTCTCTTCCATGAGCTCAGCTATGTCAGCAGCTTCCTTGTTCCTCTTTGCTGAACCTTCATAGAAGTAGTGTACAGATGTCAATGTTTCAACAACTGTCTCCAGGTATTCACCTTTAAATGAATCCTTCATAGCAAGCTTTAAATGATGCGCCAAACACCACACTGACAAAACCCACAGAACCTGACCAGAATCTTTTAGCAGTTTGATCACACCCTGCCTGTGCCCCATCATAACCGATGCTCCGTCGGAACAGAACCCAACTGTTTTCTGTTAATATTCTGGCATATCAAACCGTTCAAAAGCATGGTCTATACCTGCCAAAATTCCATGTGCCTTTGCATTATCTGGTTCCTCAAGACTTAGCAGGGTTTTTTTTCTGAAAAAGGGGAAGGGGCCTGGGGCCTTTGAGAAGGGGAAAATTTCGCGGTGTTTTAGAAAAAAAAAAGGGGGGAAAACTTGGGAGTAATGTGCATAATGTGCATGTTTAACTTTTATCATTACAAAGCCATCTCTCTATTTTTCATGTTCTTGAACTCCTCCACTAGATTGTCATAATTCAGTTCACTCAAACTATTACATATACCACTGTCAGGGGTTGAAATTAGCAAGATTTTCTACTTGCATTTTTTCGCAAGTGCTATTTTTTGTTACTTGCTAAATCAGAAAACAACTTTAATTTTTGAGAACTTATTAGAACTAATTTTAAGCAACACAATGTGAACTACAATAGTGCAATACACTGTTATGGTCAATCATGAATGTAATATAAACATGGTCCAAAACATGCTGTGAAAAGAAGCTGCTGAGAATTTCTGGCTCCATATGGCAAAGTATTAGGTCTTTTCTGTCTTAGTCCAGACAACAACCATCACAGCAGTTTTTGGGTCATATTCTCTAAGGGCAACATCAGCAACTTTTTATTCTCATCAAAATATCAAGTATTTCAGCACCAAGCCTACAACTCAAGTCAAATTTTATTCTGTTCAGTGTGGAGAGATAATTTTGTTTTTGTTTTTCGGATGGGAATTTTTATTTTGAGGGGAAAAACCATCAGTGGTGTCATTAATTTTTGGAATAGATGGCATAAAAAAAAAATAGGTGGCAAATATGAGTGCCGAAGGCACGAGCCGAGTGTCGCAGACATGAGGGGGGGGAGAGTAACCCCAGTGTTCCCATTCACGTACGTACGTACGTTTTTCACGTAAAAATGTCTGAATGAACGTACATATTTTGATACATTGCATCAGCTCTACGTGACACGCACGTAAAGAAAAAAGTGGCAAAAAAGTAAAATTTAAGCCCTAAATCTCGCAAATTCTTGAACGCCTCCGTTTTTGTCAATAAATGATGCCTTTCGCGAAAATCTACTTTCATTTCGTCAGTCATAAGGACAGGTCTAAAAGGCGTCCGTTTATCGTAGTCGTCTAGGTGCGTTTTTCACTGATCCGCGTTCCGGAATTTCTTCTCAGCGAACTTGTACACGTGACCCGAACTGTTATCCTTATCTATTCGCATTGTCTCGGTCATTATGCGGTTAACGATAGTTTACAAGGATCTTTTCGCATTGTCTCGGTCATTATACAGCTGACCATAGTTTGCGAGGTATACCAAATGCCTTATTTACATGGTAACAAGTTAATTCGTCTGCTAGAAATGGCACAAAAGCAATCGACACTTACCGGCCTCTGGAAAGAGGACCGGAAAACGTTGAAAGTACCCCTGATGCGAATCAACCCCTAGTCAAGAATTCCACATCCGCTGAAGAAGAAGCCCCTCTCGCAAAAAAAAGTCGAAAACGTTTTCAGAGCGAGTGGCTGTCGGACTTTAAAGTTTAAATGGCTACGTTATGATGCCGAAAACAATTCCATGCACTGTATCAATTATGAAGGTGCCGATCATAGCTTGTGTAGCAAAACTAAATCTGCTTTTGTAAAGGGTACAAAACACTACCAGAAGTCGGCCCTGAAACGTCATGAAGCGAAAAAAACATTTTAAATGCATTCTCATTGATGTTTCCAAGAAACATTATGTTGTACCCCAAATTTCCACAGAAAAACCCCAACTTTTAGAAATGATGGCCTACAGGGGGTACAGAAAACCCCCAGGAAAAAAAAAGGTGGGAACACTGTAACCCCCCCCTCTATGCCTGTACGGGTGTCCTCCCCCGGAAAATTTTGAAAATCTAGATTGCAGGAGGTGTCCTCTGGGCTATTCTGAGCAGTTTTTGACCTCTAATCCATGTTTTAAAATTGCACATTTTTAGGAGCTGATTTTACTTTAATTTGAGTTTGTGTTTTGCTATACTTTAACTTCGATTGGAGGTGATATACTCATTACTGTGACAAACTTGATATGAAAAATCCTAGAAACAAAACCTCTAAAAAACAACTACCTCAAAAAAAAAAATTCTGTATTGACCAATTACTGTAAAGACCCGGTCCCCCTTTTTCAGTGTGTGTATACCACGTGACTTTGACGTCACAAAATGCTACGGCGGACAGAAATATTTTATTTCGGTTTAGAATGTAAATACAAAGGTAACTTCTTTTCTTCATCATTGTTAATGAAACATGGCGCAGTCTACGCCGCTAAGAGAGCCCTATCTCCGGTTTTTCAACGGAGTTTGATAATAGATTAGTGGTTAAGTTTCTTCAAACACTTCGATGAACCTTTTCTCAAAATGTATTAAATTAATATCGCCGACAGCCAGAGCATTTTCAAAACTGGAATTTGAGAACAGGTTCGTCGAAATGTTTGAAAAAACTAGACCACCAATCAAACTCCTGTATAACACCGGAGATAGGACATTGTAAGCGGCGTAGACTGTGCCATGTTTCATTAGAAAGGGTGAAGAAATAAAAAAGTTAATCTAACCATCACCAGTTCTTTCTCTTTGTTAGAATTGTCCGTTGATCCATCACAATATATACTGATATATGGTGACCTGTGTAACTCTGACTTGAGTTTATCAAACATAGACCCTGTCACATGACTTATAAACTGCTTACAGGCCTTGTCATTACAATATGTATCTCCAAGTGAGATACCATTCAAGGTTTGAAGTTGCAGTACACCTGGGAAATCTGTGAATGGTCTACCATTAATAGCCAGATAGTATCCAGACCTAAAAAACTTAACCATTTTCTGCATTATCTCCGCATTCATGTTTTCAAATCCAGCTTCAATTGCGGTGGGCTCATTGTTCTTGATCTTATCCTTTGCAGCTTTCGCACTTACAGACCTCTCGTGATTTACTGACACTTTATGGTACCTCACAGACTCTTTCTTTACGCTTGTACAACCACTGATTAACTGAAAAACACAAATTCAAATACTATAAAACACTGCTTAATATATATAAGATTAAAATAGATCATAAAACTAAAAGATACCCCTCCCTTCCCCAGTAAATAAATTAGAGGCTGCGAGTCAACTCACAAAAATACCACCAGCACTACTATTTATATAGCCACATTATGGAATTTTCGACTACCGAGTAAATAAATTCAAATATCTCCCTTCAATGACTATCAATGACAGACAGGTAGACGCCGCAGTGTTCCCATTCACGTACATATGTGCGTGTTTTTCACGCACATATTTCAAAAGTCATGTAAGCATTTTTAGCTCACCTATGCACGAAGTGCAAGGTGAGCTATTGTGATCACATTTTGTCCGGCGTCCGGCGTGCGTCGTCAACATTTCAGCTTGTTATCTTCATGAAAGTGTATCAGAACATTCATCTCCATAAAATCTTGGACAAGTTCGAAACTGGGCCATATGAGGTCAAATTGAAGGGAAATCTTGTTAACACTCTGGAGGCCACATTTTCAACTTGAGCATGTTGAAACTTTATCAGAATGTTTGTCTTGATGATATGTAGGTCAAGTTCGAACATGAGTCATGTCGGGTCAAAAAGTAGGTCACTAGGTCAAATTGAAGGAAAATCTTGTTAACACTCCAGAGGCCGCAATTTTTGCTTCAGCAGTTTGAAATTTTGTCAGAATGTTTGTGTTTAAAATATCTAGGTCAAGTTCGAATATGGGTCATGCTGGGTCAAAAACTAGGTCACTAGGCCAAATTGAAGGGAAATCTTGTTAACACTGTAGAAGCTGCATTTTTTGCTTCAGCAGCTTGAAATTTAGTCAGAATGTTGAGCTGAATGATATCTAGGCCAAGTTCGAATATGGGTCATGGTGGGTCAAAAACTAGGTCACTAGGCCAAATTGAAGGGAAATCTTGTTTACACTGTAGAAGCTGCATTTTTTGCTTCAGCAGCTTGAAATTTAGTCAGAATGTTGAGCTGAATAATATCTAGGTCAAGTTCGAATACGGGTCATGCTGGGTCAAAAACTAGGTCACTAGGGCAAACAGAAGGAAAATCTTGTTAACACTTTGGATGCCGCATTTTTTGCTTAAGCATCTTGAAATTTGGTCAGAATGTTTGTCTAAATGATATCTAGTTCAAGTACGAATATTGGTCAGAAACAAGGTCAATAAAGGAAAATATTGTTCAAACTCCGGAGGCCGCATTTTTACTTTGAGCAACTTGAAAATTTGTCAGAATGTTGTTTTGATGATATCTAGTCCATGTTGGAATATGGGTCATATCAGGAAAAATAATTTATAGATCACTAGGCCAAATGAAGGAAAATCTTGTTAACACTGGAGGTTGCATTCAAAATAATTGTCTTGATGTGATTTGCATAACAGTACATTGTATAATTAAGGTGAGCGATCCAGGGCCATCATGGCCCTCTTGTTAAACTAAACTTGGCATAGGTAACTCAAGTTACGACAGTGTTGCATAAATGAAAATAGATAAATTAAGATACGACATTTGGACAACTTTTCATTTTAACTACTAAAAATTCAATATTTTATGAAAATATTTTTACCACAGATGGAATGTTGTTCAAACATGTAAAAAAATCCAAAAACATCATTTTGTGAAAAAAATGGAGTTACGACAGTTTTGCGTTGAGCCCTCGATATTACAGTATAATTCTAAAAACTGTAAAAACAATGTTAACCCAAGTATGCAATAGGCGTGACCTGTTCTATTATTTGTAGATGCAGCATGTCATCGCTTGGCGATTTAGGTCATTCTTATTTAATAGACGACAAGGTGTCATCGGTCTTTGCTCTTGGGTAACTGACTTGACCATATTTCTTTTTTTTTAGATCACCTGAGCCGAAGGCTCAAGGTGGGCTATTCTGATCACTTTTTGTCCGTCGTCCGTCCGGCGTTAACTTTTAGCTTTAAACATCATCTCCTCCTAAACTCCAAGGACAATGTCCGTGAAACATCACAGGACTGTTCCTCTGGTTGGCCTCTTTCAAAGTTGTTCAAAGATTTAAATTCCATTGAGAACTTTCGTTGCTGCGGCATCAGAAAGGGGGCAAAAGGTCCAAACTTTAAAAATCTTCTCCTCTGAATCTGCCTGTCAGATTCAAATATAATTTGGTAGAAATGTTCATTGGGTGACCCTCTATAAAAATTGTTCAAGCCATACTGATTGGTCGAAAAACATGGCAGTTAGGCGGCATCAAAAAAGGGACAAAATTTGAAAATTCCATTTTTATGCAAATGCTCGTCTGATTTTAAGAAAATATAATACGAATCTTACTGTAATGATCCTCTATTTAATTTGTTTAAGCCGTTTTTATTGGTTACACAATCATAGCAACCAGGCGTCATCACAAAAGGGGTAAATTGAACTTTTAGCTACAAATGACAACCATCTCCTACCATTGACCAATTACCACAAAACATCACAGGAATGTTCCTTTGGCGGTCCTCTTTCAAAATTGTTCAAAGATTAAAATTCCATTGAGAACTTTGGTTGCTGCGGCATCAGAAAGGGGACAAAATGTCCAAACTTTAAAAATCTTCTCCTCCGAATCTGCCTGTCCGATTCAAATATAATTTGGTAGAAATGTTCCTTGGGTGACCCTCTATAAAAATTGTTCAAGCCATACTGATTGGTCGAAAAACATGGCAGTCAGGCCGCATCAGAAAAGGGGCAAAATGACAAAATTTGGAAATTCCATTTTTATGAAAGTGTTTGTCTGATTTTAAGAAAATATAATACGAATCTTACTGTAATGATCCTCTATTTAATTTGTTTAAGCCGTTTTGATTGGTTACACAATCATATCAACCAGGCGTCATCACAAAAAGGGTAAATTGAACTTTTAGCTACAAATGACAACCAACTCCTACCATTCCAATAGACCAATTTCCACAAAACATCACAAGAATGTTCCTTTGGTGGTCCTCTTTCAAAATTGTTCAAAGATTTAAATTCCATTGAGAACTTTGGTTGCTGCGGCATCAGAAAGTGAGAAAAATACCCAAATTTTAAAATCCTTTTCCTCCATAATCTACTTGTGCGATTGCAAGATAATTTGGTAGAAATGTTTCTTAAGTGACCCTCTAAATAAACTGTTGAAGCCATATTGATTTCTTTGAAAAATAGGGCAGCAAGGCGGCATCAGGAAAGGTGCAAAATGACAAAACTTTATAATTCCATTCTTATTAAAGTTCTTGTTAGATTTCAAGATATAAATGGCCTTTACTGATAAGCTGTTTCTTGAGAAGTGTATACTCCATTCTGTTTCATTTGCACTCCCTGATAAAATTTTCCAGATATTTGCAGTTAAATATTTGCTACTAATTTACTATCAATTAGGTGATCGATTTAGGGCCATCTTGGCCCTCTTGTCCTTATAATTATGTGCATTGTAAAATCTTTAAAATTCTTCTTGTCCATAAGCACTTGCCTGATTTAAATATTTGGCACAAATGTTCCTTGGGTGACCTACCAAGGTTGTTAAAATAAATTCCGATCCGTTAAAAAAAGGGCCACCAGGGGGAGTTGCTGGTTTTCCTTATATGCATGATTATAAAACTTTGAAAACTATTGAAGTTCTATTAAATCATTTGTTTACCCAGGGATCATGAATAATTAAATTTAATTGCGCGCTAAATGACCTTAGCTGTCGATGCGCCATAAAACAATATACATTCATTCATTCTATTAAATCAGGTGAGCGATATAGCCTCTTCTTTCAGAAAACCCCCACTTTATCAAAAATATCAGTTTGTTGGGGCTGCCAAAAATACCAGTTTGAAAAGGTGGTAGGAAAACTGCCCCTGAAATTGTAGAACATAAAAATTTAAAAAAATTATATGGCCTTTTCTTGTCTTTTCAGCAACCACAGATCATTTTGTTAAAGGAGGGAACAGATTCATCACAAGGTGTTCCTCAGATTGTTAGCAATATCAATGCATGCTCAGCTGTTGCAGATGCTGTTAGAACAACTCTTGGTCCACGTGGTATGGACAAACTGATTGTCGATGACAAAGGTATATTATCACATCATTAACCCATTACACTGGAGTTTTAGTATAACACGATATTAGGGGTCCAAGGTCTAGCATCGCGTTGGAATCTCATAGCGAGTAACCATTAGAAATTTGAGCAATCACAAGTAATATGCCTCTCCATGCCAAAACCGGATACTTGCTAATCTTTATATTTTAACTGCATGCAATGGCGATGAAAAATTTCTGAAAAGCTAATCTTTTTTAGCAGGCCAGAATATGGTGTCTATTAGTATATGTGCATATACTGTTGCTGTACTACGAATATAATCCTCACTTGATTTGATTTCGAAAAATTTGGCTTATATAGAGGGTTGTAAAAAACAACACTCATTCCAACTGCCATTTGCAATATGTACGCTCGTTTTGAATGTCGTCTGCTGCTTTCAAATGGATAATCAAACAATTCCTTACATTTTTATCTCTTAAAAGAAAAATTATTCTCAAAACCACGTATTTATAGCTTTAAAGTGACTGAACTCCAGATACCCAACTGTCGAAAAAATATAAAATTTCCAATTTTAAGAAAATAAGTGTTATTTTTAGCTCGCCTAAGCACGAAGTGCAAGGTGAGCTTTTGTGATCACTCGCCGTCCGGCATCCGTCGTCGTCGTCTGTCCGTCTGTTAACAATTTCCTACAAATGACTTCTCCTACTTAACCAATGGTCAGATTTCAAAATAACTTCACAGGAATGGTCCTTAGGTGGTCCTCTTTCAAAGTTGTTCAAAGAATTTAATTCCAAGTAGAACTTTGGTTGCTGCGGCATCAGAAAAGGGGAAAATTGCCAAATCTTAAAAAAAATTCTTGTCCAAAAGTACTGGCCCGATTTGAAAATTATTTTGCACAAATGTTTCTTGGGGTACCCTCTACCAAGATTATTCAAATATTTCCGATCCTTTGAAAAACATGGCCGCAAGGGGGCGGAGCTTATTTTCCTTATATGTGCATTGTTAAAACTTTAAAAATCTTCTTGTCCAAAAGTACTGGCCCGATTTGAAAATTATTTTGCACAAATGTTCCTTGGGGCACCCTTTAACAATTTTGTTCAAATATTTCCGATCCGTTGAAAAACATGGCCGCCAGGGGGCGGAGCTTGTTTTCCTTATATGTGCATTGTTAAAACTTTAAAAATCTTCCTTGTCCAAAAGTGCTTGCCCGATTTGAAAATGATCTTGCACAAATGTTCCTTGGGGCACCCTTTACCAAGATTGTTCAAATATTTCCAATCCGTTGAAAAACATGGCCACCAGGGGTCGGAGTTTTTTTTCCTTATATGTGCATTGTTAAAACTTTGAAAAATCTTCTTGTCCAAAAGTGCTTGCCCGATTTGAAAATTATTTTGCACAAATGTTCCTTGGGGCACCCTTTACCAAGATTATTCAAATATTTCCAATCCGTTGAAAAACATGGCCACCAGGGGGCGGAGCATATTTTCCTTATATGTGCATTGTTAAAACTTTAAAAATCTTCTTGTCCGGAAGTACTGGCCCGATTTGGCACAAATGTTCCTTCAGGGACTTTCTATCAAAATTGTTCAAATTAATCTAATCCATTGAAAAACATGGCCGCCAGGGACGGGGCTTGTTTTCCTTATATGTGCATTGTAAAATCTTTGAAAATCTTCTTGTTTTCCTTATATGTGCATTGTAAAATCTTTAAGAAACTTCTTGTCCAAAAGCATCTGCCTGATTTAAAAAAATATTGGCACAAATGCTCCTTGGGTGACCTTCTACCAAGGTTGATCAAATGAATCCGATCCGTTGAAATACATGGCCACCAGGGGGTTGCTTATTTTCCTTATATGTATAGAGTAAAAACTTTGAAACTATTGAAGTTCTATTAAATCAGGTGAGCGATATAGGGCCATCATGGCCCTCTTGTTGTATTTTGGGCATTACAATATGATAACTGACATATTACATACCCCTATAATCGGTGAGATTTTCTTGTTTTCGATACTTTTTCCATTGCAAATTCTACCCTGTCAGTAACGGGGTAAGTAATTTTAAATAGGAAACCCCTTCATCGGGACAATTGAAAACGACTCAAAGTTCACTTCGCGATACATTTTCTAACCCTGGTTTTACTTGGATAACATAAAGAATAACATTTAGGGCGAATTTTTTTTTTTATTTATTTATTTCTCGTGCCATCTGGATTTCAGTCGCTTTAAATGCAGATGTAGCAGACAGCGCTTGAAATGAAAACATTGTGAGAATAAGAGAAACTGCTTATTATCAGTATAATCAGTTAACAGCAATGCATTTATTTCCTCCCATTTTTAGCTCGACTTTTGAAAAAAATGAGAGCTATTGTCATGACCCTGGCGTGGTCGTCCGGTTAAGGATTTTTGTTAGGTCACCTATGCACGAAGTGCAAGGTGAGCTATTGTGATCACATTTTGTCCGGCGTCTGTCGTCAGTCGTCCGTCGTGCGTCATCAACATTTGAGCTTAAACACTCTACGGGCTACATTTTGCATCCAATCTTCATGAAAGTTTATCAGAACGTTCATCTCCATAAAATCTTGGACAAGTTCGAAACTGGGCCATATGAGGTCAAAAACTAGGTCACTAGGTCGAATTGAAGGGAAATCTTGTTAACTCTCTTGAGGCCACATTTTCAACTTGATTAGAATGTTTGTCTTGATGATATGTAGGTCAAGTTCGAACATGGGTCACGTCAGGTCAAAAAGAAGGTCACTAGGTCAAATTGAAAGAAAATCTTGTTAACACTCCAGAGGCCGCAATTTTGGCTTCAGCAGTTTGTCAGAATGTTTGTCTTAAAAATATCTAGGTCAAGTTCGAATATGGGTTATGCCGGGTCAAAAACTAGGTCACTAGGCCAAATTGAAGGAAAATCTAGTTATCACTTTGGATGACGCATGTTTTGCTTTAGCAGCTTGAAATTTTGTCAGAATGTTTGTCTTAAAGATATCTACGTGAAGTTCAAATATGGGTCATATTGGATCAGAAACTAGGTCATTAGGCCAAATTGAGGGAAAATCTTATTAACTCTGTAGAAGCTGCATGTTTTGCTTCAGCGGCTTGAAATTTGTTCAGAATGTTGAGCTGAATGATATCTAGGCCAAGTTCGAATATGGGTCATGCCGGGTCAAAAACTAGGTCACTAGGTCAAATTGAAGGAAAATCTTGTGAACACTTTGGATGCCGCATTCTTTGCTTCAGCAGCTTGAAATTTGGTCAAAATGTTTGTCTAAATGATATCTAGGCAAGTTCGGATATGGGTCATGCTGGGTTAAAAACTAGGTCACTAAGCCAAATTGAAAGGTAATCTTGTTAACAGTGCTTGCACTAACTTTTTGAAACAGGAAGTCCCGACTTCCTGGGTCTGAATTTTGGAAGTCCTGCTCATAATTCTTGGAAGTCCCAGGTGGCACGCTGGCTTTTTTCGCATCTTGCACATTCTATTGTGTTTCCCTTTGTTTTATTTTAAAATACATTATTGGAAAAGAAGCTAATTAATACAGAAAGTGGATATTGCTCCTTTGTCAACAATGTTATTGTTGGTTCTACCATAACACTTTTAAACCAGTAGGTTTTTATGTGATATAGAATGCTTTTTTCTGATCATGTGTCAAAAGCTATCCAGCATAAAATTCATCAAAAGATTGGCATGGCCATGATTCATTACATTCACATTAAACATGAATTATGTTCTTAAATCACATTCAGTATGGCAAAAGGAATGATTTCTGTTAATGAGTTATTGATTTTATTTTAAACGCCAGTAAATAAAGTGTTCTGCAGTGAGACTTTTACAAACACACATTAAGAGCACTAAACTTTCATAATAGTCAACTTTAAAACAAATAAAATGAGTGTGAGTAATACTTTCTTGAATAACATTTCCGATTTCCAAAATGCAGAAAATGCACGAAAACCCATTACAAATTACAATATGTATTTTCACCTCCAGACTTCAGTTTCTTTTATATTTAAAAAAAATAATGAACTAAAATGGGCTTATATGCAATTTATTTCATAGACAAGTCCTCTTTGACAGCTGGCTGTGATTTTGA
Source organism: Serripes groenlandicus (assembly GCA_031761405.1). Lineage (NCBI taxonomy): Eukaryota > Metazoa > Mollusca > Bivalvia > Cardiida > Cardiidae > Serripes > Serripes groenlandicus. Next base: position 40,606,976 of record JASEVX010000009.1, read on the forward strand.
TAGATCTTCATGTCAACTTTGTTTTTAAAAAATCGGTAATTAAAAAGTGTTTCCTATGGATTCAGGCAAACAAAATAATAATCTTTAAATAGTTAAATTAATATAGGGACATTCTTTTATCATATCCTAGTATGTTTTTACATGAGTTATTGAAATTAATTACCCCTACGCTGTTTATAATGAAAAATAGAATTGATTGGTGTGAAGTCGTTATCAAGTGTCAAATCTGGGGGTGGGTGGGGTACGCATTCTCGATCGTGATTGGCTTAAATCTACCAATTGATAACTCCCACTGTCCATAATTGACACTTCATAAACCACAATACACAGTGTCTTTAGATATTTACACACAATTTGTAGTGGACATATATACGTCCTGTGTTTTGATTGTCTGCGTATACCCTTAATTCCTGGACGTGACGTCTCCCTTGTCAATTTTGGGCGTACGGGATCGATTTTCGGGCGTAAAAACGCCAATACGTCCATTAACGTGAGCGCTGTGTTAACACTCTGGATACTGCATTTTTAATTTCAGCATGATGAAACTTAATCAGAATGTTTTTCTTGATAATATGTAGGCCAAGTTTGAATATGGGTCATGCTGGGTCAAAAACTAGGTCACTAGACCAAATTGAAGGACAATCTTGTGAACACTTTGGATGCCATATTTTTTGCTTCAGCAGCTTGGAATTTGGTCAGAATGTTTTGAGCAAGTTGAAACTTTTGTCAGAATGTTGTCTTGATGATATCTAGTCCATGTTGGAATATGGGTCATATCGGGTAAAAAAATATAGATCACTAGACCAAATGAAGGAAAAGATTGTTAACACTGTAGAGGTTGCATTCAGAATAATTGTCTTGATGTGTTTTGCATTGCAGTACATTGTATAATTAAGGTGAGCGATCCAGGGCCATGATGGCCCTCTTGTTTTAATTTCTTTTACGCTTTTATGCTTGCATTGATAGTCAAAGCAGGGGACAGCGAGACATTTAATTACGCATAATTCTTGTTGTAAGTACCCTTGTACCCCATTTTAGAAAATCCTAGAAGCAACACTGATATTACTTGAATTTTGAACTACGTGTATTAAGTTGTTTTGTTCTTTTTGGATTTATAAAATCAGATTTGTGCATCTAAAATTTAATGTATTATTTTCCAGTTTTACATCAACTACCATGTTTTAGAGAATTATTTGTTGTATTTTATTGGACATATTTTTTTTTTTTGCCTAATGAGCAATTTCTCTCTTAATGTTTTCAAAGCAGTCTGTTGCAGAGGCATCACAATGCATCTATATGTGGGGAAAGGATATGTTAAACAAGTAAACCCAATCCAGGGCTCTCACTAGGCTTAAATTTTAGGGAGAAGTGACTTCTCCCTCCGGGCACTTTAGGGAGAAGTGGGGAGACTTAAGGGAGAAGTGATATTTCTTGTGTGTCGTAATCGCATCGTTTGGGATAGAACACATTTACTTAATTAAACAAAGATTAATGTTTTATTATTTTATTTTAATTATGATTATCACATGAAGTTCTAAAATTGTTTTTTCCTAAGAGTAGTTGCGATCCGAACATTATGTTCTAAAGTCGCAGAAATTATTAATTAAGCTACCTTTTACTCGCCGTCCATTTCGTAAAGGTGTCGGGCATTTTGTAAAGAAGTCGGTCGTAAGTGTCATAAACAATGTAAATTATTTGTATCTGGTTTGCGATACGAACATTGTGTTCTAAAGTCGCTGAAATATAATTAATGAAGCTACATTTTACTCGCTGTGTAAAGGTTTCAGGCATTTTGTAAAGAAGTCTGTCGTAAGTGTCATAAACAACGTAAATTATTTGTATTGGCCAAACATACACACTCTTTACAAGTAGAATTGAGGTATTGTCTTTTGATTGGTTAATTCCAAATATTATGAAACCCCTAAAAAAATATCTAAAAAATATAATTTTCTCAATTATTGAAGACGATTATCTCATTAAACCATGAATAGATTCACAATATTATTTATAGATCTACTATTGAAAGGGTTAAAACATAATTAGACTTCCATCTCATTTACATCGGATACGTAATTAATGTTTTATGGATATACACTCTCAGTTGTCAAATAACTTATTACGCAACTGTGTATATTAAAAACTGTATACATCGATTCGACATGGTGCGTGACCGTGATCATTTTAACAGTGTCCGATGATAGGACAAAATTGTCGGCGAAGTCAACTTCGCTTTGACTGAGATTTTGGGCGAAGTCAACTTCGCTTTGATCGAGTGAATGGGCGAAGTCCGAAATTTTTAGGCGCCCAAATCGCCCCCTTGTGAGAGCCCTGCCAATCATGGGAGTTGTACAATTTTAATTTAAATGGACAAGTTATATCCTGAAATGTGATATTCATGAATCAAGCATTTTACTTAAGTACTGGCAAATTAGTTTCTAGCTTTCTACCGCATGTATTTCAGAAATTTAAAAGAATGTTGTTAGGGTTTGTTAGACCATTCCAATTTTGTCAAAATAGGATTATTATTTTTAGCTCAAGGGCTTATGTCGTGGCGATTTGTCCGTCGTCCGTGCGTCAGTCCGTCCGTCCGTAAACAATTTCTTGTTAACACGATACAGTCTTTTGATTGTATCTCAACCAAACTTATACAGTAGTTAGATATCCATGAGAGCTCGATTCCTTTCGAAAACCAGCCAGATTCGCCCATGCATGACTGGATTATGGCCCTTGAAATGGTCAAAATTGCTATAATAGAGCTTGTTAACACAATACAGTCTTTATTTTTTATTGTACCTCAACCAAACTTATACAGTAGTTAGATATCCATGAGAGCTCGGTTCCTTTCAAAAACCAGCCACAGATTTGCCCATGCATGACTGGATTATGGCCCTTGAAATGGTCAAAATTGCTATAAAAGAGCTTGTTAACACGATACAGTCTTCACTTTTGATTGTATCTCAACCAAACGTATACAGTAGTTGGATATCCATGAGAGCTCGGTTACTTTCGAAAACCAGCCAGATCTGCCCATGCATGACTGGATTATGGCCCTTGAAATGGTCAAAATTGCTATAATAGAGCTTGTTAACACAATAGTCTTTATTTTTTATTGTACCTCAACCAAACTTATACAGTAGTTAGATATCCATGAGAGCTTGATTCCTTTTGAAAACAAGCCAGATCTGCCCATGCATGACTGAATTTTATGGCCCTTGAAATTGTCAAAATTGCTATAATAGGGCTTGTTAACATGATACAGTCCTTATTTTTGATTGTATCTCAATCAAACTTATACAGTAGTTAGATATCCATGAGAGTTTGGTTCATTTCTAAAAAATGGCCAGATCTACCCATGCATGGCTGGATTATGGCCCTTGAAATTGTCAAAATTGCTATAATACAGCTTGTGAACACAATAGAGCTTCCATTTACTATTTGATCTTCACCAAACTTAGATGGTATTTGAATATTGATGACATATTGGTTCCTTTTGAAACAAGCCAGATCAATGCCAGTAGAGCATAGGCCCTCATTATTACATTTCATACAAAAGGATGTCTTTTCCTTTTTCTTTGCATTCTTAATAACCAGGATAAGTTAAAATGGACTCCTTTAGCTTGATAGTATTTGATTTAGATAATACCCATAACCATCTCTTGTGGATGTCATTGTAGGAAAAGCCACAATTTCCAATGATGGAGCCACTATAATGAAGACGTTGGACATTGTCCATCCTGCGGCTAAAACATTGGTAGATATTGCAAAGTCACAGGATGCAGAGGTATGTATAATATATAGTGGAGAGTCATTAATGTTTATTCCAACTCTTAATTTGCAGTATTCAGAGATGTCTTTGTCTAGTAAACGTTTGAAGTAACACTGGTAAAAAGTTTTAAATCTCGATTTAGAGGCCTAGATAAGGAGAAGTAAATATCTTTTTCCCACCATATCTCTTTATTTCCCATCTAAACCTTACATCATGAGTGCCTAAATGATTCCCATCACTGAAACGATTTTTTTGAGTATTAACAACATAGGCTAAAAAATAGGACATGAGATTCATTCCTTGGGTTTTGGCTGATTTTGCCAAGCCACATCAAAAAATTACCTTCAGCAGTTTTGGAAAATAATGGAAAGTTCAAATTAATTGCATATTCATATCAGTTCTCCAGAGACTTCATGGATGCAAAGATTGCAAACAATCTAATCAGACTGCTCTGAGGCAAATATAATTTTTTTGTTATTTTTTATACAGGTTGGAGATGGAACTACGTCTGTTGTATTGTTGGCTGGTGAGTTCCTAAGACAAGCCAAACCCTATATTGAAGAAGGTGTACACCCACAAGTTATTATTAGATCATTTAGGAGAGCTACTGCTTTGGTAATGTAATACATTTGTTAACATTATAATAAAGCTATAAGATAGTAGTCTTATCAAGGTATGGCACATACACCAAAATTATGTGTTTAGAACCTTGGAAAGTCTTTAGTTGAAACGTAATAATTTTATGACTTTTTAAACTGCATGACTGAATTTATTTTTACTTGTATGCAAGGGATCTGTGAATCTTTCACAACATGATAATACTCTTTTATCATGCAATGAGCAGATAATGGGATATATATAACACTGGTATGATAACCCTTTTGTTTACAGGTCTACTGGTATGATAAACTTATATGTTTATCAGTATACTTATTAGCTGCACTGGCTGAAAGCCAGTCGAGCTTATGTCATGGCGAATTGTCCGTCGTGCGTGTGTGCGTTAACTTTTTCCTTTAAACGACTTCTTCTCACTAACCACTTGGCCAATTTGGTTGAAACTTCATAGGAAGCATCCTCTCAATGTCCTCTTAAATTCCTTCAATTTTTAGCTCCACTGGCTGAAAGCCAGTCGAGCTTATGTCATGGCGAATTGTCCGTCGTGCGTGCGTAAACTTTTTCCTTTAAACAACTTCTTCTCCCTAACCACTCGGCCAATTTGGTTGAAACTTCATGGGAAGCATCCTCTCAATGTCCTCTACTAAATTCCTTCAAATTTTTTTGATCCATTCGAAATTCTGGTTTCCATGGCAACCGAAAGAAAAAAATAGTGAGAACTTAAAAAATCTTCTTCTCCAAAAGTGTCAGGCCGATTTTCAAATAATTTTGTAGAAATGTTCCTTGGGTGACTCTTTATTTGATTCCTTCAAGAAATGTTGATTGGTTGAAAAACATGGCCGCCAGGGGGGTGGGGCTATTTTGCCTTGTATTGCAATAGTGAAAACTTAAAAAATCTTCTTCTCCAAAAGTGTCAGGCCGATTTTCTAATAATTTTGTAGAAATGTTCCTTGGGTGACCCTTTATTATGTTCCTTCAAGAAATGTTGATTGGGCTAAAAACATGGCCTAAAAACATGGCCGCCAGGGGGCGGGGCTATTTTGCCTTATATAGCTAAAGTGAAAACTTAAAAAATCTTCTTCTCCAAAAGTGTTCAGCAGATTTTCAAATAATTTTGTAGAAATGTTCCATGGGTGACCATCTATCAGATTCCTTCAAGCCATGTTGATTGGTAAAAAAACATGGCTGTCACAGGGCGGGGCTATTTTGCCTATATGGCTATTACAGGTTTTTTTTTCCTTATATAAAAGGGGCCGTTTAACGGCCCCTTCCCCCCGGAAAATAAGCAGAGTTTTTCCCCTAAAAATATAAATTCCCCTTGGATAAAAAAAAAAAAAAAAAAAAAAATATTTTTTTATATTTAACTTTTGAACGTTAGCTTAAATCTCATTTATCTCTTCACAATGAACAGAATACAATTTGACTCGAGGTGTAGGCTTGGTGCTGAAATACTTGATATTTTGATGAGAATTAAAGTTGCTGATGTTGCCCTTAGAGAATATGACCCAAAAACTGCTGTGACAAGATGGATGTTGTCTTGACTAATTCAGAAAAGACCCCATACTTTGCCATATGGAGCCAGAAATTGAAACACAGTTTCTAGACTATGTTGTATATCTGACAGTCTCAGCAGCTTCTTTTCACAGCATGTTTTGGACCATGTTTACATTACATTCATGATTGACCATAACAGTGTATTGCACTATTGTAGTTCACATTGTGTTGCTTAAAGTTAAAGTTCTAATAAGTTGTTTTCTCATTTAGCAAGTAACAAAAAAAAGCACTTGCGAAAAAATGCAAGAAGAAAATCTTGCTAATTTCGACCCTGACAGTGGTATAGTTTAAGTGAACTGGATTATGACAATCTAGTGGAGGAGTTCAAGAACTTGTAATGATACATTACATTGATGCAGAAACATTCCTTGGGTGACATTCTACAAGATTCCTTTAAGCCATGGTGGTTGGTAAACAAAATAGCCACCAGGGGGCAGAGCTGTTTGGAGATTTTATTTTTGCCTTATGGCCGTGGAGCGATACTGGCCCTCTTGGGCCTCTTGTTTTTTATCCATCCATAATTCTGGTTTCCATGGCAACCAAAAGAAAAAAATAGTGAAAACTTAAAAAATCTTCTTCTCTGAAAGTGTCAGGCCGATTTTCAAATAATTTTGTAGAAATGTTCCTTGGGTGACCCTTTATTAGATTCCTTCAAGAAATGTTGACTGGTCGAAAAACATGGTCGCCAGAGGGCGGGGCTATTTTGCCTTATATGACCATAGTGAAAACTTAAAAAATCTTCTTCTCTGAAAGTGTTGAGCAGATTTTCAAATAATTTTGTAGAAATGTCTATCAGATTCCTTCAAGCCATGTTGATTGGTTAAAAAACATTGCCGCCAGAGGGCCGGGCTATTTTGCCTTATACGGCTAAAGAGAGAACTTAAAAAATCTTCTCCTCCGAAAGTGTCAGGCTGATTTTCAAATAATTTTGTAGAAATGTTCCTTGGGTGACCCTTTATTAGATTCCTTCAAGAAATGTTGATTGGTGGAAAAACATGGCCGCCAGGGTCGGGGCTATTTTGGCTTATATAGCTATAGTGTAAACTTAAAATATCTTCTTCTCCGAAAGTGTTCAGCCGATTTTCAAATAATTTTGTAGAAATGTTCATTGGGTGACCCTCTATCAGATTCCTTCAAGCCATGTTGATTGGTCGAAAAATATGGCCGCCAGAGGGCGGCGCTATTTTGCCTTATATGACCATAGTGAACATTTTAAAAATCTTCTTCTCCGAAAGTGTTGAGCAGATTTTCAAATAATTTTGTAGAAATGTTCTTTGGGTGACCCTCTATCAGATTCCTTCAAGCCATGTTGATTGGTTGAAAAATATGGCCGCCATGGGGTGGGGCTATTTTGCCTTATATGGCTATGGTGAAAACTTAAAATATCCTCTCCTCCGAAAGTGTCAGGCCGATTTTCAAATAATTTTGCAGAAACATTCCTTGGGTGACACTCTACAAGATTCCTTTAAGCCATGGTGGTTGGTAAAAAATATGGCCACTAGGGTGCAGGGCTGTTTGGAGATTTGATTTTTGCCTCATGGCCGTGGAGCGATACTGGCCCTCTTGGGCCTCTTGTTTTTAGAAATGACGTAATCGCCGAAACTATTATTTCTGATATATAAATGAGCCGTGTCACCAGGAAATAACAATTGGTGACTGCGAAAAGTATTGACCAGGATCAGCCTCAGCATGCCATGCAGGCTAATCTTTAACAGTGTCCACTCCTTGCCGTTTCATTTGCACTCCTGATACAATTTTCCCAGACATTTGCAGTTAAATATTTGCTACTAATTTACTATCATTCAGGTGGTCGACTTAGGGCCAAGATGACCCTCTTGTTTAATTTTGTATCTTATTTCTTAAAACTAGTTAAAATTAATGTAGATTTACCTGGAAACATAATTTTACATGCAAGATAAATAGAATATTACGTCCCCGACTTTCGACATAAACTTGATCTGACTCGGCTGGGAGAAATGATAATTGTCCCAATCTCGTCAGGTAAAGTTCATATCTTAAGTCAGGGACATAATATTCTCTATATAAAGTATGCTTTTACAATTTGAGAAGAGGAATTGGAATGATACAGTTTTTGTGTCACCTGCGTAGCATGGTAGGCACTTGGGGATTACTTTTTTTATGCCCCCGGAATCTCCGATTCGGTGGGCATATAGTTTTTGGCCTGTCTGTTGGTTGGTTGGTCTGTTGGTCTGTCTGTCTGTCTGCAAAAAAAAAACTTTAACCTTGGCCATTACTTTTGAACCATAACAGGTACGGCTACCATATTTCACATGTGTATTCCTTGTGACATGACCTTTCTGTCAGTACCAACATTTTTGACCTTGCGACCTTGACCTTTGACCTAGAGGTTGCCATTCTCGAAAAAAACTTTAACCTTGGCCATTACTTTTGAACCATAACAGATACGGCTACCATATTTCACATGTGTATTCCTTGTGACATGACCTTTCTGTCAGTACCAACATTTTTGACCTTTGACCTAGATGTTGCCATACTAAAAAAATACTTTAACCTTGGCCATTTCTTTTCAACCATAACAGGTACGGCTACCATATTTCACATGTGTATTCCTTGTGACATGACCTTTCTGTCAGTACCAACATTTTTGACCTTGCGACCTTGACCTTTGACCTAGATGTTGCCATTCTCGAAAAAAACTTTAACCTTGGCCATTACTTTTGAACCATAACAGATACGGCTACCATATTTCACATGTGTATTCCTTGTGACATGACCTTTCTGTCAGTACCAACATTTTTCACCTTGCGACCTTGACCTTGACCTAGATGTTGCCATTCTCGAAAAAAACTTTAACCTTGGCCATTTCTTTTGAACCATAACAGGTATGGCTACCATATTTCACATGTGTATTCCTTGTGACATGACCTTTCTGTCAGTACCTTGCGACCTTGACCTTGACCTAGATGTTGCCATTCTCGAAAAAAACTTTAACCTTGGCCATTACTTTTGAACCATAACAGGTATGGCTACCATATTTCACATGTCAGTACCAACATTTTTGACCTTGCGACTTTGACCTAGATGTTGCCATTCTCGAAAAAAACTTTAACCTTGGCCATTACTTTTGAACCATAACAGATACGGCTACCATATTTCACATGTGTATTCCTTGTGACATGACCTTTCTGTCAGTACCAACATTTTTCACCTTGCGACCTTGACCTTGACCTAGATGTTGCCATTCTCGAAAAAAACTTTAACCTTGGCCATTTCTTTTGAACCATAACAGGTATGGCTACCATATTTCACATGTGTATTCCTTGTGACATGACCTTTCTGTCAGTACCTTGCGACCTTGACCTTGACCTAGATGTTGCCATTCTCGAAAAAAACTTTAACCTTGGCCATTACTTTTGAACCATAACAGGTATGGCTACAATATTTCACATGTCAGTACCAACATTTTTGACCTTGCGACCTTGACCTTTGACCTAGATGTTGCCATTCTCGAAAAAAACTTTAACCTTGGCCATTACTTTTGAACCATAACAGATACGGCTACCATATTTCACATGTGTATTCCTTGTGACATGACCTTTCTGTCAGTACCAACATTTTTGACCTTGCGACCTTTACCTTTGACCTAGATGTTGCCATTCTCAATTTTTTTTTTAACCTTCCCCACTACTTTTGAATAATAACAGGTAATGCTACCATATTTCACATGTGTATACCTTGCGACCTTGACCTTTGACCTAGATGTTGCCATTGGGGGGCATCAGTGTTTCACAAACACATCTTGTTTTGTCCGGCGTCTGTCTGTCCGTCACGTTTTCAAATAACTTTTTTTCTACTCAAAGGATTACATTGAAACTTCTGACAAATGTTTATATCAATGTGTGTGATTGGTTCACACAAGGGGGATAATCAAAATATTTTTATATCGGAGTTATTGCCCCTTTTCTGTCAAAAATTAGAATTTTCTGACAAGGCCCCGGCAGGTGACACACGTGCTCCGGGGAGCACTCCATTCTAGTATTTTGACTTGATTACTTATTTTATCAAAAATCTATTGTTTATAAGTATTAAGACTTGGGTAAAATATTTGATACATGTACTAAATTGAAATAATTTATTATTCAATCTTAATTATACAGAATAATAATATAGGTGAATTTTGTTTTGCAGGCAGTAGATAAAGTAAGAGAACTAGCTATCCAAATAAAGAAAGATGACAAAAAGTAAGTTGTAATTTGTTCTGGTTGTAACGTTTCCACATACAGATGCTCTCTAAAACCTCTACAGCAGACATCTTTTGAAAATATTATGGCTACAGGATGATGAATTTCTCCTTTTTAGCTCACTCAAGGTAAGTTTTTGTGATCGCCTTTTGTCCGTCGTTAACACTCTAGAAGCAACATTTTGCATCCAATCTTCATGAAAGTTTATCAGAACATATATCTCCATCAAATCTAGGCCAAGTTCGAAACTGGGTCATGTCGGGTCAAAAATTAGGTCACTAGGCCAAATTGAAGGATGTTTGGCTTGAGCATGTTGAAACTTTGTCAGAATATTGTCTTGATGATATCTAGGGTAAGTTCGAATATGGGTCAGGTCAGGTCAACAATTAAGTCACTAGGCCAAATTGTAGAACGATCTAGTTAACACTAGAGATCACATTTTTGACTTGAGCAGCTTGAAATTTTGTCTTGATGATATTGCCATTGGCGCTGAAAGAGTTATGTCTTAAACAGCCCATTCTCAGGTGAGCGATTCCAGGGCCTCATGGCCCTCTTGTTTAGACACGGCTATTTAATGATTAAACTCATTTATGGAGAACTTTCATACTTTTGCAGATATGTTTTCAAAGTTGTCTGTAGGGAGATTTGTATGTGGGAAAGTTTTAAGAAGATACTTATGAGCCACATCACAGGAAAGTTGACAGTCGAGGTCAGCTTGTCCATTTGGAAACATAAAAGTGATCTTGATGAAAGGACAATACTTATTTTACGATTCATTCAAAGAGACTAAAAAAGTGTTATTTATCCATTGGTGTAGCTTGATTGACATTTCTTTATGATTCAAACAAACTTCAATGGTACAATCAAGTTTCTTAAAAGCACTTCAGATCTGTTTTCTATAAACTGATCTCATTTATCAGACAAGACACAAGCATTATCTTGCAAAGTGGATATCAAACTAGTTAACTATAATATTAAAATAGTTTGACCATTGTTGAGGCTTGATTCATGTTTCTCTTAACCAATCAAACATTAGTGGTACAATAAAGTTGTCTAGTACTTAAGATCTGTTTTCTATAAACACTTTGCAAAATTTAAATGAGATTGTTTATTACTTCTTTTGCCACAATGTTTTCAAAAGTTGTCTGCTTCAGTTGCATCCAAAGGTCTCTATATTGTGGAAGGGTGTTACAGGTAAAATATAATATCGCATCAAGTCTAATCTGGGACCGCAATGTTTGCCAATCAATTAAGTTAATTTCTGACAATGAAGGGGTTGGACAGTTTTAATTTGATATCCTAATAGCTATCTTAAAAATCGCTTAAACCCCAGTCGCGGCAGGACGGTCATGGTGGAGTGCCCTTGTGTTATAGCCTACTACTGGTTTGTTTTTCCAGCCAGGGATCATGAATAAGTGGACTGTCATTGTGATTTAACTGAAATAATGTTGACAGGGGGCGTAAAACTCAAATAAAATTGAAATAAAATGCTTTAGATTGTTTTGTTTTTTGCTAGAGTGCGGCAGACATTTTGGAAATTTCTGGACGAGAATACGGAAAAGCTTTATAAATGAATGTATAATTATTGAAACTAGTTCATAATATTGGGACGAACGAGAATTTGCTGATCTTGAGCAATGGATAATAATTCAAATTTGATTACATCATTTTCAGGGAACAGAAGAGTATGCTGCTGAAGTGTGCATCTACCACATTGAGTTCTAAGCTTGTATCCCATCAGAAAGAATTCTTCTCAAAGATGGTTGTTGAGGCTGTTTCAATGTTAGACGAGTTACTTCCTCTGAACATGATTGGTATTAAAAAGATCACTGGGGGAGCCTTGGAGGTAAAGAATATAAAGACATTTTATTCTATGATTATCAGAATGTCTGATTATTACAGAATTGTTGTTTATGAACTAGTTTTACTTATCCTTTTCCACCATAAGAAATCTCGAATTTATTCATACATTCTTTTGACATCTTTCCCACATCTTAAGTCAGCTAATCAGACTGTTTGGCTTTTTAGTGTTACAAGTGTGGTATAGTAAAGTGACTTTACCTCAGACCTAGTTTAGAGTTGTTTTAACTTTAGATCTGGTTTAATGAGGTTTGGACTTTCTTGTTCTGTGAGAGTTGTCTCCCTTTAATTGAGGTGGGACTTAGTTATTGGAACAAATATTCATTCCTTCTGGTTACCCTCCTTCTAGAATGTGTTAATTACATATATGGGAGCAGTGTTAAGTGATGTAGGTCTTGTTGACTATTTGTAACGGGACATGTAAAGGTACAACTATAGAGGCTACTGAGTGTCAAATATAGGATGTGCAATTTTGGATTCTTGCTAGAATGCCCACGATCGTGTATCTTTTTTTTCCAAGCCAGGATGACACTCGTTATTTAAGAGTTGACTCTTAAAAATAAGATTTTAGGAATGTATTTAAAGAAAGAATTGGAGTAAAGATCTGAATCTCCTTTGCAGAGAATGTAGTGAGATGATAGTATAAGAGAATGTTGTGATCTATCTATTTTCCGGTACGGGGAAGACACTGCAGTAGGTGTCTCTTGGATAAATAACATGTGCTTTCAAAATAATTCCACTAAAATGATCTTTAGGTGATACTCTTTCAAAGTGGATATATGTAGAACTTTGATTGCTGTGGATTCAGAAAAGGGGTAAAACCTTTTATAATATATAGGACCATTATAGTTTTCATGTTTAAATTTGTTTTTATTGACCCAACTTTTCATACATTTTTCTGATATCTTTTCATACCCACATCTTAAGTCAGCTAATCAGACTGTTTGGCTTTTTAGTGTTACAAGTGTGGTATAGTAAAGTGTCTATACCTCGGACCTAGTTTAGAGTTGTTTTAACTTTAGATATGGTGTAATGAGGTTTAGACTTTCTTGTTCTGTGAGAGTTGTCTCCCTTTAATTGAGTCTAGACTTAGTTATCGGAACAAATATTCATTCCTTCTGGTTACCCTCCTAAAAATGGTGATAACATATAAGGGAGCATGATTTACTGATTTGTGTCTTATTTGTTCTGTGAAAATGGACATATTAAAGTAAGGTGCTACTATAGGGGCTACAGGTCAATTATAGGCTGCACATTTTTGGGATTCTCACTTCAATCATGAATGCCCACTATCATGCCTCTTTGGATAGATTTTGGTTGCTGCAGCATCAGAAAAGGGTGAACATGTTATATGAAATAATTTAACCAATATAGGACCATTATAGTGTCTCATGCTCTCATCTCTTGGATACATAACATACTTTCAAAATAACTACATAAATGATCTTTTAAGGTGGTCTTCTTTCAAGTTGTTCAAATAGTTGATATATGTAGAACTTTGGTTGCTGCGCATTCAGAAAAGGCGTGAAATATTTTATGAATTAAAAGGTTTTTTTCTTAACCCAAATTTGTTCCCATTCACAATCAAAAGACACCTCTTTTTAAGATCACCGAAGGCTCAAGGTGATCTATTCTGATCACTCTGTCGTTCGCATTAACTTTTAGCTTTAAACATCATCTCCTCCTAAACCACAAGACTAATTTTCAACCAAACTTCACAGGAATGTTCCTTCGGTGGTCCTCTTTCAAAATTGTTCAAAGATTTAAATTACATTTAGAACGTTGGTTGCTGCGGCATCAGAAAGGGGGCAAAAGTCCAAACTTTAAATATCTTCTCCTCTGAATCTGTATAATTCCAATATAATTTGGTAGAAGTGTTCCTCGGGTGACCCTCTACAAAAGTTGTTCAAGCCATACCGATTGGTTGAAAAACGTGACAGTCATGGGAAAATGAAAACAATTGAAAAATCCATTTTAATGAAAGTGCTTTTCTGATTTAAAGAAAATTGAATAATAATCTTACTTCAGTGATTCACTCCTTAATTTGTTCAAGCTGTATTGATTGGTTACACAATCATAGCAACCAGGCGTCATCACAAAAGAGGTTAATTGAACTTTTAGCTACAAATGACAACTACCATTCCAGTGGACTAATTTCGACCAAACTTGACAGAAATGTTTTTTTGGTGATCCTCTTTCAAAATTGTTCAAAGATTTAAATTCCAATGAGAACTTTGGTTGCTGCGGCATCAGAAAGGGGGCAAAATGTCCAAACTTTAATAATCTTCTCCTCTGAATCTGCTTGTAAGATTCCAATCTAATTTGGTAGAAATGTTCCTTGGATGACCCTCTACAAAAGTTGTTCAAGCCGTACCAATTGGTTTACAAACATGGCAGTCAGGCAGGATCAAGAAAGGGGCAAAATGACAAAATTTGAAAAAAGCTCGTCTTATTTTAAGAATCTTTTATAAGTATCTTACTTCAGTGATCCTCTACTTAATTTGTCCTAGCCGTATTGATTGGTTACAAAATCATAGCATCCAGGCATCATCACAAAAGGGGTAAATTGTACTTTTAGCTACAAATGCCAACTTCTACCATTCCACGGGTCCAATTTCAAGTTTACTTCACAGGAATGATCCTTTGGTGGTCCTCTTTCATAATTGTTCAAAGATTAAAATTCCATTGAGAACTTTGGTTGCTGTGGCATTAGAAACAGTGTGAAATGTCCAAATTTTAAAAATCTTTTCCTCTGAATCAGCATGTTGATTCCAATATAATTTGGTAGACATGTTCCCCTCTACAAAAGTTGTTCAAGTTATACTGATTAGTTGAAAAACATGGCAGTCGGGCAGCATCAGGAAAGGCACAAAATGACAACTTTATTATTTCTTTCTTATTAAAGTTCTTGTTAGATTTCAAGTTTAACAAATTAACAACTCATAATACATTTCAACTTGTTTATTACGAGATGTTCCAAACACACGGCCAACTCAGGCTGTCTCTCAAATGAATTCAGTGGTTATATATAGACTAAATGTCTTAACTGCCTTAATTATTGGTCAGATGTCCAACTCTATGTACAGGTTAACTATGCCTGTCAAAATGTACAGTGTAGTTACCATGTCACAGAGAAAGCTAGTTGATTACATCTTTACACAAGATACAAATGGCCTTTACTGATAAGCTATTTCTTTAACAGTGTCCACTCCTTGCAGTTTCATTTGCACTCCTTGATCAAATTTTCCCAGATATTTGCAGTTAAATATTTGCTACTAATTTACTATCAATCATGTGAAGGGGTAAAACCTTTATGATATATAGGACCATTATAGTTGTCATGGTTAAATTTGTTTTTATTGACCCAACTTTTCATACATTTTTCTGATACCTTTCCCACATCTTAAGTCAACTGAACAGCTTTTTGAGCTTTTAAGTGTTACAAGTGTGGTATAGTAAAGTGTCTATACCTCAGACCGTGTTTAGAGTTGTTTTAACTTTAGATATGGTTTAATGAGGTTTGGACTTTCTTGTTCTGTGATAGTTGTCTCCCTTTAATTGATGTGAGACTTAGGAATTGGAACAAATATTCATTTCTTCTGGTTACCCTCCATCTAAAATTGTTAATTACATACAAGGGAGCATTATTTACTGATTTGTGTCTTATTATACACCCCGCAAACAAAAGTTTGGGGGGGTATATAGGAATCGCCCTGTCTGTATGTCTGTCCGTATGTCCACATTTCTTGTAAGCACTACTCCTCCTAAACGGCTCAATGGATTTGGTTCAAACTTTACATGAAGGTTACACAACATCATATGTAGATATGCATGAAGGAAAATCATACGCCTCGGATTCTTCCAAGGGGAGATAATTCAACTTAGAGGTAACCTGCGAGGGACTCCTGTGCACATACCTCCACATTTCTTGTAAGCACTACTCCTCCTAAACGGTTCAATGCATTTGGTTCAAACTTTACACGAAGGTTACACATCATATGTAGATATGCATGAAGGAAGATCATACGCCTCGGATTCTTCCAAGGGGAGATAATTCAACTTAGAGGTAACCTGCGAGGGACTCCTGTGCACATACCTCCACATTTCTTGTAAGCACTACTCCTCCTAAACGGTTCAATGCATTTGGTTCAAACTTTACATGAAGGTTACACATCATATGTAGATATGCATGAAGGAAGATCATACGCCTCGGATTCTTCCAAGGGGAGATAATTCAACTTAGAGGTTACCTGCGAGGGACTCCTGTGCACATACCTCCACATTTCTTGTAAGCACTACTCCTCCTAAACGGTTCAATGCATTTGGTTCAAACTTTACATGAAGGTTACACATCATATGTAGATATGCATGAAGGAAGATCATACGCCTCGGATTCTTCCAAGGGCAGATAATTCAACTTAGAGGTTACCTGCGAGGGACTCCTGTGCACATACCTCCACATTTCTTGTAAGCACTACTCCTCCTAAACGGCTCAATGGATTTGGTTCAAACTTTACATGAAGGTTACACATCATATTTAGATTTGCATGTAGGAAGATCATACACCTCAGATTTTTCCAAGGGCAGATAATTCAACTTAGAGGTTACCTGTGAGGGACTCCTGTGCACATACCTCCACATTTCTTGTAAGCACTACTCCTAAACGGCTCAATGGATTTGGTTTACATGAAGGTTACACATCATATGTAGATATGCATGAAGGAAGATCATACGCCTCGGATTGACCTATTTTGCCTTATATGGCTATAGTGAAAACTTACGAAAATGCCAGGCTGATTTTCAAATAATTTTGTAGAATTGTTCCTTGGATGACCCTCCATCAGATTCCTTCAAACCATGTTGATTGGTCTAAAAAGATGGCCGCCAGGGGGGGGGGGGGGGGGGCGGGGCTATTTTGCCTTGTATGGCTATAGTGAAAACTTAAAAAATCTTCTTCTCTGAAAGTGTTGATTGGTTGAAAAACATGGCCACCAGCAGTGATTTATTTACACCTGCGTCCTGGACACACAAATATTTCCGGGGACGCAAACTTTCATTTCATGTGCATCCACGGTACACATAAAAAATCAAGAAGAAAGTCCAATCAATATAGTTATTTTCCGAGTTAAAAACATTTTGACAGGAAGTGAGGGTTATTATTACCCAATGCACCGGTTTTACCCACGCACCGGTCTGTTTTTTTTTATAACATCGATTCTGATTGGATAATGTCACTTCGCTAAACCCATTATATCAATTGTAATTCCTATCATTCGGAATGTAAACACTGTCGCAATTCGGCAGATTTCGGCACCCTTCATCGTATCATATGCATAGGTGACCAAATGAAATTGAATGTGTTGTCTGTAACATGGCTCCCAAAAAAAAAAAAGATGACACAAATCAACAAACGTTGTTGTGTTTCATGAAAAATAGCGAATCTTTGGCATGTACATCGGCGAGTAATGATCCCATATCACCAAAAGCGAGTAAAGTGAGTAAATTTAATAAGGAATGGCAAAAACTTTACAGCTGGCTATCTTACGATGACAGTTGTTTAACTTCAACTCTGCACTGTCCAATTGGAAAAATGCAAAGGACAGACGACTCTATGAACTGAAATTCAAATCATAAAAGGGGAAAATTAAAATGTTCAGAACTGTGTTAACGGCAATGTAGATACTGTTATGGTTAAAAAATATTGTTTATTGTTGAAGATCATAAGTAAATAAATATTTAAACTGTTCAAATTACATTACATTAAATTCAATGATTGAATTTTGCCTAAGACTTATTGATTTTTAGCTCTACTGGCCAAAGGCCAGAAGGGCTTATGTCGTGGCGATGTGTCCGTCGTCCGTGCGTGCGTCCGTGCGTCCGTAAACAATTTCTTGTTAACACGATACAGTCTTCACTTTTGATTGTATCTCAACCAAACTTATACAGTAGTTAGATATCCATGAGAGCTCGGTTCCTTTCGAAAACCAGCCAGATCCGCCCATGCATGACTGGATTATGGCCCTTGAAATGGTCAAAATTGCTATAAAAGAGCTTGTTAACACGATACAGTCTTCACGTTTGATTGTATCTCAACCAAACTTATACAGTAGTTAGATATCCATGAGAGCTCGGTTCCTTTCGAAAACCAGCCAGATCAGCCTATGCATGACTGGATTATGGCCCTTGAAATGGTCAAAATTGCTATAAAAGAGCTTGTTAACACGATACAGTCTTCACTTTTAATTGTATCTCAACCAAACTTATACAGTAGTTAGATATTCATGAGAGCTCGGTTCCTTTCGAAAACCAGCCAGATCCGCCCATGCAAGACTGGATTATGGCCCTTGAAATGGTCAAAATTGCTATAAAAGAGCTTGTTAACACGATACAGTCTTCACTTTTGATTGTATCTCAACTAAACTTTTACAGTAGTTAGATATCTATGAGAGCTCGGTTCCTTTTGAAAACCAGTCAGATCCGCCCATGCAAGACTGGATTATGGCCCTTGAAATGGTCAAAATTGCTATAAAAGAGCTTGTTAACACGATACAGTCTTCACGTTTGATTGTATCTCAACCAAACTTATACAGTAGTTAGATATCCATGAGAGCTCGGTTCCTTTCGAAAACCAGCCAGATCAGCCTATGCATGACTGGATTATGGCCCTTGAAATGGTCAAAATTGCTATAAAAGAGCTTGTTAACACGATACAGTCTTCACTTTTGATTGTATCTCAACCAAACTTATACAGTAGTAAGATATCCATGAGAGCTCGGTTCTTTTCCTAAACCAGCCAGATCCGCCCATGCAAGACTGGATTATGGCCCTTGAAATTGTCCAAATTGCTATAATTGAGCATGTGAACACAATAGAGGCTCCATTTACTATCTGATCTTCACCAAACTTAGATAGTAGTTAAATATTGATGAGAGCTTGGTTCCTTTTGAAAACCATCTAGATCCGCCCATGCAAGACTGGATTATGGCCCATGAAATTGTAAAAATTGCTATAATACAGCTTGTGAACACAAAAGAGCCTCCATTTACTATCCGATCTTCACCATACATACATGCTCTGGATTGAAAATGACCAAAGAACCATACCAGTAGAGCATAGGCCCTCATGGGCCTCTTGTTTGTTAGATGGTTCATTTTAATAAATTCAAAGGTATATATAAATTGTCCTGAAAATTAGGACTCGCACCTTCAATTTTGGGACTCACAGAATTTTAGTTCAGCGAGTCCTGGGACTCACTGGTTGGAATTTGTAAAAAGAAATCTCCAATAGTGTCAATCTCTTATCAGATTCCTTAACCCTTTCCGTCCTACAGACTCTTTTCTGACGGCTTTTTGAATACATAGTGGCAAAAGAAGAAATTGCGCTTTGAGCAATTTCTACTTTTGCCACAATGTTTTCCACTTTTAGTCATAGGTTCTTTTTTTTTAGCTCACCTATGCACGAAGTGCAAGGTGAGCTATTGTGATCACATTATGTCCGGCGTCCGACGTGCATCGTCAACATTTCAGCTTGTTAACACTCTACAGGCTACATTTTGCATCCAATCTTCATGAAAGTGTATCAGAACATTCATCTCCATCAAATCTTGGACAAGTTCGAAACTGGGCCATATGAGGTCAAAAACGAGGTCACTAGGTCAAATTGAAGCGAAATCTTGTTAACACTCTGGAGGCCACATTTTCAACTTGAGCATGTTGAAACTTTATCAGAATGTTTGTCTTGATGATATGTAGGTCAAGTTCGAACATGGGTCATGTCGGGTCAAAAAATAGGTCACTAGGTCAAATTGAATGAAAATCTTGTTAACACTCTATAGAGGCCGCAATTTTTGCTTCAGCAGATTGAAATTTTGTGAGAATGTTTGTCTTAAAAATATCTAGGTCAAGTTCGAATATGGGTCATATCGGGTCAGAAACTAGGTCACTAGGCCAAATTGAAGGGTAATCTTGTTAACACTAGAGGCCACATTTTCAACTTGAGCATGTTGAAATATTGTCAGAATGATTGTCTTAAAGATATCTAGGTCAAGTTTAAATATGGGTCATATTGGGTCAGAAACTAGGTCACTAGGCCAAATTGAAGGAAAATCTTGTTAACTCTGTAGAAGCCGCATGTTTTGCTTCAGCAGCTTGAAATTTGGTCAGAATGTTGAGCTAAATGATATCTAGGTCAAGTTCGAATATGGGTCATGCAGGGTCAAAAACTAGGTCACTAGGCCAAATTGAAGGCAAATCTTGTTAACACTTTGGATGCCGCATTTTTTGCTTAAGCAGCTTGAAATTTGGTCAGACTGTTTGTCTAAATGATATCTAGGCCAAGTTCGAATATGCCGGGTTAAAAACTAGGTCACTAGGCCAAATTGAAGGGTAATCTTGTTAACACTCTGGATACTGCATTTTTAACTTTAGCATGATGAAACTTTATCAGAATGTTTTTCTTGATGATATGTAAGTCAAGTTCGATCAAGGGTCATGTTGGGTCAAAAAATAGGTCACTAGGTCAAATTGAAGGAAAATCTTGTTAACACTCTAAGAGGCCGCAATTTTTGCTTCAGCAGTTTGAAATTTTGTCAGAATGTTGTCTTAAAGATATCTAGGTAGTTCGAATATGGGTCATATTGGGTCAGAAACTAGGTCACTAGGCTAAATTGAAGGAACATCTTGTTAACTCTGTAGAAGACGCATTTTTTGCTACAGCAGCTTGACATTTTATGAGAATGTTTATCTAATTGATATCTAAGCCAAGTTCGAATATGGATCATGTGGGGTCAAAAACTAGGTCACTAGGCCAAATTGAAGGAAAATCTTGTTAACACTTTGGATGCCACATTTTTTGCTTCAGCAGCTTGAAATTTGGTCAGAATGTTTGTCTGAATTATATCTAGGTCAAGTTCGAATATGGGTCATATTGGGTCAGAAACTAGGTCACTAGGCCAAATTGAAGGAACATCTTGTTAACTCTGTAGAAGACACATTTTTTGCTACAGCAGCTTGACATTTTATGAGAATGTTTATCTAAATGATATCTAAGCCAAGATCGAATATGGATCATGTAGGGTCAGAAACAAGGTCAATAAAGGAAAATATTGTTCAAACTCCGGAGGCTGCATTTTTACTTTGAGCAAGTTGAAAATTTGTCAGAATGTTGTCTTGATAATATCTAGTCCATGTTGGAATATGGGTCATATCAGGTAAAAAAATATAGATCACTAGGCCAAATGAAGGAAAATCTTGTTAACACTGTGGAGGTTGCATTCAGAATAATTGTCCTGATGTATTTTGCATTATAGTACATTGTATAATTAAGGTGAGCGATCCAGGGCCATCATGGCCCTCTTGTTAACAAAATATGTTTAAAGCCAAGTTGATTGGTCTGAAACTATGGCCGTCAGGGGGTGGGTCTTATATAGCTAAATTGAAAAGAATAAAAAAAAATCAGGTGAGCGATCTAGGGCCATCATGGCCTTCTTGTTTCTGATATTTTTTCCACATCTTAAGTCAACTGATTAGCGTCTCCGGCTTTTTAGTGCAACAAGTGTGGTTTAGTAAAGTGTCTATACCTCAGACTATGTTTAGAGTTGTTTTAACTTTAGATATGGTTTAATGAGGTTTGGACTTTCTTGTTCTGTGATATTTGTCTCCCTTTAATTGAGGTGAGACTCAGGAATTGGAACAAATATTCATTCCTTCTGGTTACTTAATCTCCTTTTAAATATGTTTATTACATTTATGTCAGCCGCATTTTTTTTATTTTTGTCTTGATGAATCTGTGTAAAGGTGTTTTTTTTGTACATGTACGTCTACATAAGTTAAAATATAGGTATGCAGTGAAAACTTGACTGTATGCAGATGCATTAATCTATTCCCACATACAACAAATCTGAAGCAGATGACTACGAACTACCTTTGTAAATGAAAGTATCCTAGTTGAAAATATTGTGGCAAATGGAGAAATTATTTTGCCATAATGTTTTCAAAAGTTGTCTACTGCATATGTGTCAGAATGCTTCTTCAAGTTGGAATGGGTTAAGACCCCAGATCACAAGAAATCACCGTGCAAATGCAGTCATCCATTGATAACACTGACTGACTTGGCAGGGACACATGGGTTCCTTACTTACTTAGAACATTCTTGTTTTTGTTTCAAATGCGTATTGTAGGTAATTTTGTCAGAAATGAAGTTCGCATAATAAATTAAATAATAATAAAATAGAGCATCAAAGAAAACGATAAAATGATGCATTATAAGAATTATTAGAAAGTGGGGGTTAGTTATAGGGTTTTGCCACCAATATTTTTTTTTAGATACATTGATTTCCTAACGATGTAAAAAGAAAAAATGTAGATTTTAAGTATGGCTGATTAAGTTTAAACACTTGGAATTAAATGTTTAAATTCTTTTGTGTTCTCCAGGATTCCAAACTTGTAGATGGAGTGGCGTTTAAGAAGACTTTTAGCTATGCTGGATTCGAAATGCAGCGCAAAAGTTATGACAAACCCAGAATAGCATTATTAAATGTTGAGCTTGAACTCAAATCTGAGAAAGAAAATGCAGAGATTAGAGTTGATAATGTTAAGGTATGTATGTGTGTAATTGGTTTATTGCGCGGTGCAATGGGCTTACGCATGCGCCGTATTTTAGTAGCAGTTTGTCACTAGACTGGTTCTCGTTTGAGTTTGCAATAGAAGATTAAGATAAGTGTACCAGTCCATTTATATGCGGGTAGTTTTTTAGCTCACCAGAGCACATTTTGCCCTATATGGCTACAGTGAAAAATCTTCTTCTCCGAAAGTGTACGGCTGATTTTCAAATAATTTTGCAGAAATGTTCCTTAAGTGACCCTCTCAGATTCCTTCAAGCCATGTTGATTGGTCGAAAAACATGGCAGCCACAGGGAAGGACGTACCGGCGTTGAGCCAGCTTGGGTCACCCATCCACGCACTAATTGCGATGAACGTAGCTTAACTTTACGAAAAGGTCAACCACTCAACCAACGTCTCTATAAAAGCCGGCTTCAACAGCAAGGCTGTAGAAGTGATTATTTATACCTATACCCGGTTCCCTTTACATTTCTCCCTCTTTTCTCTTGACCCGATGTCACACAACTGAACACAAGCAGTTTACCAGAGCAGAGCCACGTTGCAGGTTCAATCTCTGGTTAGGTCATACCAAAGACCAAAAATTGTAATAGCTACCCTCCTCGGCTCTAAATAATAAATATGTATGAAAATATTTACTTTGCTGTATGTGATAACTGGGATACCTCAAACAAGTAGCTCTTTACATCCTTTTTAACATTTCTAGGCCTCTGCTTTTATGTTGATTTTTTTATTTCAGGATTATCAGGCAATTGTAGATGCCGAGTGGAAGATATTATATGACAAGTTGGATAAAATACATAAAAGTGGGGCTAAAGTTGTTTTATCTAAATTACCCATTGGTGATGTAGCAACCCAGTATTTTGCAGACAGGTAATGGGATTGATCTATTCAAACATTTACTGGATTAGCTAAGTTTTAGACTTCTAAAAAATATTATAATAATCATGATTTTAGACGGACTAAAACTAATTTGGAAAAAAAACCTCAGTGAGTATTGAGTATTTTCTTTTCCCTGAATGTTGTCTGTTAAACCTTTACCTCCTGCAAGATTTTTTAAAACATTGTGCCATAACATATTTTAATCTTAGTGATGACGATGGTGTACAATTTGGGATGGCTGGTTGGTGAGTCGCATCCAGCTAGTTAAATGATGTTACAAGGGTAGACTGTTAGTATCCTATCCAAAGGATATGAATTATGATTAAGAAAATATACATACTCTGGATAATATTTACTGTGACATGGAAACAACATAACTGTAAAGAAAAAGATGTTGAATATGCAAGGTATAACAACATCAAAGACTGTTACACGGTCTCTTTGTGACACTGGCTTGGCAGTGGGACACAGTGATCATTGCCCAACAGTATGTCATGCTTTCTTTCACCTACTGACATATTGGCAGACAACACATTGGTCCTTCAAATGCTTAGTTTTATATGCATATGTAATCGCCATAGAAAAATAAAAAGTTCTTTTCTCTCATGATAGGGACATGTTTTGTGCTGGACGAGTGGTTGATGAAGATTTGAAAAGAACCATGAAAGCATGCGGTGGGTCAATACAGACAACTGTTGGTAATTTAACCAATGATGTTCTTGGAACTTGTCTATTGTTTGAAGAAATCCAGGTTGGAGGGGAAAGGTAAGATCTCGGAATTTATCCCTTATCTGTAATGAAGTTCTTCCTGTTTTCTTAATACAATAAACTAGATACAGGAAAGGATGAATTTATTAATTTTACTTTCTTATATTTTCGAAGGTAGCCTGATGAACACATTTTAAATGTATGCATATGGGTTTGAAAAATGTCTTGTCGAGGTTATCTTTGTGCTTCTCTATAAATATAACAAATATCGATCAAGAAATTTGTCTAGCACTAAGCATTATCTTACATTACGGGCGACTGTAAAATTCACCATTGTTGAGGCTTGATTCATTTTTACTCTGTGAACCAAACAAACATCAATGGTACATAAAAGTTGTTTAGCACTGAAGATCTGTTTTCTATAAACTGATCTCATCTATCAGACAAAACACTAGCATTGTCTTGCATCTATAATGGTATCAAACTACTGTCAACTACACTAGATTCACCAACTATTATAGTTTGTTTCTCCATTGTTGAGGCTTGATTCATGTTTCTCTTTGAACCAATCAAACATCAGTGGTACAATAAAGTTGTCTCACACTCGAGATCTGTTTTCTATAAACTGATCTCATTTAGAAGACAAAACACGAGCATTATCTAACATTGTGGGTACTAACCTCTTGTCGACTGTTACAAATTCTCCATTGTTGAGGCTTGATTTATGCCTCTCTTTATATCAAACATTCATCAATGGTAGAAGAAAGTTGTTGTCAGAATCTGCTGTTGTAGAGTGGTTACAGTTGGGGATTTGGAACAGGGTGACCTAATTTTGATTCCCAGTCGCGGGGTCTTGGTGGTCTAGCTTAGAAATGGTTTGTTTACCCAAGGATCATGAATAAGTAGACTGTTGCAGTGAAAAACTGATTCAATTTTGAAGATGGTATAAAAATTTCATTTAATACAAAATAAGATCATTATCTTGCATTGTGGGTACTAAACTTCAGTGGACTGTTACAATTTCTCCATTGCTTGATTCATTTTGTATTTGAACCAATCAAACATTGATGGCATAATAATGTTGTCTTAGCACAAAAGATCTGTTTTCTATGAATGGGTCTCATTTACTAATATTATTGTCTTACATTGTTAACATTAAACTAGGTTTTACTATTAAACCTGTTCCATTGTTGAGGCTTGATTCATGTTTCTTTGAACCAATCAAACATCAGTGGTATAATAAAGTTGTCTCACACTCAAGATCTGTTTTCTATAAACTGATCTCATTTAGAAGACAAAACACAAGCATTATCTAACATTGTGGGTACTAACCTCTAGTCGACTGTCATAAATTCTTCATTGTTGAGGCTTGATTCATGTTTCTCTTTGAACCAATCAAACATCAGTGGTATAATAAAGTTGTCTCACACTCAAGATCTGTTTCCTATAAACTGATCTCATTTAGAAGACAAAACACAAGCATTATCTAACATTGTGGGTACTAACCTCTAGTCGACTGTCACAAATTCTCCATTGTTGAGGCTTGATTCATGTTTCTCTTTGAACCAATCAAACATCAGTGGTATAATAAAGTTGTCTCACACTCAAGATCTGTTTTCTATAAACTGATCTCATTTAGAAGACAAAACACAAGCATTATCTAACATTGTGGGTACTAACCTCTAGTCGACTGTCATAAATTCTTCATTGTTGAGGCTTGATTCATGTTTCTCTTTGAACCAATCAAACATCAGTGGTATAATAAAGTTGTCTCACACTCAAGATCTGTTTCCTATAAACTGATCTCATTTAGAAGACAAAACACAAGCATTATCTAACATTGTGGGTACTAACCTCTAGTCGACTGTCACAAATTCTCCATTGTTGAGGCTTGATTCATGTTTCTCTTTGAACCAATCAAACATCAGTGGTATAATAAAGTTGTCTCACACTCAAGATCTGTTTTCTATAAACTGATCTCATTTAGAAGACAAAACACAAGCATTATCTAACATTGTGGGTATACTAACCTCTAGTCTGTCACAAATTTTCCATTGTTGAGGCTTGATTCATGTTTCTTTTTGAACCAATCAAACATCAGTGGTATAATAAAGTTGTCTCACACTCAAGATCTGTTTTCTATAAACCGATCTCATTTAGAGGACAAAACACAAGCATTGTCTTGCAAAGTGGATATCAATTATAGTTTGTTTCTCCATTGTTGAGGCTTGATTCATGTTGCTCTCTGAACCATCAAACATCTGTGGTATATTATAGTTGTCTTTGCACAGGAGACATAACCATTAATATCTTACATTGTGGATCTATTTACCATATCCATTGTTGAGGCTTGATTCTTTTTTCTCTTTGAACCAAACAAATATCTGTACAATAAATGTGTCTATTGCTTAAGATCTCTGTGCAACAGATAGTCTTTTCATCATGTTAATTGAGTATTATCAAGCAGAAGATCATCTTTCCATGACATGGTCTCATTTATCAGACAAAACACTAATATGGATTTACATATTGTAAATATATATCCACAAAAAATGTCTAAACAATTTGGAGCTTATTTGCGTTCTATGTATAGAATAAGAAACTGAAACTTATTTAAGTTTTATTAAATCAGGCGAGTGATAACTGATCTGACAGCACAGTGCTCTAGTTCATTTATGGATAGTTTCCATATTTATACCCCATGACAAACAAGTTTGAAGGGATTGGAGTAGCCCCGTGATCGGCGGTTGGTTGGTCCGTTGCAATTTTCCTTGTCCTGAGCATAACTTTAAAACTACTAATTTAATAATACTCAATACAACACAGTGAGAGGTAGTGCGGTGTACAGGAACCATAACTCTATTTTAGCTAAATACCGAGTCATTTTCCTTAGTTACTTTTTTTTTTTTGTCCGCAGAATAACTTGAAAACTATGAGATGGATTTAGTAAAACATTATTCAATACATTATATTTCTTCATAAGAAAGGCTATCAGTGATAACAGTTTAAATAAAGTTTACGGAAGAACCAAGAAGATGAATACATGTAAGTTCAAGCAAAGGAGGTGTGATTGTATTTCTCTGTTGCTCTTTCGTTTATTTCTCTTCATTGGGTCCCTCGGCATAACTTGAATACTATTATTGATTGCTATGAAAGCATGTGCACTGCACAACAATTAAAAAAGCTTTATTTTCTAATTTTAACGAAGACGATCCAAAAATACCAAGCCTAATTGTACCCCCAGATACATAGTATATGGGGGCTATATAGGAGTCACACTTGTTGGTCGGTTGGTCTGTGGACATTTCTTGTGAACACTATTTCTCAGCAACCCTTGGTCAGAATTCAATATAACTTCACAAGAATGATTGATACAAAGCCTTGTTGTGCATATTGTCGGTGTTTTGCACTGGAATTACTTTTAAAGGAGTTGTGGCCCCTTGAATTTCTCATACATATGTATATTGTCAGGCACCAGCTGGGGGTATTCATCACCTTCAGTGATATTTCTAGTTTAAGCCTGATTAGCTTATTGTGCAAAAAAAAAAATCATACATGTTAGTAAATATCTGTAGATAAGCAATAGCTCTGACATTTAAATCCTTTGTTTTTTTTGCAGATACAATTTGTTTACTGGCTGTCCTCAGGCTAAAACATGTACATTATTATTGAGAGGAGGTGCTGAACAGTTTATTGAGGAAACTGAGAGATCTCTACATGATGCCATCATGATTGTAAGGCGGGCTATGAAAAATGATTCAGTTGTTGCAGGTATGTATATTGTCTTGTCCGTCAATTAATATTGCTCTGATAAAAAAAGTATTTGAAAAAATATAAACACTACTAACTCAGTTTACAAGTTTGTACTCTTACCTATTTTGTGTGCAATATCAACTTCGGTGCTCTATTCTTGTCTTACCATTTGTTAGATAAGGTTCCATTCAGATGATATACATATATTAATGCAAATCAAATAAATGTTAAGTCAAAATTAAATTATTTTGTAAATTGCTGTCTGTTGAGAATGATGAAGAAATTTTGAATAAGACATATCAGAATATCTGTATAAAAGAAAAGTTCACTAATTTAAAAAAAATGCACAACGTCTTCAGGATGCAAACAATTACAAGTTTGTCTTCCTACCTATTTTATGTGCAATATCAACTTCAGTGCTCTATTCTTGTCTTACTATTTGTTGGATAAGGTTCCATTCAGATGATATACATATAATAATGCAAATTAAATAGATTTTAAAGCTAGATTATATTATTTTGTAAATTGCTCAATCTGTCGAGGAAGATAATTGAATTTTCTATAAGATATATCAGAATGTCTGTATTTTTATTAGCTCACCTGAGCTTTGCTCAAGGTGAGTTATTGTGATCGCCTTTTGTCCGGCGTCCGTCGTGCGTCAACTTCTTCTCCTCAGTAACCAGTGGGTCAATTTGGATGAAACTTCACAGAAAGCATCCTCTCAATGACCTCACCAGAATTCCTTCAAATTTTTGGGATCCATGCAAAATTCTGGTTTCCATGGCAACGAAACCGAAAAAACTTCAAAATTCTTCTTCTCCCAAACTGGTTGGCAGATTTTTAAATAATTTTGTAGAAATGTTCCTTGGATGACCCTCTATCAGATTCCTTCAAGCCATGTTGATTGGTCGAAAAACATGGCCGCCAGGGGGGGCGGGGCTATTTTGCCTTGTATGGCTATAGTGAAAACTTAAAAAAATCTTCTCCTCCGAAAGTGTCAGGCCGATTTTCAAATAATTTTGTAGAAATGTTCCTTGGGTGACCCTCTATCAGATTCCTTCAAGCCATGTTGATTGGTCGAAAAACATGGCCGCCAGGGGTTCGGGGCTATTTTGCCTTATATGGCTATAGTGCAAACTTAAAAAATCTTCTTCTCCAAAAGTGTCAGGCCGATTTTCAAATAATTTTGTAGAAATGTTCCTTGGGTGATCCTCTATCAGATTCCTTCAAGCCATGTTGATTGGTCAAAAAACATGGCCGCCAGGGGGCGGGGCTATTTTGCCTTTTATGGCTATAGTGAAAACTTAAAAAATCTTCTCCTCCATAAGTGTCAGGCCGATTTTCAAATAATTTTGTAGAAATGTTCCTAGGGTGACCCTCTATCAGATTCCTTCAAGCCAAGTTGATTCGTCGGAAACTATGGCCGCCAGGGGGCGGGGCTTATATAGCTAAAGTGAAAAAAAAAAAAAATCAGGTGAGCGATTCAAGGGCCATCATGGCCCTCTTGTTATCTTTCACATTTATGTTCATAAAAAAATAAACGCACAATGTCTTCCGGATGCAAAAATTTACAAGTTTGTACTCCTACCTATTTTATGTGCAATATCAACTTCAGTGCTCTATTCTTGTCTTACTATTTGTTGGATAAGGTTCCATTCAGATGATACAAAAAGAAATGTCAGAATTTTAATATCTTGATTGTATGTTATGTGAAAATGCATAATGTCTTCAGGATGCAAACAATTACAAGTTTGTATTCCTACCTATTTTGTGTGCAAATATCAACTTCAGTGCTCTATTCTTGTCTTACTATTTGTTGGATAAGGTTCCATTCAGATGATACAAAAAGAAATGTCAGAATTTTAATATCTTGATTGTATGTTATGTGAAAATGCACAATGTCTTCAGGATGCAAACAATTACAAGTTTGTATTCCTACCTATTTTATGTGCAATATCAACTTCAGTGCTCTATTCTTGTCTTACTATTTGTTAGATAAGGTTCCATTCAGATGATACAAAAAGAAATGTCAGAATTTTAATATCTTGATTGTTATGTGAAAATGCACAATGTCTTCAGGATGCAAACAATTACAAGTTTGTATTCCTACCTATTTTGTGTGCAATATCAACTTCAGTGCTCTATTCTTGTCTTACTATTTGTTGGATAAGGTTCCATTCAGATGATACAAAAAGAAATGTCAGAATTTTAATATCTTGATTGTATGTTATGTGAAAATGCACAATGTCTTCAGGATGCAAACAATTACAAGTTTGTATTCCTACCTTTTTTATGTGCAATATCAACTTCAGTGCTCTATTCTTGTCTTACTATTTGTTGGATAAGGTTCCATTCAGATGATATATACATAAATTAAAGCAAGTCAAATCAATTTCAAGTCCAAATTATATTATTTTGTAAATTGCTGTCTGTTGAGAATGATGAAGAAATTTTGAATAAGACATATCAGAATATCTGTATAAAAGAAAAGTTCACTAATTTAAAAAAAATGCACAACGTCTTCAAGATGCAAACAATTACAAGTTTGTCTTCCTACCTATTTTATGTGCAATATCAACTTCAGTGCTTTATTCTTGTCTTACTATTTGTTCGATAACGTTCCATTCAGACATACAGTCAAACCAGTACTACCGACCACCTGGTATAACCGACCCCCTGGTGTAAGCAACCACATTAAACTCCCCCCGATGTTTTTATGCCCCGGCATACGAAGTATGAGGGGCATATAGTTTTCCGGTCTGTTAGTCCGTCCGTTCGTCCGTCCGTTCGTCCGTCTCGCTCAGGTTAAAGTTTTTGGTCAAGTTAGATTTTAGTGAAGTTGATGTACTATCATTATGAAACTTCACACAAATGACAATCAACATATCATTGTTTAAAAAATTGTATCAATTTGAGGTTGGACCAACTGTTCGTCCGTCTGTTCGTCCATTCCATTCTCAGGTTAAAGTTTTTGGTCAAGTTAGATTTTAGTGAACCTGATGTCCTATCATTATGAAACTTCACACAAATGACAATCAACATATCATTGTTTAAAAAATTGTATCAATTTGAGGTTGGACAAACTGTTCGTCCGTCTGTTCGTTTGTCTGTTCGTCCATTCCATTCTCAGGTTAAAGTTTTTGGTCAAGTTAGATTTTAGTGAACCTGATGTCCTATCATTATGAAACTTCACACAAATGACAATCAACATATCATTGTTTAAAAAATTGTATCAATTTGAGGTTGGACCAACTGTTCGTCCGTCCGTTCGTCTGTTCGTCCATTAACAACCGGGGCATCCGTGTTCCATGGACACATTTTCTTGTTTAGTCATAAATTAACCTGCAATAAGCGAGATCCTGCTGTCTGCGACCAACGGACACTAAAACCAACTCCTTTTTAATAAAAATCCACGGTTCAGCGACCTTAAATCTAACAGTCAAATAATTCTAACACAACTGTCGCGTGTAAACCACACAGGTTTAAATTATCGTCAAGCTAAAGGTGTTACATGTAAAATTACCCGAGGTCAAATTCTGCAGACGTGTATTAGAATGGGTAAAAACCGATAATTGCCTTGTTAGCAGTTTGTATTTAATACACTTTAGCTACAGTTATTGTCTTTGTTATGACTCAAATACTGCAGATGTATCACAGTGGTAAAAGCCGATAATTGCAGGTTTATCAGTTTGTACTTAATACACTTTAACGTCAATTATTGACCGTGTTAAATCACCCCGTGGATAGTTTTGGGATTGTTTGTGGATTAATTATGACAATTTTGGTCCGATTTTTTTATCTCTTTAATTGGATCTGTGTTTGTTTTTAGCTCCACTGGCTGAAAGCCAGTCGAGCTTATGTCATGGCGAATTGTCCGTCGTGCGTGCGTAAACTTTTTCCTTTAAACGACTTCTTCTCACTAACCACTTGGCCAATTTGGTTGAAACTTCATAGGAAGCATCCTCTCAATGTCCTCTCTAAAATTCCTTCATTTTTTTTTGATCCATCCATAATTCTGGTTTCCATGGCAACCAAAAGAAAAAAATAGTGAAAACTTAAAAAAATCTTCTTCTCTGAAAGTGTCAGGCCGATTTTCAAATAATTTTGTAGAAATGTTCCTTGGGTGACCCTTTATTAGATTCCTTCAAGAAATGTTGATTGGTCGAAAAACATGGTCGCCAGAGGGCGGGGGGCTTTTTTGCCTTATATGACCATAGTGAAAACTTAAAAAATCTTCTTCTCCGAAAGTTCAGCCGATTTTCAAATAATTTTGTAGAAATGTTCATTGGGTGACCCTCTATCAGATTCCTTCATGTTGATTGGTCGAAAAATATGGCCGCCAGAGGGCGGGGCTATTTTGCTCTATATGACCATAGTGAAAATTTAAAAAATCTTCTTCTCCGAAAGTGTTGAGCAGATTTTCAAATAATGTTGTAGAAATGTTCTTTGGGTGACCCTCTATCAGATTCCTTCAAGCCATGTTGATTGGTTCAAAAATATGGCCGCCATGGGGTGGGGCTATTTTGCCTTATATGGCTATTGTGAAAACTTAAAAAATCTTCTCCTCCGAAAGTGTCAGTCCGATTTTCAAATAATTTTGCAGAAACATTCCTTGGGTGACACTCTACAAGATTCCTTTAAGCCATGGTGGTTGGTAAAAAATATGGCCACTAGGAGGCAGGGCTGTTTGGAGATTTGATTTTTGCCTTATGGCCGTGGAGCGATACTGGCCCTCTTGGGCCTCTTGTTTATTTTGATTGCTGCATCCTGTTACAATGCAATATGTAACGGCGATATATTGAGACTAGGGGCCAAGGATAGCAAAACTAACAGATCAAAAACGGATTTTAACAGATCATTTTGATAGGCAATCGGTTAATTTTGAAAACCCTGAATCTAAATTATATTATTTTGTAAATTGCTCAATCTGTCGAGGAAGATACATAATTTTCTATAAGATTTATATCAGAATGTCTGTATTTTTAGTATTTTTCACATTTTATGTTCATTAAAAAGAAAAAAAAAGCACAATGTCTTCCGGATGCAAAAATGTACAAGTTTGTACTCCTACCTATTTTATGTGCAATATCAACTTCAGTGCTCTTTTCTTGTCTTGCTATTTGTTGGATAAGGTTCCATTCAGATGACAAGTCAAAATTAAATTATTTTGTAAATTGCTGTCTGTTGAGAATGATGAAGACATTTTGAATAAGACATCTCAGAATATCTGTATAAAAGAAAATTTCACTACTTTAAAAAAAAAAAAATGCACAACGTCTTCAGGATGCAAACAATTACAAGTTTGTACTCCTACCTATTTTATGTGCAATATCAACTTCAGTGCTCTATTCTTGTCTTACTATTTGTTGGATAAGGTTCCATTCAGATGATACAAAGAGAAATGTCAGAATTTTAATATCTTGATTGTATGTTTTGTGAAAATGCAAAACGTCTTCAGGATGCAAACAATTACAAGTTTGTACTCAGATGATAACATTTATTTGATTTGCGCATATATTAATGCAAATCAAATAAATGTTAACTCAAAATTAAATTATTTTGTAAATTGCTGTCTGTTGAGAATGAGGAACAAATTTTGAATAAGACATATCGGAATATCTGTATAAAAAAGAAAAGTTCACTAATTTAAAAAATGCACAATGTCTTCAGGATGCAAACAATTACAAGTTTGTACTCCTACCTATTTTATGTGCAATATCAACTTCAGTGCTCTATTCTTGTCTTACTATTTGTTAGATAAGGTTCCATTCAGATGATATATACATAAATTAAAGCAAGTCAAATCAATTTCAAGTCCAAATTATATTATTTTGTAAATTGCTCAGTCTGTTGAGAATGATGAAAAGGTTTTGAGTAAGATATATCACAATAGCTGAATAAATTATTATGTCTCCCCCCATTACATGGGGGTGACATATTGTTTTTGCCCGTTCCGTCCGTCCTTCCGTCTGTCACACTTGTTTCCACTCAATAACTGAAGAACGCTTGGGCGTAGGAACTTCATACTTGGTATGCAGGTTGGTTGGTCATGACCAGTAGCTGACCCCTATTGATTTTGATAACAGAAGGTCAAAGGTCATGGTGACCTTGTGAGGTAAAAAATGGTTTCCGCTCAATAACTGAAGAACGCTTTGGCTGAGGAACTCCATACTTGGTATGCAGGTTGGCCATGCCTAGTAGAAGACCCCTATTGATTTTGAGGTCGGTAAGTCGAGGTGACCATGAGCTTGAAAGGTCAGTGACAATGAGCTGATAAATAGTTTTTGCTTGGGCCCAGGAATTTCATACTTGATGTGCAGGTTGGTCACCACCAGCAAATGACCCCTATTATTTTTATGGTCACTAGGTCAAAGGTCAAGGTCACATCCGTCACACTTGTTTCCGCTCAATAACTTAAGAACGCTTGGGCATAGGATCTTCATACTTGGTATGCAGGTTGGTCATGACCAGTAGATGACTCCTATTGATTTTGATGTCAGAAGGTCAAGGTCATGGTGACCTTGTGAGGTAAAAAATGGTTTCCGCTCAATAACTGAAGAACGCTTGGGCCGAGGAACTCCACACTTGGTATGCAGGTTGGCCATGCCCAGTAGAAGACCCTATTAATTTTGAGGTCAAAGTCAAGGTCAGTGACCTTGAGCTGAAAGGTCAGTGACAATGAGCTGAAACATTGTTTTTGCTTAATAACTGTAGAATGCTTTGGCCATGGAAGTTAATATGTGCAGGTTGGTCACCACCAGTAGATGACCCCTATTGATTTTGAGGTCACTAGCTTAAAGGTCAAGGTTATGGTAACCTTCAGCTGCAAAATGGTTTCCTCTCAATAACTAAAGAATGCTTATGTTGAAGAACTTCATACCTGGTGTGCAGGTTGGTCCTAACCAGTAAATGACCTTTATTGAATTTGTTTGATTTTGAGGTCACAAGGTCAAATTTCGAAGGTCACGGTAACCTTCAGCTGAAAAATGTGTTTTACTCAAGAACGCTTTTACCCAGGAACTTCATACTTGGTGTGCAGCTTGGTCCTAACCTGTAGATGACCCCTATTGATTTTGATGTCGGTAGGTGAAAGGTCAAGGTCGCGGTGACCTTTGGCTGAAAAATGGTTTTCGCTCAATAACTGAAGATTGCTTGGGCCCAGGAACTTCATACTTGGTGTGCAGGTTGGTCACCAGCAACAAATGACCTCTATTGATTTTGAGGTCACTAGGTCAAAGACCAAGGTCATGGTAACCCTCAGCTGAAAAATGGTTTCCGCTCAATAACTGAGGATTGTCACTATTGCTTCATCTCCAGTCCAAAACTAAAAAAAATCATCTCCATCATTTCTTTTCCTCCCCTACGACCACACAAATGGGGAGACAAGCGCTTTTTCAAAAAAGCATAATGTCTTCAGGATGCAAACAATTACAAGTTTGTACTGTTACCTATTTTGTGTGCCATATCAACTTCAGTGCTCTATTCTTGTCTTACTATTTGTTGGATAAGGTTCCTTTCAGATGATACACCATGTAAAGATCTCTTGAAAGTTTTGTCTCCTTGGATATTGTTGGCATTGGCAGGGAGAACAACCTATTTATTTAAGTGAATTGTAAACTTTTAACATGTTCTAGGTGGTGGAGCTATTGAGATGGAGTTGAGTAAATATTTGAGAGATTATTCACGAACCATTGCCGGTAAAGAACAACTTCTAATTGGTGCCCTAGCCAAAGCCTTGGAAATAATCCCCAGACAGCTGTGTGAGAATGCAGGTTTTGATGCCACCAACATACTGAACAAACTTCGACAAAGCCATGCTCAAGGTAATGTTTTGCAGTGTTACAAAAGCTGTCATGTAACCCTTTCCCAAATACACCACATCTGCACCAGAAGACTTGAAAAACATCTAGCATTTCAATATATGCAAGAATAATTATTTAATAAGGTTAAAAGTATTGTGGCAAAAGGTGAAATTCTTCGTGAGCAATTCCTTCTTTAGCCACAATGTTTTCAAAATTCGTCTGTTGGAACATGCATCTATCTTATAAGTGGAAAAGGGTCAAATCCAGATTAAATCACTCTTTAAAACAATGAATGGTTAAAATGATAACAAGCTGTTGGACTCGATAATTAGTTACAGATGTCACTCCACAAAGTGAAATGAGGAGAAATCTTTGCATTAATTTAAAAAAGAAAAAAGCTGATATTTTAGCTCGACTATTCGAAGAATATGAGAGCTTTACTACTCGCCCCGGGGTTGGCGTCCGGTTAAAGTTTTAGGGCAAGTTGGCATTTTCATTCATAATTATTTGTGCTAGGGCTTTCATATTTGGAATATAGTTACATGTTATACCTTTCTTCACATTGAATGCTGAAGATGCCGAGTTTGACCTTCTTTTTGGGGTAAAAAACATGATTTTGTGTGGTTAAAGTTTTAGGGCAAGTTGGAATTTTATTTTATTTTTAGCTCTACTGGCCAAAGGCCAGAAGGGCTTATGTCGTGGCGATTTGTCCGTCGTCCGTAAACAATTTCTTGTTAACACGATAGTCTTCACTTTTGATTGTATCTCAACCAAACTTATACAGTAGTAAGATATATCCATGAGAGCTCGGTTCCTTTCGAAAACCAGCCAGATCCGCCCATGCATGACTGGATTATGGCCCTTGAAATGGTCAAAATTGCTATAAAAGAGCTTGTTAACACGATACAGTCTTCACTTTTGATTGTATCTCAACCAAACTTATACAGTAGTTAGATATCCATGAGAGCTCGGTTCCTTCCGTAAACCAGCCAGATCCGCCTATGCAAGACTGGATTATGGCCCTTGAAATTGTTCAAATTGCTATAATTGAGCATGTGAACACAATAGAGGCTCTATTTACTATCTGATCTTCACCAAACTTAGATAGTAGTTAAATATTGATGAGAGCTTGGTTCCTTTTGAAAACCAGCCAGATCCGGCAAGACTGGATTATGGCCCATGAAATTGTAAAAATTGCTATAATACAGCTTGTGAACACAAAAGAGCCTCCATTTACTATCCGATCTTCACCATACATACATACTCTGGATTGAAAATGACCAAAGAACCATACCAGTAGAGCATAGGCCCTCATGGGCCTCTTGTTTATTTTTTCTCAATAAGTACTTGTGCTACTAGGGCTTTCATATTTGGAATTTAATTACATATAATACCTTTCTTCACATTGGATGCTGAGTATGACCTTTTTGGGTTAAAAACATGATTTTGGGTGGTTAAAGTTTTAGGGAAAGTTGGAATTTTATTTTAATTTTTAGCTCCACTGGCTGAAAGCCAGTCGAGCTTATGTCATGGCGAATTGTGCGTCCGTGCGTGCGTGCTTTAAAGTTTTAGGGCAAGTTGGAATTTTATTTTATTTTTTATTTCTCTCAATAAGTACTTGTGTAGGGCTTTCATATTTGGAATTTAATTACATATAATACCTTTCTTCACATTGGATGCTGAGTATGACCTTTTTGGGTTAAAAAACATGATATTGGGTGGTTAAAGTTTTAGGGAAAGTTGGAATTTTATTTTAATTTTTAGCTCCACTGGCTGAAAGCCAGTCGAGCTTATGTCATGGCGAATTGTCCGTCATGCGTGCGTTAACTTTTTCCTTTAAACGACTTCCTCCCTAACCACTTGGCCAATTTGGTTGAAACTTCATGGGAAGCATCCTCTTAATGTCCTCTACTAAATTCCTTCAAATCTTTTTGATCCATTCGAAATTCTGGTTTCCATGGCAACCGAAAGAAAAAAATAGTGAGAACTTAAAAAATCTTCTTCTCCAAAAGTGTCAGGTCGATTTTCAAATAATTTTGTAGAAATGTTCCTTGGGTGACTCTTTATTAGATTCCTTCAAGAAATGTTGATTGATTGAAAAACATGGCCGCCAGGGGGGCGGGGCTATTTTGCCTTATATTGCAATAGTGAAAACTTAAAAAATCTTCTTCTCCAAAAGTGTTCAGCAGATTTTCAATTTTTTTTGTAGAAATGTTCCTTCGGTGACCCTTTATTAGATTCCTTCAAGAAATGTTGATTGGTTGTAAAACATGGCCGCCAGGGGGCGGGGGGCTATTTTGCCTTATATAGCTATAGTGAAAACTTAAAAAATCTTCTTCTCCGAAAGTGTTCAGCCGATTTTCAAATAATTTTGTAGAAATGTTCATTGGGTGACCCTTTATCAGATTCCTTCAAGCCATGTTGATTGGTCGAAAAATGTGGCAGCCAGAGGGCGGGGCTATTTTGCCTTATATGACCATAGTGAAAACTTAAAAAATCTTCTCCGAAAGTGTTTGGCTGATATTCAAATAATTTTGTAGAAATGTTTCTAGGCTTACCCTCTATCATATTCCTTCAAGCCATGTTGATTGGTTGAAAAATATGGCTGCCAGGGGGTGTGGGGCTATTTTGCCTTATATGGCTATAGTGAAAACTTAAAATATCCTCTCCGAAAGTGTCGGGCCGATTTTCAAATAATTTTGCAGAAACATTCCTTTAAGCCATGGTGGTTGGTAAAAAAAAATAGACACCAGGGGGCAGGGCTGTTTGGAGATTTTTTTTTCGCCTTATGGCCGTGGAGCGATACTGGGCCTCTTGTTAATTTTTCTCAATAAGAACTTGTGCTAGGGCTTTCACATTTGGAATATAGTTACATCTTATACCCTATTTCACATTGAATGCTGAAGATGCTGAGTTTGACCTTCTTTTTTGGGTAAAAAACATGATTTTGGGTGGTTAAAGTTTTAGGGCAAGTTGGAATTTTATTTTAATTTTTAGTTTTTCTCAATAAGTTCTTGTGCTAGGGCTTTCATATTTGGAATATAATTACATATAATACCTTTCTTCACATTGAATGCTGAAGATGCCGAGTTTTACCTTCTTTTTTGGGTAAAAAACATGATTTTGGGTGGTTCAAGTTTTAGGACAAGTTGGAATTTTATTTTAATTTTTAATTTTTCTCAATAAGTACTTGTGCTAGGGGTTTCATATTTGGAATATAATTACATCTAATACCTTTCATTCATGATTTTTAACTTTAATATGGAGTATGGAATATCTATTCAGTTGCTTTTACATATAGAGTATATATGATTTAAAAGTACTTAAGTGCAATATAATGAAATAGTGCTTGATGTGATTAAGAGGCATATAGTCGAGCGCGCTGTCCTCCGACAGCTCTTGTTTTTTAGCCATAGGCTATATTGGCAACAGGAAAAGCTAACAAAAATATAATGGATACAAAATCAGGTAAATGACTCAGATGAAGTTTATAATGGTTTTGAATTTTAGCTGTATTTAAACTGAATGTTTTAAATGATTGCAGGTGGAACATGGTTTGGTGTGGATATTCTAGAGGAAGACATAGCTGACAATTTCAAAGCTTTTGTATGGGAACCCGCAGTAGTGAAGATCAATGCTTTGACAGCTGCCTCGGAAGCCACATGTCTCATTCTGTCTGTTGATGAAACAATAAAAAATCCCCGATCTGGTGGAGAAGGAGGAGCACCTGCTGGCAGAGGACGTGGAAGACCTATGTAGAATATACTGTTTACGATTTCTTTACAATTATTATTTATTTGAGAAACTATTCTTACAAGTGTGCTTAATACAAATACAGTATGATGATATGTTTACATTGTCCTAATGGGCAAAAATCATCATAACTACCCAGGGGATATGAAAGTTAAGATCTTTTAGCTTTAAATCATACTCTGGAACCTCTATGCCTCTGGTCAATGTGTTAGATCTGACATTACAAATTATAATGGATACATGGAACATGTATTGTAACCGAATTTGGATTCTAACTTGTAGCAGACTGTTTATCCTGCCACCCGGCCGGGTAGCTCAGTTGGTAGCGTATCTGACTTGTGATCTGTAGGTCACAGGTTCGATACCCGGTTGAGGCGAACATTCTTTCGGGCGATTTTTCCCATTGCCTCTCACCCGATTTATGTGAGAAAGTAGTCGGTGGCTTCTAAAGAATGTTGTGCAAGTACTGGTGTGGGAAAGCCAGGAAAACATGGGTAGGTGCACTGACCGCCGTGATATGACCAAAGCTGTTGAAAGCGGCGTTAAACTCCAAACAAACAAAACAAAAACTGTTTATCCTGCCCAAAATATTTTTGACAGAAGGTATAGCAAAAAAGTGTTCGATGCTCGAGTCACTTATTTGACCTTTTACATGGACAGATCAAACAAATACTACAACATGGGATGTTTGGAGATATATTAAGCTTTTAGGACCCGACCTTTCTTAGTTTTATGGTCTCCCAAGTTTGTTTATGTCGTTCATCTTTCATTTATACAGGGTGGATATCCTGTCACGTTTAAAAATCATTACTGGTTTATTATTGATGAAGAGTGCTAGATTGAGAAAGTTATGCCTTGAAACAATGAAGCTATTCAAATGCACCCATTTCGATGAGAAAAAGTCATGCTTTGAAACAATGAATCTATTTAAATGCACCCATTTAGCCGAGTCGCCTTGTAAATCTTTACATGTATTATCGGTCGTGTTTGCATTTTCCTGAATGTTTGGTACATTTTGATATAAAATAAATTGTGATATATATTTTCCTTAATTATTTATTAAACCAAGGAACTTAACTTGATTAAGAATAAGAGCTATTGATGGGCACACATCTTGTATGTTTTACATATATATTGTACGTGGAGCATTAGCCAGAGGATGTATTGTTGCCACATCTCAAGTCAACTGATAAGCCCTTTAAGCTTTTTAGTGTTACAAGTGTGGTAGAGTAATCTGTCTTGACCTTTAACCTAATCTGAAGTTGTTTTAACTTAAGATATGGTTTAACGAGGTTACGGCTGTATTGTTCTGCGAGAGTTGTCTGTCTTTTTATTGAGGCTAGACATAGTCTTAGAACAAACATTGTGTTTAAATAGTGTTTTATGCCTCCTTCAACAGTAGTAATTCAGTTATATCAAAGCGTGTTCTGAGTAAAGTGTGCCTTCTTTTCCCTTGTAAACCCGCACGTCCTGGAGGGACGGTTGAAAGTTGGAACAAACAAGCAATTTGACCAGTTATTATAATGCCTCAATTGATACTTTCCAACAATAAAAAATGCTTTTATCTCTTGCATTTATCGATTTTGTCTAGGTGTTTTCAAAGAAACCGCTGAAGATTTTGTTTGCGTGTGGGTACGGGTAAGTGGCTTTTATCATCTTGTAGGAATGGAAGTATGCCCTTCCTAGTCCTACATGATATATCTGTCTATAGACCTTCATAGCGTTGTCTAGACTTGGTATCTAATGGGCCTGTTTTGAAAATTATTATTAAATTACCTGCGGCGTCCAGTATGTTGTCAGCTCAATAACTTTAGAAGCCTTTGTCATCACCAAATTTGGTCAGAATGTGTATTGGGATAATATTTCGGACAAGTTCGATAAATAGCCATATCGCTTTAGTCAATCGAGAGTTGTCGCCCTTTAATTATAGAAATTGCCCAAAATTGGTCTTGTCAGCTCAATAACTTAAGGAACCTTTGTCCAATTATCACCAAATTTGGTCAGAATGTGTATTGGCGTAATATCTCGACAAGTTCGATAACTAGCCATATTGCTCTGGTCGATAGCGAGTTATTGCCCTTTAATTATAGAAATTACCTAAAATTGGTCTTGTCAGCTAAATAACTTGATCCGATCACCAAATTTAGACAATATGTTGATGGGCAGAATATCTTGGTCAGGTTTAGTGACAGTCACTACAAAATTATGTCCCTCGAAATGGCCAAAACTGTACTTAAGTTTGGCTGATGTGTACCAATTATCACTATACTTGGTCTCAAAAAACAGGACAGGCGTATTTTGTGATATTTTGCGCTCTTGTTTGATCTGCAAAGACACGGATCATCATTGATTATCACGACATC
This sequence comes from Serripes groenlandicus, assembly GCA_031761405.1. Taxonomy (NCBI): domain Eukaryota; kingdom Metazoa; phylum Mollusca; class Bivalvia; order Cardiida; family Cardiidae; genus Serripes; species Serripes groenlandicus. The sequence goes on from JASEVX010000009.1 coordinate 40,648,871, forward strand.
TTATCATCGGGATATCCCCAGTCATTCCCAACAGTCTGAACACTACTGGGAAATGATACAACTATTGCATCTCTTCACTCTTATCTGAATCATTACCCATGTCATAGACTTGCGTGGATATGTTAGCAAATTATTATTGAAATAGCATACGTGTATCGGTAACTAGTACGAGGAATGCTGGAATTGAAACTTGAGGTACAAGCATATCGGCTGACTTGTTTATGAATGGTGCTCTGTGAAAACCTAATTATTACAAATGTTGGAAGAGTAGTGTCATGTGAATCTATCTTGATGACACAACCGCTGTTTCTTGAATTCTATGTCTACTTGGCGAACAGCGTAGAGTTGGCTCGACACATAGCGCATCCCTTATGTTACTCGAAGCACTGTATTATTTGTTAATTTGATATTCACGAATTACCGTGTATTTGGGTGGACGGGCAACATAACTGCTTATCTCGCTAGCAATTGTTTACAAATGTACCGCTTGTTAAGCAGACAGCCTTTGAAATAAACTAAATAGTAAAAATGCATTTATTGATAGGATTGCTTGTTATTATCAAATATCTGTGAAAGCTAAATATAACCATTGATGAACATGAGAGGCTAACTGCCGAGATACATGGACATGGATTTATCGATCTCTGAAGTAACACTTGGTAATTTCACTATGTCCATATATTGAATGATATAGAGTTGAACGCAAAATACTGTACACATAGTGTATGGGGGCACCGATATAGCAGTATTTGACACAAATTACTTCCCTTAATTATGCGCATCTGCAAACTGGGTAGTGTTTCTGTTAATCACACATACTGGTTTACAAAACTGAAATATTGTTAAAAGCGAGGTAAATAATCAAAGTGCCAAAGGCACTTTAGAAATCCTATTATGCGGGTCAGACGGATGGACGCACATACACACTTGTGACTATATATGTTGAGCTCGCCAAAAGCAGACGCGACAAAAAGTGATTTCAGACAGTAAGATGGTTATCAATGGGCTACTGAACAACCCTTTCCAACATTCAACAAATTTGAAAAGGAAGAGCTGCTCCTATTGATACATTTATTGCAGCATTATATCCTATAATGTGTTTCCTAGCTGTCTCACACCAGTACAGACTACTCCACAAAACATTCTTTCCAAGCAACTGGCTGCTTTACCACAAAGACTGTTAGACCATGGTGGAAGACGCCTGCCAAATGTCGGAAAGAATGTTGCCCTTGCTAGGTTTCGAACTTACAACCCCTTTATTGTGTTAAGAGTGCTCCAGTTAGAACTGAATTTCACTAATTAAGGAGATATAGCTCTGGAGAAAGTTGACCTGAAAGTGAGTCTGTCTCTGATTTTTTTCTCATATACAGCCACACCTGTGCTGAGGTCAACCTTTGTTTAGCAATACCCTGTCTATAGCAACCAACTTTTTATTTCCCAATTACTCATTTTCTGCACAAATGACCCTGTAATTAACCTTTCCCAAATACAGATGCCTCTGCAGCAGACAACTTTTAAAAACGAGCGATTTCTTCTTTTGCCAAAATGTTTTCAATTCTTTAGAGCTTTTCCGTGTTTTTGCCTGGATACTCCCGAAAGCAGATGTGGGAAAGGGTTAAAGACCACCTGATTAGTCTCTGCTCATGTAAGAATGGAACATGTTAAGTGGAACTTCTCATTCTGACGACAAACCGGTTTATTACTTGTGTAATGTAAGAAGGTTGTATGAGAATTTAGGCACAAGCTAAGTCGCCTGCTTCTTCTACTCGAATGTATGTGCATGATCTTGCAAAATCTAGTGAAGAACTGTTTTTGTTTTGTCTCGTAGTATTAATATCGGTTAATTTCAATTATATATAAACTATTTCAAGAAAACATCTTGGCAACTCTATATTACTTCCGATTGAATAAAAATATTTTCGATTTATCTCCAACTCGTTACAAAATATAACTTTATAGAAGGATTTTACTTTGAAAAGTGTTAAATAAATGTAGAATCAACATATAGAATCTAAGAATAATATAATGAATTGCCTCTCTTTATATCCGACGGTCGGATCTATAGAGAATAAGTCTGGCAAGCTATTTATAGGACATTTTGCATGGCTGGTCAAACGCGCAATGATATGTATTATCTGCCCAAACATGAATAATGCTAATATTTACATCTTTTAACTCGATGTAGATCGTAAGCTCGATACATCTCAAATCAATCCAGTGACAACCAAACGTCGGGTGAACTTGCGGGCACCTGCTTACTACGTCACTCTTCAATTGGAAAATGTCTCGCGCAATAATATTCTGTCAAATGCTAATGTTTACAGTTTTTAACTCGATTACATCTTAGTCCGATAGTTCTTGGTATCAATCTTGTATCAAAATAGCATTGACATTAATATATCTATAGGTGCTACCTATTTACGAAAAAAATACGCAAGATAATTATAGACAAAAATTAAAGAGCATACTTTGGCCATAAAAAAGGATTTATAAGTAATTGACTAGACAATAATAATGTTAATGTCATGTTTCTTGCATTATTAAAACATATTTGGAATTCATATTGATGTTGTCTGTTATTTGAACAGAAAATAATAAAGTAAAGACTTTCAGACAATCAAGGAATACATTTATAATGAACGAGGTTAAAACATGAGGGCCAAGACGATCCTTAATCGATCCCCTGCATTATGGCAAAGAAGCAAATAGATCGGCCCTTTTCTGATGCCACCTGGCGACTGCCTTTTTCAACCAGTCAATATGACTGGAACAAATTGTGTAAGGGGTCACATTTCTGCTAAACCGTTTCCCTATTAGAGACGGTTTCTGAGGCCTATGCAACAGACGATTTAGGAAAAAGATTGTCGCCACAAGAACAATTGATTCTTATGGGAAAGTTATCCTTTTGCCACAATGTTTGATAAATAATTATACTTTGAATGAGTGAGTCAATAGCTCATGTATAGGAATTTGGGGTCTTTCATGTTGATACCACTTTTTTGCGGGAAACGACGTCGCTCCATTTTGGCTACGATACAGTCAAAATTTAGTTTCGGGCATAGAAGGCTAATGCTGTCTTTTTTTTAACGAACGGGAAAACATATTTCTTACAGATTTCCATTTATTTTTAACTTTTCGTACAAATGTTAATTGCCACATAACACAGCACTTAAATGATCTTAAATATCGATTTAAAAAAAAATGATTAAAAAGACGACAATAATTTTCAATCCGTGTTTTTCTGCTCATTTTATACATACCCAAAATATCGACTTAAAAAAAAAAAAAAAAAAAAGCCGACAATAATTTTCAATCTGTGTTTTACGTCTGCTTTTTATACATATCAAAAATGGCGGCCCCCATGGATTTTTCCAGTTTCATTTCAGAATTGAAAAAAAAAAAAAAAAAAAAAATCTCACACCTGTTAACTATAAGCGAAAAAACCCATTATGGGGTTTTTCGTATTATTGTTAAAGTGGCACTTCTATCCAGAGGTAAGAAAACTCATGTAAAAAAAGTTCAAATCGATTTTTTTAAAAGTAAGAAGCTGAATGGGTTTGGGATTAACCACAAACATGTTACCCAAGAGCCCACACTCGCAAATTAATTTGTTTAAAAGTAAGAAGCTGAATGGGTTTGGGATTAACCACAAACTATACTTTTCTCCAATATTTCAGGATTTTAAAAGAGAGCATATGCTTCCCCGGGAATTTTTTCACCTCTATATGGTGACTTCTTGGAGCATTTCAGTAGCAAAATATGACTGATCTTGATGGTGAAATAAATGTATTTTCTAGGAAATTTTGAGACGGTAAAATGTGTTGCATTTGTCATTTTTCGTCAAATCTATCAACTCGGATCGGTTGTTTTATACTTACGCCTACCCCATGTCAAGTTTTTATTACAGATTTGAACTTTTTAAAATTTGAGTACTGTAGACAATGTGTACGCAGCTGCGTACAGTCAGCTACGCGCCTGCTACCGAGCAAGGAAAAACAACTTTATTTAAATAATTAAAATATGAAGGCTTTCTCATACTACAGTCTAATTAGAATCAAACATGTCCTCATAAAGGTTTATAAGGGAAAACAATTGTTATTTTACTTATTTTTTAGCTCTACTGGCCAAAGGCCAGAAGGGCTTATGTCGTGGCGATTTGTCCGTCCGTCCGTAAACAATTTCTTGTTAACACGATAGTCTTCACTTTTGATTGTATCTCAACTAAACTTATACAGTAGTTAGATATCCATGAGAGCTCGGTTCCTTTCGAAAACCAGCCAGATCCGCCCATGCATGACTGGATTGCTATAAAAGAGCTTGTTAACACGATACAGTCTTCTTTTTTGATTGTATCTCAACCAAACTTATACAGTAGTTAGATATCCATGAGAGCTCGGTTCCTTTCGAAAACCAGCCAGATCCGCCCATGCATGACTGGATTATGGCCCTTGAAATTGTAAAAATTGCTATAAAAGAGCTTGTTAACACGATACAGTGTTCACTTTTGATTGTATCTCAACCAAACTGATACAGTAGTTAGATATCCATGAGAGCTCAGTTCCTTTCGTAAACCAGCCAGATCCGCCCATGCAAGACTGGATTATGGCCCTTGAAATTGTCTAAATTGCTATAATTGAGCATGTGAACACAACAGAGGCTCCATTTACTATCTGATCTTCACCAAACTTAGATAGTAGTTAAATATTGATGAGAGCTTGGTTCCTTTTGAAAATCAGCCAGATCCGCCCATGCAAGACTGGATTATGGTCCATGAAATTGTAAAAATTGCTATAATACAGCTTGTGAACACAAAAGAGCCTCTATTTACTATCCGATCTTCACCATACATACATGCTCTGGATTGAAAATGACCAAAGAACCATACCAGTAGAGCATAGGCCCTCATGGGCCTCTTGTTTTATGACGTACTGCCGAAATCTCCCTATATATTGTTCTTCTTGTGCCATAGTACAGTGGCTATTGTTACCACAATTGCCACAAAAATTAAATGTGGCGGTGTAGGATTGGGTGCTTCTCCCAGCATTTTCAATTGAAATCGGCCCTGCAAATATTGGTAGCGAGTCGTTCCTCTGTATCACTGAGTATACGGATAGCGCTATTTCTACTCTTGGCAATGCATGGTGTAGAGCAGAATCCCGGGCCGGGAGCTAATAACCGCGGTGTAGATGGACGTGGTGGTAAAACCAGAGTTCTCCTATTGTCCCAAATGAACCCGATATATTTTCTCAACCGTCTGATGCGCATTGTTAATGAGCAGTCATCTCTTAATGCATGGCTTAGAAACTCGCAGAACCCTATTTCTTCACAATGTCCTTCCGCGTGTCATACTAGTAATTCCTCAATTGCTAGCAGTATGGACATATAAAGTGATTAATTAGGCTCAGTACTAGTTCATGATGTTACGGTTACAACTAAAAACTTATCGATGAACATACTTCTTGATGTTCAAAAAAACTCAAAATTTAAATAAACTGGATAAATCGGTTCGTGACCTTAAAAAGTTACAAGAACAAAACGTGAAACTTGCTAAAACAGTAAATACCTTAGCAGCAAATATGTCCGAGTTAGAATTCAGTACGAATGAAAACTCGACGTCAAAATGTAAAGTTCTATGACATAGAGGAGGCAGATAATGAGACGTGGGGACAGTCTGAGGAATAGGTTAGACAATATATTAGAACGGAACTTAAGATTGATGACTTCAAACATAAGTGCCAGGGAAATATAAACCAAGGCCAGTTATTGTAAAATTCTCCTTTTTATAAGGACAAAGATTAACCGTTGCCGTGAATTACGCAAATCCGTGCGGGAAGCACGCCCGATGGATAATGTTCACGGTGCAGGCGGCGCTGAACCGATCAGTGGAATACGTATACACGTTAGTGGGGTCTTCCCGGACCGAGTCAGGAAAACTAGATCCGCTTTGATCCCTTTCCTTAAGCAGTCTATTGATAGTGGTAAAAATGCGTACCTGCGCTTTGATAAACTGGTTGTCAATGGTTATTCGTATATCTACGATGAAACGAGAGAACATCCAGTGCCAGAAGCATCTAAATAGGGTGTTGGCCGAAGCCCCAGTGTTATGAATTGTTACCAGACTCAAGTAATGTTAACTCTCCTGAAATCGGTTAATTTATCCAGGGATATGAAACGCATCGATAAGTTCCGTTATCATCGCCTCGCTATAAGAAAAGCGGACATTATCCACTTCGTAAATTCTTTTTCGATGTGCTGTTTTATTAAAAATCATTAGTTTAAATAGGAATAACCAAGAATGTAAGTACATTACATAATTTCGATCTTTATTTCTTAAATTTACATTAATTTTGAGCTTGTATTTAAACAAAAAATGATAGTTATTGCAATAAGTTTCTGAAATCGATTTTTTTCACAAAATTGTGGTCAAAAAAGTCAAAACGACGAATACAGGCTCTACATAGGACCATTTTGTGTTCTATATTGCCGTTATAAACACATTTCAATGTTATATTATAAATGTTGATTGATCAAGCTTTGTTTTAATCATTTGAGTATACCTGATGGTTGCCGAGAATTATCTAGAATTGTTTGTGAAAAAATGCCATGAATTTTAATAAGGATCACGGCCATTTGCCATATGACGAATCGGGGCTATGCAAAACATCATTTTCTGTTCAATGTTGCCTTTATAAATAGATTATAAATGTTAAATGATCAATCTTGGTTTAAATTAGTTTTACAAACATGTTGTATGCAAGGAAGAATCTAATGTTGGAGAAAAAAGGCGATGAAATTTAACAAAATTATGGTCAAAACGAAGAATACAGGCTCTACATAGGACCGTTTTTTGTTCTATATTGCCGTTATAAACACATTTAAATGTTATATTATAAATGTTGAATGATTAATCTTTGTTTTAATCATTTGATTATACCTGATGGTTGCCGAGAATTATCTAGAATTGTTTGTGAAAAAATGCGATGAATTTTAAAAAAGATCACGGCCATTTGCCAAATGACGAATCGGGGCTATGCAAAACATCATTTTCTGTTCAATGTTGCCTTTATAAATACATTTAAACGTCAGATTATGAATGTTAAATGATCAATCTTGGTTTAAATTAGTTTTACAAACATATAAGGAAGAATCTAATATTGTTGGAGAAAAAATGCGATGAAATTTAACAAAATTGTGGTAAAAAAAGTCTAAACGAAGAATACAGGCTATACATAGGACCGTTTTGTGTTCTATATTGCCGTTATAAACACATTTAAAAGTTATATTATATATTCAGTTTCACTTCAATTTATGTCAAAGAAGTGTTTGTGTATGTTCCCAGCTCCAGGAAGTTAGAAGAGCTAAATCAAGTTCGTCAATTCGTCAACACGTCAATTTTGTTGACGAATTGACGAACAAAATATTTTTCTAAAAAAATTATTTCTTTTTTTTAGAAGCTGAATCTGAACGTATTCAAAAGAGCTTCATCAAGTTCGTCAATTCGTTGTCATTTGATAACATACAATGAGCCCTGATGTTTGCAACGTATAAAACGCACCAAAATAAATGTTGACAAATATCACAGCACATTCTTTGTTCAGTTGAAAAGATAAATACATGTACCTAGGTTTTAGTTGAGATGGCTTTCTGTAAGAGGTAAATGTAATCTGGGGCTAGTCCACGCATGAAATTATCATATATACACTCATGAATACTGGTGAACGGAAGATAACTGAATATATTATATGAAAATCGGTCTTGATTTTGGACTTCGACATATACAGGTTCTTGTTGATGACATTCTGCATTGGAAAACATATTTTGAGGCGCACTCACGTATGGAATTATCACATACACACGAACTGGTGAACAGACCCGTAAAGCAAACCATGCATGAAAATGAGCCCTAATGTTTTTCAAGAAATAATATGTTGACAAACATCCCAGCATATTCTTCTTCAGTTGAATCTCTTTATACACAGGTTCTAACTAATAGCTTTCTGCATAGTGTGTCGATTAGAAAGGGACTGCACAGCAAAACGTTTGTTTTTATTACGTCTTAGTTTGTTTAAGAATGGGTGTTCCGATTTCGCGATTTTCCTAGTAGATATTTTTGGAAACATTGTATTAATACAAAGGTTCGTAACTACTATATAGAAGAATGGACTGTTAGAACGTCTTCGGGACAGTTTGTCTTATACAGAAAACTACAGTATCAGTTCTCTGCTAATCCAGTGTGGGACTACGCTAAACGTAATCCGAATATGCTACGTGCTTGTCTTTCTATCGCCAAAATAATTGCATACACGGCATGCACTGATTTCTCCCATTGCTCACGGTGTGGAAATAGTGATATCAAAAACAAGTTTGACTGAGCATATTCTGATTAACTGTTTTTATGTATTCCTTTCAACAAATTTGGTACTAGTACTTTCAATATGCTAGATTCTTTGAATGGTAAGGAGTATGTTGAAGCTCTATTCGGTTTGAATCCGAACTTGAACAGCGTACTGCTTAAAAAAGTCTCTCTCTCTCTCTCCCTCCCTCCCTCCCTCTCCCTCTCCCTCTCCCTCTCCCCCCCCCTCTCTCTCTCTCTCTCTCTCTCTCTCTCTCTCTCTGGAAAGGCAGTCAAACTAAAAACTTTCCTTTTCTATTTGTCGACTACATTATTTTACAGTCTTTCAAGGAAATTGGTTTTTGTGTTTGTCAATTTCACATCGTATGTTGTACGGACCTAGCAGACTAAATACCTTATCTGTACGTGTTCTACAGTACAGTGCAAAAGAGTAATTTGGTTGCAATACAATCAGCAAGCAAAGTTACAAAGGGATGTTGCGGCATGGATTAAGCTCGCTGAGGTATATTGTACTAACAATATAAAGAAAGGAGCAATCCAAAATATAATAAACAAGGGATTGTCTCTCCAGTTTCTACTAGATTCTTCATCACAAGAGTTAGTTTTAATCATAGGACTCAGAAAACACAATCATATTTTTGTTCATCAATTCGTCAACAAAATTGACGAGTTGACGTATTGGCGAATCTCTTCTGAATGACTGATGGCCTTTAAATTTGAAATAGGGCCTAATTTGCATTCAATACGACCAGATACTTATCTAAAGGAAAGAAATAAAGTTTTCAGAAAAATCAGAATTGATTCATGACATTTCCTTTTCGGTTTTTGGTAAATCATACCGGTATAATAATCTCATTCCTATACCAGTAATACCAAGCATAATGCTGGGTTTGATAATAATTGTAAAAACGCTAAACGTGATTTTTTTAAATGTAAAAGATTGTTTAAAACTAATCCTACTGTTAACAGTAGACATGATTTTTTACGCAGCAGAAACCAATATGCATCTACTAAGAAAAAAGCAAAATATAAACACAATGTAAAACAGGGTAATATTTTCTCTTCTATATGTAAAACAAATCCGAAAAAGTTTTAGAAACATGTTAAATCAAAGCGCTGAAGGCACTCCATTTGTTTGGGTACATAAAACTGTTCAAACATTTGCCTTTGCATAGATGTGTGATTTATAAACTATGCATTGTTTATAAATATTACAACTTCGGGTAAAAGAATAAATGACGCATCCGTTAAAATTAAATGCCATTTTAGTTGTCTATAAAAATAAATCATGAGACATACATGTGAATATTATATTTAATTTCCTAGTTTCAAAAGACATGTAAAACAAATGGATAACCATTATGGCCCCGACTCACTCATCTAAGTATTTACCAATTTTTGTTACAAAAAAAAATCACAATTGACCAAGGGTTTTCTAAAATCTTACTCAAAAGCTTCCTGCTTAACAAGAGATTTTTCAAATTTTCACTATAGCCATATAAGGCCAAATAGCCCTCCCCCTGGCGGCCATGTTTTTCGACCAATCAACATGGCTTGGAGGAATCTGATAGATGGTCTCCCAATGAACATTTCTACAAAATTATTTGAAAATCGGCCTGACACTTTTGGAGGAGAAGATTTTTTTTAGTTAACACTATAGCCATATAAGGCAAAAAAGCCCCGCTCCCTGGCGGCCAAGGAACACTTCTTTAAAATAATTTGAAAATCTGCCAACCAGTTTGGTATAAGAAGAATTTTTAAAGTTTTTTTTATTTTCATTGCCATGGAAACCATAATTCTGCATAAATCACAAACATTTGAAGGAATTCTGGTGAGGTCAATGAGAGGATGCTTTCTGTGAAGTTTCATCCCAATTGACCCACTCGTTACTGAGGAGAAGATGTTGACGGACGACAGACGCCGGACAAAAGGAGATCACAATAACTAACTTTTAGCACTTCGTGCTCAGGTGAGCTATAAAAGAAACATCTATCCAAATGAAAGAGTAATTGAAATCATGTAGAAAATATTGTGGAAAAAGGCAGTACTAATATTTATATGAGCACTTTAAAAGAAACATGTTTCAGACTTCAGAGGCTTTTGAATTCATTTGCATTATAAAAGGATTAAATGCTCCAGAGAAAACCAATACCTGTGCCGTCCGAATTTTACTCTACAGTATACACCTAAGCTGGCCGCTGTTTCCTTTAAAGGGTGTTTAAGCTTGCCAAATCAATTAGGATGCGTGACCATACACTGTTAATTACCATTGTGTACGATTGTCATTCCAAACAAATTATAAATGTAACCCCTTTTCCCAATAAACCTATCATATACATGTATGTATTTGTAACTTGCCGGGATGTCTCGATACCGTCATGGTACAATGTGATATATGCACAAATTGGTTTCACAAATCTTGTGTTAATGCACCTGTGGATATTTCGACAACAGATGCGGACTTTAATTGTAACTTTTGTTAATTATTTGGCTATTATAATGATAAGATATGTGATTAAATTGGCAACATTTAAGTTTTTTACTTATAACAGCCTTCAAATACAAATTTGGTTTATACGACGGTAAAGAAAGGTTATGGGAATTAAGAAATTGTTTAAATAAGCAAATTTTCCTTTTCCCACAATGTTTTCAATATATGTTGCTTTTTACTGTTTACACAGCAAGAAAAAAACATTTAACTTATTTGTTATAGATTAGTATTATAGTTGTATATATATATAATTACTAGAAACAAATTAAGATTAAAAGTGTTGTATATATATATATACTTATTGTTTATTTGTTATTTAAATTGTTCTGCCCCTTCCAAGTACCCTACAGAATAGAATGTTGCATGGATCATTTGCCTCGTAGTATGGCACATGGAAAACTGTTGAAAGTTACAAAGTAGAAACTGAAGAGGCCCAACAATAACTAGAACTCATGACCATTCAATCGATTGTAAAGGAGAGGATATAGTTGAAGCAAAACCTATGGATAGTTACTAGCAACCTATTCTATTCTTGCAATGTTTTCAAATTTCGTCCGCTGCAGATGCGTCAAAAGACATTTACTTGTCGGAAAATCAATCCACCAATTCTCTTTATTGATATCTATAGATATGATATAAAGAGGAAAGTCGTTAACACACTTTACAAAGAGATTCCATTTCAGCATGATCTCGATTTTTGGTTTAATCTATATCACTGATAAAAGCAATCAAACACATTATATATTTACAAAGAAAACCCCGGATATGATCATATGTAACAAATTATACACATTTGCCCATCTTTAATTAAACATTTTTTACAACAAATCATAGCGTCCGCAGATTTGCTCTATATTCTATTGCGTCCGCATTTTCCCTCTATATTGCATTTGTCCGCATTTTCCCTCTATAATGTATTTGTCCGCACATCGCGTCCGCACTTTAGACCCTCCCCCCATACCGTTGTATTTATAAATAGAATTCGACGATCACGATTTCTCTGCAAATGGGTTACTCTCATTTTAAATGCATTTTATGACGCACATATTTGTTTTTTTAATTCTTTATACTATATTTATATGGCCGACAAGGCACAAAGAAAATATTTTCAATTCTGTTTTTATCTACATTTGCAATGCGTGATTGAAAATTCAAATACCGTATCTGGAGCTTAAATCGGAAATAGTTCTCCCTGTAGCAGTTCACTCATTGAGATTTATAAATCTCTCCGCGTTCATGTTTTAAAATACAATGTTTCATTTTATTTCGTAATTCTCTTTGAATATAAGAACCACATAAGAAAACAAAGACTATATAAATATATCATTATTTCAAAAATCGTGATACATTTGAAAAGTAAGAGCAAGTATTGAGTACTACTTTCACGCGTATGAAATTTAGGAACTTTTCCATAAGACGTATGGCTTCAGAATTGCAGCTACTAAATTTGTTTGTTCCAAACAAAAAAAAACTGTAAAAACGCTAAACGTGATTTTTTTAAATGTAAAAGATTGTTTAAAACTAATCCTACTGTTAACAGTAGACATGATTTTTTACGCAGCAGAAACCAATATGCATCTACTAAGAAAAAAGCAAAATATAAACACAATGTAAAACAGGGTAATATTTTCTCTTCTATATGTAAAACAAATCCGAAAAAGTTTTGGAAACATGTTAAAAAACTTCGAAATAGCAAATCATCTACATCAGGTCCAACCGCAGAGGATTTTGTAAAGTATTTTAGCGAAATGAATTTAAATGAGGGCGTCTCTTCTTGTGATGATAATTCGTCTGATTTTGAAATAAACATAGATCTTTTAGATAAACCATTTGACCAAACAGAGATTATGAATACCATTAAGCATCTTGCGCGTAATAAGAGTAGTGAATACGATAAAATTGTTCCAGATTTTTTTATAGATGCAAATGAATTTATTTCACCTTTTTTAGTAACCATATTTAACCATATCTATGAAAGCGGAGAATATCCAGAATTATGGACGAAAGGAATAATAGTTCCAATTTACAAAAAGGGAGACTCGGATGACCCTTCTAACTATAGGGGAATAACATTACTATGTGCTCTCGGTAAAATATATTGTATGCAATGAAGAATCTAATATTGTCAGAGAAAAAATGATAAAAAATGCGAAGAAATTTAACAAAATTGTGGTCAATAAAGTCAAAACGAAGAATATAGGCTATGTGGGGGACCGCCATGTGTTCTATATTGCCGTTATAAACACATTTCAATGTTATATTATAAAAGATCATTGGTCAAACTTTGTTCTAATTATTTTAATATAGCTGATGTTTGACGGAAATTTTCTAGAATTGTTTGTGAAAATGCGTGAAAAATTAGATGAATTTTAAAAAAGATGACGGCCATTTTGTCAAAATAACAAATAGGGGCTATGCAAAACATCAATTACTGTTAAATATTGCTGTTATAAACACATTCAAAGGTCAGATTGTAAATGTTAAATGATCAATCTTGGTTTAAATTATTTTTACAAACCTGTTTGTATTCAATGGAGAATCTAATATTGTCTGAGAAAAAATGCGATGAAATTTAAAAAAAAATGGCGGACATTTAGAAAAATAACGAATCGGGTTTATACAAAACATGATTTGCGGTTCTATATTGCCAATATATATACATTTAAAGGTCCGATTGATAATGTTGAATGATCAATGTTGGTTTAAATTATTTTCACAAACCTGTTGTATGCCGAGATTCACCTAGAATTGTTTGAGAAAAGCTGAGAAAAACGCGATAAATTTTAACAAAAGGCGACCAATTAGTGAAAATTATGGGTACTTCTTTATTACCTAGATTTGTGTGTAACTTTCCAACAATTAATTCATGATATAAGGTTTTTAATCAATGAAATATATCCCTGTTTTAACAATGAAGGCAAAGTGTATAATCATTATTCAATGTTAATTTATTTCAGAATGGGCAAACTTCATGGCAGCAGAAGGGGACGAATTGGCAGGAGGCCTAAGAAAACGAAAAACAAATGCACTCCTTTAGCAAAGAAACCTAGGAAATAATTATATGATATACAGTATAATATTAAAACATTGGTACATGTACATGAATGAATGTATATACGTAACATGTATTAAAACATTGGTATATGAATGAACGTGAAAGTTAACCCTTTCTCACATAAAACAAATCTGCAGTAGACGACCTAGAACATCATAGACAAAATATTAAAGAACAAGTTTTGGATAAAGTTAAAAACATTGTGACAAAAGGAGCCATTATGAACAATTTCTCCTTTTGTTGTACTGTTTTCAAAAGTCGTCTGCTGCATCCAAAAATGATTGTCAAGATTCTTGAGCATTTTTTTTCCTTTAAAAAAATGGTTTGCCCTTTTTTATTAAATCATAATTAGCCCATTTCCCTGTATGAACAATGAAAGGGTTATAAAACCAATTAATTAGTATGTAACCAACACATATGGAACACGACAGGAAATGATTGCATAATGTTACATAACATAAGTCACCCTGCCATCTGGTCAGTGTGATATTATAGACCTCTTTAGATTGTTTTGGGCCACCTCAATCAAGAGATAATCTCATGTTTTCATTAACAATCTGTTTTTCCATCAAACGATTTTTAGCTCGACTATTCGAAGAATATGAGAGCTTTACTCAGCGTCGGCGTCTCCGTCGGCGTCCGGTTAAAGTTTTAGGGCAAGTTGGGATTTTCATTCATAAGTATTTGTGCTAGGGCTTTCATATTTGGAATATAGTTACATCTTATACCTTTCTTCACATTGAATGCTAAAGATGCTGAGTGTGACCTTCCTTTTGGGAAAAAAAACATGATTTTCGGGGGTTAAAGTTTTAGGGCAAGTTGGATTTTATTTTTTTTATTTTTTTTTTCTCAATAAATACTTGTGCTAGGGCTTTCATATTTGGAATATAATTACATCTAATACCTTTCTTCATATTGTATGCTGAAGATTCTGAGTTTTACCTTCTTTTTGGGATAAAAGACATGATTTTGGGTGGTTAAAGTTTTAGGGCAAGTTGGCATTTTCATTTAATTTTTTAATTTTTCTCTATAAGAATTTGTGCTAGGGCTTTAATATTTAGAATATAGTTACATCTTATACCTTTCTTCACATTGAATGCTGAAGATGCTGAGTGTGACCTTCTTTTTGGGGTAAAAAATCATGATTTTCGGTGGTTAAAGTTTTGGGGCAAGTAGGATTTTATTTTATTTTTTTAACTTTTTCTGAATAAGTACTTGTGCTAGGGCTTTCATATTTGGAAAATAATTACATTTAATACATTTCTTCATATTATTTGCTGAAGATGCTGAGTGTGACCTTCTGTTTGCGGTAAAACACATGCTTTTTGGTGGTTAAAGTTTTAGGGCAAGTTGGCTTTTTCATTTAATTTTCTAATTTTTCTAAGTAAGTACTTGTGTTAGGGCTTCCATATTTGGAATATAATTGCATGTTATGCCTTTCTTCACATTGTATGTTGAAGATGCTGAGTGTGACTTTTAGGGGGTAAAAAACTTTAGATAAATTCTTAATTTTTGGTTACATTTCTTTCTAATTGTGATCATTTATTTATCAAATATAATTCTTCAACATGTCAAACGGGTTTTGCATGGTGTCAAACATTAGGAAAACCTTTTTTTAAGGTTTTGCTAATTTTGGACTCGGTCAGTTTTAACATTTGTGTTTAGCTCAACGTTAAAGTTACATCATTCAAATCACTTCATACTTCACATATTTGTTAAGGACCATCGTACAATTAGGTTAGATAACTCCATTGTATCCTAAATATGGAGTAATGGCCCTTGATTGACTTAGGAAATTTTATTTTTAAATTATATTTAAATGTATGTATATCTATTCACTTGCTTTTACATATAGAGTATATAATATGATTTAATAGTACTTAAGTGCAAATATAATGAAATAGTGCTTTATGTGAATAAGCGGCATGTAGTCGAGCGCGCTGTCCTCCGACAGCTCTTGTTTAATTACCAGTTATTGTTTTTATTTTGAAAAGATTAAAATACCAATTGACTAACACTTCTTGATAAAAGAATAAATTATTTTACACACATTTGAATCTTTTGTCCAAACCACTATTTCCCCTGGTCAAACTTCATTAATATATATATATATATATATATATATATTTAAGACATTTATTAAGTAAAATAACATTATATTGATATAATAAATCCAACATCAGCCTGTATACCTATACATACTGATTTTTATCTGCATTTCGCTCCAGATATCCATACAATGTCAAAATTTATAATAAAACAAAAGGTTGAAAGAGTCTGCTTAAGAGTTGAACCTTTCCATAATACAGACGCTTTCTGATATTTCTTAAGCAGACAACTTTTTTGAAACCATTGCAGCAAAAGTAGAAATTACTTCTAATGACTAGTTTCGTACTTTGTCTGTTCAACCATCATATATATATAGTCTGAGAGATCATGTCCTGCACTTTGCATATATTATTTCCTTTTAATATAGTGTCCTTGAACGTTGAACACATCTATGATTTTTCATTATGAGCAATGTTTCCATTTGCCACAATTTTCTTAAAAAGGTCATCTGCTGCAAACTCGTCAACAAGCGTTTTTATAAAGAAATGGTAAAAACGATTGCGAACACTATAGACTAAGATGAGTATGAGAAGAGACTACACTAATACATGTACAATGCCTTGTTAACTCTTTCACTGCCGATTTTCACAACTTCGACTCTTTCATCATTGAAAATTGGACAACTCCATTTTTTTCGTCCAACAATAAATCTTGGTAAAAATTAATGTTGAAACGGCAAACAATGCAGATTTCAGGAGAGACAGCTCGTTAAGAGCTATCGCACATGGGTCTGCACTGTTTTCGAAAGCCTTTAGTTTCCCTTGGCAGCGAAAGAGTTAACGCCTGTCCCTTTACAACAAATTTGCAGCAGACGACCTCGAACACGTCTATATAAAAGTATAATTATTGAATAGAGTTGAAACATTGTAAAGTAGAATAAAATGCTCATCATGTGCAACTTCTCCTAATGCCACAGCGTTTTCACATGTCGTCCATAACAGATGCGTCAAAATACGCATGTAGGTTAAAATAAAATATATAAATTGATGAAATATGAATCATTATTGAAAGAGCTTGCAGGAATCCAACAGGAAAACGGTTAATCACATATAAAGAAAAGTAGATAAAACATACATGTATATATAAAATAGAACACATTAAAATAGCAAATATCATGGTCCGAGTCGACGTATCTATGGATTGATTTGATGCTGATGGAATTCTGATGGCAGACCGTTTCAAATTCTGATTTACCCGCAATATTTTCAATTTTGTATAAGTAGTATACTTTCGCTTACCACGTTATAAAATCTTCCTCGGATGGTTTCCATGGATACGACACTTATCCCTTTTCAGCAAATTCATACACATTTGACGCATCTGCAGCAGACGACTTTTGAACAATTGAAATTGTAGCAAAAGGAGAAATGTCCAAATGGGCAAAGTTGCACGTTGGCTGTTGTGAATTATTTAGATTCAGATAAGCCTGTGTATCCGTGCAGCCTGATCAAAACATAAACTGTTCACACAAGCGTGTTAGAAACCTCACTCAACTTGTGAAGATTGTGATTATATTCACAAGATGTACAGGCTGATCTGAATCAACATAGTTCAGAAATACCATCTTGTACCTTTTGCTAATGGAAGTCATAACTACTATGCTATAGAATCTCGGTTACATTTTTAACTTTTCCCACATGCAACAAACTTTGAAAACATCTTGGCAAACATGTGGGAAATCTCTATAAATAATCATACCATTATTAATTAGAGTTGAAAACATTGTAATATAGTGTCCCTGATTTAGGGAAAGAAATGTCGGATTTAAATCATAAATTTAATTTCATTTACAACTTATTATTGAGGACAATGTTTAACAACAATTTAAGTTCAAACAGTATGCAGATATAATAATGAGTTACGAGGTTGCATTTTTGTGGCGATTGACAATCGCCACAATGCTAACAGAAACAACAACAACGAAAAATATTTACATAGTCGGTTTTGAACAATCGGTTGATATTTGTTTTCCTTACTGCAAACTAATTTACTCACATCTGTTATAGTTCCATCATTGAAGCAGAGACGTGATAACTAATAATTATGTCAGTGCTACTTTGGTACCGGATTGTTACTAATATTTGAGTTTTATCGAGACATTATCTACATAGAGTTAAAATATGTAAATATTATCTTCGTCACGATTGGGCAGATAATAAATATCATTGCGTGTTCTATCTGCCTTGCAAATAACTGATGATACTCAAATCTGGAAATTCCAAAAGGTTCTATAAATAGCGCGCGCGAGACTGGTTATCTCAATATTATAAACGCTTTATTTTGTAGTTGTTTAAATATATGAAAGCGTCTAGATGATAAGACTGGTTTACAAAGGTTTAAAGGACACACGATGTCACAATCGGAACACCTCGACTATTATCCTAGTCGAGAAGTATGACGGAATTAGTCGAGGATGTCCGATTGACGATGTCAGTGTGTACACACGTTATGTATACACGTCTGCCGTTTTTGGGGTCAATTGGCAATCAATGCTGAAAGTGTAGCCTAATTTAGTTTGGAGATCGAGCATTATAATATATGCCTAAATTTTTATAAATTGAACAGTTTGGCAAATAGTGAAATTGTGCTTTTTAAGCATGTTTGTGTTTGTTTTTGCACTCACATTTTTCGAAGCAGTTACATATAAATCTACTGTGTTTATATGTCTCTGACAACCCTCAATCATGCAATGTGAAGGGACTAAATTGAACAGACCTGTTTAATATCGGACATCATTGAAACAAACACCAAACTAATGGATACTGTTTTCTCTCCTTCCTTGATAATTTAGTCATTTCTAAAGTTTACAAAATATTTTATCTTAATATGGCCCAGCGACCTGGTGATGAAAAGTGATTACCCGAACAATTTAGATTACAAATAGCCATTCTAATGAGCTAAAACGGTAGTCTATCGAGTACCAACTAGATTTTTCATAAATTTGGAATGGCCTAATTTTGAACACATCATAACCAATTCAGAACGTAACTAAATCAAAGTACAGAGAGTACTGGTAACGAATTATTTTGAACATGTATTGTAAAATCTAATTTATGAATGCAATTGATCATGCTATTGCACAATTTAGTCTATTTTATTATTATTAATATTTTTGTCCAGAGATTTTTTTTATCAGTTGACAGTTTTAGTAAATGTAGCATTTCAACGGTGATGCGAGCGTTTAACATGCACACTAACTCTTTCACTGAGCTCTGCGTAAAGTCTGTCAAAACACCCATTGCATATTTGTGAGATTTACATTGTTAGTTCGATTTGTTTTCGTCACCAGGGGCGGATCCAGGATGTTTCATGTGAGTGAATTAATTATTATAAATCTATAATGTTTAACAAATCGCATAAAATAAGAATTAAAAAAAAAAAAAAAGAACTGGGACTCGAACTCGCGTCCATAAATAGTCCATGATTAGTAGTTCTACACGCTATCCATTACACCACGGTACTTTGATACAACATAGGAGCGTTACTTTCGTATATATATTAAGCTAACTGAATGCGCGCGTATATAAACCATGATCTATAATTAGAAAGCCCCTTTGATCATCGTTATCATGTTGGAAAAAGGAGAAACAACGGCGATGCGAGCGTTTAAAATGCACACTGACTATTTCACTGAGCTCTGCGTAGTGGCATATTTGTGAGATTAACATTGTTCTATACAGCGTGGGGTCGACTTCTAGTGAATGGGCATACGACTAAAATTCATACTCGTGCCTTATACGTACCTGCCGACAAATGAAATATATATGCGCGTACTGTTAATTTGATATTTTCTAGAAAATTGATTATCTATGATGATTTGATAGTATAATTATGACTTCACTGTATTGAAATAACACGTAGAAGTCATTTTAATATCGAAAAAATACTAGGACTATTTAGGTGCAGCGAATGTGTATTCTAAGCGGAAGTGTAGTTTAACCGTGACTTCCGGAAACAAATACGATCGCGTTAACTGTATTATTTTTTGAGAAAAAATAATTCGTTAAAAATCACCAAGACAACATTCTGGCAAACTAACATTATTCTACCGTCATAAGATGCAGGGTTGATACATTCTCAAATTTACCCGCACCACCTACACCGATAAACTGCTTGTTACTTTGCAGGATTTTCCATACGATCGCCACTACAGTGCCATTGGCGCTTTAATGTTATAGATGCACCCAGTTGCTGAAAATACGTAATTAATTAAAGAGAGGTTCTTGTTGGAAGCGCATACAATTTAGAGCTTTACATAAAAATCAAAATCAAAGCTATGTGCAATGGGTCTATTTTGAAAACAGTGTATTTAATAGGCAAGTTGCCAAAACAATGTTTCTTTTGACATAATACTTTCAAAACCATCTTAATTTCGCTGAAATGTCTTCGGTTGAGACTTGTCTGAAAATAGCGTATGCTATTTTGGCTTATTTCATATAAGTAGCCTGTATTTAAATGACAGATATGCATATACAAGTACATCTAATATAACTGGTAGACATATGTCGGGTGAACATTTGATTTACATTAGGAATAAAGCTGCAGGGAGTGAGCATTGCCAATGAAGCAGCATATAATTAACGTACATGTGTACTTCCAAGCAATTAAGCTGCGGAAAACCAAAAGTAACTAGTTTTTGACCCCACGTGACCCAATTTCAAGCCGGACGTTGCATACTTTAAATGGTAGTAATTGCTGCCCTCATTGGCGCTCAGCGTTGCGTGGTTAGCATTACGACTGACTGGATGGTTGGTGTTAGGATAAAATGGACCGGTAGAACTACTGGTAACTTACCAAGGAAACACCGTGATATAACTGCCTAACTTGATGAAGATCAATGTTCTGATCATGTTTGAAGAAGATAAAATTGAAAATTTGACCCCAAGTGTGCTCACTGGGTTTTCTAGAATTTGGCATAGTGACCTAGTTTTAGACCCAACACGGTCCAGTTTCGAACCGGACTGCGATTTGGTGGTGATGATTTTTACTAAAGTTTGGATAAACACGGGGGACATGATGGCCCTTGATTGCTCACCCGAGTTATGCCAAGCACAACGTCACTTACATTTACTCATGTTGTGGTCAGGTAAGCTATTTCTAAAATGTTAACAAGATTTTCTTCAACTCGCTCAAATTTAATAAGAGCTGTCATCCACTATTTGCCATTTGATTCTATAATAAACAGTGGTTAATGAGATATGTGCATGATAGTACCTTGCATGCCAAACTTTAAACAAATTATCAAAGTCAAACAAGGGCCATAATTTATACTGAATTCATACAATAGTTATTCTACTTGACTGTCTAACACCCCTGAAGACATGAATGAAGTTTCAAGTCAATATCATTAGGGGTTACTGAGGTAAGTCTATGATAGTACGTTGCATTTACAACTTTAACAAACATTTCTAAATCCAAAAAGAGGCATAATTGTGTCAAAATCTGATGTAGAGTTTTGTGATGTGTCCTACACGGTCATTTTATGATGTTCAATAAGTGTGTGAAGTTTCAAAGCAATAGCATCTGTGGTTTGTGAGAAAAAGTTTGCCTGCAAAACTTTAACCAAATTTTCAAAACCTTCAAACAAGGGCCAAAATTTGTTCTGAATTCATTCAAGAGTTATCTAACTTGACTTTCTGACATCCCTGAAGCCAAGAATGAAGTTTCCAGTCAATATCTTTAGTGGTTACTGAGATAGATATGTCCATGATAGTATCTTGCATGTCAAACTTTAACCCACATTTCTAAGTAAACAAAGGGGCATAATTGTGTCAAAATGTGATGAAGAGTGTTGAGACTTGTCCTGCAAGGTCATTTAATGATGTCCAATAAGTGTGTGTAGTTTCAAAGCAATAACATCTGTGGTTTGTGAGAAAAAGCCTTGCATACACAACTTTAACCAAAGTTGCAACGCCGACGCCAACGCCGACGTTACTGTAATAGCTCTCATATTGAGAAGGTTTTTTTTCTTATTTCAATTGACCACTTTTCAGATGCAGCCTTTTTTTTTACTAATCAATTTGGTTTGAAAAACGATTGTAGAGGTTCACTTAAGGAACATTAAAGCTAAATAATCAGACAAGTACTGACACATAGAAATTGCATGTAAAAGTGTTTTCATTTTTGTCACTTCAGATGCCGAAGTAACCCAAATTGTTCATAGAATTAAAATATTTGTACACTATGGATTGAATACACTCACCCTGACTATGGTAAGAGGACTACCAAAGAAAAAATCTTATAAAGAAGTTAAGTTGAAATTGGTCCTTAAGTTTAGGAAAAGATATCATTGGAAACTGAAAATTTTAGAAGGCAGACTATAGACAGAGATTGATCAGAATTGGTCACATTGAGCTTTCGGTGATCTAAAAACCTAACAGCCATGGTTTTCAATCATTCAATATGATCTGAACGGTGTTGGTAAAGTTCACAGAAGATTATCTTTAAATCAGACATGCAGATTCAGAAGAAAAGTATTTCATTTGTCATTCAACCATTCAATCACCCTTCTGATGCTGCAGTGTTTTGCATAGAATTTAAATTATTTTTGATTTGTTGAATACAGGACCCCATTATAAAGAAACATTCTTGTGATATTTGGTTGAAATCAGTGCAGTGGTTTAGGGATTAATAGTTGAAATAAAAAAGAAATTACAAAACTAATCTACATGTCATTTTATTCTATAATGAAGTGAAGCAAACATATGCACTTTATTATAAAGCGCATCATTTTTAATAACATGAAAAGTGGTTTATAAAAGGTTAATAAAAGTAATTTTCCTGAGCAATTAAGATAGATTGACTGATTGGGGTTAAATACCATTTCCAACAGTATGTCTTATATATATAATCGTTTTGCTATAGGTTGCCGCACTGAGTCATCGCATTTCCCAATCGAATTCTCACTTAAATGCACGCTCGATTCGACTAATCGCAACACAGTCCCCATGGTGCGTCCATGTTACAGGTATAAATACCATTTCAGTCCGACTAGTGTACCATTATATCAAGAAAAGCTGAAAATGTCATTCACGAATACGTTTATAAGCCAATTCGTCACTAAGATCGAGGACGGAAACAGTGACTTAGTAAATTCTTTGAATAATATGCTTATAAAATGTGCAGAGGTATGTAAGAAACGCTTCAAACAGTCCTCCTCATCCCAGCCAGGTTGGTTTGATATATGTCGACAGCTGAAGCACGAGAAAAATAAAGCTTTAAGGCTTTACAGATTGAATAAAACTGAGGATACTTTGGCCGTTTACAAGGAATCAAAACGAAAGTTTAAATTGCAATGTGATAAACAGAAAAGGCGTTATTACGAAATTACCCTAGAAGAACTGATTAACAATTCAAATGACTCCAAATCATTTTGGAATAAGTTCAAGAAAATGACAAGCAGTAGACCGATCTCTAACTCGATAAGTGAAGAAGAGTGGTCTCACCACTTCGAAAACTTATCCAGCAGTGAATTTGACGCTACAGCATATACAGATAACCAGGCAACAAATATACACATAGGTTACGGTAACGATACTCAACTCGACGAAATACAAGACTGCATCTTTAACTCTGAGATAACAAACGAGGAAATCATGGGTGCGTTGAAGTCATTAACATGTGGAAAGAGTGCAGGGCAAAATGAGATTACACCATATTTCTTTATTTATAGTGGTGAAGATTTACTCGTCATATTTAACAGGCTATTTAATAGAATATTCAGTTCTGGAGTATATCCGGTATCGTGGAGTAGCTCTATCTTGGTGCCAATCTATAAATCAAAGAGCCAATGGCACTGTAGTGGCGATCGTATGGAAAATCCTGCAAAGTAACAAGCAGTATATCGGTGTAGGGCTTGCGATGACTCTGGTGCGGGTATATTTGAGAATGTATCAACCCTGCATCTTTTGACAGTAGAATAATGTTAGTTTGCCAGAAGGTTGTCTTGGTGATTATTTAGTTACGTTCTGAAATTGGTCATGATGTGTTCAAAATTAGGCCATTCCAAAGTTATGAAAAATCTAGTTGGTATTCGATAGACTACCGTTTTAGCTCATTATAATGGCTATTTGTAATCTAAATTGTTCGGGTAATCACATGTTTATCACCAGGTCGTTAGGCCATATTAAGATAAAATATATTTTACACTTTAAAAATGACTAAAGAAAGGAGAGAAAACAGTATCCATTAGTTTGGTGTTTGTTTCAATGATGTCCGATATTAAACAGGTCTGTTCAATTTAGTCCCTTCACATTGCATGATTGAGGGTTGTCACAGTGTATTTATATGTCTCTGAGGTTGTTAAACTGCTTCGAATAATGTGAGTGCAAAAACAAACACAAACCATGCTCCAAAAGCACAATTTCACTATTTGCCAAACCGTTCAATTTATAAAAATATAGGCATATATTATAATGCTCGATCTCCAAACTAAATTAGGCTACACTGTCAGCATTGATTGCTAATTGACTCTA
Source organism: Serripes groenlandicus (assembly GCA_031761405.1). NCBI lineage: Eukaryota > Metazoa > Mollusca > Bivalvia > Cardiida > Cardiidae > Serripes > Serripes groenlandicus. The sequence continues at coordinate 40,673,353 of JASEVX010000009.1, forward strand.
GAACGTGCAGACGTGTATACATAACGTGTGTACACACTGACATCGTGTTCTTTAAACCTTTGTAAACCAGTCTTATCATCTAGACGCTTTCATATATTTAAACAACTACAAAATAAAGCGTTTATAATATTGAAATTTACAAGCTCTTCTGGTTTTTGGTCTCGCGAGCTATTTATAGAACCTTTTGGAATTTCCAGATTTGAGTATCATCAGAGTTGCCGTTATTTGCAAGGCAGAACGCGCAATGATATTTATTATCTGCCAAATCATGACGAAGATAATATTTACATATTTTAACTCTATGTAGATAATGTCTCGATAAAACTCAAATATTAGTAACAATCCGGTACCAAAGTAGCACTGACATAATTATTATTAATCACGTCTCTGCATCAATGATGGAACTATAACGGATGTGAGTAAATTAGTTTGCAGTAAGGAAAAAAAATATCAACCGATTGTTCAAAACCGACTATGTAAATATTTTTCGTTGTTGTTGTTTCTGTTAGCATCGTGGCGATTGTCAAACCAATCGCCACAAAAAGGAGACAGGAACTCACCCGAGAATTACCGCGGTATCTCATTATTAGACGTTTTAGGTAAAGTGTACTCATGCGTAATAAATCGGCGGCTAACCTTTTACTTGAATGTATACGGTATTCTGTCTGAGGTACAAGCTGGTTTCAGAGAAAACTATTCGACTGTAGACAACGCCTTCATACTATAAGCCATAATAAATAAAACACTCGCAAAAAAACATGGTAAAATTTATGTGGCCTTCGTAGATTTTAAACAAGCATTCGATAAGGTAAATAGGCACAAATTATGGTCTATACTACAAGACAATGGCATACATGGAAAACTATATAATACCCTTTTAAGCATGTATAATAGAGTGACTACCCGTATCCGATCTAGTGATGGTCTGTCTACTCCAATTCTATGCCCAGCGGGCCTTAAACAGGGATGTCTGGTCTCTCCTGCATTATTTTGCATATTCATCAATGAATTGGCAAAACTAATAGCAAACAGTGATATGCGTGGAATACAGATTTTCCCCGATATTGAAGAAGTTTTAATTCTTATGTTTGCAGACGACATAGGTTTAATAGCGGATACAGTATATGGTTTGCAAAGACTCCTTAATAATCTGCAGCAGTATAGTACAAACAGCGGTCTATTGGTCAATACTTCAAAAACCAAAGTTATGGTATTTAAAAAGGGAGGTAACTTGTCACGAAAGGAAAAGTGGTTTTATGGTGATAGTATGTTAGAAGTGTACCGAAGTTTGCATACGTTGGTCTCACATTTACTCAACGCATGTCGTTATTCAGTATGTGCACAGAACAGGCAGTCAAAGGGAAAAGAGCGTTAATATCGGTTCTATCGAAATTGCACAAATTTGGCCAGTTACCGGCTAGAGTATTTTTTAATATATTTAAAACTAAAATAGTGCCTATCCTGCTATATGGGGCTGAGATTTGGGGTGTACACTTGCACAATTCTATAGAATCATTGCAAATATACGCCTATCGTAGATACATGTGTGTTAGTAAGTCTGCATCAAAATCAGCTGTTTTTGGAGATTGTGGTCAACACCCATTAAGGACAGAATATTTCAAAAGAAGTGTAAAATACTGGCTAACCATTCTTAATATGCAGGAAACAAGACTAGTTAAAAAATGCTATTTGATGTTGAAATTGTACGATGAATCTGGTCAGAAAAATTGGGTTACTTCAGTAAAACTATTGTTACAAAGATTCGGTTTTGGTTATGTATTATGTATGGGAACGCCAGTGTGTCCTGAATGGAAGACTGTTTCTTTGCGAATTTTCTCAACGTTTAAAAGATCAGGCTGTGCAAGACTGGTGATAACCAGAAACTGATACTATATAAACACTTCTACTTGACTGTCTAACACCCCTGAAGACATGAATGAAGTTTCAAGTCAATATCATTAGGGGTTACTGAGGTAAGTCTATGATAGTACGTTGCATTTACAACTTTAACAAACATTTCTAAATCCAAAAAGAGGCATAATTGTGTCAAAATCTGATGTAGAGTTTTGTGATGTGTCCTACACGGTCATTTTATGATGTTCAATAAGTGTGTGAAGTTTCAAAGCAATAGCATCTGTGGTTTGTGAGAAAAAGTTTGCCTGCAAAACTTTAACCAAATTTTCAAAACCTTCAAACAAGGGCCAAAATTTGTTCTGAATTCATTCAAGAGTTATCTAACTTGACTTTCTGACATCCCTGAAGCCAAGAATGAAGTTTCCAGTCAATATCTTTAGTGGTTACTGAGATAGATATGTCCATGATAGTATCTTGCATGTCAAACTTTAACCCACATTTCTAAGTAAACAAAGGGGCATAATTGTGTCAAAATGTGATGAAGAGTGTTGAGACTTGTCCTGCAAGGTCATTTAATGATGTCCAATAAGTGTGTGTAGTTTCAAAGCAATAACATCTGTGGTTTGTGAGAAAAAGCCTTGCATACACAACTTTAACCAAAGTTGCAACGCCGACGCCAACGCCGACGTTACTGTAATAGCTCTCATATTGAGAAGGTTTTTTTTCTTATTTCAATTGACCACTTTTCAGATGCAGCCTTTTTTTTTACTAATCAATTTGGTTTGAAAAACGATTGTAGAGGTTCACTTAAGGAACATTAAAGCTAAATAATCAGACAAGTACTGACACATAGAAATTGCATGTAAAAGTGTTTTCATTTTTGTCACTTCAGATGCCGAAGTAACCCAAATTGTTCATAGAATTAAAATATTTGTACACTATGGATTGAATACACTCACCCTGACTATGGTAAGAGGACTACCAAAGAAAAAATCTTATAAAGAAGTTAAGTTGAAATTGGTCCTTAAGTTTAGGAAAAGATATCATTGGAAACTGAAAATTTTAGAAGGCAGACTATAGACAGAGATTGATCAGAATTGGTCACATTGAGCTTTCGGTGATCTAAAAACCTAACAGCCATGGTTTTCAATCATTCAATATGATCTGAACGGTGTTGGTAAAGTTCACAGAAGATTATCTTTAAATCAGACATGCAGATTCAGAAGAAAAGTATTTCATTTGTCATTCAACCATTCAATCACCCTTCTGATGCTGCAGTGTTTTGCATAGAATTTAAATTATTTTTGATTTGTTGAATACAGGACCCCATTATAAAGAAACATTCTTGTGATATTTGGTTGAAATCAGTGCAGTGGTTTAGGGATTAATAGTTGAAATAAAAAAGAAATTACAAAACTAATCTACATGTCATTTTATTCTGTAATGAAGTGAAGCAAACATATGCACTTTATTATAAAGCGCATCATTTTTAATAACATGAAAAGTGGTTTATAAAAGGTTAATAAAAGTAATTTTCCTGAGCAATTAAGATAGATTGACTGATTGGGGTTAAATACCATTTCCAACAGTATGTCTTATATATATAATCGTTTTGCTATAGGTTGCCGCACTGAGTCATCGCATTTCCCAATCGAATTCTCACTTAAATGCACGCTCGATTCGACTAATCGCAACACAGTCCCCATGGTGCGTCCATGTTACAGGTATAAATACCATTTCAGTCCGACTAGTGTACCATTATATCAAGAAAAGCTGAAAATGTCATTCACGAATACGTTTATAAGCCAATTCGTCACTAAGATCGAGGACGGAAACAGTGACTTAGTAAATTCTTTGAATAATATGCTTATAAAATGTGCAGAGGTATGTAAGAAACGCTTCAAACAGTCCTCCTCATCCCAGCCAGGTTGGTTTGATATATGTCGACAGCTGAAGCACGAGAAAAATAAAGCTTTAAGGCTTTACAGATTGAATAAAACTGAGGATACTTTGGCCGTTTACAAGGAATCAAAACGAAAGTTTAAATTGCAATGTGATAAACAGAAAAGGCGTTATTACGAAATTACCCTAGAAGAACTGATTAACAATTCAAATGACTCCAAATCATTTTGGAATAAGTTCAAGAAAATGACAAGCAGTAGACCGATCTCTAACTCGATAAGTGAAGAAGAGTGGTCTCACCACTTCGAAAACTTATCCAGCAGTGAATTTGACGCTACAGCATATACAGATAACCAGGCAACAAATATACACATAGGTTACGGTAACGATACTCAACTCGACGAAATACAAGACTGCATCTTTAACTCTGAGATAACAAACGAGGAAATCATGGGTGCGTTGAAGTCATTAACATGTGGAAAGAGTGCAGGGCAAAATGAGATTACACCATATTTCTTTATTTATAGTGGTGAAGATTTACTCGTCATATTTAACAGGCTATTTAATAGAATATTCAGTTCTGGAGTATATCCGGTATCGTGGAGTAGCTCTATCTTGGTGCCAATCTATAAATCAAAGAGCCAATGGCACTGTAGTGGCGATCGTATGGAAAATCCTGCAAAGTAACAAGCAGTATATCGGTGTAGGGCTTGCGATGACTCTGGTGCGGGTATATTTGAGAATGTATCAACCCTGCATCTTTTGACAGTAGAATAATGTTAGTTTGCCAGAAGGTTGTCTTGGTGATTATTTAGTTACGTTCTGAAATTGGTCATGATGTGTTCAAAATTAGGCCATTCCAAAGTTATGAAAAATCTAGTTGGTATTCGATAGACTACCGTTTTAGCTCATTATAATGGCTATTTGTAATCTAAATTGTTCGGGTAATCACATGTTTATCACCAGGTCGTTAGGCCATATTAAGATAAAATATATTTTACACTTTAAAAATGACTAAAGAAAGGAGAGAAAACAGTATCCATTAGTTTGGTGTTTGTTTCAATGATGTCCGATATTAAACAGGTCTGTTCAATTTAGTCCCTTCACATTGCATGATTGAGGGTTGTCACAGTGTATTTATATGTCTCTGAGGTTGTTAAACTGCTTCGAATAATGTGAGTGCAAAAACAAACACAAACCATGCTCCAAAAGCACAATTTCACTATTTGCCAAACCGTTCAATTTATAAAAATATAGGCATATATTATAATGCTCGATCTCCAAACTAAATTAGGCTACACTGTCAGCATTGATTGCTAATTGACTCTAGAACGTGCAGACGTGTATACATAACGTGTGTACACACTGACATCGTGTTCTTTAAACCTTTGTAAACCAGTCTTATCATCTAGACGCTTTCATATATTTAAACAACTACAAAATAAAGCGTTTATAATATTGAAATTTACAAGCTCTTCTGGTTTTTGGTCTCGCGAGCTATTTATAGAACCTTTTGGAATTTCCAGATTTGAGTATCATCAGAGTTGCCGTTATTTGCAAGGCAGAACGCGCAATGATATTTATTATCTGCCAAATCATGACGAAGATAATATTTACATATTTTAACTCTATGTAGATAATGTCTCGATAAAACTCAAATATTAGTAACAATCCGGTACCAAAGTAGCACTGACATAATTATTATTAATCACGTCTCTGC
>JASEVX010000009.1:40679028-40872192 GCA_031761405.1 Serripes groenlandicus
CAATCAATCAGTGTTGAAATCTTATCTCTAATTTGTAGATTTAATTCCTATGTCCTAGTTGGGTCGACATACAGCGACACGTGAGAATATTCAACACAACACGCGACCTGTTTTACCAACAATTCTCCAGTAGCGGTGAGACCGTTAGTACCATTCTTTCATGGCATGTATACACATTAGGACCTCTCTCTTTGGACGGATTATGTAATAACAAGTCCTTACCCTTGACCACGTAGACTAAATATACAGCAAACAACATTTAACTAAGCCTGAAAGTATTATTTTGAATAGTAATTAAAACATTGTGGAAAAAGACAAACTTGCTGATTATCATTTATCTGTTAAGGTTAGTCAAATGTGTCTAAAAGGGGCAAAGGTTAAAATAATAACTGTAGACAAATATTTTCGTTATCTAGGTTATAGAACAAAATTGATTCATGTTTCAAAGCATTGTTTGGAAAGGAGGAATTGCTCATTGTCAGCAGTTGCTCCGTAGGCAAATATACTTTCAACATTCGTATGTAACTAAGTAGCTATAACGGAAACGGTTCAATCCTTTCCCGTTTAAAGTCGCTTTTTTACGCATGTGCAGACGGCTGCAGAATGGTTATTCGTGACCCATTTCCTCTTTTTCCACAAAGCTATGTATAAACTATATATTTTTCCTCTTGATGTAAGGCGAAATTGCTCGTTATCATTAATCTCTAACATGTTATTCAAAATGTGTCCGGAAAGGAGATAGAATAAAAGAATGTCCACAGTAAAACGTTTAAATATGAAAAGAATTAATTTGAAACGTGTTTGAAAGCATTGTGTGAAAAGGAGAAATTGTTCATTGTCAGCAATTGCTCCATTTTCAACAATATTTCAATATTCGAACTGTTATATTATCACGGAAAGGGTTCCGCTTCCATGGGGAGGATGTAACCATTTCCCGCTTACAGACGCATGTGCAGCAGACGACAATCGGAAACATTGTGACAAAAGGAGAAATTGCTTATGGTAGGCAATTTATACTTTTGCCACAATGGTTTCAACTCCTTTCAATACTTTTATTTACAGTGATTTGCACATTTCTCTATGTAAGTCGACTGTTGTAAACTAATGGGGTCACAGCACGGTCGACGTTACCTTACACCACTGACATTAAGGTCAATCATAGTTCAGAGTGTGTTTCACTCGTTTGAACTATTTTGTATCATTAATTAATGCAAGCGGATGGTTTTTTGTGATTCGGTCGAACCAATGAAATCGTTGAAAAGGCATACTATAACCAATCAAAACTCGATTTTGGTGTAGGTATACACATGTGGACTGTGGTTGCAGCTTTAATCCGACTTTTCGAAAGCAGCCTGAGTATGGGATAGGCGCGAAACGCCCCTATCCCAAAAACCGGGGCATACTCATAAAACCTCAAACACAGAAGAATTAATAATAATTAAATATTATCTACGAATGTTAAATATTGAAATACTTTTCCTACCACTTGTCGCTGTTTTTCCTAAAAACACCACGGACTTTCTGTTCCTTCAAAATGGTAGTCCTAAATATCGTTGGCACTGCGTTCTTTTTTAAATGAAATCTTTCGGGTTTGAACCCCCAAGATCGGCAGCTAGCCTGGGACTTATTACAAAACAATCTACCAAAGTTTGCAACATTCTGGATATCTAAAGAAGACATAGAATACCATAGCTCACATCCGTACAGTGTAGACGAAATTAGATTTGAAATAGGGCCTAATTTTCATTCAATACGTCCAGATACATTATCTAAATGACAGAAATAAAGATTTTCAGAAAAATTATTTTTTCGTCAATTTCGTCAACAATGTTGACGAATTGACGAACTTGAAGAAGCTCTTCTGATTGACTGATCGCCATGAAACATGAAATATGGCTTAATTAGCATTCAATACGTCCAGATACTTATCTAAAGGAAAGAAATAAAGTTTTAAAAAAAATATTTTGTTCGTCAATTTCGTCAACTTTATTGACAAGTTGACGAACTTGACGAAGCTCTTCTGAATGACTGGTGGCCATAAAACATGAAATGGACCTTATTTGCATTAAATACGTCCAGATACAATATATAAAGGAAAGAAATAAAGTTTTTAGAAAAATATTTTTTTCGTCAATTTCGTCAACTTTATTGACAAGTTAACGAATTGACGAACTTGGAGAAGCTCTTCTGATTGACTGATAGCCATGAAACATGAAATAGCGTCTAATTTGCATTCAATACGTCCAAATACTTATATAAAGGAAAGAAATAAAGTTTTTAGAAAAAAAAAATCGACGAAGCTCTTCTGATTGAATGATAGCCATGAAACATGAAATAGGGCCTAATTTGCATTTAATACGTCCAGATACATTATCTTAATGTCACAGTTCGTCACTCGTCAATTCGTCACTCGTCAACCTAACTTCACAGACCTAAAAAATGTCACAGTTCGTCACTCGTCAACCTAACTTCACGGACCTAATTATTAACACAACGAAAACAAACCTCTGAACTCTGAACTCTAATATTCCACAATTTCTGTAAGGCTTCAACTGACGTCACTTCCGGTTTAATCATGTGACACAAATTCTCTAGATTTCTTTAGTTACCGATACAGGTGCGCCAACACAAAATCCATAAAAGGTATAAATTGAGTATTAAATGAGAAGGGTTAAACAAGTTAGGATTGCCCAAGCTACAATACAGAAGGGTACGAACAGACAAGGTCGCAACCTTCAATATAATCAACAACATTGATTAAATATTCATAAACAAGAGGTCATAACTTAAACATTTATAAAAAATACTTCCGTACAAATATCAAGTTATTCCACTTCTCACAACGAGTCGTTGTTATATGGAACAATCTGACAGAAAGTAATTAAAGCATGCAGTGTAAATAGTTTTAAAACAAAAGTTAAATGTTTGTTTGAAATTTACGGTCGAAATACGATGGACCGGAAGCGGTGAACTTCAAATTTTTAGAGACGGATATAAGAGGCAGTAGCCTCTAAACGAAGGTAAACCAAGGTTTATGCACATAATAAGATACTAAACGATCATTTTGGCTGAGAAATAGTGCTTAAACGGATTTGTCTTGCATTTGTTTGAAACAGTGGAAAACAACTGATATTAGCAGATTAAATCCTACTATCATCAGTTTCAACTAGAATGCATTGAATATATCTTATTGAGTTTAACTTATTGTTTATGTGTATAAGATGCGCTAGACATTTAATCACTTACAATATTTGCTTAAGCCGTATTGATTGGTTGCAAAACATGGCAGCCAGATGGCGTCAGAAAAGAGACAAAATGACAAAACTTACTTGTTCCTTTTCTTTTCAAGTTTTTGTCTGATTTGAGGATACACTTATAATTTAGTGGGCAGTTTCATTTGGTGAACCTCTACTTAATATGTTCAAGACATATTGATTGGCTTTGAAAGATAGCTGCCATGCTGCATCAGAATAGGGACAAAATGAACGTTTAGCTTAAAGCAAAATCTCCTCCTAAACCATTCGACTTCAAGGGAATATTACTTTGCTGGTCCTCTTACAAACTATACAAATATTTAATATCATAACAAATGACCTTTATTTATTAGGTGTTTTTTTTTTACAGTTTTCACTCCTAGCATTTTCATTCACACTCTTGATAAGGGCCAACGGTTATCTCTGTTTTGGAGATGCAAAACTCGTTTATACATTATTACGTGGTTTTTTTTGGTTTAGGCCCTTTTATATTAATCTGTTCATTCTTATACAATTTGTTCTGTCAAAATAGAAGATTGCAATCAATTTCGTTATAAAGACACTTACAGGAAAGTATAATAATCAAGATGAACAACCAGAAAATAATTCAAACACAACTGTTTTGGTAGATTACACTTTTAAGTTTACAATTAATATAATGCATACTCAGAATACAGTCAATAAATAGGAAGATACTGTAATTTCATGAATGTTGCAGGTGGGTTTTCCATAGAGCTATTGTGTAATACGATCATTGAAAAAATACTTTTTGGACCAAGTGATATATTCGGAGTTGGGATCAATTAATTTTCACTAAACAAAAAATAATTTATGATCTTGGAAATATTTCATTCTGGCCTGATGCATCATTACTTGTCTGTCATGTTGGGAAATTTTAGACAAAAACTTCTATATACCCTTCTGCATCTCCTATTAACCGATCGCAATTCTACCTGCAGTACTTTCAATTCTTTGATTAGTATTTTGACCTTTTTTGAAGGTGAAAGTATATAATATGAAAATAACCGGTTTTGTCCGGACCCGAATTAGTCCAAAATGACGTTAACCACTTTTGTCGGTAATCGTTTCAATGATATAGTGTGTTCTACAGGCGAAAGGGTTAGAAAGTGTGACAATTGAGGGCTAAAACTGGTCGATTTGCATGGAAACAAAGAAGGAATTTATTATGTGTAATGTGACCTAGAGTAAACCTTTGATATGTATAAAAAATCATAAATGACCAATGATGGCAAAAGCCTTTTTTACATCTCTTCTCGGTATCATTATGAGACAAATAACGGGCGCAAATATATGTTCTGCTTTTAACCATGTTTAGGGGAAATAACTCATACATTTCAAATCAAATTCTACTTCCCTATTGTGCAATAAAAATCAACTGTAAAACGTAAAACCGTATCTATTCATTTACGTTTACATACAGAGTATATATATTTTAAAAGTACGTAAGTGCAATATACTAAACTAGCGCGCTGTTCACCGACAACTCTTGTTCTTCGAAGTATAGTGTTTAAATGCTGAAACATGCATTGCAGTGTCCTTTTCGTGTCCTGCCTCTTCAGACATCTTCCTTCGTTTCGTGCGAGATCCAGCCGCCGTAAGATAAAATATCCTTGGGTTTTTAATTGCATCAATCGTCATATCTGCGACGGCTCCGGAGTTCATCAGCATTTTTGGATAATACGTATTTTCTGAAGTGAAGTTGTGCATGAGTTAATATTGTAAAGATGTTATCAAACATCTGTATCTGTGACACGGTTAGCTTTCTCTAACTGCACTGTACATTTTGACAGGTGTCCATAAAGTTGGACATCTGACCAATAATTAATGGACTAACTTCCCTAAGGCAGTTATACATTTAGTATTTATAGCCACCGAAATCTTATAACCTCAGTCAATTCTGGTGGCCCGTTTGATGGGAGACGTTCTTATAAGAGAACAGAGAGTGGTGGGGTTTTGGGACATGTGCATTTCGTAATAAACAAGTTTAATTGTATTATTGAGTTGTTACTTTGTTACATAACCCCGTATTTGGCGCCGAGGACCTAGGACTTGAAGACGTACTACCACTATACATTATGAAGGCACGGGTGAGTGAATCATTTTTACACTTTGAAGATTTGTTTCAGACTGACATATGTTAGGTGCAGAATTGGCATTTTCTTTTCAAACATGAACAGAACAACTAACAAATTATAGTTTAAATTCGGTGTCAAATGTTATACTAGTTTTCGGTGGGGATACATCAAAATTTAAGATATGGATCAAATCAATTGAAAAATGCGCGTTAATAAATAACTTAAATGAAACTAAGACCCCACTTTTGGCATTCAGATATAGTACAGGTCATGTTTCTGATTACATTTTCCGACTTTTGACTATACCTCCTGTACCAAATTAGGCAAATTGGCAGCAATTAAAAACAGCACTATGTGAACGTTTTTCAGAGATAACAGACAGTCATATTCAGTTTTCAAAATTAAGCAATATAACGCAATTCGAATCAGAAAACATCCAAGCATTTGCTGAAAGGATTTTGAGTTCGTGTGAAGAATCATATAGGGGTTTTGAACAAAGTACTGAATTAAATAATCACCAAACTGTAGGTATTTTCATTAATGGTTTATGTAATGATAATTTGAGACAGACTTTGATCAGAGCCAATCCAATTAAATTTCAGCAACTTGTAAATTTAGCTTCACAAGAAATATCAATTCAAAAACGCTGTGAACTTAGAAATAGGGATTTTCAGCCTTCGCGTTATTCTAATAATGAACATGAAAATGTGGAAATTAACCATTTACACCGCGGAAATTTTTGCACTTTTTGTAAGATTTCAGGACATGAATATAATCATTGTAGGAAAAGGCGTGGACAAATAAATTCAGTCAAGTACAAATTTGATAGGCAACATTTGAGCGTCCTTCTCTCTAATTCATTAACACAAAATTAATTCACTAACGATCAACCATACCTTTATTATAGTTGATAATCATTCTAGAAATGATATTATAGGCAAAGATGTCTTATCGGCAAATTCCTGTCGAATATATTTTGATTTAAATTGCATTAAAATTAAAGATACTTATGTCTCTATGCAAGATGATCGTTGTATAGCCTCTATTGTGCGACTTACCAAAACAGTACAATTAAAACCTATGACTACATACAAATTGCCAGGAAAACTAAAACAAAATCTCAGTATTTCCAATGAAGGAACTTATGAAATTTCAAGTATAGAAAATTGTTTAGATACATCTAAAGCTTTCAAATGCTTTAGTGACACTTACTAATGACCGTAGAGTACCAATTATAATATCAAACTTGTCAAACAAAACTGTATCGCTTCATCGCGGGTGCGTTATGGGTAAATTACGTCAAATATATAAGGAATATGACATTTCATTGATTGATCGGCCGCAAGTACCTCAGAGTTCATCGCATAGTATCTCTTCAGTCGAGTCCGTTAATGAAAATGTTAATGTTCCAAATATACATAAAGACAGGTTAAATACATTAATTTCAAGTTATAATGATGTATTTTCAAAAGATTAATTTGATCTAGGAAGGTATCCATATGGCTATGTTGCTATAGAGACTAAAACAGATCAAGTGATTAAGCAAAAACCTTATCGAATTCCATTCAGCGAAAGAAAAGTTTTAAACAAAAAAATAATAAAATGCTCAAAGCAAATATCATACGTCATTCACACTCAGAATTTAATAATCCGTGTATTCTGGTGAACAAAAAAGATGGCACCAAGGGTTTAGTAATTGATTTCAGAAAAACAAACCAAATTATTAAGACTACAGTTTATCCACTGCCTCGTATCGAAGACATTTTAGCGTCCTTAAATGGAGCAAAATATTTTACTTGTCTAGATCTTTCAAATTCATACCACCAAATACCAATCAAAGAAGAAGATCTGCATTTTCCACTCCATTTGGATTTTTTGAGTGGACAGTTCTACCGCAAGGTTTAAATATTTCAGCGGGAAAGTTCCAATCAATCATGTCCTCTGTTATAAAAGGATGTGAAACATTTTCGGTTGTTTATTTAAATGATTTCCTTATATATTCTAAGACTCTTGAAGAACATTTCCGTCACATACAAGAAATATTTAGGCGACTGCGAGCTAATTGTCTTAAGCTAAAACTAAAAAAGTGTGAATTCATTAAAGATAAAACCAATTACTTTGGACATGAAATATCAGCAGAAGGTATTCATCCTAAGGCTGATAAAATTAAAGCTCTTAGACAAATTAAAACTCCACAAAATGTTAAGGATGTACTATCATTTTTAGGTTTTGTCGGATTTTATAGGAAATTCATTCAAAACTTTGCTGAAATTAGCCTCCCATTAACTAAAAAGAATGTTAAATTCGAATGGTCTATTGAATGTCAAAACAGTTTTGAGGATTTGATAACTCAATTAGAAAAAATACCAATGTTACGTCACCCAGACATAAATAAACCTTACATATTATATACCGACGCAAGTGATTATGCCATAGGCGCTGTGTTGATGCAATATTTAACAGGTAAAAAGGGAGATGAACTACCAATATTTTTTCTTAGTCATGCCCTATCTAGAACTCAAAAGAAATATTCCACAATTCTTAAGGAAACTCTAGCAATTACCTATAGCCTAAAAAGACTTGACTGTTACTTGCAGGGATCAAAATTCGTAATTAAAACAGACCACAAACCTCTAACTTATTTGTTATCTTCAAATTTCGATAATAAACTTCTACAAAGATTTGCATTAGAAATTTATGTTATGACTGTTCAATTGAATACGTACCTGGAAAAACTAATGTAGTAGCTGACTTTTTGTCCAGACAAGTTAAAGGATCGACTTATGATTCAGACACTGATATTATGACTAAACATAATAAAGGAACTACGATTAATGTTATTAATAGCCAAGCAATTAATCATGATGAATTAACAAAATCATATGAAGCACCACAAACTATACCAGCTACTACTCCAGACGATTTAGTCCCTATAGATATGAAAAAAGAATAGGAATTAGATTTAGATCTTAAGAAATTAATAAAACGAGTGCAGACGAACTCTTTAACTAAATCTGAAAATAGGAGATATGTTATGTTTCAGGACATTTTACATTACTTGTCAGATAAGGATATTTACCCTTGCCCAAGAATATATGTTCCTAGTCAATTAAGAGAAATGGTTTTGATTGCATATCATAATATAGGACACCCTGGTGTGAATAGGATGTTAAATGCCGTGCAAAAAGCATATTACTGGCAATCTCTTCAAGGATATTTACACATTTGTAAAGACATGCATAGCCTGTCAAACTGTAAATCTTAAAACCATAAAATCACCTTTACAAGATCAGATAATACCAAGCTACCCTTTTTCGGACATTTCATGTGATATCGTCGGACCGATGGCTCCCACAGCTTCGAATGCCAAATATATGATAGTATTTATGGATGAACTTTCTGGTTATTTCGAAAAGATATTCTGGAAATATGGCTCTCCTTTATCAATACTGACAGACAACGGGTCCATTTTTACCTCCAAAATGTTCAAAGATGTTATGCAGGAATTGAATATCAAACATCGTAGAACAGTCGTTTATAATCCCCAGGCTAATGGAAAAAATGAGCGGTCACATACAACTTTAAATGCAATTATATGTAAGCTTACTAGGGATAATCCGATGAATTTCGATATTGTACTAGAACAAGCCCTTGCTGCCATCAGGTTTAATCCATCAGAATCGGCTGGACATAGCCCGTCTTTCATAGTATTTGGTCGAGACCCAGTACTACTTATTGATTCACTGTTAGGAAAAAGGTTACCTTATGTTGGCAACGAATTCCATAAAGAATTACTACAAGGAAATCACGAAATTTACTGTGATATATTCAAGCAATTGACTTAATCAAGAAGAAGGCGTAACATATATGCCAATAGGAAAGCCCAACAAGTAGAATTCAATGTAAATGACCCTGTCTATTACAAAAATTTCCAACGCACTTCTAAGACATCTGCTCAATGGATTCCATACTACCGAGTAGTCGAATTTGATGGTTCAATGTAATTGATACTTAAACATCAATTAGATAACAAGATAATCAATTGCAATGTTGATCAAGTTAGAAAGGCAGAAATTGACGAGTGGACTCTTCCTTCCACTAAAACTATAATTCCAAGAACTATTCGAAATTGCAGATATGTTATATTTAATATTGTGATGGTTATTCACAAGTGAAATGGAAACGCGGTTTTGTAACAAGACTTAAAGTTATACTTATGCGTAAATAAGAGTTAAATAAATAATTGTATTCTTGCCTGTAATGGTTCCAAGATGAGAGAGAATCGAATTACAATTATAATTTACGGAAGGTATACCTGTGTATAATGGTCATTTTTTATTTTGTTCAATCTTTATTATTGGTTTAAGCAATTGATACTCATATTTGTTCTTTTGCACATTGCTGAGGCATCACTATTAATTCATTCTGTTAATTCAAGAATAAGATATGCTATTACACCTTGCTAAGAGTCAGCTAAGAGCAATTGATTCGAGTGTAAGATTCACTGCCACCTCGCAGAAGGCCGATGAAGCAGCCATTAAGATTGCTCCGGAGAAATTCCTCTTTTGTCGGAAGAGCTCATCTAACCTAGAGTTCCATTCCATGATGTTTCTATTATACACATATATTCAAAGGCAGATGAACATATACCACTGAAGAATAACATAATTTCAACCATAAGGATCTCATTTTCAACTTTGAAAAAATGACAATACTTCTATCTCCCTATACGCTGGACTTATACCTTGATACTACCTATTAGACTGTTATTACTACTAATCTACGGAATGAATCAATCAACTATATCATAAACATTGTGTGGACTTCGTCATAAAAGGATACTACAACTACAACTGTTTCTGATACTACTACTTCTACTACTTCTACTACTACTACGACTACTGATGCTGCTACTTATACTGACGATTCGCCGTGAATAACTATAATTCCACATGAGTTACAAATTACTCTGGATACTACGAAGTGCTAAGAAATACAAGACTGTTGGATCGATATTAATCATCGTACTGTTCGGAGAAATATTTATATTGTTACCTTGTTGTATTAACTATTTCACGTTCATTTCTACATTATCATTTCTTACTTATTCAGTACAACTATGTTATTATTACATACCTATCCAAATTTTGCATTGAAATTTAAATGACATAAAATCAATATCAATTTTTAAAAAAATGATAACTAACACTGGGACGATACAAATTTTTTTTTTTTTTATATCATCAATAGTGATGATAACATTTTTGCCGAAACTACTTTTTTTAGATTTGGAACATCTTTGGAATTTTTAAAGAAAATATTTTTTTTTTTTAGTTTTAAGGATTTTAAATACAAATGTATGTTAACATATTGAAACAAAACATTATTTAAAATAACAAAATAAGGAATTAGTTGGTATGTTGTTGTTGTTAACTCAACTGACAGTTGCGTCGTCTGCAGCTTGCACCAAACCAAAAATGGCAGATTGTTTAGACCTCGAGAGTTAGAATGAATTGTCAGGAATATTTCAAGCTTCTGAATTTGAAGAACTACCAAATATCAACCAACCTATTCAGCAGACAAGTAAAATTACAAATAATCCCCAATAAAAATAAGGAAAAGTCAAGGTTTGAGGTTGTTGACCAAGCCATAATTGAACATTTCATTCAAGACCAGGAAAATGTGAACACAAAAAGAAAGACAATGGGTGATATGAAACTGTTTAGACAATTTTGTTCAGAGCAAAATGAAATGCCAGAAACCTTTGAAATTGAAAAACTTGACCAGCTTTTTGGACATTTATTGCTGTACTCAAAAAAGAAAATGGTGAAGACTACGAACCATCAAGTATCAGAGGATTTCTGTCTAGTCTTGAGCGCTATTTAAGAAACATAGGATATCCACATAACATCAATAAAAACCCATTGTTCCCCCACGTAAATAAAACCATAAAAGCAAAATTAACCTTCCTTAAATCCCAAGGACATGGTTCCAAACCAAATGAGTCTGAAGTGTTAACGGATGACGACATCGACAATTTGTTCGAGTGCGGTCAATTAGGGACTGAAAGTGCGTATCAGATTACCAATTTGCTCCATATCTCTTTTTCGCTATTTATGGGGATGAGGGGTGGCCGTGAGCAGCACACGCTGAAATGGGGCGACATTGTATTGAGAACCGATGAAGATGGGGACGAATTTCTTGAACACATCAAATAAAAGACAGACCAAAACCAGGACTGGTACAGATACAAGCAATACCAGGAAATTCAAACCAAAGGCTTGGAATGATAAGTAAAATCTTTAACGCTGCCCAGTTCAAGCTTATAAAATGTATAGGGACAACCGCCCAGAATCAATGCTTCACAGTGAAGACCCATTCTTTTTGGCAATTAACTATGTCAAGAATCCTAAACCTGACACTGTATGGTTCAAAAGAAGTCCCATGGGAATCAACCACATATACGGATTAGTAAAATCAATGATCAACAAATGCTATAAAATACAGGGCGACAGAAAACTTACAAACCACAGCGTTCGTAAACATCTTGTGCAAAAGTGTAATGACCTAGGACTACCAACTAACTGTACAATACAAATAAGTGGTCATAGAAATGTTGGTAGCACAAACAGCTACAGCAAAATTAACGATAAACAACAAAAACTCATATCGTCCGCTCTGACCAAAAAGCGCAGCACGTTTGCTTCTACTGAAAATCCGGCTTCGGTGCCAAAAAATAGCTTAAACAATACAAACAGCATCTTATCTGAAAAGACAAACAATATTGAACCGCCCGCTACATTAGCACCATCACCAAATGCTCAACAAAATATGGCTGTTTCAAATTCTACCAGAAATGTATCCTACAGGAACGAAGCAAAAAGTTCAACATCACAAATGAAGTCAATTGTTCAGGGGTCTACAGTCATTCATGGGGGTGTATTCAATTTTTATACCTCAGAATCTAAATGTGAAAAGGCAGAAAACAGCCCACCAAAGAAGTACAAACGCATCTTACCTATTTTCAGCGATTCGGATTAAAATTGTAGGCATCATGCCTGTACACACAGACAGCTGATGAAATGTGTATTGAATCCACTTTGCTGCATAAATTTGAAATGAACACGTTGTCTAAATTTGTATTTGTCATCCTCTGAAGATGTATACTTGAAGTTTTACTTATATCCAGTGATGAATGCATTATTAAATAATTGTTATGTCACATTAAATCCAGAATTTGATAATTTGTAGTGAAATAAACATTTAAATCCAACACACAAAATTTGTACACAGACTTATATGCTGAAACTGATTTTTCAGTGATTACTTTAACCTCCCTTGTATATAAAATGTTGATAGTATGATTTTTGATCATTATTAAAGTGAAAATAAGATAAAAATGTGTTTCAATTATATTTTAAGATGTCATCCTAAGAGACATCTTAAGAAACTTACAAAAGAAAATATAAAGAATGACATAAAACATTGATTTAAACGTGCGGCGTAAACATTAATGGAACAGCCATGGAACATCTTAAAATGATGCAGTCATCAATTGAATATTGTTCCCGAGGTTTATTTTTGTAACAAGCCAAGTGGGCCGGTTTAATTTAATGTACTAATATATATGTTGAAGCTGACTGTCTGTTATACGGGGTCACCCCAACGTTTATTATCTCAATATTTCTTTTTATATCCATTCCGGAATTATTAAGAGGGTTGAAGAGCTATAGTTATTAGAACATGACTGGAATTGACACCTGATTGCAACTGGTTTTTTGTACCTTTTTGCCGAGACATATTTCCGTAAATAGCCTAATGGGGCTTGTTGGATCTCATTTCTAAGGTCTATCTCAGTAAATAGCCAAGTAAGGCCCAATTAATTGTTTTGTATATTCACATGTCTTAATTGAATTGAGTAAATCCCAAATGGGTCAAACTGCTAGAACGTCTCTCTAGAGAATTCAAAACTGTGTCTCGGCGCGGTCTGTTTTATTTCCGACCCTAATGCAAGCGATCCACAGAAGTACACTTTAACTTTTCCACTATTTTCTGCTTTGATCTGTCTGAAAATCTGGAATTAGACAAGCACGATTTGATAAAAATATGGGTTGATGAAGATTTCAGGCACTTTGAACATTTCATAGCGACCTTTTCTTTGCTATTATTTCAGTTTTGAAAAAAAACATACAGTATTGGTTATATACATTGGTGGCTAGTAGTATAGGGGGCTCTTGGGCCCCAAACAAAGATGACGTAATCGGCGGCCATTTTGTTGACCTAGTTACTATTTATAGTATCTCATCTGCATATAAGGATTGACACGAGTGAGGACGCCATTGTGTTGACCTAGTTATTTATATACAATGACTGCGCATGTCCATTTTGCATGATAGTTCTATATTTAGAATGACATCATGGGTCTATATTTAGAAAGTGTTGGAGCTGGCGGAGAAATTCGACCTACCCTTTGCTACATTGTTTTGTGGGAATCCATACGACACGATATATCCCTTTAGTATAGTCGACACATAGTCAAACATGTATGGCAATAAATTAAACGTCTTACCTCTAGAACGTCCAGAGTTCAAATCTATATTTAGAATGACATCAAAGGTCTATTTTAAGAAAGTGTTGGAGCAAGTGTTTCAGCAGCACCCTTAAAGCGAGACAACGAACGATTTGTCTCTAACCTTCTACCAATAGATTCTAGCGTTGTTGGAACCCCCGAAAATAATGGCGGGGAAATTCGACCTAACCTTTGCTACATCGTTTCGGGAAACTGAAACATCCATACGACACTATATATCCCTTTAGTATGTCGTATAGTCGAGCCGAAGCACTCAGTCAAACATTAGATTCTAACGGGCATGTTGTTGGAATTCTCGAAAATAATGGCGGGAAAATTCGACCTAACCTTTGCTACATTGTTTCGGGAAACTGAAACATCTATACGGCACGATATATCCCTTTAGTATGTCGTATAGTCGAGCCGAAGCACGCAGTCAAACATGTATGGCAATAAATTTAACGTCTTACCTCTAGAACGTCCTGATCTCAAATGACAGATGCGCATGTCCTAAGACCCGATCTATTTTTAGACTCGTTATTTCGCAATCGCTATCGGATATTTCATCAGAAACTCACCAGGTGTGCGAACAATAGAGCATTGAAATAGCAAAGAAAACGTGGACAATGGATGAATAGACTGCTTTAAACCAAATGGCGCCGCAGTGTCTGAAGAACACCTGCAAGGAACACGTTAACACTTGCCTGAGAATAACCCTTTACACTGCTGTTCAAAAGTTTACCCTTCATGATGAAAGTTATTATTATGTTTGAATTTGCACTTGAAAAGTGTCAGTGGAGTTAAACACGACTTTACTAATTTGATCAGATGTTAAATATAGAGGGAAAAGGAGCCCATTAAAAGCGTCAAATCAGTTTTTACTAATTTATTTCACTATTTATGCTTTAACTTTTTTGTTTTAGGTTATCAAATGATAGAGGACACTAAAAGCTTTGATTTAAACCCGGGGTGGTCGATAACATTTTCAGCCGTTTTTGTGTTATGTAATATGAGATATTTTTAAACCCTAGAAGTGAACTTGCCCCGATATACCGTTGGAAAGATTTTGTTGAGCCCTTTTCATATATGAAAAAATATGATCCTACGACTATTAGTTCTCTAGTTATCGCCGTTTTAAATTATTGCTTAAAAGTGCGTCAAACGTCTTCTTAATGCGTAAATGCCGATATCTCCTTTATTTCTTGTCCGAATGTAGTCGTGTTTGGACCCATTGAAAAGGGTTTCGGATTTTCTATCGATTGAGATGATCAAACCGGAAGTGACGTCATTTTTGACTATTTGTTTGTTTTAAAGTGCGTCAAAAGTCTTCTCAATGCGCAAGTGCCAATATCTTCTTTATTTCTTGTCCGAATGTAGTCGTGTTTGTACTCGTTGAAAAGGGTTTCGTATTTTTTATCGATTGAGGAGGTCAAACCGAAAGTGCAGTTTATTGTGGATATCTTCCCCTTATAAACTTACAGGGCGCTCCCAAATGCGCTCCGGGAGCTCCCCCGGAGCTCCCAAATGTGCTCCGAGCGCTCTGTAAGTTAAAAAATGGAAGATATCCACAATAAACTGCAACACACGACTTTGAAAAGATGAGTACAATTTTCTGTACACCGTGTGATCAGACGTTCTGTAGTAGATACAATCTAATGAGACATGAGAGAAACAAACACTTTGAAGAACCATCTTCACATATAGACCAAAGATACTGGAATATATCACCAGGAGTACAACAATATGAGGGAGCGCCCGGAGCGCATTTGGGAGCGCCCGGAGCGCATTTGGGAGCGCCGGGAGCGCATTTGGGAGCGCCCGGAGCGAATTTGGGAGCTCCCGGAGCGCATTTGGGAGCGCCCGGAGCGCCCGTATTTAAGTTTAAACATCCGTGTACACTCGTTTTGTCTGGGCCGAGTGGAAGTGGTAAATCGGTATTGACTAAGATGATATTGTGCCAAGGAACAATCCAACCACCACCTCAAAGGATCATCTGGTGTTATAGTCAAAATCAACCATTATACGACGAAATCAAGACAGAATTGTCTAACGTTAAATTTGTGAGGGGGATTTCAGACTGTCTTGAACAAGATATGTATCTAGACGTAAACGTGCGGAACTGCATCATATTAGATGATTTGATGGGAGAGGCGAAGAAGGATGAAAGAGTGGCTAATCTTTTTACTAAAGGGTCTCATCATAGAAACTTGACGGTCATTTTCCTGACACAGAACGTTTTTCCTCAAGGAAAAGCGTGCCGAGATATCAGCCTTAATACAAAATATTTAATTGTGTTTAACAACCCAGTTGATAGACATCAAATTTCTGTACTGGCACGACGGATCTACCCTACCAGTAGTCACAGTTTCATGAACGTATATCGAAACGCCACAGAAAAGCCATATGGACATCTCGTTATTGATCTTCAAGCCTCTACACCCGAATACATGCGACTTAGACCAAACATTTTTGAACAGACTGTATCAGTAGCTGAACACAAGTATATAAGTGATACTCCAGCGTATGATCAGCGAGGATATTCAGTTAAGAAAACTATAAGGGACACCCCTGTGGAGTACATAAAGAGTGATTCCAGCCTCGAGTCTGATAACAGTCTAGACATGCCCGTTTGCGACGATTGTGGTATCGTGTTTGGTGACGTTCATTCTTTACAAAATCATGTCAAACGATGGTGTAATAAGCGTTCTGCCACGGAGGATCACTCGGAAACGCCTTCATTAAAACGGTGGATATCCTATGACCAGAGCGAAGAAGATGTAAAAGATAAAGACAGCGAAGAACACAAAGTGTTTGGAGTCATGTACCGTAAAGCTTCGAACAATAATAAAAAATCTTGGCGAAAAAAAGTGGAAAAGTATGAGCGAGATGGAATGTCCAATGACGAGGCCAAGAAAAAGGCAGACTCAAAAATAGTAGCGGAAGATACAACACATGTCTTACGTATGTATAGCCAACTGCTTCTCCACACATTCCAATTAGAACACGGAGTCATTCATCAACGTGTCATGGACGATGTACACGAGCTCGTGTCCGAGGGAATGATACTAGAACAGGCCATACAGTCGGCCATTAAGAAACACCGTTATTTAATAGAAGGTATAGTGAAGTCTGAGAACGACGACGTTAGCTATGGTGGTAGCGACGACAGTGATGGTGAAGAAATGCTATAAGGGGAGGAAAGTAACAGCTAATAGCCAAAGATAAAACTATCACTCGCTGTGTACTTCACTTACGTCAACGATGGATAGAGTAGAAATGTGGACACGACATTTTCAACGGATGGCCGAAGGGAAGTTGAAACCTAATCATAAAGGACAATACGTCGTGGAAAAAATTCAGATGGGTGGGACGATGAAAGAACCCACCATTAACTTTGTGACACCCGTGGCTCAAGCTGTTGAACTAGCCAAATTAGAGGTATCCAGGAAAAGACAACATACCAGGATTGACAATGCGAAAAAGGGGTATTGAATACACGGACCACCGGGACTACGTGACTAAATTATCGGAAAGAAAATGCCGGGGGGAGCCCTAAATTAACCACGTTTACAACATAACGGAACGGTGGACAGTTATTCATAGACGTCATGGATGGAGTATGAGACGAATTGACAATAATTTTCATCCCGTAATGAATCATGATTTGTGAATACTGTGTTCAATAAATAGTGTTAGTTATTTTGATTATGCGAACTACAATACTTGATTATATAATAAAATTGTAGAAATTGTATTCATGTCTTTGTTTTTCATTTACCCCTTGCGCTGCTTATTTAAAGTACAATGTCATGAAAACATCGATCCGGATATCTTTCAAATTCGAATATACTCATATCTCGATGAGAGCTTTCGAATGATATACAAATTGTAAACATCAGTTCAGAACTAAGGAAGATATGACCATTGTAATATATGATGACGTCACTTTCGGTTTGACCTCCTCAATCGATAAAAAATACGAAACCCTTTTCAACGAGTACAAACACGAGTACATTCGGACAAGAAATAAAGAAGATATCGGCACTTGCGCATTGAGAAGACTTTTGACGCACTTTAAAACAAACAAATATTCAAAAATGACGTCACTTCCGGTTTGATCATCTCAATCGATAGAAAATCCGAAACCCTTTTCAATGGGTCCAAACACGACTACATTCGGACAAGAAATAAAGGAGATATCGGCATTTACGCATTAAGAAGACGTTTGACGCACTTTTAAGCAATAATTTAAAACGGCGATAACTAGAGAACTAATAGTCGTAGGATCATATTTTTTCATATATGAAAAGGGCTCAACAAAATCTTTCCAACGGTATATCGGGGCAAGTTCACTTCTAGGGTTTAAAAATATCTCATATTACATAACACAAAAACGGCTGAAAATGTTATCGACCACCCCGGGTTTAAATCAAAGCTTTTAGTGTCCTCTATCATTTGATAACCTAAAACAAAAAAGTTAAAGCATAAATAGTGAAATAAATTAGTAAAAACTGATTTGACGCTTTTAATGGGCTCCTTTTCCCTCTATATTTAACATCTGATCAAATTGGTAAAGTCGTGTTTAACTCCACTGACACTTTTCAAGTGCAAATTCAAACATAATAATAACTTTCATCATGAAGGGTAAACTTTTGAACAGCAGTGTAAAGGGTTATTCTCAGGCAAGTGTTAACGTGTTCCTTGCAGGTGTTCTTCAGACACTGCGGCGCCATTTGGTTTAAAGCAGTCTATTCATCCATTGTCCACGTTTTCTTTGCCATTTCAATGCTCTATTGTTCGCACACCTGGTGAGTTTCTGATGAAATATCCGATAGCGATTGCGAAATAACGAGTCTAAAAATAGATAGGGTGTTAGGACATGCGCATCTGTCATTTGAGATCAGGACGTTCTAGAGGTATGACGTTAAATTTATTGCCATACATGTTTGACTGCGTGCTTCGGCTCGACTATACGACATACTAAAGGGATATATCGTGCCGTATAGATGTTTCAGTTTCCCGAAACAATGTAGCAAAGGTTAGGTCGAATTTCCCCGCCTTTATTTTCGAGGGTTCCAACAACATGCCCATTAGAATCTAATGTTTGACTGCGCGCTTCGGCTCGACTATACGACATACTAAAGGGATATATAGTGTCGTATGGATGTTTCAGTTTCCCGAAACGATGTAGCAAAGGTTAGGTCGAATTTCCCCGCCATTATTTTCGGGGGTTCCAACAACGCTAGAATATATTGGTAGAAGGTTAGAGACAAATCGTTGGTTGTCTCGCTTTAAGGGTGCTGCTGAAACACTTGCTCCAACACTTTCTTAAAATAGACCTATGATGTCATTCTAAATATAGATTTGAACTCTGGACGTTCTAGAGGTAAGACGTTTAATTTATTGCCATACATGTTTGACTATGTGCCGACTATACTAAAGGGATATATCGTGTCGTATGGATTCCCACAAAACAATGTAGCAAAGGGTAGGTCGAATTTCTCCGCCAGCTCCAACACTTTCTAAATATAGACCCATGATGTCATTCTAAATATAGAACTATCATTCAAAATGGACATGCGCAGTCATTGTATATAAATAACTAGGTCAACACAATGGCGTCCTCACTCGTGTCAATCCTTATATGCAAATGAGATACTATAAATAGTAACTAGGTCAACAAAATGGCCGCCGATTACGTCATCTTTGTTTGGGGCCCAAGAGCCCCCTATACTACTGTGGCTTTTTTCGTTCGTAGGTATAGCATTTGCACGTCGCAATGTCTTTGTGGTCAATTATTAACCACCCGATATTATTGTTATAATTTTCTCATTCTTATAGGTGTTCCATTTATCGGTCTTGAGGTTTTCAATGTCATCTGCTGCTTGTTTGTGGGAAAGGTGTAAACGTTTCTTTAGGAAACCTGTTTGTAATCGTCATTGTTTGACAATATAAGCTCGAATGTTGGTTTTCGTGTGACGTGGCTCTTTTATCACTTAGTAGAGCCGTGTTAACTGAGATGGTAACGGCGATTCTTATCAATCCTCTAGGATATGAGTCTGAACCGCGACTCGGTCTTTAGTAGAGCTGTGTTAACGGAGATGGTAACGACGATACCTATCAATCCAGGAGATATGAGTCTGAAGCTCGACTCGGCCTTTCCGATGATACTTTTGATGGTGTTTTACGCTACGTTTTATCTGCAATCATGAGTGCGGAAGAGAACGAGAAGTCATTCTTACCACTTATAAGTCTGGTGTGGAGTATTGTTTCAAGAAAGCCTGGACAAAAGTGGTTATAGATGAACTAGCTGCCGTGATATAACTGAACAACTGTCGAAACGGCGTTAATCTCGAATCAATTAATAAACTATTACCTCATCCCAGTCAGGTCTGCCTGGCTTGGTTCGCGCTCGTAGACTCGTGATTAAGTGTATCTTGTTCTTTTTATGTACACGGTCTAAAGCAATCTGTAGGAAATATATTATAGTTTATTGAACAGAAAGTTTGTCTTAACACGGTAAACACACATAGGTTTATCATGAATTGTAGTTTCACGAAATAATCGCTCGAAAATAGGTAAAACGTTCGAGTGATTCAGGGCGTTTCGTCAGTTATAATGGCCTCATACAATTATCAATTTTCTGAGAACACTGGTTGATTCACGCATTGTATTTGTGAATGTGTTCAGACTGGAAAGGAATGTATGTATGACTGGAATGGTTGTGTTAAAGCTTAAAACTATTACAATGTGCAGGAACAAAATCAGTCAGAAAAGTTCAAACATACATTGAAGAATCAGTTTAACCCTTGCTCGCATACAGCCAATATACAGCAGACACCTTTAAATATATTTCTATAAATAAGGTATAACATTGAATAGAGTTGAAAACATTGTTGCATCTCTGTACGTGGGAAATAGTTAAGAATACAAAACCTATATAACGCCTTTTAAACTAATGAAGTCAATATACAATGACCTTCAAGATAGTCTCGGAACAGTTTATATTAGCAATACCTGTATAACTAAATATACAACAAAGTTTAAAATAATACCAAGATAAGAGGCATAATGTCATTTTCTAAAACCCTCATTTGACACTTAAACCCTATGTGGTGGGTACTCAAAAGACTATTCTTAGTTGTGAGACGATTGCTTTGGGTACCCACAACATAGGGTTTGATTAATAAAGGTGATACTGCTATGAAAAGCCCAGTTAACTTCCCCTTTTTAGACCTCTGAATTAAGTAACAGAACTTATCGTTTTAGGAATACCTGTAACCTAATCCTTTCCAGATCTGTTCGTTTCTTTGCGGATGTCATGTAAAGATGGGTCTGTATAGTGTGTTTGTCATTGCCGTGATAGGTTTGTTGTATTTCATGTTCACTAAGTTATGTCAGAAACCATTCCAAATTCTTCTGATCTCGGTTCAACCATATAAAGTCAACCTGTTAGAAACAACGATAAGGTTGATTGATTATGGTTAACTCTATAACACATACATACATGACGCCTTTTATAGCAAAAGGAGAAATTGTTCAGAACGAGCAAGTCCTCCTGTTGTCACAATGTTTAACCAATCTCATGCAAATCAGACAAAAAATACTGTACATATATTGGATCTGACGACACAGCATAAAAGGTCAATTATTTGTTTTAACCCTAAACACTTAACTATTTTACGAGCAGGTTTCATTTATTTGTCCAAGAAAATCGCAGGATACAACCAATGCTTTGTTATATACAAACGGAACTACAACCTACAACAATCCTTTGCCAAATGGAAAGCACTCTAACGCATTTTCACCAACGTTGTCGTTAAAGGAGAAGAGAAATGGCTCATAGTGAACAATTTCTCTTTTCGTCAAATTATTTTCAACTCTTTGCAATAATTCAAATCTCGTTTCTTGAGATCTTTCATAGTTATGCTCAGATGACTAAGAGTGGTCAGTAGCAACTTTTATGCATGTTGGAAAGTTTGGACGTTAACCCTTATTGTTCCAACCAAACTGTAAAACAACGGACTTTTCTAGGCATTCGCGTTACTTGTTTCAGTTGCGACGTATCCTCAGTATACATATTGATAGTATGAGAACAATAAATCCTAGACCCTTCCCTCATACAACAAATCTGCAGCAGACACCTCGCTGCAGACGACTCTGAAAATCTCTCTTAAATGAAATAGCAATTATTAAATAGTGTTGAAAATAAAATAGTCGCAAAAAGAGAAAATACTCATATACATGTATGAACACGTTTTTCTTCTGTCACAACGTTTTCAAATGTCATCTGCTTTGCAGATGTGACGAACGGCGGGAGTATTTTACAAAGAGATAAGATATAATGGTAAGATCAATAGATATACAAAGTCATTTTCCCATACGTGGTAAATATATATAAATATTACCGGTATGTATGACTTACTTGTACATTTACCAGTTTGTGTTTCACACTCTGTTTTAATACCGATATTGAATGTCTTTTAACAGATCGCATTGTCCTTCGACTGAAAGTCTGAAAATAATGCATGAATCGGGTTATTTACAAATCAAACAAAACTTCCGAGTATTTTGACGACATACAAAAGCCGTTGTGTTGTGTTCATGTGATACTGATACCAAAATCATGATGAAGGGTTATGTAAGTGGTAACGTGATACAGTGGGGATTCTGATGAGAGGGTGTATATACCGAAGTAAAGGGTCAATAAAGACTCTGATATGACTATGCATATACAGTAGTAAATGGGACAAGGGTTAGGGTTAGGGTTAGGGACGCTGAATATAAAAAATAAATGGGACAGTTGGGAACTTAGGACTCTCATGAGACATTGGAGACACTGATGGGAGGGTGTATATAAAGAAGTAAATGGGACAGTTTAGACTCTCAAAGTGGGGACCCTGATTTGAGGGCACAGACAAAATAGTAAATGGGACAGTTGGTGCAATGCTGGGACGGTGTATAGGTTACAATACACTAAAACAATTCCTTCTTTGTTTCCATGTAAATCGACCAGTTGCAATCTTCGATTGTCACACTTTCTAAGCGTTTCTCATGGAAAACACTAACACCATTGAAAAGAGTTACCTCCTAGCTGTAAAACAATATAAAGAAAATGTTAGGTCATGCATTATGCAAGAAAGAACTCACCAGGCGAAAATGGTAACCGTCATTTTGGACCAAATCAGGCCCGGACAAAACCGGTGTTTAGCATTCTCTACTTTCACTTTCAAACAAGGTCAAACTACTAAAAGTGATCAAATCAATAATTTCCAGTGCATCCTATACACATTCGCAATGCATTTAAACTCATTTCATATATTCAATACATTCTGGTGATGGTATACACTCATTTCTATGCAAACAAAGGTTTTGTTTAGGGACTATAGTACTGTAGATAAGCAAGTCAGCGGATGTATTTAGCGTAATTTGACCTTTAAGACAAAGAACTGTTCTTAAGTATATGTTTTTATAATTATTTACAAAGTCTGATTTAAAAAAACAAATATAAGGTCAATTAAGCAGTTATTATCAAAGAGAATTAATTCTTTCTATACCACCCAAATTTAGTTTTTTTCTGCTAAAATCGGCCAAGTTTTATGCTTTCGCGCAATACATAGGTTATTGCAAAGGAAAAATAAGAAAAAACATCACATATTTAGTTTTACTGTGTCAAATGTTCATCAGAGATGATCAAACTTTAGATTTATGCACTATTTTTAGACATTTTAGGCAACCAGTATCATCCTTTTCAACCAATTTGACATTATCGAAACATTTTTGCCAAATCAAATCAATCATTTCCAGTGCATCCTATACACATTCACAATGCATTTAAACTCAATGTCATGTATTCAATACATTCTGGTGATGATATACACTCATTTCTACGCAAACAAAGTTTTTTTTTAGGTAATTTGACGTTTAATATACAGTAGTAAATTGGACAGTGGGGACATTGCTGTGACGGTGAATATAATGTAGTAAATGGGACAATTAGGACTCTGCTGGGACAGTGAGAACAGTGATAGGTGGTTCATATAACAGATTCTCAAAGTAAGGACACTGATGGGAGGGTGTATATATAGGAGTAGTAAATAGGACAGTGGAGCACTGCTTGGACGGAGAATATACAGTTGTAAATGGGACTCTGATAGAACAGTGTGGGGACACTGATGGGAGGGTGTATATAGAGTAGTAAATGGGACAGAAGGGACTTTGATGGGAGAAGTATATACAGTAGTTAATTGGACAATTGTGACTTTGATGGGACAGTAAGGACACTGATGGGAGAGTCCATATAAAAAAGTAAATGGGACAATTGGAATTCTCAAAATGAGAATATTGATGGGAGAGTGTATATACTGTAGTGAATGGGACAGGGGCACTGCTGGGACGGTGAATATACAATAATAAATGGAACAATGGGACTCTGATGAGAAAATGGGGACAGTGATGGGAGGTGGTATATAAAGTAGTAAATGGGACAGTAGGGCATTGCTTGGACGGTGAAAATATAGTAGTGAATGGGACAATTGGGACTTTAATATGACATTGAGGACACTGATTGGAGGGTGTTTATACAGTAGTAAATGGGACAGTAATGGGAGGGTGTATGTACAGTAGTAAATGGGATAGTGAGGACACGGCTGGGAGGGTGTATATACAGTAGTAAATGGAACAGTTGGGACACTGATTGAATGGTGTGTAAACAGTACTACATAGGACACTGATAGGAGGGTGTATGTACAGTAGAAAATGGAACAGTTGGGACACTGATTGAATGGTGTGTAAACAGTAGTACATAGGACACTGATTGGAGGGTGTATGCACAGTAGTAAATGGGACAGTGAGGACACTGATGGGAGCGTGTATATACAGTAGTAAATGGAACAGTTAGGACACTGATTGAAAGGTATGTAAACAGTTGTACATGGGAAACTGATGGGAGGGTGTATGTACAGTAGTAAATGGACCACAGAGGACACTGATGGGAGCGTGTTATATACAGTAGTAAATGGGACAGTTGGAACACTGATGGGAGGGTGTACATGCATATACAGTAGTAAATGGGACATTATGGGCACTGCTGGGACGGTGAATATACCGTAGTAAATTGGACAGTTGGAACTCTGATAGGAACGTGTTGACACTGATAGGAGGGTTTATATACAGTAGTAAATGGGACAGTGGAGACAGTGATGGGAGGGTGTATATACATTAGTAAATTGGACAGTTAGGACACTGATTAAAGGATATATACAGTAGTAAATGGGATAGTGGGGACACCGTTATGATGGTGAATATACAGTAGTAAATTAGACAATGGGGACAGTGATGACTATAATGGGACGGTTTTATTTTAAGGGACTATATATATACAGTAGTAAATTGGGCAGTGGGGACATTGATGAGACGGTGCATATACAGTAGTAAATGGGACAGTGGGACACTGATGGGACGTTTCAATATCCAGTAGTAAATGGGACAGTGTATTTACAGTAATAAGTGTCACACCGGGGACTCTGAATGTGTATGGTTGGCAAGTGGACAATGGCGATGCTGATGGGACGTTGTTTATACAGTAGTAAATGGGACATGGGGACTCTTAAGAGACGGTGTATATACTAGGAATGGGAACGAATACTGAAAATAATATTCGAATATTCATTTTACTTATTCGAATATATTCACAGGCACACCTGTAATTCCATTGTTAGTTAATGTCCCTTTTCACTTGACACGAATTCGTTTAAGCTGCGTTTTGTGAACATCAACTTAAAGGCTCTTATCTTGTTCGACATTGTTCGCCAAAAAACGTTTCTTGAAGCTATTGAGCGACATTGTATAATAGATGCACGGGCAGATATTGTATTACCGGATGTATAATCCTTATAATATTTGAAGGAGTAGTGCTTTTAATTTATTTTGCACTTCGGTTGGTTTGCGAGCAATACTGTATTAAAATTCTGATCCAAAATATGCAAGGTGTTAATATCATTTGTTTCACACACCTTGTCAATGTTGTAAAGACGGGTAAATGTAACAAAGCTACTCACATTATTACAGACATAGTCAATCGCCCAGTAATCAAACATATATACAATAACTCAGTTAAAATAGCGCTTAGTTAAAACAGCACTTTTAACCTCTTTAAAGACTTGATAAAGTCTTAATTGCTTCACTAGCCATACACAGTCAGATACTGAAGATAAGGTTTCAAAGGTTAGTTTAAACATTTCAGGAAGTTTAGCTAAAGGGATGAGCATGGTATCGGGACTTGCAAATCGGTGACTCTTTCATTGAGAAATGTCTCATCGCGATGAAGATAAATATTTCAGTAAGCAAACTATTTAAAGCTTTTGTATGTAGGAATGGGTCCTTTATCTAGTATAGTTTGACAAATATGAATCCGTACTTCTAGTATTATTTGAGATATTCACAAAGCCAAAGATCGAACAGAATAGACAAAAAAATGTATAGTGTAACCTTTACAATTGGTTTATACGAATATCGACTCCAAGATGACCACAAAAGTATCACCGAAAATTCGAAAAAGAAATGCGATTTCAAAATGCAAACAATCAATTTACGCTGTTTGTTATTCGATATTTTTTACCAATAATAGATAATCTCTCAAAAAGCATTGCAGTAGACAAATCAAACACGGGTATCCTGTTTATTCCTCTGTATTTTATAAAGTGGCCCTAAACTCACCATAAAAAACACCGTCTCGGTAGGATGTGCCTCCCACATTATCGAAGTATTCATACAGTTCCCGGCCGATCGAATATGAAGCCACAGATGACCTATACATATTTAAAATTACACGAGTCTGTCAGACGAACAGTACTCTGTAGGATGTGTGATAAATGGGAATCTAGACCAGCATGCTTCTCCCCGCGGTCTGGTTATGATATAGAAGACGTTTGAGAATGTATAGTCAGAAGGTCAAAGACCCATTTAGTATATTAATATAAAAGGAACAAGACAACCACAAAACCTAACAACCAATAACATATCAAACATGACAGTAAGTCTTGAGTTACCTGTCCCTACCTTTACATTATAGGGTCAGGCATATACCAATTATGAAAGTCTTGAGTTACCTGTTACTAGCATTACAGTATAGGATCAGGCATACACCAATACTGGTAGTCTAAAGTTACCTGTCCCTACCATTACATTAAAGGGTCGGACATACACCAATAATGATAGACTGGAGTTTCCTGCTCCTGCCATTATATTAAAGTGTCGGGCATACACAAATAAAGCTAGTCTGGAGTTAACTGCCCCTTACATTACATTATTCGATCAGGCATACAATAATAATGTTAGTGTGGAGTTACCTGCTCCTACCATTAAATTGAAAGGTCTGGCATACACCAATAATGTTAGTGTGGAGTTACCTGCAAACTACCATTACATTATCCGATCAAGCATACAAAAATAATTGTAGTGTGCAGTTACCTGCCCCTAACATTACATTATCCGGTTAGGCATACAGTAATAAGGTTACTCTGGAGTAGCCTGTCCATACCATTACATTGTAAAGTCAGGCATACACTAATAATGTAAGTATGGAGTTACATATCTCTACCATTACATTATAGGGCCAGGCATACACAAGTGATGTTAAACTAGAGTTAAATGTCTTTACCATTACATTATAGGGCAAGGCATACACCAATGATGTAAGTCCGGAGTTACAGGTCTTTACCATTACAGTATTGGGTCAGGCAACACCATAACAGTAGTCTAAAAATGGAATTACCTGCCCGTATAATTACAGTATCGAACCAGGCATACACCATTTATGTTAGTCTGTTACCCGTACCTTTTATTACATTATAGGCTCAGGCATACATCAATATTGGATCTGCCCCTTTGACATGGGTCAGCAATCAAATTTGTTATAGAGACAAGCTTATTGAGAACCAACCGGTTTTACCTTTCAAATTCGAAAAAAATGTGTATTGATTCCAAACATCACCTTGAATTTGTACATTGTAGAATTTACGAAAACCAATTGTATATTTACTTATATACAATATGTGAACAAACAATATTCAAAAAAGGGGGGAACCAATCTCGTCATGTGCGTGAAGTTAGCCGGAGTAGCCGGAACAGCCGGAATAGCCGGAACTCCGGCTACTCCGGCTGTATCAACCAGCCGGAACAGCTGGAGTTCTGGCTACTCCGGCTGCATTAACCAGCCGGAATAGCCGGAGTTCCGGCTACTCCGGCTGTAAAAACCGGCCGGATAAGCTATATTTCCTATTACTTCGACTGTACTTACCAGCCGAATATCATCATTCTGGCTACTCCGGCTGTATTAACCAGCCGGAACTCAGGCTTCTCCGGCTGTATAAAGCAGCCGGAACAGCTGGAACTCCGTCTACACCGACTGTATTTACCAGCCGGTAAAGTCGGAACTCCAGCTACGTCGGCTGTATTAACCAGTCGGAACAGCCGGCTGTATTAACCATCCTGAACAGCCGTAACTCCGACAACTTCGACTGTATTAACCAGCCGGAACAGGCGGAACTTCGACTGTATTAACCAGCCGGAACAGGCGGAACTTCGACTGTATTAACCAGCCGGAACAGGCGGAACTTCGACTGTATTAACCAGCCGGAACAGGCGGAACTTCGACTGTATTAACCAGCCGGAACAGGCGGAACTTCGACTGTATTAACCAGCCGGAACAGGCATGCCAGGTGAAAGCGGATTGAAGCATGCATGGTTAATACAGTCGGAGTTGCCGGAGTTTCGCTTATTCGGCTGGTTAATACAGCTTGTGTAACTGGAATTCCCTCTGTTCCGGCTGGTTAATACAGCCGACGCAGCTGGAGTTCCGGTTTGTTAATACGGTCGGTGTAGAGGGAGTTCCATCTGTTCCGCCTGTTCCGGCTGGTTTATACAGCCGGAGTTTCTCCTGTTCCGGCTGGTTTATACAGCCGGAGTTCCGCCTGTTCCGGCTGGTTTATACAGCCAGAGTTCCGCCTAATCCGGCTGGTTTATACAGCCGGAGTTCCGCCTGTTCCGGCTTGTTTATACAGCCGGAGTTCCGCCTGTTCCGGCTGGTTTATACAGCCGGCATTACGCCTGTTCCGGCTGGTTTATACAGCCATAGTTCCGACTGTTCCGGCTGGTTTATACAGCCGGAGTTCCGCCTGTTCCGGCTGGTTTATTCAGCCGGAGTTCCGCCTAATCAGGCTGGTTTATACAGCCGGAGTTCCGCCTGTTCCGGCTTGTTTATACATCCGGAGTTCCGCCTGTTCCGGCTGGTTTATACAGCCGGAGTTCCGCCTGTTCCGGCTGGTTAATACAGTCGAAGTTCCGCCTGTTCCGGCTCGTTAATACAGTCGAAGTTGTCGGAGTTACGGCTGTTCCGACTGGTTAATACAGCCGACGTAGCTGGAGTTCCGACTTTACCGGCTGGTAAATACAGTCGGTGTAGACGGAGTTCCAGCTGTTTCGGCTGGTTTATACAGCCGGAGAAGCCTGAGTTCCGGCTGGTTAATACAGCCGGAGTAGCCGGAATGATGATATTCGGCTGGTAAGTACAGTCGAAGTAATAGGAAATACAGCTTATCCGGCCGGAACTCCGGCTATTCCGGCTGGTTAATGCAGCCGGAGTAGCCGGAACTCCGGCTGTTCCGGCTGGTTGATACAGCCGGAGTAGCCGGAGTTCCGGCTATTCCGGCTGTTCCGGCTACTCCGGCTAACTTCACGCACATAATCTCGTCGCCATTTTGTGTTCATGCCAGACGCAAATTGTTAGTGTAGTGCTCCGGGTACCAGACAAGTAAAACGGTCATTGTAAGTTTCAAGCATATAAACATTGAACAACATAATTAAATGTAAGATATAATTAAAAAACATACGATTATGACATGACGCAACCATAAACATAAACATGATCAGATATGATGAATTCATCAGTAATGACCTCGCGATGACTCAATCATGTGATAATTCGAATTTTTCGATTAACACAATCAGATTCATTGATCTGATCTATATTTGAAATCATGAGAACAGCAGTTCTGGTCGTTCATATTCCTTGATATGGTTACATAACTGATTGGTTTTTTTTTTTCATAATTAAAAACATAAATTAAAATAAATTACGAAGCTTAAAAATGCTTACATTAATTTAGCTTACTTCAATAGATCCCTTGAACACGAAGCTATCTATGAGTTAGTTAGAGGTTACCTATATCTACTATCACATTATACGGAAAGGCATACACTAATAATGGATCCGCCCTTGTATAAAAAAGCAAAATGCCATATATAGAAATATATAGTTTGTGAACCAACCGGTTTAACCTTTCAAAATGCAAAAATAGTTTGCTTCTTTTTTTATATGTTGACTCCAAATATCAAGTGATCTTGGTCCACTATAGAGTATATATTTGGAAGTGGTAAATAAGGAAAGTTGACAAATCTAGTCGCCATTATTGGTTGATGATAGACGTACTAATTTACGCTGGGTACCAGACTATTTGTCATTTACGATATCGAGTTATCGCGAGCTAGCGTGTCTCCACTTTGACAGTTTTAAATAACGACAAACGTTGTCTATAAAGTTAAATTTGATTGAATGCAGCACATCCAATCAGAACCAGTGAGATATTAGCCTTTACAGGTTGTCATATATGTATGTTCAACGAGGAACCAATTTCAAACGAGCTGTGATCGTTATCATGTCTTATGTCATTAAGACAATCAAAACAAACATGTTCAGGTTAAACAAGTTTATTCTACATATTGGTTCAAGTAACTTGATAATAGCAATAGAAACAAACAATCATGTTCATGTAAAACCATGTTCATGTATAGGCAAATAACGAGTTTACAAACTTGTATGCAAATACGTATAGTTTAAAAATGTTCGAATAGATCACATAAAATACTTAATAAAACATATGAAATGGAATTACTGAATGTACTAACCGATCATTTCCGGAGCCGAGTTGATTGTAAATGGATGCCACTCGCATCTCGCGATGACGAGTATCTGGAGAAAGATGTAATCCCCTGGTTGATAGTGGAACTTCTCTGGACGGTTTACAACTAGATGGGTTACCTACATTGGTTAATTGAGAAACATATGTTGGTGCTATACAAACAAATATGACGGCAATCTTCTCGATTCGCAAGCTTAACTCTTACTAAGCATTATATAAGTGAAATGCAATGAGGAGATATTCATCTACAGTGTATACCATTTGAGCCTCGTTTCAAGAAAGTCGACCATCAGAAGTTTTAAAAATACATGTATCAGCCATAAACATTTAAAACACCAAAGTCGTTTTGTTGTTCTAAACTGTTCTCAAAGGTACAGATATATGGCAATCAGTGAAAACGAATCTTCTTCTTCGCTAGTTGGAAAAACGGGAGGATGTAGATCTGTTTTGGCTAAGATTAAAACTGATTTATTTTACATCGATTGTGGAAGAAACAAAAATTAGGCCTATATACTTCACACTCGATGTCTGCTTCCTGGAGACTTATCCAGTGCTGGCACGTTTTTTGTGGGAAAAAAGAACGTTAGAATCCGCTCATCTCGGGATTCGAACGCGATATTATTGAAACGAGAGGTCTACCATTCCCTTGGTTCTAATTTTGGTTTTGCATGGTTCATTAGTTGTACAAACCTTGGAGTGTAGGAGACTTCATCTATCCATGTAACAGGGCTTCCTTTAACATTTTTGAGCTAAACACCTTCTCTACAATCAGTATTATCCCAGGGATTAGGAACCACTTCCAAAACTGATATCCGTGCATCAGAAGCACGATCCATAATTGGATGTATAGTAAATGGACTAGATAGAAAATATGGAAAGATAACATTAAAATATGTATGAGTCCATCGATAGAAAACGGTGCACATCGGCATATCTGAACAGTGAAGGTTCAGATCAGCTTCTACAGAAGTATGCTCCTTCTTCTGAAAATATACACATGTTGACAGAGACTTCTTGAATTAATAATCAGTTCCGAGGATTGACTGGCTGATCAGGACGTTCATTGTCTCAAAAGCAAACTTGTACATTTTACCATAGATGGTCTCATACATTTGAAAGAATGTATTGCATTTTATATCACTACCTTTTTAGATTTAGTCGGATGTCTGTGCACAACTATAGAACATTATTTATTCAATATATGTAAATGTTTGTTTCTAGGATTTGTTGGGGATTTTTGTAAACCTATGGTTATCTTACATGTATGTGTTACATCCTAAACGCAATGTAGCCCTTAGTGTATAGTTAATTTGATACAGTTTACAGATACAGTTTGATCAAGATCAACATTGTTCACATATTACTTACACAAGCTGGTAATAAGCTTCTGTAAACGTGTGTAGATTCTGATAAGTATGGGGTAAGGTTCGTGTTTGCTTTTTTGAACAATGTAGATCCAGACCGGCCTGTGCATCTGCACAATTTGATTAGGTTTTACACTGTTCACCTACTACTTACACAAACGTGTTAGAAGCTTCTGTAAACTTGTCTAGATTATGATAAAACGAACTCATATACTATACATCAGTTTGGTAATTACAAGCTTTCGGCTTATATTAATCACGCTCGATGCCGCTTCCTGGAGAATTAACCAGTACTGGCACCTTTTGTGTTGAAAAATCCCATATGAAGAACCGCTCATAATCACACGATGCTAACCCGGGACCTTTGGTATGAGAAGCCGACGCTCTACCATTAACTTCCACTAGTATCATCAAGTGTGTGTATTTACGACACTAGTGTAACGTGCCGGGTTAAAGACGCAGAAGATCCCTTCAGCGAAAAGTATACTCAACCCTTCAGTCCACTTGTCTTATATATCTAACCCTAAACTCCATCACTTCGAAACGGTGATGTAAATTTGCATATCAAATGCAACGTATACCGAACGTTTTCGTTACACTACGTCCCACTCCGAGAAGACTCGTTCCGAGTCTTGGGCCTGGGAAACCCATGGGTAAGGCAACTCCGGTATAGCAGTTGTAGTTATCCCACCGCTGCCACCAATGTAACGTGCCGGGCTAAAGACGCAGAAGATCCCTTCAGCGAAAAGTATACTCAACCCTGAAGGGGTCCACTTGTGTTATATATGTACTCCTGAACTCCATCACTTCGAAACGGTGATGTAAATTTGCATATCAAATGCAACGTATACCGAACGTTTTCGTTACACTAGTTCGGCAATCAAATGGAATAGCTCAATAAATGAAAGTATAATTTATAAAAAGAATTAAAAATATTGGGGCAAAAGGATGAGCAATTTCTTCTTTTGCATCACAGTATTTTAAAGTCGTCTGCTGCAGATGTGTCAGAATGCGTCTACAAGTGGGATATGGTTAAAGATAATTCTGTGTTATTGGGTGCCGTCTGTAGTCAACACCACTATACATATAACGTAACAGACCAAGCGGATAATGACGTCACAATAGACGATGATGGTATTATCAGAACACTTTCGAGTGAGCTAATCTCCGTATGTATACATGTACCACTTCACAATTCACAATTGTATTGTATTACAAGACCACCGGCCCATACACATACATATACACTACATACTAACATCATGTGTTATTATGGTTGAACTAACTTGATTTCAGTTGTTCGTTTCATCGAGGCATAGTATATAAACATAGAAAGGTTTCTGACTATCGTCATATCAGTACTTGCCATTAGTATGTAACATGTATCCAAATGGGTATGCTTGTACAGTTTTTGATGGATATAATATTATTTGAGACGCAATTCGTTAGACAGAGGACATACTATCACAAAGTGAAATTCACATTCAACCACATTACTACATAACAATCATTGTCTAAGGTGTCTTTCCTAAATGGCGACCTTTTTCTACCATAAGATCATGAGCAGAATTTCTAAATATTGAAAGAGATTTTCTAAATTGATCTTGATCAACTGATGACAATATTATTCAGCAGCAAAATAGGTTTTATAGAAACAATTGTAAGACAGATTACTGCAGAAGTCATGCCATATTTGGTAGAACTGGTCTTTCAACTTTCTTTCATAAAATGTAATAAAGTGTTTTTGTTGGATACATGTTGACTCTCCCAAACATAAACAAAACCATTCATTAAAAGATTAATTTTCACATCTTTAACCCAATTGTGATACCCATTCTCATCTAATAGTTTCAAAATAAGGTAAAATGTTTTAACATATCTTTCATTATGCATGTCTAGAATTATTAACCAATACTTAATACATCGCTTAGATGCTGATATGTATAGCGGAAATCTTCTACCGAATTGTGTTGGGCATGCATATAGCGTTTGCAGGCATATATTTGAACTCTCAACAGTTTCAATTTTTTTCAGACCCAAAGCTCTGCCCCGTATATTGGGGTTATTTTTACATCAACAAGTTTAAAAAACGTTTTATAAGACAATGGTATGACACTTTGTAATTTTTTTAGACAAATCAAAACTTTCTTACTATTACCTTCCACATATTCAGCCATCTTGTACGATGATACATTATTTGTAAAGCAAACACGAACATATGAAAAAAAGGTAACTATTTAAATTTGATTATTATTATAACTCCAATGCTCCTTTTTAGCAACTCTCCCCACTTTTCGAAATATGACAATTTTAGTTTTCATTATATTGACATCCAGCTGTCAATCAGTGCAGTATTTTTGTAAAGCATTCAGTTGCATTAGGAAACCGATAACTGTGTCACTCATCAACGCAACATCGTCAGCGAATATCAATGAGAATATTTTCAACATATCAGGAGAGAGATGTATCCCCAGAGAATCACTATTTAGAATCGCAGATTCGCAATCATTTATAAAAAGGGAAAATAAAACAGGGCTTAACTTACAGCCTTGACGTAAACCAACTGAACAACCAAATGCATTAGATATTGCATCATTATTTGTATCTCTAACACGAGCTTTGACAACTTTATAAATGCCAACAATATATTTAAACAAATGACCTTTTAAACCGTGTTGCCGTAGGGATATAAATAATTTTGACCCGTTGACTTAATCAAAGGCTTTTGTAAAGTCTATAAAAGCAAAATATAATTTTCCCGCAGTTTTGCAAAGACATTTACTAATTACTGCTTGAAGTATAAAAGCATTGTCGATTGTAGAATAACGTTAATGATGACGTAAACAATTTCAAACAAATCTTAACTGGAAGAATCCGCTTCGTCTTATGAATGAAATCAAACAGAGAACCATGTGAAGGAGTATAAGAGCCAGTACCCAGCCGGTCATGTACGCACTTCCGGTCATGATGCCGTGTCCCATCTTTGCCTTAGTTGTGAATAAAATTTCCCTGGTTTTCATCGTCAGGTTACCGCTATTCTTGGCAACATTATCTGATGACAGAGGATATAAAATAGTAATCAACTTTTTCCATATACAGCAACTATGCGGAATATGGAGAACTTCTATAAATGAAAGTGAATTTTTACTGAAAAGAGTAGAAAACACTGTGGCACAAAGAGAGATTGCTCATAATGAGCAATTTGTTTTTTAGTCACAATGATAAAAACAAACGTATGGTGTAGAGGCGTCAGAAAGCTTCTACATGAAGGCAATAACATCGGACTGACTATATAGTAGATACAGTTATATCACGGTTAAATTACATTTGTAACGGTCTGACTAGTTAGTAGATACAGTTATATCACGGTTATGGTACAATTACTCCGGTCTGACTAGTTAGTAGATACAGTTATATAACGGTTATGGTACAATTACTCAGGTTTTGACTATTCAGTAGATACAGTTATATCACGGTTATCGTACATTAACTCCGGTCTGACTAATTAGAAGATATAGTTGTATCACAGTTATAGTACATTGACTCCGGTCTGACTATTTAGAAGATATAGTTATATCACGGTTATAGTACATTGACTCCGGTCTGACTATTTAGTAGATACAGATATATCACAGTTAAAGTACATTAAATCCGGTCTGACTATTTAGAAGATATAGTTATATCACGGTTTTAGTACATAAACTCCGATCTGATTAATCAGTAGATACAGTTATACCACAGTTATAGTACATTAACTCCGGTTTGATTAGTCAGTAGATACAGTTCTATCACAGTTATAGTACATTAACTCCGATCTGACTAGTTAGTAGATACAGTTATATCACAGTTATAGTACATTAAATCCGGTCTGACGAGTTAGAAGATACATTATATCACGGTAATAGTACAATAACTCCGGTCTGACTATTTAATGTCTATGAAATGTTGATTGATTTATTGATCTCGTGAACTGTTATTGACTGTCAATCTGAGAACGATATTTACAAATTGTATGTTCGTATGCATAGGTTCATCTGACGCGGCACTGTTCGTACTTAATAACACATAGTGTCTTTACGTGCAAGTTTGTACGGGCCTTGAATTTTAGCATCTTTACCTGAGCAATTACGTCACAATGTTACCTAGAAAACAACCAGTGCATAAGCAAACGATTTGATTATATTTGTGATTACTGTCTATTACATGTCGTCTCAGATTTACATTTGCGTTATAGAGATAACCCATATACATATAAACGAGATAGAGAAGCGGTGATTGCCGAGTGTTCCAATTGTATAGAATAGTTATATATATATATAGGATCAAATCGAGACAATCTTTTATGCGGTGTCAACAACTTACCAGCATTTGCGATAAAGTGCCAATGTATGTACAACGCTAAGAACCGCTATGGTGTACACAGTTATTTTATGAAAATTAACATGCTGGTCTAGCGGAAGTAGGTGGCGCAGTTTTCTAGACCGGATATACGTCATAGACTTACGTAACATGAGGACTTAAACCAACATACTGTTGAAATTGAGACATTTGCCGCAGTCTCGTGCAATCTGATTGGAGAAAAACAAACATT
The DNA here is from genome assembly GCA_031761405.1 of Serripes groenlandicus. NCBI lineage: Eukaryota > Metazoa > Mollusca > Bivalvia > Cardiida > Cardiidae > Serripes > Serripes groenlandicus. The sequence goes on from JASEVX010000009.1 coordinate 40,715,882, forward strand.
TTACTTAGAAAGACAATGAGCTTGATGTCCATGTACCATCGTTTGGAACGGTATACGAGCCGCTTCTAGTGAGTTGGGTATAAATGAATCTGCGTACAGTGATTACTACGGCATCCACACAGGTATACCCCTGGTCGGGTCGAACTTTTTCAGATAGGTTACAATTGCACCCAACGGAAATAGCCAATGGTAATGTAAGAGAGTAGTAGTTGTTGAAACTGCAAAGGTTTCGAGGTAGAATTTTCATATAGAGACTATGTTGAACAGGGGTCTGTCACTTTGGTAAGTAATATAATACAAATAATAATACACTTGGAAAAAAATAGATTTAAAGATATATATATATATATATATATATATATATATATATATATATATATATATATATTGTTCCGTTCCGTTCCGCATTATACAGTTACCTGTGTGGGTAACTGTATTTTGCGGAACGGAACAAAGACCTACAGAACTATTCATTACTTGTAACATGTGCATAATATTGACGTCTAGAGGTAGATAAAAGTTCACTTGTTATGGGTTCGAGTCCCCCCTCCCCACTAATCGAAATTTCTCAAAAAAGGTATGTACTTTAATATGTACTTTAATGTGTATTTTAATAAGTACTTTAATATGTACTTTAATAAGATAAAGTGGATACACCGGATTAAAACCTATCTACCCTTTCCCACATACAAGACATCTGCAAAGGGTAAATTTGAAAACCTCTAGGCAAACATCCTTGACCAATTTATCCTTTTGCCACAGTATTTTCAAAAGTCATCTGCTGCAGATGCGTCAGATTGCGTGTATTGGAGGGAAAAAGTTAATATGCACCGAAGGTTCAGCACCCCCTTTTTGACATCAGTTAGTACATATACCAATCTCATTAAAACCAGACCTTAACTTCTCCAACTCTTATATTGATCAAATGACAGCCCTGTACAGATCGTCTCAGATTGACCTTTGCGTGAGCCTATCAAAGTGCCGCTTTCAATCTCTTTCGGTATAAAACAGGTAAGAAGAACAATATGAGCAGTCCTGCGAGAAAACCAACATCATGGCTTCTGCGTAATGTATCGACCCGGATTATCCTGCGCAGTCCGCGCAGCCTAATCTGGGCCGACACATTCCGTCTCAGGGGGATAGAGGTATAGAATAATGATTCCTGAAACAGATAATCCAAAGGAGGCGAACAAAGTCTGTCCGGGTTCGGGTTAGCCTGCACGGCATGCTTAGGCTGATCGGGGTCGATACTTTACGCAGAGACCACAATGTTGGTTTTCTCGCGGGACGGCTCATATGAATAAAGTATATATAGATAAGCGGTGAGTGTCGAGTGCTCTGATTGTATAGCATGAGAGTGTGTTGAATAGTGCAATTACATTGATCAACAAACAAAAGAGCACGTGCTCATGAGTTTTTTTAAGTGCATAAGGTCAAGTCGAGACCACACTTTATGCGGGCTAGTCTGATTTTGGTCTGATTTTATTTAGACATATATATATATATATATACAGAATAGTAAACACAAAGTAAAACCGGATTCCAGACGTTACTTGTGTAGACTTTAATTACACATAGCACATGATGATTTGACAAAACTACATCTGTAACTACACCACATCATTATATACCGTCAATAATTTAATAAACAAACGGTGAATGTTTACAGTATGTCATGATTTACTTACATACAACTAAGGTTTAAATGTCAATGTTATCATAACATACCCTTAGATATTTATTCAACTTTGAATGAGTAAGAATTCTTTTCTGACATTCTGTCTTAGCAATGAGTATTTTAACTGTTGTTAACCCTTTCCCAGCACAGAGTATATTAACTATTGTTAACCTTTTCCCGCATACAGATGCTTTCTGACAACTCTGCAGCAGATGACTTCTGAAAACAGTGTTCCTTTTGCCTCAATGCGTTCAACTGTATTCAATTATCATTTTATTGATCTTTCATTTATAGAGTTACCATACTTTTGGCTAAAAAAAATGATATTTCAATGTCATCTGCTGTAGATATTATGTATGTGGGAAAGGGTTAAATGACGGTCAATAATATAGGAGAACACTTTTCATTATATCAAGCATTCCATTGCGTGCCAGAAATTTTACACATGCACATATACATATATTAACCTATCAATGATAGCTTACATTCAATTCACAAAAACAGTTTTCATATATAACATGATGCGTGGCGGCAATGATCATAAATTATACGTATTGTAAGACACGTTTACGAAACATTAAAAAGCAACTAAAATAATGTTTTCAGTTTAAAATATATAATTAATAAATAACAAGGTAAACTAGAATAAACAAAAGGACCTCGATGGTCCTATATTGCTCGCCTGATTTAACAGAACTTAATATTTTCCAATGCACATGGTGGCCATGTTTATCAAGGGATTATAATTATTTGAATATTTTTGGTAGAGGGTTTGTGCCAAATTATTTACAAATCGGGCCTATTCTTATAGACCAGACGATTTTTAAAGTTTTACTAGATAAACAAGACTCGCGCGAAGGCGTCCATGTTGTTTATTGCAGCAGAATAATTTGAACAATCTTAGTAGAGGGTCACCCAAGGATCATATGTGCAAAATTATTTCTAAATCAGACTTATGCTTTTGTACAAGAAGATTTTAAAATCTTTCACTATATATATATATATATACATTTAAGGAAAACAAGCCCTGTCCCTGTCAGCCATGTTTATCAACGGATCAGAAAGAAAATAAAAATCAATAATTTTGTTGGAGATTCACACAAGGTACATGTATGCCAAATCATTCTCAAATTGGACAGGTCTATACTTTTTGGTTAGGAATATTTTAAAAAATAGGATTAAATACTTATACGGTAAATAAACCCTGCCCCTAAGCGTTCTTATATTTGAATAAATCAGAAAATATTCAATAATCTTAGTAGAGATCATGTGTGCCAAATTATTTTCAAATATGACAAGCGCTTTTGTTGATTGATTGGGGTTTAACGCCGTTTTCAACAATTTCATATCACGGGAACCAGTTCACCTACTTCTTTGTTTCCTGGTTTTCCCACACCAGTACACCACAAACAATGGTTGCTTTTCCACATAGACTGTTAAACAGCCCATTGGTGAAAGACGAATGACGCAGGTCACAGTGACTTTTGTCAAACGTTGGAAAGAATGTTGGCCGAGCTGGGATTCGAACTCACAACCCCTGGATTGACAGCCCACGTCACTACCGACTGAGCTACCGTGGCTCGCTTTTGTACAAAAAGAATGCTTGTTTTCTTTATATATACATATAGGCAATACAAGCCCCGCAACCTCACTGCCGAGTTTTCTTATTAGATCATAGTAATAAGAACAATCACCAATTGAACAATTGTGCCAATTTTTTTTCAAATAAGGCTAGTACTTTTGGACAAGAAGATTTTTTTGAGCGTTTTTTCCGTTTATCTGATGCCTGAGCAACCAAAGTTCTACATGGAATTGAATTTTTGGATAATTTTGAAAGAGGACCATTATTTTGTTTTGGTTCATTTGGACAGGAGGAGAGGTGGTTTATAGGAAGATGTGAATTGACAGACGACGACGGACAGGAGGAGAAGTGATTTATAGGAAGATGTGAATTGACAGACGACGACGGACAGGAGGAGAAGTGGTTTATAGGAAGATGTGAATTGACAGACGACGACGGACAGGAGAAGTGGTTTTATACGAAGATGTGAATTGACAGACGACGACGGACAGGAGGAGAAGTGGTTTATACGAAGATGTGAATTGACAGACGACGACGGACAGGAGAAGTGGTTTATAGGAATATGTGAATTGACAGACGACGACGGACAGGAAGAGAAGTGGTTTTATACGAAGATGTGAATTGACAGACGACGACGGACAGGAGAAGTGGTTTATACGAAGTTGTGAATTGACAGACGACGACGGACAGGAGGAGAAGTGGTTTTATACGAAGATGTGAATTGACAGACGACGACGGACAGGTGGAGAAGTGGTTTATACGAAGATGTGAATTGACAGACGACGACGGACAGGAGGAGAAGTGGTTTATACGAAGATGTGAATTGACGACGACGGACAGGAGGAGAAGTGGTTTATACGAAGATGTGAATTGACAGACGACGACGGACAGGAGGAGAAGTGGTTTATACGAAGATGTGAATTAACAGACGACGACGGACAGGAGGAGAAGTGGTTTATACGAAGATGTGAATTGACAGACGACGACGGACAGGAGGAGAAGTTGTTTATAGGAATATGTGAATTGACAGACGACGACGGACAGGAAGAGAAGTGGTTTATAGGAATATGTGAATTGACAGACGACGACGAACAGGAAGAGAAGTGGTTTTATACGAAGATGTGAATTGACAGACGACGACGGACAGGAGAAGTGGTTTATACGAAGTTGTGAATTGACAGACGACGACGGACAGGAGGAGAAGTAGTTTTATACGAAGATGTGAATTGACAGACGACGACGGACAGGTGGAGAAGTGGTTTATACGAAGATGTGAATTGACAGACGACGACGGACAGGAGGAGAAGTGGTTTTATACGAAGATGTGAATTGACAGACGACGACGGACAGGTGGAGAAGTGGTTTATACGAATATGTGAATTGACAGATGACGACGGACAGGAGGAGAAGTGGTTTATACGAAGATGTGAATTGACGACGACGGACAGGAGGAGAAGTGGTTTATACGAAGATGTGAATTGACAGACGACGACGGACGAATGAGTGATCACACTAGCCCATCCGGCACTGTGTGCTCAGGTGATTAAAATAAAACAATAAGCGGCTCCATGTGAAAATCAACTGTTAGGCATGTCGAGGGCTCAACGCAAAACTGTAGTAACTCCATCTTTTCACAAAATTATGTTTTTGCATTTTTCACATTTTACAACATCATTCCTTCTGTGGTAAAAATATTTTCGAAAAATATTGAATTTTTAGTACTTAAAATGAAAAGTGGTCCAAATGTCGTATCTTAATTTGACTATTTTCATTTATGCAACACTGTCGTAACTTGAGTTACATACAGTGTTGCACTGAAAACTATGCCAAGTTTGGTTTAAAATTATATGCAACACTGTAGTAACTTCATAACTTGTAAACAAATGATGTCATAATGATGATGTCATAGAGCCTGCTCCTGTCCCATAGTTTTCATGGTATTAAAAGTCGAAGTTATGGCACATATTCAACTCAATAAGCAAGCACTTTCAAACTTGATGCACTTTTAGATTGTAGGCCAGAATGACGAACACTCCACCCATAGGGAATTTTCTACTCTATGTTTTTCTGAAAGCCCAATGTCTGTGGAGCATAATCCTGTTTTCTGCCATCTGGGCATTGGTTCTTTATAGAAATATAGCGAAATATAGTGGTTAATAATACGTGACCCTTATGAAAATTGTAAAAAAAAAAACCGTTAAATTAAATTTTTATTTATTATTAACAGTTGCTAAATTGATATTTTTAAGGAAAGGAAGTCAAATAGGCTTTTTGATCAAGTATTTTGACTATCATAGTATCAAATGTTGACTCTGTCATATACGTAACTACGATTTTGAAACACATTTTACATTTTGATTTATATAAATAGGTGACCAACCATCCTTCATTTATAGGTAGTTTTCTACACAATGTTGTGTTATAATTGTATGTTTAATATGTTTAATGAAAGGAAGTCTTATAGACGCGGGTTGTCAATCCAGGGTTTGTGAGTTCGAACCCAAGCTCGTCATTCGTCTGGCACCAATGGGCTAACAGTCTATGTGGTAAAGCAGCCAGTTGCTTGGAGAGTATGTTGTGTGGGGTACTGGTGTGAGAAAACCAGGAAACATATGAGTAGGTGAACTGACCGCCGTGATAGGACTGCATATTGTTTGAAAACGAATTTAAATCCGAATAAATCATCTTTGGACCTTTATGAAGTAAAGCCTGTGTTGTACCACACCTTCTGCGCTCATATGATTTAATGGACCGTGGCAAATATGTCAACTCTGCTGGTCTTAGGAAGTTGTTTAAACGGCATATAAGCTACATTCTCAAATTTGCAACATTGGTCAAACTCTTGAATCATTGCATTTCCATCAATTACACAATTAATGCAACATCATTTTGGGGTGAACAGTAGTTGGTTCAATTGAAGGTTTTATATAAAGAAGAAGTTTAGCATTGGATTGGACCAAGGGGATATGACAGTGTTAGTTCCAGATTAATGTTATGTTGAAGTGCAAGGATGATGAGCTGACCAAATCCCTCTGATCTGCATCAGGTTATTACTGGATGAGGTCACTTTCTTCGAGACTTTTGTGGTAGAAAATGTCTTCATATTGGTCTGCTTCAGTGGATCATGGAAGGATGCAGAGTGTTTGACAAGTCTTGTATCTATGAATTCACCCATTACTCTTTGAAAGGATGTTATGACATGAAGGAGTGAATCAACGATATCAGTGGCAGCTGGAACTCCAGACGACAAACAGCAAAGGTGATTCATGCTATTATCACCCCTGAATGGATTCAAAAATGGATTTAAAAAGCCTTCAACTTCTTCCTCTGATACAATATCTGTAGACATGCGTGTTGCCTCTACGTAGTTTACTCTCATGTGCCTTGTCATGCAACAGCGAAAGTAGGCTGCATAATTCCTACTATATACTAATCGAATTGTCTGCTCGATCGATATATTAAATGCATTCTTAAATCTTGGGACAGCTGACCTTGATACACAGAAACCATTTTGAGCTAACAACTGCTTTGCTCCTGGATGAGTTTTGTCTAAATTCATAAGGTAATGACGCGGGCTGTCAATCCAGGGGTTGTGAGTTTGAATCCTGGCTCGGTCAACTTTCTTTCCGACAATTGACAAAAGTCATTGCGACATGCGTCATTCGTCTTCCACCAATGGGTCTATGTGGAAAAGCAGCCAGTTGCTTGGGAAGATTGTTGTGTAGAGTACTGGTGTGAGAAAACCAGGAAACACATGAGTAGGTGAACTGGCCGCCGTGATATGACTGAGAAATTGTTAAAAACGGCGTTAAAACCCAATCAATCAATCTAAATTCATAAGGGTCAGGAGATATACAGGAATATATCTGGTATAGCTTTTGTGGTCCAGAGCACCTCATTTATTTTGTCACATGATGGTTTCTCTGTGAGATGGCGTTACAGATTTTCTGTTTCAGATGTTAGGTGTTCACTTCTTGAGTGCATGTGTTTAAATCTATCTAGGAGCATACGTTCCAAGCTCTCTTCCATAAGTTTATGAACATGCAAGGCTCTGTTATAGTGTTTGCCAGACATAGTGATCCACTAGCGCAGACTCTTGACTCCAACACAATTTCTGCCAATCCACTACGCTTCATCAGTTTACAAATTGTACCAAAGACCGAGCAAAGCATATCGAAGAAACTAACATTCTGACAATAATGTTGCTAAATGAAGGAGTCTGCAAAACTAGTGAATATGCTTTTTTTGGAAACAGCAATGTCAAATGTAGCAATGGCATATTCTTCACCAACTTCATGACTTGCAGTTAGCAAAGGTTGTAATATATGTTGTACTGTAGTATCCTCGTTGACTGATGCATCATGTATTCAACAGTTGACTTGTTGCTGAAATTGGCCTTACCTGTTTTTGAGAGCCATCCTGACCAAGGTGGAACACGTTGAAAATCAGATTGGCTGCCTAACTCTCGACAGAAAAACCAGGTGAAGAATTTGGTCAAAACCATATTCTGGTTTTAATATATGGACATCTAATTTTGGCTTGACTTTTAGCTTTGCATAACATTCCTTTATTTGGACTGCAAGTTGTCTAACAGATCTGTGTTTCGTTTTCATGATCAGTGGACTCTCAGAGGCACTGCTTGTGTAATTAATGTTTCTTACTTGTATGGCTATACCATGTATTGAGTGTGTTGAGTGTGTTGTCCCAGTACCAGATGGCTTTTCTTCATTTAGATTTAAATTGTCCCAACTAGGAGTGCAACACTGCATTGTTATCCACTGATATGTTCACTGGAAGGACTGACTCTAAGGCGGTCACTGAATTGCACATAGCAGTTTCAAGCTCTATCGTTTTGGAATAATAGACTGCCCATGACCATATCGACTAAGAATAGTGATAAGTTCAGCACTTCCAGTTAAATGTCTTACAGTCATTGGTAATAACATGTGTTTATAGAGGACCCACTCCACATTTGTGGCAGCAAAACATATGTCTTCAGCTATGGAAGATGCATGTTTGTCAGCTTTAGCCCCTCTGCAACTGGTTGAGAAACACGAAGAGTATAGAGATACACTTAAACTTCTGGGTCAAGTTCATTACTGTTCCTCTGACTTCATGAGAGATATTGAGGTACTGCTGTGTGCCATATATGGGCAACCCAGGTATGATTATATAAACAAACTAAAGTATGATTAGTTCATAAAAAGTGTGTGTTCAAAGTGAAAGAAGGCCAAGTTATTAACTCGTACATTGGCAAATATATGAGCTTGTTGCCTCCTTGTAAATCTTCATTAGAAATGCATATCAAATGTGTGAACTACCAAGTCTACGTGTGACTCCATGCTCACAAAAATTTCCCAATCTGTCAAGAGTGGAGGAAAGTGGATGGAATATTAATCCCAAAGACAATATAGAATATGAATGGCTGAAGGCAGCTTTGTTCCACAGGATCTGCAGGATATACTGTCAAGAAGTGAATACAACTCCAGCATTGAAAATGATGATGATCCCGAAAAGAGTGTGCTTGATGCGATGTTTGAAGATGAGATTGATTAATGATAATGTTTTCCATCCTTTGTTTCTTTTACAAATTGGTAATTTTTTAAGATGTCGGTCAAAAAGATGCCTGCAAACATTGATTCATTAGAAAACCAATTATTTGTTAGGTGAACTATTGCTAATTTTCGTAAATTAAAATGCAAATTGTATGACAAAATCGTAGTAGTGTATGTTACAGTGTATACATTTGATATTATGATAATCAAATAGTTGATTTAAAAGCCTATACAACTTCCTTTCATTAAACATACAATTATAACAGAACAACATAGTGTAGAAAAATACCTACACTATGTTGTTCTGTTATAATTGTCACCTATTTATATAAATCAAAATGTAAAATATGTTATAAAATCGTAGTTACGTATATTAAATGTAAATATTTGATACTATGATAGTCAAATTGCTTGATTTAAAAACCGATTTTACTTCCTTTCCATTAAAATATCACTTTAAGAACTGTTTACCATAAATAAAGTAATTTTTTTTAATGTTTTTCACTTTTTTACAATTTTCATAAGGGTCACGTATTATAAACAGCTATATTTCCGTAATTATAAGAACCAATGCCCAGGTGGCAGTAAACAGGAATATCCTCCTCAGAAAATGGGCTTTCAGAAAAACATAGTGTAGAAAATTCCCTATGGGGGAGGGGGTTATTGGTGGCCCACGGTCTATATGGTATTGTATTATTATTATATATAACAGTTGTCCAGTATCATATAGTTTTAAAAACTATTTATCATTTAATAATGGCAAAAAAGAATGTGCTACAGTTTTGCATGAAATTATTATCTGGAATTCAAAAGATATGAGGTGGAATACTGTCGTAAGTCAAGTTACGACAGTGTTGCGTAAATATATTTTATGGTGAAACCTGACTTTTGAGGTGGAAGACTGTAGTAAGTCAAGTTACGACAGTGTTGCATAAACATATTTTATGATGAAACCTAACTTTTGAGGTGGAACACTGTAGTAAGTCAGTTTTTTATCAAAATCATCTTTCGTGTTAAATGTTTAGAAATAATATCATTATTGCTTTAAAACTAACATATAGTTAAACACTTTAATGTATAAATACTTAAAATATGTCCAACAAAATTAAATTAAGCAAGTTTTTTCCTTCACCTGAACAATTTTGAAATATGGAGTTACGACAGTTTTGTGTTGAGCCCTCGATGTGTAGCCAGTGTAACATCAAATCAGCCTGCACATTTCCCTTTACAAGTCCTTTAACCCTTTCCCACATACACATCTACAAGACAATTTTGAAAAAAAAATGGTAAAAAATTGGAAAACCTCTAAAAATAAAAATAACATGACCGAAAAGAGTAGACAACATTGAGGCAAAAGTAAAGATTGCTCATCATGAGCAATTTCCTCACAGGCTATGTACTGTCCGTCAATAAGCCATAAGAGGTTTCAATAATCTTCGTTTAAGCAGTATTTATTTGTCCATAGCATGGAAGCACAGGCATTTCATTTTGCACACATCAAATAATTACTGTAAGGTTGTTTTTCATAGAGCACCCCTCAAATAAATAATCATCTACTATACAAATTAAGAAATTCTGACCTGTGCAATCATACTTATCGGATTAACCGTCTCAGAAGTAATAACAAAATATCTGATATTTTCTTAAAAATAATGTCTTATCTTTTTTACCTTCTTTCAAAGGCAAACTATTTTAAAAGAAAAAGAAAGTACATTATTCTGGACACATAATAGTGTAATATTGAGACAGCATATTTGGAAATGATCAGATGAAGGCATTGTTGTTGTTCGGTTTATATTCATATGGTACAGAATATTGGGAAAATAACCCGGTGAAGTCATTGACCACACCTCTGATTGTTTGTTTTATTTTCATATGGTACAGAATATAACCTGGTGAGGTCATTGAACAAACCTTTTGATGTTTGTTTTATATTCATATGAAACCAGAATACTGGGGGGAAATCCTGGTGAAGGCATTGAACACACCTTTTGATGTTTGTTTTATATTTAAGCAAACCTTTTGTTGTTTGTTTTATATTTGAACAAACCTTTTGTTGTTGGTTTTATATTCGAACGATACAAAATAGCCATTTCAATGTCAGAATGACTTTATGAAGGTATAGAAAACAGCTTTTGTTGTTTGTTTTATTTTCATATGGTAAAGTATAGATATCCAAGGCTTAATTCAAACCAGTATGATCCCTTTACAAGTCCTTTGAGTGTATAACCCTTTCCCACATACAAATCTACAAGACAATTTTGAAGAAAAAAAATGGTAAAAAATTGGAAAATCTCTAAAAATAAAAATAACATGACCGAAAAGAGTAGACAACATTGAGGCAAAAGTAAAGATTGCTCATCATGAGCAATTTCCTCTTTCGCAACACTGTTTTCAAAAGCCATCTGCTGTAGAGGCATCAGAGAACTTCTTAATGTGGGAAAGGGACTAATTTGACTATGTTTAACATTATCACAGATAAAACAAATACACTCTATAAACAGAGTTTTAGAACACAGCCCAGTGTTCCATTATATCATTACATCTACTTTTTTCTTACCTACAAAAATCTGAAGCAGCCGACTATGAAAACACCAAGACAAAAAAACGTAAATTCTCTATAAAAGACAGTAAAATTAATGGATAGATATGAAAACATTCAAATGGAGGAATTGTTCATTATCCTAGTGTCGCGTCTTCAGAAGTCGGCAGCTGAAGAATTCTCTACATGTGCAAAAGGGTTTAACTAGAAACTGTATGGCATTTCAAAGCAATCTGAATGGTGAGAGAACTAATTTGTCAATCTATTTACAAGTACATGTATTTAGAATATACATAATTATTAACAATCTTTCAAAATTTATATTCTTACATTTTGACAGTTCTTTTCAAAAACATTTGTGATGCTTTTACAAAATAAAACTTATACCAATACCAGCAGTTTTGTTCTTTGTTCTCAAGTATCTTCTGATAGGTCAGAAAAAAGTACTCATACTTACTTCAGAACTAAAGCATAATGGCCAGTACTTGTGAGTACTTTAAGTGTACTCTATGTGGAACAAGCCATTTAAAAGGTCAATAGAAAGAATTTACATGAATGTCACATCAAGACTGACAGAACGTGTATACAAAAATGTCAGAAACAGTAACACTGCTGCCGTAACTATATCAAAAATTATCATTCTAAAATTAGCGAGGCTGTGGGCGATGTGAAAAAGCTATATGGGTTACTTCTCACTCGTAATAAGTACGATCCACTTCCACCACATACTAATGATGAGACTATTGCCAATGACTTTTTGCATTTCTTAGATAATATAAGCACTGACTTGTCTCACATTGAGTGTTCTACATTAAATGCGCCTTTTCTCAATGCCACTTTGACTGAGTCTAAACCATTCTCAGAAAATGATGTAACTAAACTTATTTAAGGATCAAAATTGACATGTGAACTAGGCATAATTCCAACACTTAAAACACTATCTTCAACATCTCATACCAGTTGTGACAGAAATTGTCAATAGAACATTCTGGCGTGTTTCCAATTGAGTGGAAAAGTGCCGTTATAAGACCTTTACTGAAGAAGAAAGGTCTCCCTCTAGAACTCCAAAACTATCAGCCGCTCTCAAATATGTCTTTTCTGTCGAAAATCTTTGAAAACTGATCATATTGAGGTAAATACATGAAACACTGAAAATCTCAAGCATGAGAGTAGGTGGATATGCTGTAAATGTTGTAGACAGTAGTGGGAAAGGTTTAATTAATAACAAAGACTACTAAATTAACAAAACTGATCAAATAACTATTAAGGGTGAAAGTACAACTTTCAATAAACAAATGAAAAGTGGTCCTTATTCCGGGGATACTAATTTGCATATTTGGTACCCTAACAAATAAATAAAAAAATTGTACACTAGCTAAACCTATCTCTTGTTCAAGAGGCTGTTATATAAAGTAAATATGTAAACACTTAGGCTTACACAGTTTTACCTAAATCATTGTGTAACCCTTTTCCACATGCAACAAATCTTCTTCAACTTTTTGTTTTGAAAACCTCTTGTCAAACATATGTAAAATATTTAAAAAAATAAAATAAAAAATAAATAAAATATTATTGTTAAGAGTTGAAAACAGTGAAGCAATAGAAGAAATTGTTCATGGTGAGCAATTTTTTCCCTTTGCCACATCTTTTTCAAAAGTTGTCTGCTGCAGATGTGTAAAAATGTGTCTGAAAATGGAAAAGGGTTAAGAGACTTGTATTATAATTTTTATTTTTCTAGTAACAAACTTGAATGCATTGTATTGAAAACTTGTAACAGTGCATAATTGAGAGAAGCATCTACCAGAGGCAAAACATGCACCTGTTCTAGAGAAGTGGGGCTCATTTTCCTTGAAAGAAACACATTTTTACACCTGAAGGAGACCATTATGGAGAAACTGCTCGGACAACAAACAGTTGCTATTTTTTCTATAATGCTTCCCTACTACATTCTGAATAAAATTATACATTGTTAACCCTTTCCCTCATACAACAATTCTGCAGCAGACGACTTTGAACGTATTTTGTCAAAAGATAGAAAATCTCTATAATTGAATGGATAACCTATGACAAAAAGTGGAAAACATTGAGGCAAAAGGAGAAATTGCAGAGGCATCAAAAAGCGTCTAAATGAGGGAAAGGGTTAAGTCCAGTTTTTCCATTTACTTTTCATGAGATGTTGGGATAATAAAACTGTTGCTGTAAAGATTTGTTTTGCTCTATCGATGCAGTTATTCTGTCAATGTAATCAGCATGGTGGCCAGTTTGGACATCTTCTCATATGACTGTGTTGGCCGGACACCAATGTGATCAGTTTGGTCATCGTCCACATGGTATAACTTTGCTAGCAGGTGACCAAGGTGGACGGAAGGAATCTATGTCGCCAGTTTCTTCTTTCATTCTTTTTACTTTCTTCATCTGAGCTTCTTTCTCTATCTGTTGTTCCTGTCATACAATATAAAAACAACAACAGGTAATGAATGAAAAATTAATACTTAATAAAACCCAAACCCACCAATCTGTTTTGAGGATGACCGTTGTAAAATTCTGACTTTAATCTCCTAGCATAGCATGAGTCATGTCACACATTTTTTTCAGTAAATATATATCTATTTATAGAGATTTTCCGTGTTTTGCAAAGTTATGTCTGCTGCAGATTTGTTGTATGTGGGAAAACACATTGCATCAAACAACAAATCTGCAGTAGACGTGGAACTATTAATTCCTTTATCATCTACAGACATATTTCCTTGCCTCTGCAGCAGACGTGGAACTATTAAATCCTTTACCATCTACAGACATATTTACTTGCTTCTGCAGCAGAACCTTTGAAAACATTAGGACACAAGGTGAAATTGTTCTCAAAGAGTAATTTTTGCACTTGCCACAATATTTATTCAATATTCATATCTTGAAGATTTTCCATATTTGATTAGATATTTGTTTGTCTGCTGATTTGTTGTATGTGGGAAAGGGTTAAAGGACTGAAAGGTACTATTGAAACATGAACAGTCTGTAATTGACAAAAGAGGATTGGAATCTGTCAAAAACACATGCATGTTTATTATGGAAATAGATTTAACATTGTTATTATCTACAGATGTATTTAACATGTTTTGGAGTTCAGATGTGATGGAAATCTAAAGCAGGAAGACAGAATGTCTTGAGTACACTGTATATTTTCATGGCATGTCCTTTTATAAATCTCATTCCCAGGTTATCTGTTTGTACTTTTAAATCTCATTTCCAGGTTATCTGCTTGTACTTTAAAATCTCATTTCCAGGTTATCTGTTTGTACTTTTAAATCTTTTTTCCAGGTTATCTGCTTGTACTTTTAAATCTCATTTCCAGGTTATCTGCTCGACTTTTAAATCTCGTTTCCAGTTTATATGCATACCCTTTTATATCTGAGGGACCTTTCAATACAAAATTTAAACCCTTTCACTCTTATAGATGCATTATGACGAATCTGCAGCAGAAAACTTTTGAAAACATTGCGACAAAATAAGAAATTGCTCATGATGAGCAATTTCTAGTTTTGCCTAAAAGGCAATGCGACATGCTTCATACGTCTTCCACCAATGGGCTAAGTCTATGTGGAAAAGCAGCCAGTTGCTTGGGAAGATTGTTGTGTGGAGTACTGGTGTGAGAAAACCAGGAAATGCATGAATAGGTGAACTGGCCGCCGTGATATAACTGAGAAATTGTTAAAAACGGCTTTAATCAATCAATCAATCTAGTTTTGCCTCATTTTTTTTAACTCTATTTAATAATTGACCTTTCCTGTATTGAAAGTTGTTATCAAAGTCTTCTGCTGCAGATATGTTGTATTTTGGAAAGGGATTTATTTTCCTATAAGAGTGTTGACCATGAGTTACAATACAGGGCTGTATTCAGATTTAAGCAACAGAAAATGTGTTAGGAGGTTGTAAGCTGAATACATCAATCAAAGGTAAATCTGAATACACTCCTTCAATACTCGTACATTATCATTATGTAATTTATCCAAAAAGCCTGGGGGTTAATTTAGCTTTACTAAACAAAACACTGGAAGATTGTAACCGAATCCACCAATCAAATTACAGTCTTTAGGTAAATCTGAATACATTGCAGATGGTGTTGCTATTTGCTGTCTCGTAATTCTCTTTTTCATAAAATATATTGTAAATAATTCAATTTTAACCCTTTCCCTCATATAGACGCTTTCTGATGCCTCTGCAGCAGACGGCTTTTTAAAAGCATGGCGACAAAAGAAGAAATTGCTCAAAACAAGCAATTTCTCCTATTGTCACCATGTTTTCAACTCTGTTCAATTATTGTAATTTCATTTAAAGGGAGTTCCCAATATTTTGGGCGAAGGTTTTCAAAGCTGTCTGCTGCAGATTTGTTGTATGTGGGAAAGGGCTAAAACAATTTTTCATCTAACAAATATCTCAAGAGGTCCTGACACTATATTTCTGAAGTTTCTTGACAATACCTGACCTCAACATTCATTTGAAATGCCTGAAGTTAAATACATTTAATGAATATGCATTTAAACAACTCTAATGAACATACATTTAAAACAATTATATTTGATCACACTAGTTTTCTATATCCCCCATTAACATAATTCTATAGGTAAATTTCTGACCCTAGCATGTCAAAGGTCAAGGTTATTTTTCTTTAGCTCAATATTAACCCTTTCCCACTTGCATGCAGAATCATCTGCAGCAGACGACTTGTCAAATATAATGTGGCAAAAGAAGAAAATGCTCTAAATGAGCAATATATCCTTTTGTCACAATGTAATCAACTCTATTCAATAATTACATTTTCATTTATAGAGATCTTTCATTTTTTCCCCTAGATATTTTCAAAGTCATCTGCTGCAGATTATCTGTAAGTGGGAAAGGGTTGAATTCGCCTTTGACACTCCAGAGTTTCAATTTTACCACTACTTTTGTGTTATTACTAGATCAGGTGGTCTATTCTAATCTATTATAATCTATATGTATGTCATTAGGTCAGTCTGTGAATTATGACCTACTTTATGATGATAATAATGATGTTATCGTCCACATGGAATTATTTTGCTGGCAGGACTCCATGCAGGTTTGTATTCCTCATAGAAGTCATCCTGCTTCTTTTTTTTCATCATTGTTTCCATAAGCTGCTGCTTTTCCTGAATAAAACCATTCATTAATGTGTACTAACAGATCTAAATATACTTACAATGTGATGAAATACCTTATTCCATTGTGATATAGATATCTTGTTTAACCTTTTCCACTAGCAAACAAATCTGCAGCAGATTACTTTTTAAAAGATCTTAGCAAACCATGAAAAAACTTTTAATAAAAAGATTAAACTATATAGCTAAGATGGCCCTAAATCAATCACCTGAGTGATAGTTTAGTAGCAAATGTGTAAATGCTAATATTGGTGGAAATTTTATCAAGAGTGGGAATAAAACTGCAAGGAATGGATATTGTAAATCAAACAGTTTATCAGTAAAGGATATTTGTAATAAGGCCTTTGAAAGATTGATTGTTAATGATTGTTTGGGGTTTAACGCCGTTTTTAACAATTTCTCAGTTATATCACGACAGCCAGTTCACCTAATCATTCATTTTCTGGTTTTCTCACACCAGTACTCCACACAACAATCTTCCCAAGCAACTGGCTGCTTTTCCACAGACTAAGCCCATTGGTGGAAGACGAATGACGCATGTCGCATTGACTTTTGTCAATCGTCAGAAAGAAAGTTGGCCGAGCCGGGATTCAAACTCACAACCCCTGGATTGACAGCCCGCGTCGCTACCAACTGAGCTACCGGGGCTCAGCCGCCTTTGAAAAAGAACCACACAAGGAACATTCCTTTGGTTGATATCGGTGCAATGGTTTGGGAGGAGATGGTGTTTTAAGCTAAAAGTTCATTTGACTACTTCTCGGATGCTGCCTGGCGGCTATCATTTTCAACCAATCAATTATGTACAGGTTACTAAAGGAACATCTATTCACAATTATCTTGAAGTCAGACAAGAACTTAAATAAGATTGGAATTATTATGTTTTGTCATTCTGCCCAATTTTCATTCCATTTGTCATGTTTTTGAACCAATCCATATGGCTTGAACAGTTTTTGTAGAGGATAACTCAAGGAACATTTCTACCAAATTATCTTGGCATCAAACAAGTGGATGCAGAGGAGCAGAGTATTTAAGGTTGGGTATTTTTCTCCCTTTCTGATGCCGCAGCAACCAAAGTTCTATATAGTAGTTATATCTTTGAATTCGTTTGAAAGAGGAACAACAAAGGAACCTTCCTGTGAAGATTGGTTGACATCAGTGAAGTTGATGAGCAAGAAGATCTCATTTGAAGCTAAAAGTCAATTCTGCCCCTTTTATGATGCTACCTGAATATTTCTTTTAACCAAATAATGTGGCTTGAAAACATCATGTAGAGGATACTGAAGGAACATTTCTACACAATTATCTTGAAATCAGACAAGCACTTTCATAAGAATTGAACTTGAATTTTTTTGTCATTTTGCCCCTTTTCTGAATCCATGTGTTTCAACAAATAAATATGTCTTGATTTCTTTTTAGCAGATCACCCAAAGAACCTTTTCTTTCAAACTATATTAGATTCTGGCGAGCTGATTCAGAGATGAAGGATTTAAAGATTGGGCATTTTCCCGCTTTTTGATGCAGCAGCAACCAAAGTTCTCCATATAATATAGTTCTTTGAACAATTTTGAAAGAGAACCAATAAAATATCATGAAATTGGTCCAGTGGTTTAGGATGAGATGTTGTTTAAATCTACAAGTTAATGACTGACAACAGACAGACAGAGAGTGATCAGAAAAAAAGACTGTGTCAGCTGAGCAGTTTCTCCTTGTGCAACACTATTCTAAACTCTAATCAATCATATTGCTTTAGTTTCTCCTTGTGCAATACTGTTTTAAACTCTAATCAATCATATTGCTTTAGTTTCTCCTTGTGCAATACTGTTTTAAACTCTAATCACTTTCCTTTATTAAGCTTTTCCAAATTTTCGCCGAGACACAGATATTGAACCTCTACTGATTGCATAAACTATAAGGTACATTTTCACCTGACACAGTGCTCAAGTTTTTAATTTTACCTTACTCTGAGGTGTAGTGGTTAGAGTGTTTGCTTTAGAGCAGGAGACCAAGGTTTAATCCCAGGTTGCGTCATGCCAAAGACTTAACAAGAGCATCATATGCTGGACGCTTGTCTGATTTTATCTTTTTCCGCTTTACTTATTTTATATAAAAAAACTTCAATATTGGAATGAATATTTAAGTATTATATAATCATCTCACACAACTGCTATTTTTAAAGAATCAAAACAAGATTTACCATTTGGTTATAAACCCTTAGTTGATATACATGATCTTCAAGAGAGAAATATGGCTGTCACAATCTGTCACAATCATAAGCTCAGACTTGTTTATGGACAGCCTGATGAAATAAGCTGATTGATGCCTATATATTTGACAAATTTAGCACTATTATCTAGAAACAAGAGGTCTAAGATGGCCTTAAACCGATCACCTGAGTGATAGTATAGTATCAAATGCTACTGCTAATAAAGGTGAACATTTGATCAAGAGAGGAAATGAACTGCAAATGAAACAGTTTATCAGTAAAGGTCATTTGTAATAAGGCATTAAATCTTTAAACAATTTGAAAGAGGACCACCACATGAACATTCCTGTGAAGTTTGGTTGAAATCAGATAAGACCTTTATAAGAATGGAATTAAAAAGTTTTGTCATTTTGCCCCTTTGTCATATTGTTCAACAAATCAATATGGCTTGAACTCTTTGTAGAGGGTCACTCAAGGACCATTGCTATCTAATAATAATGGAATCAAAGTTATGCATATTTTTTTTTCATCTTTGAACAATTTTGAAAGAGAAACCCCAAAGTAACATTCCTATTAAAGTTTGGTTGAAATTGGGCCAGTGGATAAGGAGATGTTATTTGAAGCCAAAAGATAATTTTATCCCTTTTCTGCTGCCATCTGTATGCTATGTCTTTCAACCAATCATTGTTGCTTGGAAAACATTATATAGAGGCCTAGAGGGTCCCTGAAGGAACAGTTTAACTCATTTATTATGAAATCAGACGAACACTTTCATTAGAATTAAATTTATAAAAAATTGTCATTTTGCCCCATTTCTGAATCCGCCTGGCTATCATGTTTTTCAACCAATCAATATGACTTGAACAACTTTTGTAGAGGGTCACCCCAGGAACATTTTTATCCTATTATATAAGAATACTACTAGCAGTTTGAACAATTTTGAAAGAGGTCCACCAACGGCTCATATTCCTGTGAAGTTTGGTTGAATTATGTCCAGGGGTTTAGGAGGAGATGTTCTTTAAATCTAAAAGTTAAAGACAGTGATGGACAGAGAGTCATCAGAATAGATAACCTAGAGCCCTCGTCTCAGGTAATCTTAAAATGTTCAATATTTTAAGTTTCTGAACAATAAGTGGACTTTTGTGTGTACAAAACATAGTCTTTAACATATCTTTAAGTTATTACTGAGGTAGACTGCATTTTGCCCAAACAGGTTTCTGGTCCGAAAAGTAACTCTCAAATACATCAGCATTAATGTGTTTTCTCTGAATTTCAATGTAGATATGGTCATGCTGTGAATTATAATCTATTGTTGCAGACTGTACACACTGTGACAGATGCTTCAGAGCACTGAATGGCATTATGCCATCTTTATTTAGATGAATGTTGAAGTTTCCTAGGATAAAAATGGAACCCTCATTAAATTTGGCAAGAAAATATTTCAAGAACAAATGTACGTCTTTAGTTTTGATTTTTTGTTAAATGTACACTCCAATCACAAACATGGTGGCCATGTTTTTGACCAATCAACATGGCTTGTAGAAATCAGATAGAGGGTCACCTAAGAATCATTTCTACAAAATATTTGAAAATTTGTCAAATGGTTTAGGAGGTTTCAGTAGTGAAGGTAACCAGAATTCTGAATGAAAGGAATTGAGATGATGCTCTCCGAGAAGTTTCATCCCAATTGACCCACTGGGTACCGAGGAGAAGACACACAACTGGTGCTGGAAAAGGGCGACCACAATAACTTATCTTGAGCACTTTGTGCTCAGGTGATGTAAATAAGGCTTTATAAATATGTATTACAGACTTAATAATTTGGTTACATTATTTCAACTGTAAATAAAGATATTGAATGATTAAACAGTATTAAATTTTTAGTAACCTTGACCTTGACCCCAGGAGGCCCAAAACTCAATCCCATCAAAGATCTTCATAAATACTTCCTACACACTTAGTATGGTTGCATTTTGTTCACTGTTACAAAAACATTGTGTGTCATTATAACGCTTGACATTTTCTTAATCAAAAAGTGGCAATAATCCATTCAAAATACATGACAGGGTTACAATACTTGCAAAAACTCTCCCTCATTATATTTCACATTGGATAGTGAACAAGTATTCCAATTTTAAAGTGATAGCTTTGATACTTTGCATGTTAGTACTGTCAAACTTAACCAACGCCAACAACAATGCTCGTCTTTTTAATTCAACAATTCAGACAAACTATGTAAGTGGTCTAAAATCAAAACTTTACCCACGCTAATGACTATGATGAAGACAATCAAGAGACGACAATACCTTATCTTTTTCTTCAACACATCAGACAAGCTAACAATGTTACTAATGGCTGCATTGCTGGGTGCTCAGGGTTGCAGGGATAACCATTTATGTGTTTGTGTCAGGATATAATAATACCTGTAGTTCTAGTAAATTACCCAAGAAATGACATGATATAACTAAATAAGAGGCTAAAGAGGGCCAGTATCGCTCCACTGCCATTATGCAAAAATCAAATCTCCAAACAGCCCGCCTCCTGATGGCCATGTTTTTGATCAATCAACATGGCTTGAAGGAATCTCTTCACCCAAGGAACATTTCAGCAAACTTTGGAGGAGAAGATTTTTTAAGTTTTCAGTATAAGGCAAAGAAAGAAAAAAGCACCCTGGCGGCCATATTTTTGGACCAATCGACATGGTTTCTGATAGAGGGTCACCCAAGGAACATTTCTACAAAATTATTTGAAAATCGGCCTGACACTTTCGGAGGAGAAGAGCTTTTAAGTTTTCATTATAGCCATATAAGGCAAAATAGCTCCGCCTCCTGGGAAACATGTTTTTTGACCAATCAACATAGCTTGAACGAATCTGAAAGAGGGTCACACAAGCAACATTTCTGGAAATGTTATTTGAAAATCAGCCCGACACTTTCAAAGAAGAAGATTTTTTAAGTTTTCACTATAGCCATATAAGGCAAAATAGCCCCACCCCCTTGGCGGCCATGTTTTTCGACCAATCAACATGGCTTGAAGGAATGGGATAGAGGGTCACCCAAGGAACATTTCTGCAAAATTATTTGGAAAATAGGCCAGACACTTTTGGAGGAGTAGAAGTTTTTAAGTTTTCACTATAGCCATATAAGGTAAAATAGCCCCGCACCCCCTGGTGGACATGTTTTTCAACCAATCAACATAGCTTGAACGAATCTGATAGTGGTCATCCAAGGAATATTTCTACAAAATTATTTGAAAATCGGCCAAATGGTTTTAAGAATGTTTTCTTTCGGTTGCCATAAAAACCAGAATTTTGAATGGATCCAAAAATTTGAAGGAATCTAGGAGAGGACATTGAGAGGATGCTTCCTATGAAGTTTCATCCCAACTGGCCAGGTGGTAAGGGAGGAGAAGTCGCTTAAAGCAAAAATTTGACGCATGCACGCAAGACGGACAATTCGCCATGACATAACCAGGGCTTGGCGTGAAACGGTTGTAACTCAAAACCTATTTTAAAAAACCCTGGATTAGAGGCAATTTTGACCCATTTGTAAACAATGCAAATTTAGCTGCCATTGCTCAGAACGAGCAATGGCACCTAAATTTCCATTGTTTACCAAGAAAAATGGTTAAACCCTTTTAAATACTTTATGGCGAGGTGATTAACCTTGTTAAAAAAATACCAATTTGAGTTACAACTGTTTCACGCCAAGCCCTCGATAAGCTCGTCTTCTCGTTTCAGCCAGTGGAGCTAAAAACTGTTGCAAATGGTGTAAAACATGATTCAAACAAACAAATTCATTTTACCTACCTTTCTTCTCACCCATTCATTATATTCATCTATTGCTTGCTGATCTTTCTGTCTCTGTTCTTGTACTTTCATTTTATACGTAGTCCTCATCTCGTCTTTCTGTTTTTTATCATTATTAACCAGAACCTTGTCTTTCCTTTCTTTCCTAAAAATACATTTTTCAATAGCTTGTTATTTTTCCCCTATTGATTTTACATTGATCTTTACCTTTCTTTATAAGACTTTCCTGTGGGCAAACAAAGCCAACAGCAACTTATATATAGTCAAGCATTCCAACTTTGTTGCTCTTCTTAAGTTCCTGAATTTGAAAGAGTCCATGGGAATATGAAGATAAAAATATCTAGTTGGGCAGCTAATAGTATAAAGCCTGGTCAAACTGTGTAGATGAGCTGCCTGGCCTGGCACTATTATTGTGGCAGTCTGCACAAAATCTGTTCAAGCAGGCAAATTGGTTAAGCTTTCAAATTATGTATGTTTTATACATGTGTCATGCCATATAAAACTTCAAAGTTTTATTTAATACAAAATGTGCAGTTCTTAACAAATTTCTTGCATGTTCGATATTTTAACAGGTGTAATAGTGCAGTTTTCTTCTATTTCCTTCTTATGCTCATCAACCAAGTGCTCATCTTTTTTTTCCTTCCATTTTTTTATTATCTTTGTTCCTGGTTAACTTACCATTTTATAAAAGCTCTCTCATTATCTTTCTCCTTTTCTTTCTTAACAGATCTGGTTTCTTGAAGTTTTCTGTGTTTTTCTTCTATTTTCTTCTTATGCTCATCAACCAAGTGCTCATCTTTTTCTTCCTTCCATTTTTTGAATGTCTGAAATCCATGATTAACTAACTTACTGACTGACCCATACAATAATTATATAAATAATCAATGCTCTCTCCATAAAGAATCCATATCAGAGCCCCTGAACCTCAGTCTCAGACACATACTTTCAATCCATGAGTTGTGAGCACAAACCCCAATTAGACCAACATTCTTTCCGACGTTTGACAAAATTCAATGCAAGATGTTATTTGTTTTACACCAATGGGCTAACAGTATATATGGAAAAGCAGGAAGTTGCTTGGAAAGACTGTTGCGTTGAGTAATTGTGTGAGAATGTTAGAAAACACATAGGTAGCTAAACTGGCGGCTGTGATAGGACAGATTTCTTTTGAAAACGGTATTAAACCTCAATCAATCAATCAAACACTAAAACAGGCTCTACAAATATAACAGATTGATACATGTTGCAAAAGAATGTTTTATAATAACAACAGATACAAGTGGGATATTGCCATACAAGAGTCCTTGAGGGCTTTGCAATACCAAAGATTCAGATCAACCATCAAATCAGAGAACTAGATAAGGAGGAGTAAACTAGTCTTTTACCATATAAAATATTTTCTTATAACTCAACCAAAACCTATGTTTTGGGTACTTAAAGGAATCGTCTCACTGAGGCAATTCTTTTCAGTACCCACAACTTAGGATTTGAGTATCAAATAAAGATTTAGAATTTGAAATAAGCGCCTTATCATGCCCGGTGTGTGCTTCCTTAAAAGTTAACCAGTATTATACCGTTTGGGTGGGAAAATCCCAAAGGCAGACCCCGCTCATCACGGGATTCAAACCCGGGACCTTTGGAAGGAGAGACAAACAATGGGTATCATTATTTATCTAGCTGGTGGGTCACCACCCTGCCATATCAGAACAAACCCCAATGTGGCCAAGGGTTTTAGAATCTAACCTTTTACCTCCCAATACCAAAACACATGGTTTAAACCAATTCCACATACAGACACTTTCTGACACTTTTGCAGCCGACAACTTTGAAAAGTGGCAAAAGGAGCTCATAATGTTTGATGTTTTTGCCACTGTGATTTCAACTCTGTTCAATAATTGTTCTTTAATTCATAGAGAGATACCATTATTTTGACAAAATGTTTTCAGAGTCATCTGTTGAAGATTTGTTTTATATGGGAATGTTAACTATTGTGACTGGTATTGCCAAACCAGTTTTAGGACCATTTGTGAGACAGTATCAGAGATACATCAAAACCAATTTATGCCTGATATGTGCCTCATTTACATTTGAAGAAAACATGGATTATTCTGAAAAGTATAGGTACAATTTTTATGGAAAACATTGCAAGGAAAGAAGATATTGCATATCAAATGACCTCTTTATTTGGTGGATATTGGTTACCGCATACCCATTATAACAAATATGCAACAGAGAATCTTGAAAACACCATGACAAACTCAGGAGAAACATTTACAAATTAAAGTTCATTTATGCTACATAGTTTAAAACATTGTAGCAAAAGGAGAAATTGCTGCTACAGATACACCATAATGTGTCTGCATGTGGGAAAGGGTTTGTCACTTACAGCAAGAGCATGTTTCTCATTTTCCTTCTTTTCCTGTTCTTTCTCCCTTTGTTTCTGTTCTTCTTCCCTCTTCTTCCTTTTCTGTTCCACTGAAACTGTTTCTCCTTTCTGTTTCATCCAGCAATTATATGATGCCATTGATTCAAGCTTTTTATCCTTCTCATCCTGTCAATATATAGTGATGTTATTCAGAATACCCTATAAAAGTCTTTCCCACATACAATGAATATGATGCAG
Source organism: Serripes groenlandicus (assembly GCA_031761405.1). Taxonomy (NCBI): domain Eukaryota; kingdom Metazoa; phylum Mollusca; class Bivalvia; order Cardiida; family Cardiidae; genus Serripes; species Serripes groenlandicus. The sequence goes on from JASEVX010000009.1 coordinate 40,741,044, forward strand.
ACAACTTTGAAATTATCTAGGCAAAAATTGGAAATCCCTATAAATGAAAGCCAAATTATTCGAATAGAGTTGAAAACATTGTGACAAAGGGAGAAATTGCTCATCATTATCAATTCTGCTTTTGCCACAATGGTTCCAAAAGTCTACTATTGCAAATGTGTCAGAATGAGTTAGTTTACAAGTGGGAGAGGATGAAGAGTCTATCTGACTTAGATGGCTTTGCAGTCACCAACCTTTGGATACATTGTAGGAGAACAAATTGCTTTAAACTGCTCTCTCATTTCACATTGTTTTCAACTATATTGTATTGGCAATACAGTGGAAATTATTTTCCTTGAAAAAAGTTTTCGTTTAATTCTTTAAATTGGAGGCAGATTTTTGCAAACTATCATTATTAATTTCCATTTTCTATTACTAATGTAGAAGTCATTTTTGCCAATATGTATGTATTTTTACCAAAATTAAGCATTTTGTGATTTAGTAAAAAGTATTAAAATTGGTAATTTGATTAAGAGAACATTGCGAATAGGATCTGCCGAATAACAGATTTCCTAAAATCCAGGATCCTCAGTATTTCTCTATTTAAATTGACCCTCTTTCAAACTGAACACTCCCAAAACAATAAAAAAAATATGATGTTTTTCACAGATTCGAAAAATCAGGTAGGTTCACATTGATCACACTACAAAAGCATACGTAAAATTTAAGAACAAATAAAACAGTGTTGCAATTATCAGTCCGTCATTTTGTACAAACAGAGTCGAATTTTACCCACACTGCGTCTGACTCATGTTTTTTGGTGCATTTAAGAATTCATTGGAAAATAAAGTTTAACTTCCCACATCACAAAAATATGTAGAAGACGACTTTTAAAATGTATATGTACAAATGTGGAAAATCTCTACAAATAAAACTATAATTACTGAATAAACTTGTAGTTTTCAAAAGTCATCTGCTGCAATTATGTCAAAAAGCGTCTATAAGAAAAATTGCCTTCAACACAAATCAAAACTAAGGAAAATATTTTAAACAGTGCATCATACCTTCTTTTTCTTCTCTTCCTTTTCTTTTTCTAATTTCTTCTGTTCTGCCATTTTCTTTTTAGTTTCAATTTCTTTAGCCTTTCTCCATTCTTCAAAAATGGCTTGTCGAATGGAGGTTGTTGAGTTAAAAGCCTCTATTGATTGGTCAGAAGTTACAGAACCAGGCAATGAGTGACGAGGTTTAGGTTTGTGTAGTTTGTCATTGGTTCTGTAAAATATTATGGAAAAAATATTTTTGTTGTAACACTTCATACATGTTACCCTTTTCCAGAATCTGCAGCAGACGACTTAAAAACATGCAGACAACAGTATTGAAAATCTTTATATCTGCAAATGTTATCATTGGGTAGAGTTGAAAACATGGTAGGACATGGAGAAATTGCTAAATATATGAAATCTGACCAACATATTCGAGAGAAGTGATCTTTAAGTTTCAACCTTCCTATCCCTTTCCCACATACAAAAATAACTGCAGCAGACGACTTTGAAAACAGTGAGATGAAAATACTGAAAACCTCCATAAATTAAAGTAGAAATATTTAATAGAGTAGCAATCATTGTGGCAGAAGGAGTAATTAATTATCAAGAGTAATAACTCTTTTTGCCACAATATTTTCAAAAGTTGTCTATCCTGTAAAGGCATCAGAGAGTGTCTGTATGTGGGAAAAGAGTATAGGCAGGTAAAACAAAAATGAAACATTTTCTCCATTTCCAGCAGTATAATATACAGGCATCTGCTCAAACTGTCTTAAAAAACAGTTTCACTATGGGGAAATAATACCGAGGCTAACTAAACACAAGCATTACAACAAAATTTGATATGATTGAGTTGTGATTTTCTTTTTCTAAATTAGACAAAAATATATAGACATTCAAAATTGTAGCCTAATTTCTGTATTCTAAGGAAACAGGAAGAAGTGAGAGAAAAATGCTTAGATTCAGATGGGTCAAAATGATATGAAGAATTGTTTCAATAGGTTAACATTCCCGGTTTACTCGCATAAAATTATACATTGTACCCAACAATGGGTTCAAATATTGTCTGATCAGTGCTGGTGACAGACCTGTAACAAGAGCATCTCCCGCGGGTGCCTGATGCTCGTCTGATATTATCATTTTACTGTTTATTTATTTTATATAAAAAATATTCAAATTCGGAAAGAATATTTACATATTATAATGACCGCACACAACTGCTATTTTTCAAGTATTGAAACAAGATTAACTATGTGGAAATAAATACAAGTTGATATACATGATAAGGAAGATCTTCACGTTGGATGGCTGTCACAATCAGTCAAGATCATGAGCTGAGTCTTGTGTATGCAATGGACAGGCAAATGATATTGGTACATGTACATTAAGTCAACTTTAACTTAAGATATTGAATATATTACTATTTTCCTATTTTTAGTAACTCTGATTTAAGATATTCATAATATGTTGAAGGACATTATGTTTTCGTTTAGGAAAAAATTGAAATCAATGTAACAAACAAGAATTATGCGTAATTAAATGTCTCGCTGTCCCCTTCTTTGACTATCCATGCAAGAGTAAAAGACAAAAAGTAAAATAACAAAACTTTAACTTTGAGCTAAACACAAAGTTCAAAAATACAAGATATTTGAAAAAAACAAAAACAAGCAAATTCATGAAATTTTTATCCCCCGCTTGCAGGAAATATTGTAGGAACATGTTGAGGTTAGGTTTAAACATGTCAGTAGACTTTTTATTGAACATGTATTAACGGTTCACATTTGTGGCAGTTATTGCACGGAAACAGCAACAAAAGACATTTTTTGTAAAAATAAGGGGCCATAACTCCACCGAATAAAGTCCGTCGAAAGTGACGATCAAACTTGGCCTAGCCCTTAAGACATTTAACATTGTTACCAAGTTTGAAAATAAAACGGTTCACATTTGTGGCAGTTATTGCACGGAACAGCAACAAATGACATTTTTTGTTAAATAAGGGGCCATAACTCCACCGAATAAAGTCCGCCCAAAGTGATGATCGAACTTGGCCTAGCCCTTAAGGCAATTTAACCTTGTTACCAAGTTTGAAAAAAAACGGTTCACATTAAAATTTTGTGGCAGTTATTGCAAGGTAACAGCAACAAACGACATTTTTTGTTAAATAAGGGGCCATAACTCCACCGAAAGTGACGATCGAACTTGGCCTAGCCCTTAATGCATTTAACCTTGTTACCAAGTTTGAAAAAAAAATGGTTCACATTTGTGGCAGTTATTGCACGGAAACAGCAACAAACGACATTTTTTGTTAAATAAGGGGCCATAACTCCACCAAAAGTGACGATCAAATTTGACCTAGCGCTTAAGGCATTTAACGTTGTTTGAAAAAAAAAACGGTTCACATTTGTGGCAGTTATTGCAAGGGAACAGCAACAAACGACATTTTTTGTTAATTAAGGGGCCATAACTCCAAACAATAAAGTCCGCCGAAAGTGACGATCGAACATGGCCTAGCCCTTAAGGCATTTAACGTTGTTACCAAGTTTGACAAAAAACGGTTCACATTTGTGGCAGTTATTGCACGGAAACAGCAACAAACAACATTTTTTGTTAATTAAGGGGCCATAACTCCACCAAATAAAGTCCGCCGAAAGTGACGATCGAACTTGGCCTAGCCCTTAAGGTATTTAACCTTGTTACCAAGTTTGAAAAAAAACGGTTCACATTTGTGGCAGTTATTGCATGGAAACAAAGTGTGACAGACAGACAGACGGACAAACCGAAATTAATAGCCCCCCTTTTCTTCTTCGAAAAAGCGGGGGATAAAAAAAAGAGCTCAACGCAATACTCAAAAATACAAGAAATTAAAAAAAAAAAATACAAGCCCCAAGTTGAAAAATACAAGAAATTAAATTATTTTTTTTTTAGCTAAATGCAAAATTTAAACAAGAGCACCGCATACGGCACAGACGCTCGACTGATAGGGAGGTAAAAAAAATTTTTTTGTTAAATAAGGGGCCATAACTCCACTGAATAGAGTCCGCCGAAAGTGACGATCGAACTTGGCCTAGCCCTTAAGGCATTTAACGTTGTTACCAAGTTTGACAAAAAACGGTTCACATTTGTGGCAGTTATTGCACGGAAACCGCAACAAACGACATTTTTTGTTAATTAAGGGGCCATAACTCCACCGAAAGTGACAATCGAACTTGGCCTAGCCCTTAAGGCATTTAACATTGTTACCAAGTTTGAAAAAAAACGGTTCACATTTGTGGCAGTTATTGCACGGAAACAGCAACAAACGACATTTTTTGTTAATTAAGGGGCCATAACTCCACCAAATGAAGTTCGCCGAAAGTGACGATCGAACTTGGCCTAGCCCTTAAGGTATTTAACCTTGTTACCAAGTTTGAAAAAAAACGGTTCACATTTGTGGCAGTTATTGCATGGAAACAAAGTGTGACAGACGGACAGACGGACGACTGATAGGGAGGAAAAAAAAAAAATGAGCTAAACAAAAAACCTTAACCGGACGACCACACCGCCGCCGCCGACCATGCCGTCGACCACGCCAGGGTCATGACAATAGCTCTCGTTTTTTTCAAAAGTCGAGCTAAAAATATATATTTGAGCTAAACGCAAAGTTAAAAAATACAAGAAATTAAAAAAAAACCTGTTTGATATGTTGAAGTACTTTATTATGAAATTTGAAATTATTCCAACAAAACATAAAGGATTCTCAAAATCCCCCAAAAAAGGTCACACTCAGCATCTTCAGCATACAATGTGCAGAAGGGTATTAGATGTAACTATATTCCAAATATGAAAGCCCTAGTACCACTACTTATTGAGAAAAAGAAAAAAAAAAGAAACTTTAACGTTGAGCTGAACCCAAAGTTAAACAAGAGGGCCAAGATGGCCCTAAATCGATCACCTGAATGATAGTAAATTAGAAGCAAATATTTAACTGCAAATATCTGTGAAAATTTAATCAGGAGTTCAAATGAAACTGCAAGGAGTGGACACTCAGTTAAAGAAATAGTTTATCAGTAAAAGCCATTTGTATCTTGAAATCTAACAAGAACTTTAATAAGAATGGAATTATAAAGTTTTGTCATTTTGCACCTTTCCTGATGCAGCTTTGCTGCCCTGTTTGTCAACGAAATCAATATGGCTTGAGCAGTTTTTGTAGAGTGTCACTCAAAGAACAGTTCTGCATTTCTGACAAATGGATTATGGAGATAGAGGTTTTTAAAGTCTGGGTATTTTTCTCAATTTCTGATGCCGCAGCAACAAAAGTTCTACACAGAATGTAAGTCTTTGAACAGTTTTGAAAGAGGACCATCAAAGGAACATTCCTGTGAAGTAACGTTGAAATTGGTCAAGTGGAATGGTAGGAGTTGTCATTTGTAGCTAAAAGTTCAATTTACCCCTTTTGTGATGACGCGAGGTTGCTATGATTTTGTAACCAATCAATACGGCTTGAAAAAATCAAGTAGAGGATCACTGAAGTAAGATTCCTATTCAATTTTCTTAATATCAGACAAGGACTTAAAAAAATATGGAATTTCCAAATTTTGTAATTTTGCCCCTTTTCTGATGCCTCCTGACTGCCATGTTTTCAACCAAACAGTGTGCCTTGAACAATCTTTGTAGAGGGTCACCCAAGGAACATTTCTACTAAACTATATTGGAATCTGACATGCAGATTCAGAGGAGAAGATTTTTAAAGTTTGGACATTTTGCCCCCTTTCTGATGCCGCAGCAACCAAAGTTCTCAATGGAATTTAAATCTTAGAACAATTTTGAAAGAGGGCCACCAAAGGAACATTCCTGTGAAGTTTGGATGAAATTGGTCCTGTGATTTAGGAGGAGATGATGTTTAAAGCTAAAAGTTAACGAGACGATTTTGCCCCTTTTCTGATGCCTCCTGACTGCCATGTTTTTCAACCAAACAGTATGCCTTGAACAATCTTTGTAGAGGGTCACCCAAGGAACATTTCTACCAAACTATATTGGAATCTGACATGCAGATTCAGAGGAGAAGATTTTTAAAGTTCGGACATTTTGCCCCCTTTCTAATGCCGCAGCAACCAAAGTTCTCAATGGAATTTAAATCTTTGAACAATTTTGAAAGAGGGCCACCAAAGGAACATTCCTGTGAAGTTTGGATGCAATTGGATCTGTGGTTCAGGAGGAGATGATGTTTAAAGCTAAATGTTAACGACGGACAAAAAGTGATCAGAATAGCTCACCTTGAGCCTTTGGTATTTGCCTTATCTGAAGGATGGCCAGTCTTGCCAATTTGTAGCAGACAATGTTGACCATAACTTGCGAACATTAGATGGTCACAACACTTTTCATGGTATGGGCATAATTGCTTGTATAACACCTGGATTACAAATGGTCTGACACGTGGTCGTGGTTTGTCTGAAGCACAAAGAAACCAATGGTTGCTTTTGATGCCAGCATGTACAGAATACAACAGTGCAATGCAAGAATTTGCCGGTGTCTCTTACCATACCAATGAACAACATGTTGAGAGCAGTCACTCGAGAAGAGAAAGAGATGAAAAGGACAAAACAAAAATTCTTGAATTTCTACAGGACAGAAATCCTTTTGTGAAAACCCCTTCCCTTCGAAACATTGAATCTGGTTTAACTACCGATAATCAAGTGAATGTTAGATAGTGCGAATATGGTAGGTCAAAAGGTTCTTGACACTATGCTTAATGCAAATGTCTGAGGATATAGTTTCAAACGTTCAAGTCACGCAGTAACCCTTAGTTCTAAATCCATCATAAAAGTGAATGGGGAAACTATTCACATTGATCCACAGTTGCTTTTTCAGCGTCTAGCTGCTGCAGCTGATAAGATGTACTATGACAACCAAGCAGATGTGTTTAAATATGAATTGTGTAGTTTTCCATCATCATTATTTGAATCTTCTGGAATGTTTAGTCCAGCTGACAAACCTGTTTTGGCTAATGCAATTTGGTCACTTAGCGATTGCAGTATACAGGAACAAATTAGCTATTCAGTGAAATATGTTATTGATGGTGGTTTACTGCTTCAGCGCTTGCCTTGGACATATGGTGAAACGTTTGGTGGTATACTTGTAAGAATTACGTTGACCATGTCAAAAGAAAACATTGTTCGTCCACAGTTGTGTTTGATGGTTACTCAAACGAAAGACTGCGCACATCAGAAACATTCACGAGGACTTGCTAGTACACATGTACAATTCAACAAATCAACACCATTCAGATCCAAGAAAGACCACACTTCTTAGCTAACAGTGAAAACAAACAGTGCTTCATAAATATGCTTAGTCAATATCTACAGGAGAATGAGTGTTGGTTGGAGCATGCACCTGATGACGCCAATGTATTGATAGTTATGACCGGGATAGCTAGCGCGGAAAACCACGAAACAGTGGTTTTGGGGGAAGATGCAGACCTTCTGGTTTTGCTGTGTTATCATGCTAACATTTCTACAAACAAACTTTATTTCATATCGGGTGGAAATCCGAGGAATGCTTAAACATTCAAGGAGTGGGACATCATTCGAACAAAAGAAGTACTTGGTTCTATGTGCAGAATGCTTCCCTTTATCCATGCAGTCAAAGCGGCTGCATTAAAAAAACTAAAAATATCTGTAAGCATGCAACAACAAGCATCTTGTTTTCTTGGAGAGTAAAGCAACTAAAGAAGAAACTAGAAATACTGTGAGCAAAGCTCACTAAAGAATACCCCCCGCTCCCCTCCCAAAGCATCGGATACATTGGTAAAGTTTCTACTTTGCTTATCTTCCTTCATGCATATCTACATATGATGTGTAACCTTCATGTAAAGTTTGAATCAAATCCATTGAGCCGTTTAGGAGGAGTAGTGCTTACATGAAATGTGGAGGTATGTGCACAGGAGTCCCTCGCAGATAACCTCTAAGTTAAATTATCTCCCCTTGGAAGAGTCCGAGGCGTGTGATCTTCCTTCATGCATATCTACATATGATGTGTAACCTTCATGTAAAGTTTGAACCAAATCCATTGAGCCGTTTAGGAGGAGTAGTGCTTACAAGAAATGTGGAGGTATGTGCACAGGAGTCCCTCGCAGATAACCTCTAAGTTAAATTATCTCCCCTTGGAAGAGTCCGAGGCGTGTGATCTTCCTTCATGCATATCTGCATATGATGTGTAACCTTCATGTAAAGTTTGAACCAAATCCATTGAGCCGTTTAGGAGGAGTAGTGCTTACAAGAAATGTGGAGGTATGTGCACAGGAGTCCCTCGCAGATAACCTCTAAGTTGAATTATCTCCCCTTGGAAGAGTCTGAGGCGTATGATCTTCCTTCATGCATATCTACATATGATGTGTAACCTTCATGTAAAATTTGAACCAAATCCATTGAGCCGTTTAGGAGGAGTAGTGCTTACAAGAAATGTGGAGGTATGTGCACAGGAGTCCCTCGCAGATAACCTCTAAGTTAAATTATCTCCCCTTGGAAGAGTCCGAGGCGTGTGATCTTCCTTCATGCATATCTACATATGATGTGTAACCTTCATGTAAAGTTTGAACCAAATCCATTGAGCCGTTTAGGAGGAGTAGTGCTTACAAGAAATGTGGAGGTATGTGCACAGGAGTCCCTCGCAGATAACCTCTAAGTTAAATTATCTCCCCTTGGAAGAGTCCGAGGCGTGTGATCTTCCTTCATGCATATCTACATATGATGTGTAACCTTCATGTAAAGTTTGAACCAAATCCATTGAGCCGTTTAGGAGGAGTAGTGCTTACAAGAAATGTGAACATACGGACAGACAGACAGACGGACGGACAGACAGGGTGATTCCTATATACCCCCCCAAACTTTGTTTGCCGGGGGGTATAATAACCACAGCTGGTGATAAAGTTATTGTCAGCTTCTACAATGGTGGTCTGAATGAAGGACTTGATGCTCTCAGATACAGAAAATTTCTCAGCAAAGTCATGACCAGCATAAATTATGTGCCAGTTCAAGCAATGCTACCAACAAGTGCATCTGCGCATTTTCACAACTTACGTGTTTACCTTCAAATACAGGAATGGATAGGAAATAAAACCATATTTAATCCACTTGAGTGGGGTTGGAGGTCTGAAAGTGGATTATTCATGCCAGAACAAATCAAAATGTTACCAGCACCAGAGGATTTGTTGAAAATTATCAGATGTTCCTGCAAAATGAATTGTGACACAAAGCTGTGTACTTGTAAGCGGTATGGTTTAGAATGTTCGTCCGGATGTGGGGAATGTCGCGGAATAAGTTGTTCAAATGTACAGGTTGTGGTGGACCAAGACTTGGAAGAACTTTTAGATTAAAAATTCGTTGATGTTAATTATGTATGAATTGAGAAATGACACGTTTTAAAGAAGAAAAATAGGTTAAAAAAGTGAACACATTGTCGAAAAAGTATACAATTTCATTTTTTTTTCCAAAATGTTTTAAAAAAAATTCTGCTACAAAGGCTGCATGTCGTCTAGTTCAGGGATAGGGTTAATGCATTTTTAGCTCCACTATTCGAAGAATATGAGAGCTATACTACTCACCCTGGCGTCAGCGTCGGCGTCCACGTTACACCTTTGTTACGGTTTTGTATGCAAGTACTTAAATACTATTGCATTGACACTTTATACAACCCTACCTAATTATCACACCTATGTAGATTATCAAGTAAGATAACTCTATCCTGCATTTATGCAAGTTATGGCCCTTTTTTTACAGAAATTCTGGTTAAAGTTTTGCATGCAGCTAAATTAAGAGTCCATATCTCAGTATTTACTTGATGCATCGCATTGAAACTTTATATATCCCTTCCCAACCATCACACCTATGTAAATAATAACTATATCCTGCATATAATGCAAATTATCACCCTTTAAGAAATTGTGGTTAAGGTTTTGCATGCAACTACATTAGAGTCCATTATCTCAGTAACTTAAATAAGCGGTGAAAAAGTCGAGTGTGCTGTCCTCCCACAGCTCTTGTTAATGTTAACTGTTATATTTATGCCATAATGGCAATTATAAAACCTGATTGAGATATTTTTAACTTCCGTACTGCTCAGTTATATTGGTGCTTTGATTTTAATACTTTTGACCTGTTTTGATATTTAACAAGTTGTTTCATTTTAAAACATCTGAGTTAAAATATTTTGCATTTATGAAAAAGATGGTAGTTGTTTTGCCAAGGATAGCAGAAAAAAAAAATCTGACTATCTATGTTTTTCAACATTTCCTAAGTCGTCTGCTGCAACGGCGTCAAATGTCATCGTGTCATGGAAAGGGTTAATGAAACTGAAAGGTTAAATGTTATATGTTATTCATGAAATTTAAAAAAGGCATTATTATTGTAAAATTTAATTGACAGTTCACGCACTTTGGATGACATCATTTGGTCCACTCCTGTCGAAAATAGGTAAATTCGGTACCAGCGTGAATGTTAATTATTACATAATATAACCCTATCTCTCAAACGAAAGTAATGTGTCTATCGAATTTTCGAGTGCAGTTGATCAAATGATGTATTCAGAGTTTTCGGTCAAATGAGTACTACAATACTACAATGGCATTTCAACGTGTATGTTTTGCTTGTATATGTGGGTGGGGTAAATTTACCCCGCCATAAATACATTTTAAGGGTTTATTATGTAAAAAAAATGCATAGTTCAATCAAGATTTATATGAAATATGTTGGATTTAAAGTGGTTTAAGTTTTGTCTGAAATATAACATTGTTTTCAGTATAATTAGCGTGTTTCTGCAAGTGTTTTGAATGTTGACAAGATTCATTGGAGACTGAAAGTGACAAAAAGTAAAAGACAATTAAACACTTTTTGCATTCAAAGATTTTGTTAGACTTTTTATATGTTATCCATAATACATTGAACATATGGAAACAGGTTAAACAAATTCTGTTGCAATTACTTGAAGGTTAGGTGCTATTTTTTCATAGGATGACTGGACTATATTAGATGAACAAGTTTTCCAACTTTCAAAGTATTATGTTTGATAGTTTCCATGTAAGTGACCTAAACGCAAAACTTAACCAACACCGACAACGACGACGACGCAGACGATCAAGTGACGACAATAGCTTCTTTTTTTTTTTTCAAAATATCAGACGAGCTAAAAATGTGTCTGCATTATAGAAATGGATTAAAACGAAAGTTGTACATACTTTGCACTGAGAGGTCTCTCTTTAAATTGTTGTGGATCTGTTTGTGCACTTGTCACTCTGTTTATTATATCATCTGCCTCTCTCCTGTCATTCCTCTGTTTACTAGAACTGAATATCACATAAACATCACATTATAACACCTTTCCCGTATACACACAAATTTCACCAATGTGTTGTAGATAACTTTTGAAAAACCAATTATGAAAAAAATAAAATTGCTTATACATTTCTAGAAGTCTATATTTTCCTTAAATGAATTCAAGAAGGATATAAACAAGAGCTGTCGGAGAACAGCGCACTTGACTTTTTTGTGCTTGCCAATAAAACAAAACATTTTTGGGTAGTACAGAAAACATAACCAAGTACTTTATCATATTATTTATAAGCAAAGTACTTTTTAAGTCAAAAAAGGGTCATAATTCTTTCAAAAACCTTTACTGAATTATGCACTCTTGGCTGTTGGTGGAGGTAATGATGATAAAAAGATTTTTGTAAGTGTTTAAGCTATATCGTCGCTGGGCTACCAAAATCTCGTATCTTTTTCCCACTCACTTTTCAGGAGATACAAAAAACGTATTTTTAGGGTACTTAAAATGCGCATTTAAAAACGGCTTGGTGTAAACTATTTGATTACAAAGCTGTACTGTTTCAATAAACAAGTTTTAACATACAGCGTCTTTTGACGCCAGTATGGCGTCATGAAAGTTTTACGATATTTCAGTTCAAATATTTTTGACGCCAAATGTTGTACGATTCATACGATATTTCGATTTATGATAAACTAATTTGTACGACATTTTGGATTAAATAGATATTGTTTTCTCTCTTCCTTAAAGTGGAATTGATTACAGAGTTGATATCAATGGTATTCAAATTTATCCAGAAGTTTGAGCCGATGACCGTCCTAGAGTTCGAATCCGTACTTCGCTTTTTATTTTTTTCCAACGATTGACGGAAGCCATTGTAGTCATCGTCACTTGTATTCCATCAATCAATTAATTAAAATGTCTACTAATACATCGAAGCCACTGAGACGAGAGACTTAGTCTTTAAGGTATTTAAAGACGATTTCAACAACAGTGTGTCAGTTATAGCTCGGTAATTCTAGGATAAAATATTAGTACTATATGTATCTTTATCCTGACATCTGGACATCATATTCCCGTAATCATGAGCACCAAGAAAAAATAAACTACACATTAAGTCCTTTGGTATGAATCAAACGGGAATCGTGTCCCTATCCTGAGATGGGCCACTTAATAACTGAATCAGTGAAGGGTAAGAATATCGAGTTGAGTATTAATTTTAAGATGAATTATGAGGTTGAGAATAAGGCAAATAATTGAAATTCAAACGTTAAACTCCTTTTTTAATAAACAGAATAAAGTAATAATAATTTTGAAACAATAATGATTGAAAAAGACTAAATTGCCTACTTCAGTGTAGCAAACTCGTTAAATAAAATTGAAACTTTTTGTGCGTTATTTGTACAACGGTTCTTTCACATGCTTTGTGAAAATCTTTGAAAGAAAATTACATATTAATCATGATATTATAACTCAATGCTTCTATACGCGACTTTAAACAATATTTACGTATGTCGCAATACACAGCTTAAAACAACATTGCCGAAAAATGTAGATCAAGATCAGCATGCACATCCGTGCAATCTAACCTAGGTCTACACTTTTCGCTATTCATTTTTTAATAATACAGCATAAGCTGCCTCATTGATGTGTATTATAGTAAAAAGAATTACTAATTACCAAAACAATGATAATGACAGCAGATAAAGTAAGAATTTGGGATAAGGTTAAACATAACTGTAATCAGAACAATTCATTGTCATAACTCCAAATAGGTGCAACGCCATGCGGTGAATTTATACAGTTACGCCCATTTGGAGTAAAACCGTAACTCTTGAAAATGATGATTTCACTGACTAACTGACATCTAATTATGCGGCAAAGCATCATAAAACCCATGATAATCAAGCGGAATAACCTTTTTTAATTCCTGTAAGTGCTTGAATTTTGTGTCTTTAATTGGAAGAGAGGTCGCATGTAATCTCTTAAACACATTTAGACCATTTGTTTGATTAACACTACGCGTTGCCTTCCTAGGTACTTCGCTGAAATCATCACCAAATCTCAATGTGTACAATATCTTGCCATCAGGTTGATAATTAAGGCAGCAAATATCTGTGACCACTGGGTCACGCGGTTTCGAACCTGGTCGAATTGATGTGTAGAAGCCCAATTGCTTAAAGTCACAAAAAAAGTTGTGCGTAATGTATTTTACCAAATACTTGTTAGATGGCCTAACATCTCTCATCCTTTGGACATAGTTATGGGGACTATAAATTGTTTTTCCTCGTTTTTTGTTCTCAATAGTGCTATGAACACTATTACACTCCATTTGCGTATGTCCTTTAGTGAGGTATTTTTGTGTTATGTTTATGTTTCTTTCACAAGCAAACTTTAACAGAGCATTGCCTAATATAACATTTCTGTTCTGATCACTATAAATGACAACCTATGTTACATGTTCCGGAAGGGCAGTGATAAAGTCTGTTAGGCATGAAGCAAATGAACTTGCACTTAAATCTCCCTCACCTTCGTGCCAAAAGTAAAGTTTTACGTCTTTACTTTCGAGGTCGTAAATCATGTAGTTATGACATGCAAGCTTTGTTTTGTAATACATCGCACTTGCCTGAACTGAAGGGGCTAACAAAACGGCCTGTAAATCAACAGTCACGACTTTGAATGTATCGTTTGCTCTTTTCTTGTCTTTTCTCTTCTCAGCACGAGCTTCTTCCTTCCTTTGTATGTGCTGATGGTAAACTAATTCTGTGGTATTACCTGTTTCAAACCCACAGCAAATATCGCATTGATCTTTCTTTGGCTTAAAAAGAGACAGATTTTTTCTCTGAAAACATCTAACATAACCTTCCTACTAGCACAGTGTAGATTATTGGTGACACAATACTCACTGTACACTATATGTAACTCCAAAAATGATCTGAAAGTGAGTTCAAGGTATTCTTTTGATGAAGTAGATCGACAATAATGAGACGGCATTTTAGGTATGACATCAAGGAATGTATTTGCAGATTCTCTAAGATCACCTGTTCTTATACCTCTTGGGAGTGTTTTAAGTATAGACGGTGTTCCACTGGTCTGATTAGAACTATCTATCCAACCATAAACAGTTTTCTCCCCAAGTGCCAGTGTAGACAGAAACATATGTTTACAGACTTGTAATTTTAACCCGTTTTTCTTTAAATGATACAGGTACATGTATGTATTACCCCTTCTGCTGTCATCTTTTACCTTGGTTGTCAACATGATTGATCACAAAAACCTTTTTTGGAATCCCAGTTCATATTTTTCCAGAACCCTTCAAATATGTCAGACCTGTCACGTTTGTCGAACGTTGAACATTGTCTCACTGTTGTACCCTTGTCACATCTTTTGGAGCAACGTCTAGGAGATATAACCCTTGGACATTTACCAATGGGTATGTAGTGCTTGTTAGTTTCCTTTTTCACACTAGTGTATGCTTTGCCTTGCATACACAGACGTTTGTTGATATTTTTTTGCCAAAGCTGAGGTTCAGCAGCAATTCTTCTTTTCTTTGGTTGTCCTTCCACTATTTCTTCATGGTCTACGCCTTGGTCTTCCCCATCATCTATTACTCGGTCCGTATCTTGGTCAACTCCTTGGTCCAATACTAAGTCTTGGTCCTCTATTTGGGATAATTCTCGGTACATGTCTTGGTTTAATTCTTGATCATCTCCTTGGTCCATGTCTTGGTCAACACTTTGTTCCATTTCTTGGTCTAATTCTCGGTCTAATACTTGGTCCACCTCTTGGTTTATTTCTTGGTCTATCTCTTGTGCCTCTTCTTGGTCCTTTTCATGATCTACTCCTCTGTCTATATATCGGTTTACGCCTTGCTCAAAATCTTGTTCTATTGAAGTTGTATATTTATCGTCACTTAAATGTATTTCTTCGATGATTGGGTCAAATGGTTTTTCACTTTCTTTAAACTCTATAATTATCTTATCTATCTCATGTTCTTTTTCACTAGCATTTGTCATCATAGTGTTGCTAAATGTGCTTGTGTCCGTTCTTGGTTCTTGTGGTTCTTGAATCCTCTCTAATTGTCTCTCTTTGTTTATTCGGAAATGGGAAAATCCCGAACGATCTCTTTTCTCTTCTGCTTTGTCAGCCTGTGGACTGATCCTTCCATATTTACCTCCGAACTTGTCCAAGGAAAGCTGGAGTAAATACTTTCCCCTTGAAGTCATTATTACTCCTTTTTCTACCGTAATTAGGGAATTAATCTCCGTAAACGAAACCTTTCTCTAATATGTGTCTACGCAGATCTCTCTTGGAGTTGTCTATCTTTGGACAAAATATGTTAAAAGTCGTCTACTGCGGAATTGTCGTATGAGGGAAAGGGTTTAAAGAAAGTGTGAAAAACGTCACTTATAAAAATAAAATGTTTACCCGTGTCTCTTTACGAGTATTGTTTTGGTCACACTCAGTCAGTGTTCTATCATGTACATGTATACAAAAGATTTCGTCATAACTACGTAACTATTTATTTGACATAGTTTATTAATCTGAATCGTAAGCGCCCTCCAAAAACCACCCACATCCGCTGCAGTAATAATCTTGACCGATTTCCTCTGGTTCAACACCTTTAGGGAGATTGTCTATACAGTTCAAATGAAACTGTCCTTTACAACCAATACAAAACAGCCACTTGTCCCCATTTGAGTCATATAGAAACACACTTTCTCCGGGAAGAAGCTCATACTCCAACTTTAAACTGTCTATTGCAGATTTGTTGCAGATGCTACACGTCCATTTCATTAGTTCTTCATCCGAATCTGGAGGAGTGTGAGACATCTACAAGAAAAATATTAAAGTTTTAGTAATAGTACTGTAGCAGAAGTAATGTAAAGAGTAGGAGTGACATAAAAATGTGTTGTACAAGTTATATCCTGTGCATAGCTATCAGTGCGTGAAAATGTTCAGACAAAATGAATCTACCTAGATACATTCGGGATGTAACATTGAGCCTGTGCCTGTTAAAAGTTATAACCTTGCATCCACACAGTCTGATCCAGATCTGCACATTTCCATAATTGCTTATAACGGCTTTGGAGAATAATTGCTTCAAAATGAACAGACGCACACTCTGATCTGAGCCTACAATATAAAATTATATTTGTAATTGATTACATGAACAGGCTCTTTTAAATTCCGAAATGTCGTATAAACTTTCATGAAGCATTTTGTATTTTTTCAAAAATATTGTATAGCGGTTATAATATCAATATAATACAGTTATAACAAAGTTAACACTATGACAGTATACCTTTTTCATTATATGAATCCTTGTTTTACATAATGTATGCATGCTGGTATGACAATGCAATAAAGAAATTGACTTATACACAATAGTTACATTCGACCCAAAAAGGAAATTGTGCCTTTTTTCAAAAAAGTTAATTAAGTGCGGTTTCTTAAGACAGTCCAGTGCAGATGACCTAAAATAGTACCACAACACATTAATGGATACAATTTGACTATTATAAAAGTACTTTCTTACCTTACTTTGACGTTTTTATGTTGAAATGTTTGTTTTTTTCGCTCCTTGATGTGACCGGAGGTCATCTCCTAATTATACGATATTTCAGAATAAAAAAAAAAAGATCGCGTCACATACGAGAAACAGTCACATGTCAAAAATCACTATTTCCCATTGGGCTTTACATACGATATTTTGAGGGAAGGCGGGCCATAGACTTAACATTCTAAAACCGGAAAAATATGATTTTTGAAAAAAATGAGTTACGAGGTTTTGGCAGCCCAGCGACGATATCTCTATTTTTTTTTATTTGGTATGAATAATTTAACCAAAAGTCGAAAAAGGGCCATAATTTTTACAAAAACCTTGACAGAGTTGTGTTCTCTTGTCTGTTGATGGAGGTAATGATGGTAAATAAGTAGTGTAAGTGTATATGCTATATCTGTAATGGTTTTGAAAAAAAGTGAGGTGGTACGAAAAAAATAAAAAAATTCTAAGTAAAAAAAGGGCCATCATTCTTACAAAAACATGGACAGAGTTATGTACTGTTGTCTGTTGCTGGAGTTAATGATGGTGAAAAAGTGTTGTAAGTTTCAAAGCAGTATCTGTAATGGTTTTGAAAAAAAGTAAATTGGTACAAAAAACATAACCAAAGTTCTAAGTAGAAAAAGGGCCATAATTCTTACAAAAACTTGAGTTATGTTCTCTTGTCTGTTGATTAAGGTAATGGTAACAAATAATTGTTGTAAGTTTCGAAGCAATATCTGTAATGGTTTTGACAAAAAGTGAATTGGTACAAAAAACTTGACCAAAATTCTAAGTCGAAAAAGGGCCATAATTTTTACAAAAACCTTGACAGAGTTGTTAACTCTTGTCTGTTGATGATGGTAATGAATTCATTGGAATTTTAATCTTTGAACAATTTTGAAAGAGGACCACCAAAGGAACATTCCTGTGATGTTTTGTGGAAATTGGTCTATTGGAATAGTAGGAGTTGGTTCTCATTTGTAGCTAAAAGTTCAATTTACCCCTTTTGTGATGACGCCTGGTTGCTATGATTGTGTAACCAATCAAAACGGCGTAATCAAATTAAATAGAGGATCATTACAGTAAGATTCATATTATATTTTCTTAAAATCAGACAAGCACTTTCATAAAAATGGAATTTTCAAATTTTGTCATTTTGCCCCTTTTTTGATGCCGCCTGACTGCCATGTTTTTCGCCCAATCAGTATGGCTTGAACAATTTTTATAGAGGGTCACCCAAGGAACATTTCTACCAAAATATTTGAATCTGACAGGCAGATTCGGAGGAGAAGATTTTTAAAGTTTGGACATTTTGTCCCCTTTCTGATGCCGCAGCAACCAAAGTTCTCATTGGAATTTTAATCTTTGAACAATTTTGAAAGAGGACCACCAAAGGAACATTCCTGTGATGTTTTGTGGAAATTGGTCTATTGGAATGGTAGGAGTTGGTTCTCATTTGTAGCTAAAAGTTCAATTTACCCCTTTTGTGATGACGCCTGGTTGCTATGATTGTGTAACCAATCAAAACGGCTTAAACAAATTAAATAGAGGATCATTACAGTAAGATTCGTATTATATTTTCTTAAAATCAGACAAGCATTTGCATAAAAATGGAATTTTCAAATTTTGTCATTTTGCACCTTTTTTGATGCCGCCTGACTGCCATGTTTTTCGCCCAATCAGTATGGCTTGAACAATTTTTATAGAGGGTCACCCAAGGAACATTTCTACCAGATTATATTTGAATCTGACAGGCAGATTCGGAGGAGAAGATTTTTAAAGTTTGGACATTTTGTCCACTTTCTGATGCCGCAGCAACCAAAGTTCTCAATGGAATTTAAATCTTTGAACAATTTTGAAAGGGGCCAACCAGAGGAACAGTCCTGTGATGTTTCACGGAAATTGTCCTTGGAGTTTGGGAGGAGATGATGTTTAAAGCTAAAAGTTAACACCGGACGGACGACGGACAAAAAGTGATTAGAATAGCTCACCTTGAGCCTTTGGCTCAGGTGATCTAAAAAAGGGCCATCATTCTTACAAAAACATGGACAGAGTTATGTACTGTTGTCTGTTGCTGGAGTTAATGATGGTGAAAAAGTGTTGTAAGTTTCAAAGCAGTATCCGTAATGGTTTTGAAAAAAAGTAAATTGGTACAAAAAACTTAACCAAAGTTCTAAGTCGAAAGAGAGCCATAATTCTTACAAAAACTTGAGTTATGTTCTCTTGTCTGTTGATTAAGGTAATGGTGACGAATAAGTGTTGTAAGTTTCGAAGCAATATCTGTAATGGTTTTGACAAAAAGTGAATTGGTACAAAAAACTTAACCATAATTCTAAGTCAAACTTAAGTGTGACACCAACGCCGATGCCGAGGCAAGTAGTATAGCTACCCTTTTCTTCGAAAAGTCGAGCTAAACAATAATAGATGTTAGGTGACAGCTTTTCAGACTATGCATAATGGAATTAAATCAATGTATATACCTTGCCCAACTTGGAAGTGGCATATAGTGTTATTTTTCATTGAAAGCCTATTTTTCCACCATTATTGATTGCCATCAATTTTTTTCTTTGATATTTAAATCGTTTTTTAGAATCAGGTTATTCAAAGCGTAGTTACAGCCTATGGTTTTGAAACATTTGTAGAGTTCATCATGGATATCCATCTTTTAAATAGAGATGAAATAATGTTGGAAAAGGAATCCTTTCCCTCATATAGATGCTTTCTGACACCTCTACAGCAGACACCTTTTGTCACCGTGTTTTCAACTCTATTCAATTATTGTTCTTTCATTTCAAGGGATTTTCTGTGCTTTTGCCTAGACGTTTTCAAAGTTGTCTGCTGCAGATTTGTTGTATGTGGAAAAGGGTTAAGATTGAGTGATGAGCATGTGGTGAGTAGTAAATAAGAGAATATACCTTGCTGTTGTTACAGCCCTTTCCTTCTCCCTCTGTATCCGTCTATCTGGATCATCGTCTAAATCAGCACACACGGAGCTCTGATCTGTGTTGATATACATATTGGTTTCTATAGTGGATTTATCATACATGCTGGGATGTTCTCCCTCTGAAAAAGGAATTCAAAAAATAAATATTTAAAACACCTTTAAAATTTACGCGGCAGCAAAATGGTTCATGTACAATCTATGAAATTTTCATGATTCAACAGGCACCAAATTTAAATTTTCTAATTTTTAAAATATCAAATGAGCATGTCCATGGAAAAATGAACAAGTTGATTATGTGAACATATATTACTTACACAAGCTGAACCAATGTTAGAAGCTCCTGCTAGCTAATGTGTATATCCTGATAAGACTGAGCAGATGTAAAGGCTGATCTGAATTTACACTGTTTAAAAAATGCCTCATTTTACCTTTTCCCTTTTTTTTCCATTTTGATTAATATCCACATAAGTGTTTCCAACTTTTCACATTTAATTTTAGAATTTCAAATCTATCCATTATATTTTTTACATTAATCAGACAATGTTATGTTTATTGTAGTTTAATCAGTATGTTTATGATTTAAAATTGTATGAATCATATTGTTTGTATGAAATTTGTATGATTTTCTGTATAAAAAACAAAATAATCAATAAATATATATACCATATTCGCAAAAATAGAAGTATGCTCCTTAACCCTTTCCCTCATATATACGCTTTTTGACGCGTCTGCAGCAGATGGCTTTTTGAAAACATAGTAACAAAAGAAGAAATTGCTCAAAACAAGCAATTTCTTCTTTTGTCACACTGTTTTCCACTTTTAGTCATAGGTTATCCATTCAATTAAAGAGGTTTTCTATTTTTTGACAAAATATGTTTAAAGTCGTCTGCTGCAGAGTTGTCATATTAGGGAAAGGGTTAAACACAAGAATTGATAACACTAGAAAACTTTACAAAAAATTATCACAAAGAAGAGAACATTTGTATGGAAAACTTTACAAGTAGAGGTTTTACATATACATGTAAATATGAGCAGCCCTCCAGTAAAATTAACATAAAGACATTTGCAACCAGCTATCTGATCTGAAACTGCACCTTTTGCCATTACTCACAGAAGCTTTCAAAAAAGCTTCTGAAAAACTTGTAGAATTGAATCAGATAGCAATGCAGAGGCAGATCTTTATCTTCCCTTTACATAAAGATGCTAAGGTTACAGTTTTCCTTGAACATGACTTGTTTCTTGTAAAGAAAAAAAACAAATACCTGCTAAAAGTTCATCCGTTATTGAGTCATGGGACACCGATTTCTTAAGAGAAGATTCCACTGGTCTATCTTTTCTCAGTCTAGGTTTAGGTCTTTCCTTTTCTGTTTGTGGTTTGCTATCATCTTGGGTAAGGAAGTCAAATAGTCCCACATCTTTCTTTGTTTTAGTCTTCTCATTTGTCTCTTCTGAAAGGTTATTGCCATGAACTTTAATACTTTCTTGCATTGTTATATCTTTAACTTTCAGAAATATTGTAAAAATTTCAACAATGTCTTATGTTCCTTCATCTTTTAAACATCAATGTGTCATTCAAGCAATCTTTCCTTCAAACCTATTCAGTTTAGACATTTTGAATGACATTACAAGGAATAAACTACCAGAACAGTGCATTTAGCTCAACCTTTTCCTACAAACAGATGCATTTTGATTATTTTACAGTAGGCTACTTTTGAAAAACATAGTTGCACACAATGAACAATTTCCCCTTTTACCACATTGTTTTCAATTCTATAAAATAATTATACTTTCATTTATAAATATTCTCTATAATTATTCCCTTCTTTTCAAAGTAGGCGGCTGCATATTGGATACATGTGAGAAAAGGTTAACAGATATGATAATTCTGGAATACTCAGAGAGAAAATATTACTGTCTGGAAATTTTATATGATTTAGATACATGTTAAAACATCAGAAGACGTAGATCTGGTAAGATCTTGAAATATGTTACATTTCTTTAACCCTTTCCCACTGGCAGTCAAATTTTGAATCATCTGCACAAACATCCTTTCATTGTAGTAAAAAGAGATGAATTCCATATAATGTACAATTTCTTCTTTGCCTAAATGTTTTCAACCCTAACCCTAATAATCTAATAATTATACTTTAGAATTACAAGATATTTTCCACTTTTTGTCAAAATCTTTTGTTAATCATTTACAACTTATTAGTTGCATGAGAGAAAGGGCTGATTTACCTTTAACTGGTGGTGTGCGTCGATCTGACAGCCTTGTTGGAGTGCGTCTATCAACACTAGAGGATGGCTGCTTACTAAACCTGCCCTGTTTCTCTGCTGAAGTTTTCCCAGACTGTTGACTAAGTCTACTAGTTGGAGACTGTCTTCGAGCACGAGCAGAGGAAAATCTTTTCTCCTTATCATCCTCCTCAAGCTCAAAATCAACCTCTTTCTCTTTTTTACTGCCAAAAATATCTACTTTAGGTTTAGCTCTTTTCTCTGCTTTTGGGGATTCAATGGAAAGAGACCTGTAAAGGTAATGGATAAAGAATAATTTTACCAAATCTTCTCCCTTTCCCACCTAGACACATCTGAAGCAGACAACTTTAGAAACCATTGTTACAAAAGGAGAAATTGCTCAAAATGAGCAATTCCTCCTTTTGTTACAATGTTTTGAACATTTTTCAATAGTTTTACCTTTATTTATAGAGATTTGACATGTTTTTGCCTAAAAGTATTCAAAGGTGTGTTGTTTGTTGGGAAGTGGAAAGGGTTAAGCATGGAAGCACATGCAGATCTTTTACCATATGAGCCATAATATGGTGTCCGGGATTTTGTGTTACATCACAGAGTCATTATTTATTCTCCTTTATTTGAAGAACTATGTGTTTTATAGTTTAACAGCATGTCACAAACTGTTAGAAACTACTAAATCTATAAAATAATATGCTATTGATTTCTGAAAGAACTGATAAACTCCTTTAATTAATACTTTTCTTGAGCATTTTCGCCGTGTCCTTCCCGACAAAGGCATGGGAGGACTTTTTGAAAACCAAAACAAACTGTTTTTCTTTATATTTAAAGTTTGGAAACTAATATGTGTGAAATAATAATTTAACAAATTACTTGTAAATATAACTTTAAGATTTAATAGAGCGACGTAAATATGATTTTGATTTGAATATAAAATCCTAGACATTGGCGTAACGAATGTGTCCACCAAGTTACATCACGTCTAAATAGTATCAAAACTCGAAACCTGGACCGATAACCATATTTTCATTGCATTCAAATCACGTGATCACTTACATTCTTTGTTAATGTCGTAAACATGTTGTTCTGGGACAGATATCTTTTATTTGACAGGGAGTCAAAATATGTTTATCAAAATGGTGTCTTTTTTTGTTACGCCCTATTATTTTGTTATAATTAATAAATGCTTCGTCGATCACATAGGAGGAAACTAAATTCTGGCTGTTCTATTTACGACATTAAACATCGCAACAATTTACGACAGTTAGAGACGTTTTACGACAAGAGTGTTTTAAAATGGCGGCTCGAAAATGACAGTCAGACTTCTGAAATTTTGTTACGCCGCCACCAAGCCAATTGCGATCATCAATGGTTGCTTATAATGTATCGCAATGCGTAGTAACTTCCTATTTCGTTATTTAAATTGTCCAGAGATGTTTGCGAACCTATTTAATTCACTACGAAGAACTTGTTATTATTTTTGACTGGGGAAAAAAAATCGCGAATTTTGTCTCTTTTGCCTTGTAACGTTGACTGTCCTGGAAAGCATATTCTACCTCCATAAGCACTTTGCTTACGTAATAAATACATATTTGCATGATTAGTATATTTTAATTTAACTGGAGAATTATTTATACTGAAAATGTTTATGCTATTATATGATTTGTTTATTTTTTTCTAAGGTGTCCTGTTACACACTTATATGAAGTGCACAATTAGTGTCCAGTTACATCATTTTGTGTCCTGTTACACAACAGTTTGTGTCCTGTTACACCATTCTTTGTCTAGTTGTATACTATTAATTATTTCACTAAATAAACCATTTATTTATTGAAATAATTCCAAATAAAGATGGTGAAAATGTAAATTAGATCTAAACAAATTCAACTAAGCAAAATCTTCATAAAATTGATTTATTTCATGGTGTCCTGTGTTACTAACAATACAATTGAATAAGTGTCCAGTTACATCATTTTGTGTCCTGTTACACACCAGTTTGTGTCCTGTTACACACCAGTTTGTGTCCTGTTACACACCAGTTTGTGTCCTGTTACATCATGTTGTGTCCTGTTACACCATTCTTTATCTAGTTGTATACTATTAATTATTTCACTAAATAAACCATTTATTTATTGAAATAATTCCAAATAAAGATGGTGAAAATGTAAATTAGATCTAAACAAATTTAACTAGGCATAATCTTCATAAAATTGATTTATTATATGGTGTCCTGTGTTACTAACAATACAATTTAAAACCCACATTTCTCTTTATTTAAAGATAAAATCTATTTTGTCATTTAGAATTTAACAGCTTTAGATATTGTTCTAAACATATATATAGCATTTAATTTGACAAAAGTCAAATATTACAAAAGAGGACACCACAGTGTTTGTGATGTAACTCAAAATCCGGACACCATATTATGGCTCATATGTGTAATCATTATGGTAAGGTTGATTTTCACAGAACAATGCACGATAAAAATTAAGTTAATATCTTTACACAGGTCAGGATCAGGTCAATATTGTAAAATAATAATATAATAATGTCACCTTGGGGAAGAATTTCTTGGCTTGAGTCGCTGATCTGTAGGACTTCTATCTGTTCTGTATCGAGGTGAAGGTTTAGGATTCTCTGATATGGTCTGTAAATCCATTGGTGTTTTTCTTCCTCCTCTACCTATAAACAATAGTTAAATTATTAGTCCAGTTACTTAGAATTGATGACTTCGTGCAAATCAGTTGTAACTACATGATCTATAATTAGAACAATCTTAATAGAGGGTCACTCTATGAACATTTGTGCCAAATTATTTTCAAATCGGGACAGTACTTTTGATCAAGATGATTTTTAAAGTTTTTCACTTTACATTTCATGTATATAATCATATTAGAAAAAATAGCCCCAGCACCTGGCAGCCATGTTTTTAACGGATCGGAATAATTAGAACAATCTTGGTAGAGGGTCACACAAGGAACATTTGTGCCAAATTTCCCAATCAGGCTAGTCCCGTGCTATTGTATAAAACAATTTTTTAAAGTTTTCCCTCTATATACATACAAGGAAAACAAGCAACACCCCCTCGCAGCCATGTTTTTCATCAGATCAAGCCCATTTCAACAATATTGGTAGAGGTTCACTCAAGGAAAATGTGTGCCAAATTAAATCAGTAAAATACTTTTGCACAAGAAGATTTTTAAAATATTCCTAAACACATATAATAACAAGAGCTGTGGGTGAGACAGGCCCGTCAACTATTCCACCGCTTATTACTATTTAGTTACTGATATATGGACTCTAATGCAGTTGAATGTAAAGTATTAACCAGAATTTCTTAATGGGTGATAATTTGCATTATATGCAGGATAGTTATCTTCGTTGATTATTTACAGGTGAGATGTTTGGAAGGGTTGTATAAAGTTTTAATGCAATGCATCTAGTAGTTACTAAGATATGAACTCTTAATGTAGTTGAACACAAAACTTTAACCAGAATTTCTAAGTACAAACAGTGTCATAATTTGCATTATATGCAGGATTGAGTTATCTTAAATGATTGTGTATATGGGTGGGATGGTTGGGAAGGGTTGTATAAAGTGTCAATACAATTATTCAAGTAGTTACTGAGATATTGACTCTTGATAGAGTTGCACACAAAACTTTAACCAGAATTTCTAAGTACAAAAAGGGACATAATGTGTTTTATATGATGGATAGAGTTATCTTACTTGCTTTTTTACATATGTGTGATAGTCGGGAAGGGTTGTATGAAGATTCAATGCAATGCATCAAGTAGTTACTAAGGTATGGACTCTTAATGTAGTTGCATGAAAAACTTTAACCAAAAATTCAATTTAAGAAAAGGGCCATTTCTTGCATTAAATACAGGATAGAGTTATCTAACTAATAATTTACATAGGTGTGATAGTTCAGAATTATTGTATAAATTTCTAAGTAAAACAGGTAACTTGCATTATATGCAGTATAGCTTTGTAGAAAGTATCAATGCAATACATTTAGTAGTTACTGAGCTATGGTGAAATATATGTACTTGCATGCAAAACCTTAACCAATGTGTGACACAGACGCCGACGCCGAAGCCAGGGCGAGAAGAATAACCGACATATTCTCTGAATAGTCCAGCTAAAACCAAGCTCCACCGCCTTTTTAATGCATCGGAATAATTTGCCCAATCTTGTTCGAGGGTCATCCAAGGTACATTTATGAAAACAAAATTCAAATTGGGCCTGTTTTTTTGGACAAGAAGATTTTTGGCACTAACCACGGTTCTCCATGGAATTACATTCTTTGAACACCTTTGAAAGAGGACCACCTAAGGAACATTCCTGCTCAGGTGAGCTAGAAAGATGTAACAACTGGAAGCACAAGATACAAAATTTGAAAATTGGTTGGAAAAGCAGAAATTGCTAGTTTTGAGGAATATTGCATTTTTCAAAATGCTATTAAAATTCTGTATCAATATATGTATAAGCTCAAATGTTACGATTTCACAAACCTTGGTCTGCTGGACTTGGGGATGGCGGTTTCTCTTCTAAAGCTGGACTTCCCTTTCGAAAATTGGGAGCTCTCCATTCCTTCTTTTCTTGACTTTTATATCTGCAAACAAAATTATCATATTAAAGTAGAGGGTTTAAAAATTTGCTATTTAAGAGTTTTTCTCTCAGTCTTTTATGGATTTAAATATACATAACACACTTTATCACATAACTTGCACTCCAGGAGTGACATACAGCAGTGACATAAATATCATATGTAACTAGTTACACAAATAGCCGACTCACAGCATGTATGTGATGTCACTTCAGTGTGACGTCACTTTAAATGACAGCATATTGTTTACAATTGTTCTGAATTTCGGCATTTATTAAAAATATTGTTTTAAGAGAATAAATCTTGATAAATGAAATGTTCTAAGTGCCTTGTTGCTTATTTTGTATAAAATCAAAAGGTTATTGATAAGGACTACTTTTAACAGTGGAAGTATGCATTAGAACTTCGGGGTGAATTTCGGTCACTGTTTATATGAGGACGATGAAAGATCGATTTAAAGATTGAAAACAATCTTTTTATGGTGTTATGTGATAAATAGAATCTTACATTCGTGCTTATTTGATATTGTTTTTATGAAACTCGTCGACTGAAACAAATATGACGCTCGGCAGAGCCTCGTGTCATATTATTTCAGTCGACTCG
Organism: Serripes groenlandicus; assembly: GCA_031761405.1. Lineage (NCBI taxonomy): Eukaryota > Metazoa > Mollusca > Bivalvia > Cardiida > Cardiidae > Serripes > Serripes groenlandicus. The sequence continues at coordinate 40,768,311 of JASEVX010000009.1, forward strand.
TTTCATAAAAACGTAAATGTATAAAGTGTATTTGTTTCATTAAGTATACAAGTGATACTTATAGTTTTATTCTGCTGACAATTTTTAAGCAAAAATGCAACATTTTATTATTTACAATATTTATATTGAAATAGAGCTCAAGATAAGGTGAAAATTTCATTTTCTTAAATACTTATTTGACTCTTAAACCCTATGTTGTAGTACTCAGAAGGATTGCCATAGTGAGAAGATTCATTAATCTTTTCCAACATACAACAAATCTTAACCAGACGATTTTGAACACTGTTACCAAGGCAAAAATATGTTTTTATATATGAAAGTATTATTATTGAATAACGTGGAATATATTGTGGCAAAAGAAGAAATTGCTCAGCATAGTATTTTTTTTATTTTTTTTGCGCAATGTTTTAAAAATGTGTCTGCTGTAGAGGAATCAACACATCTGAAATTCAGAATGAGGCAAAGGTTAAAGATTTCACAACATAGGTTTTAGTACAGTAAACAAGAGGGCCAAGATGGCCCTAAATCGATCACCTAATTGATAGTAAATTAGTAGCAAATATTTAACTGCAAATATCTTGGAAAATTTTATCAGGGAATGCAAATGAAACTGCAAACGAGTGGACACTTCTCAAGAAACAGCTTATCAGTAAAGGCCATTTATATCTTGAAATCTAACAAGAACTTTAATAAGAATGGAATTATAAAGTTTTTGTCATTTTGCACCTTTCCTGATGCCGCCTTGTTGCCCTATTTTTCAACGAAATCAATATGGCTTCAACAGTTTATTTAGAGGGTCACTTAAGGAACATTTCTACCAAATTATCTTGCAATCGCACAAGTAGATTATGGAGGAAAAGGATTTTAAAATTTGGGTATTTTTCTCACTTTCTGATGCCGCAGCAACCAAAGTTATCAATGGAATTTAAATCTTTGAACAATTTTGAAAGAGGACCACCAAAGGAACATTCTTGTGATGTTTTGTGGAAATTGGTCTATTGGAATGGTAGGAGTTGGTTGTCATTTGTAGCTAAAAGTTCAATTTACCCTTTTTGTGACGACGCCTGGTTGATATGATTGTGTAACCAATCAAAACGGCTTAAATAAATTAAATAGAGGATCATTACAGTAAGATTCGTATTATATTTTCTTAAAATCAGACAAACACTTTCATAAAAAATGGAATTTTCAAATTTTGTCATTTTGCCCCTTTTCTGATGCCGCCTGACTGCCATGTTTTTCGACCAATCAGTATGGCTTGAACACATTTTATAGAGGGTCACCCAAGGAACATTTCTACCAAATTATATTTGAATCTGACAGGCAGATTCGGAGGAGAAGATTTTTAAAGTTTGGACATTAAATCGATCACCTGATTGATAGTGTATGGTGAGTGTAAGGAACGACAACTCTGCGAAGGAGATTGCCCTTACATAATACTCTGCCAAGTGTTACCTCCCTTAGACCATCAATCTAATAACCATATGTCATTTGAAGCAAAAAGTTAATTTTACTCCTTTTCTGATGCTGCTTGGTTGCTATGCCTTTCAACAAATCAATATGGCTTGACAAAGTATGTAGATGATCAATGAAAGAACATTTCTACAAAACTATCTTTAAATCAGACAAGCACTTTTATAAGGATACTTTATTAAAGTATTGTCATTTTGCCCCTTTTTTGATGCCGCCTGACTGCCATGTTTTTCGACCAATCAGTATGGCTTGAACAATTTTTATAGAGGGTCACCCAAGGAACATTTCTACCAAATTATATTTGAATCTGACAGGCAGATTCGGAGGAGAAGATTTTCAAAGTTTGGACATTTTGTCCCCTTTCTGATGCCGCAGCAACCAAAGTTCTCAATGGAATTTAAATCTTTGAACAACTTTGAAAGAGGCCAACCAGAGGAACAGTCCTGTGATGTTTCACGAAAATTGTCCTTGGAGTTTGGGAGGAGTTGATGTTTAAAGCTAAAAGTTAACACCGGACGGACGACGGACGACGGACGACGGACAAAAAGTGATCAGAATAGCTCACCTTCAGCCTTCGGCTAAGGTGATCTAAAAAGGAAAGAGTATGAAAGATTTTCTTTCCTTTTCTAGGTCTCTGAGAAAGTAAGTACAAGATAAAATGAGCAATTTCTACTTACACAACAATGTTTTTTTTAAATAATTAAGCTTTCATTTATGGACATTTTGGTAAATTGTCTAGATGTTTTCAAAGTCATCTGCTGAAGATTTGATCTTTTTGACTATATTTGTTAAGTAGACTGTTTCCCACATATAACACATTTGCAGCATATGACTTTGAACATATCTAGGCAAAAATAGAGCATAATATTATATCTGTATATAAAAGTAAAACTTATGAATAGAATAGAAAATATTGTAGCAAAAGGAGAAATTGCTTGTTATGAGAAAATTTACTTCTTTTGTCACAATGTTTTGAAAATTTGTCTGGTGCAAAGGCGTCAGAAAGTGTCTATATGTGGGAAAAGGTTAAAGTATATTATCTTATAAAGGGTTATGTCTCCAATGACATAACACACAAGTCTGTGAAGAGTGCCGCACTATTGTTAAGTTTATTGGCATGAATAAATGTTAACATACAAGTGGGAAAGGGTTCAATTAGAAAACAGGTATTATAATTACCCATCCTCAAAGGTTGGTGTCTTCCTCCCAAATATCAGATCCTCTTTTGACATTTCTTTGGTAAGAGGGGATTTTCTATCACTCTGACTTTTGTCGCTTTTTCCCATGGATTTTGGCAATGAGGGAGATCCTGTTGTACTTCTTGAAAGTCCATCGTACATAGTGCTATCTACTGGAGATGTCTGTGATTTACCAAATCTTTCATCCAAGGGTGAAGTCCGAGACATTCCATATTTATCCTCAGATGGGGATGTTCTTGACAGACCATACCTCTCTTCAATCGGTGACTTTCTAGATTTAGGACTACTACCGAACATTCTGTCTATCGCATTTTGTGATGATCCAACTCTTGGAGATTTATCAATGGTAGGTGATGACTTTCCCAATGTAGGCATTGTTGATTCTTTAGCCCCTGGCTTCTTTTTCATGAATCTCTGTGAATCTTTTGGTGTAATTGTTTCTCCTAATGGATCAGACCTGCGTTTGGCAGATGAAGGCCTGTCATGTCTTTGCGTGCTCTTTTGACTACGGTACAGTGCTGTGAAACCTATAAAGACAAGAAAAGAAACATGAAAATATCTTGACTTATTATGCTTTTGGACTCTTCTAATTTGAAAGCACATGGAAGGAAAGAATGACAAAAATAATTGACAAATGAAACAATAATTCTGATTAAAAGTATAAAATGAAGAAGAGTAAATAATTTCTAACAGTGAACAATTCTTTTTTTCTTTTTCACACTTTCTCTTAAAGCAGTATGACATAGTCCTGTTGTACTAACAAATTGCAAGTATTAACCAATTGCTCAATTGTCCAGTCAAATCAAATAAAGATTTTTAAAATAATTAGTTATACATGACGTGCACCTTCTGAAATTGTCAGCATCTTTAGTTAAATCTTTGCAAACTAACTGTACTGAACAGTGTTGAAAACATTTTGCCAAATTAAAGGTGAAATGGGTCATTTTCACCTTAAGCCAAAATAAATTCAAAAGTTGTCTAGTGCAGAGACGTTAAAAAGCATCTTTGTGTGGGAATGGGATAAAATAATGTGAAATACATGACTTACGTACCCTCTGAAATTGTCAGCATCTTTATAGTCAAAACTTAGTAAACTTACTGTCTTCTTCTTCACTGTTATAATCCTGCTGATCACTCTCTTCACTTGTCAATTCATGGGTCAGACCTTGCTTTCTTCTCTGCTTCATTTTATTATCCAGCTCTTGCTGGAAAGTGGTTTTGCCTTTCCTTTGCTTGATGGAAACATATGGAGCATCAACTTGATCCATCTGAAATTTATAGCAAGAATGTGTTATTTAATTTGTTATAAGTTATTGTTAACTGGTATGATCAGTTTCGATAACCACATCATAACACAGCGGTTTTTTTTTTACTTTTGATATGACAATTCTTTCCTGAGTGATATTAAAGTACTAAATTAGAAAGATTTCATTCCAGAATTAAATTTAATAAAGTTCTGTCCATAAATAGGGCTAAATTTTATACAGTGAGTGTACTCTGTAGCTTAAATAATTTGTACAAGCCCATAAAAACACATACCATTAGACTGATGACATAATTAATTGTTTACCCTTTCCCATTTACAAGAAGTCTTCAACATGTGATTTTGAAAACAAAGCAGGGAAATATTTGGAAAATCCCTATAAATTAAAGAGTAATTATTGAAGAGAGTTGAAAACATTTAGGGAAAAGAGAAAATCCATCTACAAGAAGAAAGGGTTAAAAGATGTCACAAAAATGTAATTTATTAACCCTTTCCCTCATATAGTCTCTGATGCCTCTGCAGCAGACGGCTTTTTGAAATCATAGTGACAAAAGAAGAAATTCTTCAAAAAAAGCAATTTCTCCTTTTGCCACAATGTTTTCCATTTTTAAGCATAGGTTTTTCATTCAATTATTTTTTTGACAAAATATGTTCAGTCGTCTTCTGCAGAATTGTCGTATGAGGGAAAGGGTTAAAGGAAGGAAGATTGTTTTGTGTAAGCAATAACCAACAAAGAGCATCAAAAATTGCATATATGTTACTGAACTATCTTTTAAATTCCTAAATCTTGAAAATAACATCATCTATTTCAATTATAAGGAAACCTATTTATATTTTATTTTTAAGTAAAAGAACAGATCAGTTTTAAAAACCCAGATCCATCTTAATGCAACTTAAAGCAACATTAAACAACACTTGCCTACCTTGTTTTACTTTTTGACCATGATTACAAAAAATCGGGTATCACTAAACAGAGTCTGGTAGAGTCCGGTAGAGTCTGGTCGTCAAATATCCCATTATATCACGGTTTTGTTGTGTTTCTGTATTGAAATGAATAAAATAAAGTGCTATTGTATCATATAAATAAAAATAAAATAGGTATTTGCCTATTTTAGTTCATTTTCGAGTGAATATAGAAATAGTATATGCGTGAACACGGACACTGGTAGAGTCTGGTCATTATTAAGCAATAAATACAAAGTTTTATACGATTTTCAAGTTATCAAAAGTTTAATTTGATTTGTATGTGTCATATTATATATTTATTTCTTATATTATTTCAGCTGATAATCGGAAAAATAGTGGAAGATTGAGTTTTTTTAACGATAACATTGTGTTTCGTAAATCAAAATGGTTGACGTGAAATTTCTGTTTATAATGCGGCCCTATCGTACATCTTGAACGAGTAATACACAAAATTCTCTCTCTTTTATGGGCCAACTAATTGATTAGGTGTGATCAACAGATTAGTGTTATAATTACCAATATTTTAAATGTATGAAAACTACTTGATTGGAATAATTTTATGTTTTATATGTCATTAACATTAATTAAAACAAATGCTTAGAGAACTATATACTTACTTAAAAGTAATTCATATAAAATTGCAGGATAAATTGAGTTACATCGATCAGAGTAAATTAATTCTTTGTTCCGACGAAGAGTTTTCGACTTGTAAAGCCATTGACATATGTTTCCCACAAACTACAAGAGTCCTTTGCGCGAAACATTTGAAGGATAATGCGGTAAATCAACTCAGTAAGTGTCTTCCTCAACCTGAGGTTAACCGCATATTTGTAAACTCTTCGGTCCTAATGGTATCTTAAGTGCTGAAACTGCAACCTCATTCACAGAAATGAACCAAGAAGTATCCAATACACATCCAAATTTGACATATTTAGAACGGATACTTACCAATTTGGAGAAGCATATGTTTTAAAAAAAAAAAAATGCAAATATGGTTTAGTTTGATTCTACTTTTTGCGGAATGTAGTATCTACAGTCTCTTTAATTTCATATGAATTACTTTTAAGTAAGTATATATAGCTCTCTAAGTTTTTGGTTTAATTAACGTTAATGACATATCAAACATAAAATTATTCCAATCTAGTAGTTTTCATACATTTAATATCTTGGTATTGTTATAATATAATTATAACACTAATCTGTTGATCACACCTAATCAATTAGTTGACGCATAATAGAGAGAGAATTTAGTGTATTACTCGTTCAGGATGTGCGATATTGCCACATTATAAACAGAAATTTCACGTCAGCCATTTTGATTTACGAAACACAATGTTATCGTTAAAAATCCTCAATCTTCCACTATTTTCCCGATTATCAGCTGAAATAATATAAGAAATAAATATATAATATGACACATATAAATCAAATTAAACTTTTTATAACTTAAAAATCATATAAAACTTTGTATTTATTGCTTAATAATGACCAGACTCTACCAGTGTCCGTGTTCACGCATATAATATTTCTATATTCACTCGAAAATGATCTGAAATAGGCAAATACCTTTTTTATTTTTATTTTTATGATACAGTAACACGTTTATTCATTCATTTCAATACAAAAACACAACAAAACAGTGATAAAATGGGATATTTGACGACCAGACTCTACCGGACTCTACCAGACTCTGTTTAGTGACACCGCAAAAAATCTAATATAAGATAAACAAGTCCAATATTTTTTCAGTCTGATCTTGGTTGATTTTGTTTGCTACTCATACATTAATATTTGCAATAAATAAATAATAATTAATTAATGTATCAATAATCAGAGAAAGCAGAGTATTTTTGACTGGTGGTTGAAACTAACATATTAGCTAGGGTCTCTAAAGTTTGAGACCCTTTGAGCACTTACACAGTCATAAATACGCTAATGATAATTATGAATCTAATTTTATGTGAATTAAATCAATAAATATTTGAACACTTCTATGTTAGCTGCTAGTAAAATGTCAGCAAAGAGGTTGGGAATAATGAATTCTAAATCTAAGATGATCCAGAAGTTAGAATACTCTAGATATGAATCTATGTTAAATCAAATTCTATCAAAAAGTGTTTAAATGATTAAGAGTAGCATTGCATGTTAAGACTGACACACTTGTAAATTGTAATATACTTTCTATCACCAACATCATCTAGTTCTTAGGAAAAGAAATAGATTTTCATTTTCAACTAAATTAGCAAAACTCAAGCGATAAAGAAAGAAGAAAAACACACACAAATATATGAGGATGACTAGTTAATATATAAGCTTGCCAATCAGTAATAACTTAAATAAGCGCATCTAAATCATGAAAGCATACACAGCCGAGACACAGTTTGATATATAATCAATATTATTAAGTATTTGCGTTAAAACTGACACACTTCTAATATACTTTCTACAACCATATCACCATTTTTTTAGAAAAAGAAATTGATTTTTAATTTTCAACTAAAAGGAAAGCTTAAAATTCGAAAATAAATAATAAAATAAAAAACCATTTGAAATATGCAAGATGAGATGCTAGTATCTAAGGTCTCATTTAAAAGATGAATAATTTAATTACCTTTAATTTATCCTTAAAAAATCTAAATATATATCAAAGCTTAAGTAAATTGTTTATACGCGAGTCCAATTTTGATGTTGATGTTGAAAACATGTTGGTTCTTGTTTTACTGTGTTAAGACGAACTTTTTGTACACCTTTCATTTCAACGTTTTAGCACAATTATGGCCAATTACCTTAAGGATAGTCGATATATGCCGGTGTGTTAAAAGTATTGATTGATGTCAGGTTTAAGCAAACTTCGTTTGTCACCGACGAAGAAAAATGTTCACGGCGGCCATGTTGTTTACGTTACTACGGTCATTCTAGGCCTACATTCTGATTCACAGAAGAAAATCTAAACGAAAATAAATATATTTCTAGAATTCATTTTACATTTGCAATTTTGTTTTTAAATTGTTTCTTTTGTTGTTAAATCAAATTAAAACACATATTTGATAATCAATTCGTGTTTTGACGAAAAATATTCAAATCATTATATTGTAAAAGCGTAATTAGGATTCTTCGTTAAAAACAATTATAACGTTGTAAACTATTTTACAACCACCTGTTTAAACCACTTCCTTGTTGACACTTTCAAATGAACGACTTTCAAACTGTCAACTCAAACATGCTGATTATTTATCGATATATGTGATAACACCTATGGAAATACATCAATGCAGTGAAGGGTATGTACCTTGTCTTTATTGAGCTAAAGGAAACGGACATTGGTAGGCTGCCAGGGGGTTGGGGCTGTTGGCCTTATCTTGGCTTTAGTGAACACTTTTAAAATAATCTCCTCCCAAACTATTTAGCCGATTTTCAAATAATTTTTCAGAAATGTTCCTTGGGTGACACTCTACGAGATTCCTTCAGGCCATGGATTACGGTTCAGTTTCCAAATTAGTTTATGCTCCCCTTTTCTTTCTAAATACTTTTTAAGATATATTTGAGAAGTAATTACATTTTTAGCTCAACTATTTAAAGAATATGAGCTCTATTACAGTCACTTGTACGTCGACGGTGGTGTCGGCGTTGCAAATTTGGTTCAAGTTTTGCATGCAAGCCTTTTTCTTACAAACCACAGATGCTATTGCTTTGAAACTTCACACACTTATTGGACATCATCAAATGACCTTGCAGGACAAGTCCCATAACTCTATATCAGATTTTGACACAAATATGCCCCTTTTCGGTTTAAGTTTTGCATGCAAGGGCTTTTTCTCAAAAACTCCCAATACTCTATATCAGATTTTGATACAATTATGCACCTTTTTGGACTTAGAAATTCTGGTTAAAGTTTTGCATGCTGCATTGAAGTAAAGACTTTCCGAAAATCAAGGAATACATTTATGATGAACGAGGTTAAAACAGGAGGGCCAAGATGATCCTTTATTGATCACCTGCATTATAGTAAAGAAGCAAATATATCAGTCATTTTCTGATGCCACCTGGCGTCTGCCTTTTTCAACCAGTTAATATGACAGGAACAAATTATGTAAGCGGTCACATTTCTCTAATAGCGACGGTTTCTGACGCCTTTTCAGCAGATGACTTAGGAAATGATTGTCGCTAAAAGAACAATTGCTCATTATGAGAAAGTTATCCTTTTGCCACAATGTTTGATAAATAATTATACTTTGTATGAGTGAGTCTATAGCTCATGTATAGGAATTTGGGGTCTTTCATGTTGATACCACTTTTTTTGGCGGGAAACAACGCCGCTCCATTTGACGTTACGCCAAGATGAAGTGTTACGGAAATGACGTCAAGTCAATAATGCTGTCGTTTGCCGTCGTTTTTTCGACGAATGGGAGAAACATACTTTGTACAGAGTTCCTTTTATTTTTAACTCATCGTACAAATGTTAATTAACACAAAAAAAACACAGCACTTTAATGATCTTAAATATCGATTTTAAACAAGAGGGCCAAGATGGCCCTTAATCGATCACCTGTTAGTTAATTAGAAGCAAATATTTAACTGAAATATCTGTGAAAATTTGATCAGGAGTTCAAATGAAACTGCAAGGAGTGGACACTCAGTTAAAGAAATAGTTTATCAGTAAAAGCCATTTTTATCTTGAAATCTAACAAGAGCTTTCTCAATTTCTGATGCTGCAGCAACAAAGGTTCTACACAGAATGCAAGTATTTGAACAATTTTGAAAGAGGACCATCAAAGGAACATTCCTGTGAAGTAAGGTTGAAATTGGTCAAGTGGAATCGTAGGAGTTATCATTTGTAGCTAAAAGTTCAATTTACCCCTTATGTGATGACGCGAGGTTGCTATGATTTTGTAACTAATCAAAACAGCTTGAACAAATTAAATGTAGAGGATCACTGAAGTAGGATTTATATTCAATTTCCTTAATATCAGACAAGAACTTAAAAAAATGGAATTTCCAAATTTTGTCATTTTGCCCCTTTTCTGATGCCTCCTGACTGCCATGTTTTTCAACCAAACAGTATGCCTTGAACAATCTTTGTAGAGGCTCACCTAAGGAACATTTCTACCAAACCATAATGGAATCAGACATGCAGATTCAAAGAAGAAGATTTTTAAAACTTGGACATTTTGCCCCCTTTCTGATGCTGCAGCAACCCTGACGGCCATGTTTTTCAACAGATCAGACATATTTGAACAATCTTGGTAGAGGGTGCCCCAAAGAACATTTGTGAAAAATTATTTTTAAATCGGACTAATTCTTTTGGACGAGAAGATTTTTTAAGTTTTAACAATACACACATATAAGGAAAACAAGCTTAGCCCCCTGGCAGCCATGTTTTTTCAACGGATCGGAAATATTTGAACAATCTTGGTAAAGGGTGCCCCAATGAACATTTGTGCAAAATAATTTTCAAATCGGGCCAGTACTTTTGGACAAGAAGATTTTTAAAGTTTTAACAATGCACATATAAGGAAAACAGGCTCCACCCCCTGGCGGCCATGTTTTTCAACGGATCGGAAATATTTGAACAATCTTGATAAAGGGTTCCCAAAGGAACATTTGTGCAAAATAATTTTCAAATTGGGCTTATACTTTTGGACAAGAAGATTTTCAAAGTTTTAACAATGCACATATAAGGAAACAAGCTTAGCCCCCTGGCAGCCATGTTTTTTCAACATTAAATGAGAGTCAACATCCTCCTATATCATTAGGTCTTTAATTAAGGATGACTGATACCTGAAATATACATGTAATATACATATACAGTAAATGAGTAATGATTAGTTATCTCCTCCCCCCGGGGACAAGTTTTTTAGGATAAAGAAAACTTAAAACAAATTATGACTAGTCCATAAGTCCATCTTAATTAAATGGTCTGTCAGCCTACTGTCAACATAGATAACTGAAAACGTGTAGTCACATCACTGATTGTAAATTAAAAGTCTCGAGAACCACTAAGCATGTTTGTTATACACACTCCAATATAAGTCTCTGAAATCACTAGTCATGTCTTATTATTGTTCATTCATCGGAGTATCTGGTTCAACCCTGTTTCGGCGTCTAGGTCTGCTCGAAGTCAATAGTTCTTTTTCACCAGCGTTATTGTGAGGCTGAAGGCGTGAAAGAGCACGTGGCATCCGGGTTATGGTAGGCCCATTTGGTCCAGGACTGTGGTGTAATGATTGGTCCAAATCGAGTTGTCGAGGCAGTTGAATCGTCTGATTTTCCTGTTCCAGTGTAGGGGATTCAATCGCCGGGACTGGCGGGTTTTGGCTACTTGGTGGCGATGACGGAATGAAAGGCGGTGGCACCTTTGGCAGTGAAGCCTTTGAGGGAGCTTGAGAATTTGAGATCACTTCCTCAGATTGAGCCATAGTGGGAACCAACAATGTTCCTTTTTCAGGGGTATTTTGAAAAGGAGTGAACTTTCGAAGATGCTGGCGGTTGCGGATAGTAACACGGCCTGTGCCATCTACACGGACAACATACTGGTGGTACTGGCGTACTTCAACAATGGTTCCAGTCCGTTCCCATCTCCTGGGGTGGTTCCCCATTAAATTTTGTATGTAGACATGATCTCCAACCTGCAATGGTGGCAAGCGGTGAGTGTGTTCATTCCAACGTTCATGTTCCCTTGAATGCCGTCTGGCAAGTGCCATTTATCGATGGGACATCAACTCAGTCCATGTTTCGTGAGGAGAATATCTACCCATCAGTATGGGAATAGCATCACGAATGGGTCGTCCAAAAAGGATCAATGCTGGGGATGCTTTTGTCTCTGGGTCAACAGAGTTTCTATACATTAGTAATGCTCTCTGGAATTTATCTACATCAAGTGATCCAGTTGCCGTAATATTGTCCATGAGCATGCGTTTTATCGTTTTTACAGCCATCTCAGCCCTGCAGTTAGCGTGAGGGTTTGCAACTGATGTAAGCCTATGACGAACCCCCCACGCCTTTAAGAACTCCTGTGTCTTCCCTGCTGTGAACTGTGGACCTCCATCAGACGTCAACTCTTCTGGGATGCCAAACGTCACAAATGTCTCACGTAATCTCTTAACAAGGCCTTCTGCACCTAATTCTGACTTGTATACCGTAGGCCAGTTTGAATACCTGTCAACAATGACTACGTAGTCCTTACTGTTGTATGTGAAGTAGTCACTGCAAATCATCTGAAACGGATAGTCTGGTGGTGTTATGTCGGATGGCGGCTGCATCGGGTTTGACTTGGCCATCCGATGGCAGTGAGTACACTGGTCCCTCACCCTGGCAATATCTACTGTGATATCCGGCCAATAAACAGAGTCCATGGCCCTCGCACGCATTGCAGTGACTCCTTGGTGGGCTGCATGGAGAGCATTGAGTACTGGCTTGCGAAGAGCAGATGGGATAACAATTCGCTGGCCCATGAGAACTACACCATCCACGGTGCATAGACTTGCTGCGAAGCGATGGTAAGGACGCAAGTCTGACGGGAGCTCCTTGCAGTCCTCTGGAAACCCAGCCTCCAGTTGGTTGATGAGATTGGTAAATGTAGTATCCGATGATGTGGCCTCACGTACCATGTCCCAAGTAACAACTGTGATAATGGCATTCAAAGCACTAGTGGCAGCAGCAACTGTGGAACTGTCCCTGGCTGTATCATTATCCTCTGTATGTAGGCATAAACTGATGAGCACATCATGGTAATGAGTGGACATGCTTACAAGGGACTCCAGTTCTGGTGCTTCACCAGGTAGGTGTAGACGATCAGGTGGGCCAACCGGGTGTCTTGAGGCTGCATCCGGGCCAAGGTTCTTTTTGCCAGACACATGTACGATTGTGAACCTGTACCCTAGTGTTTTCTCTTTCAGGTTTAGGAGTCTTCTGTTGTCAATGTCTGTGAGTGACCGGTCATTCAAAATCTGGAGTAATGGTTTATGATCAGTGGCGACAATGAGGTCTTTGCACCCTAGAACATAGTAGCGAGTTTGGTGGAGTGCATACACAACAGCTAATGCCTCACCTTCAATAGGCGCATACCTGCTTTCCGCCGGATGTGTGAATCTACTGCCAACTAGACATAGTTTCCAGCCATCGTTACAACAAGTAGGAGTTTTACTTGCACACTGACAGTACTTCTGCATCAAGAGAAATCCAATTCCGTCAACAGACCAGTCGGTGGCCAGGCAAGTCATACGAGTAGGGTCAAACAGGCGTACACCTTCCTTCATCTCCTGTACAATGATCTCTTTGGATTCGTGAAATAATTTATCAAGCTCATCTGTCCAGCAGAACATGGTGGACGGTTTTAGAAGGGCACGAAACGGTCTCATCTGTCTAGCCATGGCAAATGCATATGCTCCCTGGTTTATTAACCCGAACCAAGCTCTCGCACCAGTAATGTCAGTTGGTGTAGGGAAGTTTCTAATAGCATCTAGGAACTTGGTACTAGGTCGTATGTTTGTTGAGGTGATTGTAAGTCCTGCAAAATCTACAGTGTCCAGGGCAAATTGGAACTTCTTCGGGTTCAGAGTGATGCCGTTGCAAGCACACAGGTTGAGCCATTCACATGCTTGAAAAAATGCTGCTTCAACGGAGTTTGCCCACATACATGTATCGTCCACACATTTAACCTTGTCCTTGAAGTTCGATATGATAGCATCGAAGCGTTGGTTATAAGCATCACCACTGGCCATAAATCCCTGTGGAGCAACCTTGTATCTGTAGCGCTCCCATGGTGTAATAAATGTTGTGAAATGGCGATCTTCTTCACGAATAGGCACTGAGTGGTACCCATTCCAGGCGTCTGTCACTGTTTTTTTCATGCCCTGAGGGACGCGGTCAGCCAGATGAAATGGGCTTGGAACGTGATGGGTTTGACGGACAGAATGGCGATTTTGTGGTTGTAGGTCTACAGTTCGCCTTGGAGTGCCGTCAGATTTGCCGGTTACCACCATCCTGGAGCACCATGTCGTAGGTGTGTTTTGACTAACTTGTTCGAGTACGCCAATCCGAACATCCCTCTCTAAATCGGCATAAACTTGGTCTTGCCAATGGATTGGAACAAGTGCCGGCTTGTGGACAGCTACTGGTGTGGCATTAGGATCAACATAGAGTTGGAGAGGCTCGCACTTCATAAGCGGCAAAGGCTGATGTTCGCAGACATTAAATGTTGTGGCACCATAGTAATCAAGAAGCCACTTTTTCAGAGTATCAACATTTTCTTCTGTGGCAATCAACCCCGGTGGTAAACTTGTGGGAATTGGGGGTGGAGTAGCTTGTCTTCTAGGGCAAGAGCAGGTGGCTTCGGTGTTTTCCATTGAGGCGACAACGTTTGGAGATATACCAGCTGGAACATTAGGGAACTTAGTGTGAATAATTCCCAGAGAGACAAGTGCTTCCCTGCAAAGGAAAGCTTTTTCCATGGCATCAGAGACATAACACAACAAGCGTGTTGACCTGGTGGGTCCGGGACTGTCTATGGCTGTAACGTTAACTGCAATCCCTCCAATTACACCAAGGTCTTCCTTAATGGCCCCACGCATTACAAGCTTGACAGGGAGGAGATCCTGTGCTGCTACTCCGAGGCTGTTTGCAGTTCATAATGGTATAATTGAACTTTGGCACCCTGTATCAGCCACCATGGACATAGTGATTGTCTTAAGTTTGGAGGTATCTTGGATGGGGTGTCCGAATGATGCATGGTCCTCAGGCAGGGGGGACATGCTTACCAATAGCATTGGGTGGGGTTTTGAAGGTCGAGCCACCCACGTTCCATCAAATATATAATGTTCAAGACATGCCACATGGTTTTCCTGCTCTGATGTGGAGCACAACTGGTCATAGACATAGCCAGCTTTGTCATGGTTTGTGTCTTTGTTCGATACCCAAGAGGCCCCTTGATTGTGTGGATTCCTTTGGCCCTTACCCTGAGGGCAGACTCGAGAGGATGAGTCGCGATGGCCCCAAGCTCCACAGGCAGTACACCTGCTACACGATTTGGTGAAATGGCCTTTCACTGTGCATTTTGCACATGTAAATGTCCAGGCTTCGCGGTATTTGGACCTTGCCTTTCGGTCGTTTTTCTGTCCATGAGTGGGACCACCACATGCCCAGCATTTCAGTCCAGGTGCTGGGGGTGGTTTGGAGTTATGACGAGCAGCACAAATTGCACCAGTTGAGTCTCCTACTGCACTCCTAGTCACTTTACTTGCTCCTTCTGGGCAATAAACGACACAGTTTCTTCTAGTGTTCTGTCTGTTTTTGGGTCGCCCAGTAAATCAGACATGATTTCTGGGTCAGCAATACCCCTCACAAGATTGTCCTTAATGATTTCGTCACTATAATCAAATAAGTGTGCGCAACCTGGTTCTTTGCAGATGGCTCTATAATTGCAGAGTGAGGCCTGGCCTCTGAGACTGGCCAAAAATGTCCTTATATTTGAACCAGGAGATTGAGTCATCCTGTTCAATTTAATGCGCTGGACAAGTGTGCTCTCGTCTTTGACAGCCAGCCTTTTGATTGCATTCAGAAGATCTGCCTCTGCCATGTTGGCAACATCTCCCTGAAGGTCACGCATAATGTCTGTACGAAGATCAGTGTCGCAGCAGTAGAATAGGGCAGTGGGCAAGACATTGTCAACGATCGCCATTCCCACCTTATACATATTCCACTGCCTGGTGAATGCCGACCATTGGTCTGGATCACATCCTGTAGCTATGGTAGGTGGGTCCAATCTTAACTTATGCATTGTTGGTTGAGCGAGAGGTGGATGGACAGTTCTGTCATGAATCTGAAGAGCAGTGGTTAGGGCAGCTGCAAATGCTGCATCCAGGTCCTGGGATCTCCAATCACAGTCGTCTATAGGGCACCTTAGAAATGGCATGTTTATGAATTTCACTTCGTTTGAGCTGTAAGTTGAGTATCAGTCATAAATGAGAGTCAACATCCTCCTATATCATTAGGTCTTTAATTAAGGATGACTGATACCTGAAATATACATGTAATATACATATACAGTAAATGAGTAATGATTAGTTAAACATATCGGAAATATTTGAACAATCTTGGTAAAGGGTGCCCCAATGAACATGTGTGCAAAATAATTTTCAAATCGGGCCAGTACTTTTGGACAAGAAGATTTTTAAAGTTTTAACAATGCACATACAAACATGTATAAGGAAAACAGGCTCCACCCCCTGGCGGCCATGTTTTTCAACGGATCATAATATTTGAACAATCTTGGTAAAGGGTGCTCAAAGAAACATTTGTGCAAAATAATTTTCAAATTGGGCTTATACTTTTGGACAAGAAGATTTTCAAAGTTTTAACAATGCACATATAAGGAGAACAAGCTCTGCCCCCTGGCGGCCATGTTTTTCAACCGATCAGAAATATTTGCACAATCTTGGAGTGCCCCAAGGAATATTTGTGGAAAATAATTGTCAAATAAGGCCAGTACTTTTGGACAAGAAGATTTTTTAAGTTTTAACAATGCATATATAAGGAAAACAAGATCCGCCCCCTGGCGGCCATGTTTTTCAACGGATCGGAAATATTTGAACAATGTTGGTAAAGGGTGCCCCAAGGAACATTTGTGCAAAATAATTTTCAAATCGGGCCAGTACTTTTGGACAAGAAGATTTTTTAAATTTTAACAAAAAAAAAACAGGCTCCGCCCCCTGGCGGCCATGTTTTTCAACCGATCGGAAATATTTGAACAATCTTGGTAAAGGGTGCCCCAATGAACATTTGTGCAAAATAATTTTCAAATCGGGCCAGTACTTTTGGACAAGAAGATTTTTAAAGTTTTAACAATGGACGTATGAGGAAAACAAGCTTCACCCCCTGGCGGCCATGTTTTTCAACGGATCGGAAATATTTGAACAATCTTGGTAAAGGGTGCCCCAAGGAACATTTGTGCAAAATAATTTTCAAATTGGGCCAATACTTTTGGACAAGAAGATTTTTTAAGATTTGGCAATTTTCCCCTTTTCTGTTGCCGCAGCAACCAAAGTTCTCGATGGAATTTAAATCTTTGAACAATTTTGAAAGAGGTTCACCAAAGGAACATTCCTGTGAAGTTTGGTTGAAATTGGTCAAGTGGTTAAGGAGGAGATGATCTAAATGTCTAAATGTTAACGACGGACGACGCCGGACGGACAAAAAGTGATCAGAATAGCTCACCTTGAGCCTTTGGCTCTAGGTGATCTAAAAAAAAAACGATTAAAAGACGGCAATAATTTTCAATCCGTGTAATTCGTCTCATTTTATACATAACAAAAAGGCGGCCCCCATGGATTTTGACAGTCTCATTTCAGAAAGGTTCATGGGTTATTGAAAAAAAAATAATCTCACACCTGTTACCTATGAGCAAAAAAACACATTTATTGGTTTGTAGCTCTACTGCCGTGGTGTGATGTCCGTCGTCCGTAAACAATTGCTTGTGAACGCCATACAGTCTTCAGTTTTGATTGAATCTCAATCAAACTTATACAGTAGTTAGATATCCATGAGAGCTTGGTTTCCCAAACCAGCCAGATCCGCCTATGCAAGACTGGATTATGGCCCTTGAAATTGTCAAAATTGCTATAATAGAGCTTGTGAACACAATAGAGGCTCCATTTACCATCTGATCTTCACTAAACTTACATGGTAGTTAGGTATCCATGAGAGCTTGGTTCCTTTCGCAAACCAGCCAGATCCGGCCTTGCAAGACTGGATTATGGCCCTTGAAATTGTCAGAATTGCTATAATAGAGCTTGTGAATGCGATAAAGTCTTCAGTTTTGATTGTATCTCAAACATATACAGTAGTTAGATATCCATGAGAGCTTGGTTTCCCAAACCAGCCAGATCCGCCTATGCAAGACTGGATTATGGCCCTTGAAATTGTCAAAATTGCTATAATAGAGCTTGTGAACACAATAGAGGCTCCATTTATTATCTGATCTTCACTAAACTTACATGGTAGTTAGGTATCCATGAGAGCTTGGTTCCTTTCGCAAACCAGCCAGATCCGGCCTTGCAAGACTGGATTATGGCCCTTGAAATTGTCAGAATTGCTATAATAGAGCTTGTGAATGCGATAAAGTCTTCAGTTTTGATTGTATCTCAAACATATACAGTAGTTAGATATACATGAGAGCTCGGTTCATTTCGCAAACCAGCCAGATCCGCCCATGCAAGACTGGATTATGGCCCTTGAAATTGTCAAAATTGCTATAATTGAGCTTGTGAACACAATAGAGGCTCCATTTACTAACTAATCTTCACCAAACTCAGATAGTAGTTAAATATTGATGAGAGCTAGGTTCCTTACAAAAACCAGCCAGATGTGCCCTTGCATGACTGGATTATGGCCCTTGAAATTGTTGAAATTGCTATAATACAGCTTGTGAACACAATAGAGCCTCCATTTACTATTCAATCTTCACCAAACTTAGATAGCAGTTAAATATTGTTGAGAGCTCGGTTCCTTTCGCAAACCAGCCAGGTCCGCCCATGCAAGACTGGATTATGGCCCTTGAAATTGTCAAAATTGCTATAATACAGCCTGTGAACACAAAAGAGCCTCTATTTACTATCCGATCTTCACCATACATACATGCTCTGGATTGAAAATGACCAAAGAACCATACCAGTAGAGCATAGGCCCTCATGGGCCTCTTGTTTAGATCACCTAGAGCCAAAACCTCAAGGTGAGCTATTCCGATCACCTAGAGCCAATACCTCAAGGTGAGCTATTCTGATTGATCACTTTTTGTCCGTCTTCCGTCGTCTATCTTCCGTCGTCTGTCGTCCGTCGTTAACATTTAGACATTTAGATCATATCCTCCTTAACCACTTGACCAATTTCAACCAAACTTCACAGGAATGTTCCTTTGGTGGACCTCTTTCAAAATTGTTCAAAGATTTAAATTCCATTGAGAACTTTGGTTGCTGCGGCAACAGAAAAGGGGAAAATTGTCAAATCTTAAAAAATCTTCTTGTCCAAAAGAACTGGCCCGATTTGAAAATTATTTTGCACGATTGTTCCTTGGGGTACCCTCTACCAAGATTGTTCAAATATTTCCGATCCGTTGAAAAACATGGCCGCCAGGGGGCTGAGCTTATTTTCCTTATATGTGTATTGTTAAAACTTTAAAAATCTTTTTGTCCAAAAGTACTGGCCCGATTTGAAAATTATTTTGCACAAATGTTCCTCAGGGCACCCTTTACCAAGATTGTTCAAATATTTCCAATCCGTTGAAAAACATGGCCGCCAGGGGGCGGAGCTTGTTTTCCATCTATGTGCATTGTTAAAACTTTAAAAATCTTCTTGTCCAAAAGTACTTGCCCGATTTGAAAATTATTTTCCACAAATGTTCCTTGGGGCACCCTTTACCAAGATTATTCAAATATTTCCAATCCGTTGAAAAACATGGCCGCCAGGGGGCAGGGCTTGTTTTCCTTCTATGTGCATTGTTAAAACTTTAAAAATCTTCTTGTCCAAAAGTACTTGCCCGATTTGAAAATTATTTTCCACAAATGTTCCTTGGGGCACCCTTTACCAAGATTATTCAAATATTTCCGATCCCTTGAAAAAACATGGCCGCCAGGGGGCGAAGCTTGTTTTCCTTATATGTGCATTGTTAAAACTTTAAAAATCTTCTTGTCCAAAAGTATTAGCCCGATTTGAAATTATATTTCACAAATGTTCCTTGGGGCACCCTCTACCAAGATTGTTCAAATATGTCCGATCCGTTGAAAAACATGGCCGCCAGGGTTGCTGTGGCATCAGAAAGGGGGAAAAATGTCCAAACTTTAAAAATCTTCTCCTCTGAATCTGCATGTCAGATTGCAATATAGTTTGGTAGAAATGTTCCTTAGGTGAGCCTCTACAAAGATTGTTCAAGGCATACTTTTTGGTTGAAAAACATGGCAGTCAGGAGGCATCAGAAAAGGGGCAAAATTTGGAAATTCCATTTTTAGCAACAGCTTATGCCGTGGTGTCCGCCGTCCGTGTGTCCGTAAACAATTGCTTGTGAACGCGATACAGTCTTCAGTTTTGAATGAATCTCAATCAAACTTATACAGTAGTTAGATATTCATGAGATCTTGGTTCCTTTTGCAAACCAGCCAGATCCGCCTATGCAAGACTGGATTATGGCCCTTGAAATTGTCAAAATTGCTATAATAGAGCTTGTGAACGCAATAGAGGCTCCATTTACTATCTGATCTTCACCAAACTTACACAGTAGTTAGGTATTCATGAGAGCTTGGTTCCTTTCGCAAACCAGCCAGATCCGGCCATGCAAGACTGGATTATGGCCCTTGAAATTGTCAGAATTGCTATAATAGAGCTTGTGAACGCGATAAAGTCTTCAGTTTTGATTGTATCTCAATCAAACTTATACAGTAGTTAGATATACATGAGAGCTCTGTTCCTTTCGCAAACCAGCCAGATCCGCCTATGCAAGACTGGATTATGGCCCTTGAAATTGTCAAAATTGCTATAATTGAGCTTGTGAACACAATAGAGGCTCCATTTACTAACTAATCTTCACCAAACTCAGATTGTAGTTAAATATTGATGAGAGCTTGGTTCCTTTCCAAATCCAGCCAGATGTGCCCTTGCATGACTGGATTATGGCCCTTGAAATTGTTAAAATTGCTATAATACAGCTTGTGATCACAATTAATAGAGCCTCCATTTACTATTCAATCATCACCAAACTTAGATAGCAGTTAAATATTGATGAGAGCTCGGTTCCTTTCGCAAACCAGCCAGATCCGCCCATGCAAGACTGGATTATGGCCCTTGAAATTGTCAAAATTGCTATAATACAGCTTGTGAACACAATAGAGGGTCCATTTATCATCTGATCTTCACCAAACTTAAATATTAGTTAAATATTGATGAGAGCTTAGTTCCTTTCGAAAACCAGCCAGATTTGCCCTTGCATGACTGGATTATGGCCCTTGAAATTGTCAAAATTGCTATAATACAGCTTGTCAACACAATAGAGCCTCCATTTACTATCCGATCTTCACCAAACTTAGATAGTAGTTAAATATTGTTGAGAGCTGGGTCCCTTTCGTTACTGATAAACTATTTCTTTAACTGAGTGTCCACTCCTTGCAGTTTCATTTGAACTCCTGATCAAATTTTCACAGATATTTGCAGTTAAATATTTGTTTCTAATTGACTATCATTCAGGTGATCGATTTAGGGCCATCTTGGCCCTCTTGTTTCGTATTATAAATTATGGCCCTTTGTAAAGTTACAATTTTGGATTGAACTTTTGCATGCTCGGCCTTTTCTCACAAACAGCAGATGCTATTCAAACAAGACTTATCCAACTTGATTTATAGCTCTATACTATCAAGCCACTATCTCAGTCACAACTGTTTTTTTATAGTATCATATGGCCAAATAGTCAAGCATGCTGTCTTGTGGACAGCTCTTGTTTAAACACACAATCCTTAAATTTAGCCTTAATATTATGTGACATAAAGGGGTACTGCATTGACTGTACATAATTATGTAAGTCTTTGCATTGTAATTTAACTAATTTTCTACATTTAATTTAGTCACTTAATACATAGGCTAAGAACAACAAATAACATATCTTGATATGCCCAGGATCTACTGTGACTTTCGTGTCCATTCATTCATAACTTTTGAGCTCTGTCTTCTCCTCACCAATCTCAGAAATATAACTCTCATCCTCCAACCTCCTTTCTAACGTCCCTCGAAAACAGCCTACGTTTTCACTTATGATGAATTAGTTTACCCTCGCCTTGCAAAATTAACTATTTGACGAGTAAGCCAATTATTTCAAATACACTGATTGTTTTCAATGTTTAACCCTTTACAACATACAACAAATTTGCAGCTGACGACTTTGAGTATAATCAATTTCACCTGTTGCCACATTGTTTTCAAAAGTCGTCTGCTGCAGGTGCTGAAAATGCATTTGCAGGTGGAAAAGGATTTATTTCTTTGTTTTTTAGACAGAAGTAACAACATGGTAGGAATAAGAATTAGACACCTTCCAGAGCAGTCTCTAGAGAAAACACTGAAAATATATTTCTCAAAACCTGAACATGGAGGTGGCAAAATACAGAAAATCTATCATCCTTTGATGAATAACGATGCTGTCATCATTTTTGAAGATCAGAAAGGTACCTTTTCTATTTCTTGACGTAATTGCGATGTTAATTCAACTGTTTCCCATCTGTCGACTCATTTTGACACATCTGCAGCAGATGACTTTTTAAAACATGGTGACAAAAGAAGAAATTGCTCATCATGAGCTATTTTTCCTTATTTGACAATGTTTTCTACTTCATTCAGTAATTAAATTATCATTTTGAAACAGTTTCTATATTTTTGTGTGGATGTTTAATAAGTTGTCTGCTAGATTTGTTGTATACATGTCAGAAAGGCTTAAATGTCCTTGTTGGGTTGATTCTTTAATTATGCAACCATGTAACTACATTGATAATATAATTTACATTCTTATAGCATTCATATATCAGCTAAATCACACTATATCATGAGGTAATTTTCAGAATCAGCTAACATAATAGAAGGAACACTGTAATTTAATTTATTAAAGCATAAATAAATTGTTAGGAAATATCCTAATGTAAAAACTCTATTGATATTGGAAAGTTTGTAAAAAGAACTAGTACTTTGAAAATATTTAGGAAAGATATAATATATATTATGTAAAATCTCTATAAATGAGCGGTACACTGGGAAAACCAACTTTGATGTTTTTACAATCAGTATAGACTAATATCAGCATGTGCATGTGTGCAGTCTAATCTTGTTATGCAGTGTCACTTATAAGTTGTTAACGGTTTCAAGAAATGACTGAAAACCAATGTCTATAAGGATCTGACAGCATCGATGCACACGCAGGTCTTTTCCAAATGTGTAATAATTACTCTAAGGTCGTTCACAGAGCACTGCTGAAATGAAAACATAATTATTGAATGGAGTTGAAAACATTTTAGCAATTTCTCCTTTTGTCACATTGTTGAATAAAGTTGTTGAAGGTGCATCAAAATTGGCTTTCAAGTGGCAAACGGTTCAGGTCTCCTACAAAATGATCTGTAACAGGACAGTGTATTTGGTTAACCCTTTCCCACATATAGATGCTTTCAGACGCCGCAGACAACTTTTGAAAACACTGTGGCAAAGGTGAAATTGCACCATTTGCCGCAATGTTTTCAACTCTATTTAATAATAAAACTGTCATTAATGGAATTTTTTCACATTTTTGAAAAGATATTTTGAAAGTTGTCTGCTACAGCTTTGTTGTATATGGGAAAGGGTTAACCATATACCTTGAAAACATCTCAGGAAAAAAAGATATAGTTGAAGTATGACTTTAATACAGAGTAGAAAACATGATGCTAATGAATAGTTTATCTTTTTTTGTGCATTGTTTTCATAATTTGAATTTATAAAGGCAGCAAAAATAGCTTTCTCAGGTAAAAAGTTAATGGTATGATTGAATAAAGGTACATGTAAATAAAATTTGATCATAGTTGCATTATTAATTATCTTCAATATAAAATAGACAGTTTGTATTAAAACTTTTGAAATGTGATTATTATCAAGTAATCATGCTTGGCTTCCCATATTGTTAATGGTATGATCATGTTGAAATTTCATGCCTCATTGGCCCCCTCTGTCTGTTGTCATGTTTTCATTTATAAAGCAAGCTAAAGCAATTGTTATCTACATGTACACTGTACATGTACACTGTACATGTACACTGTACATGTATATACATATGCACCAAGTAAACATGATTTCACAATATTTCTATCCTTGCTTTTCAGTTATGCAGACTATAACCCAGTTTGATCACAAGATGGCAGGAAGTGATCTTGAAATAGAGATTCTACCAGAACACATGGTAACTAACCCTTTGATGGGCTTCTCAACATAAAGACACATTTTGTGTTGGTTTTGCAGCAGACGACTCATAACAAGCAATTTCTTCTACTGACACAATGTTTTTAACTTAACATATTCAATCATCATTTAGAGATTTCCATATTTTTGCCTAGACGTTTTTTGGCTTTCTGCCGAATTGTTATATATGGGAAAGGGGTAAGAAAACAAACAAAAAAGGTGGAGTTTGACAAGGTCCTTTAGAAGGAGAGTTTTCAAAGCTTATTTGTTTATGTGAAGCCTGCAATGCATCAAGTAGTTACTGAGATATTCTCTTAATGTAGTTGCACCAGAATTCCTAATTAAAAAAGGGGATTAAGTGTTAAATATGTATACATTCCTATGACATTAATTCTATTTACATTCTACCTGTTACAGATATTTTCAACAATGGAGGCAAAAGTCGATATGAATGCATCGGTCATACTCCAGGTTAGTCAGAAGCTACGAGATGAGATGGAGTTTGGAGAAAACATCAGAATTACAGAGAATCAGGATGAAACTTACAGCCTTAAAGGGAACTGGTTCCAACTGGAGTGGGCATGGAACTATTTAAATAGTTACATGAAACACCAGGTAAAGTATACTTCATGAATGTTTAACCATCTTCCTGGTACAAATATTTGATGGCTTTGCAGCAGATTTCTTTGATGGAAAAGGATAAATTTTCCCAAAAGAGTAATCTTCTCTTTTCTAGAATATGTTTTAAACTCTTTATCAAATTTCTACTTCAACAATTTCTAGGTTGGATGGTTGCTAAGTAGAAGCCTAAAGAAATGTCGTACCAGCTAAATTTTTAGAGCTGGATAATCAAAGTAGTGTCATGCTATAACAGTATTAACTATTTTTCACTAAACAAATTGAATCTTTTTCTCCTTTTCAATGTGATATATTTGTTCAACACCAGAAAAGGTTACAATCCACGAAATATACCAGTCAAGTATTACATGTAGTTTTAATTTTCACTGACAGTGATTACAAAATGTGATATCAAATAAAAAAGAAACATATATCCTGTCTAATTTTTAAAAAAAGTTTGCGTTTGTTCATTAAAATGTTATGTATGTATTTGCCATGCTTTCCTTGAAATATGCAGCAATATGCAGCAGACACATTTTGAAAATACTGTGGCAGAAGGAGAAAATTGCTCATCATGAGTAATTTCTCCTTTTTCTGCAATGTTTTTAACTTTATTTATTGATTATACTTTCATATGTTGATATTTAAACCCCCGACAAACGAAGTTTGAAGGGGGTATACAGGGCCTAACCCTGGACAAAAAAATTCTTTCGCCAACACATCAACACATTCACCAAATTGAAAAAATAGGAGCCAAAATAAAAAAGTTGGACCGAAAGTAGCTAAAGTTGGAGCCAACTTTGGTGCCAATTATTTTATACATGGAAACAACTCAATAGACAAAGGGTTTTAAAAAAAAGAGAACAGTAAAATCAAATACATTATTTTTTCTTTTATTTCATTTACCAATAGCACATTTCTTATGTAGTATACTAAAGTAACTATTATAACAAGATTTGCTTTGCAGCAAAGTACACAGTTGTCATTTTCTTTCTTTAAAGGTGAAAATGATTCTACATTGTGTTTTAATACACATTATACAAAGCATCAACTTTGATAAAGGATCATAACTGAGCCAGTCATTTCCAACTTTCCATGAAAGTTTCTAGCATTAGCTTGATTTTTTTTGTATTTTAGCAGGAGGTTTAGAATGGAGACAATCTAGTTTATGTTTAGAAGCCATTTTAAGAATAGTACTTATTGAATGATTTGATTTTGTTTACCCTCGCTGTGCTATTTGGCGAGCATATATAGTACTGATTGCCATTTCTATTCAGTTTATATACGCTATAGTTCTTTAAATCAATTACCTTTGTTTTTCACTAGTGTTTCATAAAGCTATTGTTTCCACACTTAAAATAAACTTCTTTAATTGTCCGCACCCGAAAGTGTTTGGTCAAACATAATTTTGATTATGGACGAAAACATGTTAAAATTAAAAAGATATTTCCAATCAAAGAGCAAACAGTTAACTGCGTGTCTCTTTAATTGACAATTAATCTTCAGTTAATCGGTCATGACACTAATTCGTTCAATAAACCTGATTAAGCGTCTGAGAAACCTCCGATCACACAATAACTTGACCTTCACATTGTCAAATATCAAGATTGGTTACCTGTTAAAGTTATCGCGATAAGCGATACACAGAGAAAAAGATCGAAAGCTTGCTTGCGTTGTTGAAAAAATACGTCGCTTAGAGCATTTATATAAACAAAATGGCGGCTCAATTTGCCGAGACTTCTTTCACAACTGTTTTCGCAAGTTTGATTTTTCTTTCGCCACTTTTCTTGTCCGGAGCATAACTTTAAAACTACTGGATGTAATTTAATATAACTGAATACGATGATACAACACAGTGAGAGAAAGTGCAGTGTACAGGAACCGTAACTCCACTTTACCTAATTATAGACTTATTGCCCTTTGTTACTCTTTCTTGTTTGGTGAATAACTTAATAACTACTACATGGAATCAAATAAAACTGCATACAATGGTAGAGCACAATGAGAGGAAGTGCAGTGTACAAGAACCATAACTCTAATTTAGCTTATTACAGAGTTATTGCCCTTTGTTAATTTTTCTTGTCCATAGAATCTTGTCCGGAGAATAACTTCATACGATGATACAACACATTGAGAGTTATTGCTCTTTTTTACTTTTTCTTGTCCGGAGAATAACTTTAAAACCTCATGATGGAATTTAATTAAAATTCATTCAATGGCAGAGCAATATGAGAGAAAGTGCAGTGTACAAGAACTTAAACTATAATTTAGCTTATTACAGAGAAATTGCCCTTTGTTACTTTTTCTTGTCTGTAGAATAACTGTCATTGCCCTTTCTTACTTTTTTCTCGTCCGGAGAATAACTTTAAAACTACAAGATGGAATTTGAGGTGGGGTTTCTAAATATTACACTACTTTTTATCCCCCGCTTTTTTCGAAGAAAAAAAGGGGGGTTATTAATTTCGGTCTGTCCGTCTGTCCGTCTGTCTGTCTGTCACACTTCGTTTCCGTGCAATAACTGCCACAAATGTGAACCGTTTTTTTTTTCAAACTTGGTAACAAGGTTAAATGCCTTAAGGGCTAGGCCAAGTTTGATCGTCACTTTCGGCGGACTTTATTTAGTGGAGTTATGGCCCCTTATTTAACACAAAATGTCGTTTCATGCTGTTTCCGTGCAATAACTGCCACAAATGTGAACCGTTTTTTTTCAAACTTAATAACAAGGTTAAATGCTTTAAGGGCTAGGCCAAGTTCGATCGTCACTTTCGGCGGACTTTATTTAGTGGAGTTATGGCCCCTTATTTAACACAAAATGTCGTTTCATGCTGTTTCCGTGCAATAACTGCCACAAATGTGAATTGTTTTTTTCTTCAAACTTGGTAACAAGGTTAAATGCCTTAAGGGCTAGGCCAAGTTCGATCGTCACTTTCGGCAGACTTTATTTGGTGGAGTTATGGCCCCTTATTTAACAAAAAATGTCGTTTCTTGCTGTTTCCGTGCAATAACTGCCACAAATGTGAACCGTTTTTTTTTTCAAACTTGGTAACAAGGTTAAAGGCCTTAAGGGCTAGGCCAAGTTCGATCGTCACTTTCGGTGGAGTTATGGCCCCTTATTTAACAAAAAATGTTGTTTCTTGTTGTTTCCGTGCAATAACTGCCACAAATGTGAACCGTTTTTTTTCAAACTTAATAACAAGGTTAAATGCCTTAAGGGCTAGGCCAAGTTCGATCGTCACTTTCGGCAGACTTTATTTGGTGGAGTTATGGCCCCTTATTTAACAAAAAATGTTGTTTCTTGCTGTTTCCGTGCAATAACTGCCACAAATGTGAACCGTTTTCTTTCAAACTTAGTAACAAGGTTAAATGCCTTAAGACCTAGGCCAAGTTCGATCGTCACTTTCGGCAGACTTTATTTAGTGGAGTTATGGCCCCTTATTTAACAAAAAATGTCGTTTCTTGCTGTTTCCGTGCAATAACTGCCACAAATGTGAACCGTTTTCTTTCAAACTTAGTAACAAGGTTAAATGCCTTAAGAGCTAGGCCAAGTTTGATCGTCACTTTCGGCGGACTTTATTTGGTGGAGTTATGGCCCCTCATTTAACAAAAAAAGTTGTTTCTTGCTTTTTCCGTGCAATAACTGCCACAAATGTGAACCGTTTTTTTTCAAACTTGGTAACAAGGTTAAATGCCTTAAGGGCTAGGCCAAGTTTGATCGTCACTTTCGGGGGACTTTATTCGGTGGAGTTATGGCCCCTTATTCAACAAAAAATGTTGTTTCTTGCTGTTTCCGTGCAATAACTGCCACAAATGTGAACCGTTTTTTTTTTTCAAACTTGGTAACAAGGTTAAATGCCTTAAGGGCTAGGCCAAGTTTGATCGTCACTTTCGATGGACTTTATTCTACCTAGGCCAAGTTTGTTTAATTTACCCTGTAATACATGTTCAATAAAAAGTCTACTGACATGTTTAAACCTAACCTCAACATTTTCTTACAATATTTCCTGCAAGCGGGGGATATAAATTTCATGAATTTGCTTGTCCTATCAGGGTGGCGTTTGGGGGTATTTATCACATTCAGTTATTTTTAGTTTTTATAGTTTCACCTAGATGTTGTCAATTTGTTTGCTGCAGATTTGTTGTATGTGGTAAAGTGTTAAAATGCCTCTGGTACTGCCTTGATGGTGTAGTGGTCAGAGTCATACCGAAACTTTCAAAATATTTGTAATGGCTTCCCTCTTTTGTGCTGACGGTTGCAAGGAGAGCCATATGACTGATGCAAGGCTGTCTGGATAGCCTTACCAACAGTTCTTAAAAACTACTGAATCAGCGTAAAACCTCATGCAAATCAAAGCGCTGATGGCACTGTAGTGGCGATCGTATAGAAAATACTGCAAGGTAACAAACAGTATCTCTGTGTAGGCCTTGCTATTTTTAATAATAGTGTACTCTGGTGCGGGTAAATTTGAGAAAAGGTGCATCTTTTGACAGTAGAATGATTTTAGTTTGCCAGAATGTTTGTCTTGGTGATTTTTAAGTTATGTTCTAAAATTGGTCATGATGTGTTCAAAATTAGGCCAATCCAAATTTAAGAAATTTCAAGTTGGTACTCGATAGACTACTGTTTTAGCTCATTAGAATGTTTGCCTTGGTTATTTGTAATCTAAATTGTTTGGGTTATCACATGTTCATCACCAGATCGCTAAGCCATATTAAAATAAAATATTTTGTACACTTTAGAAAGGACTAAATTATCATAGAAAGGAGAGAAAACATTATCCATTAGTTTGGAGTTTGTTTCAATGATGTCCGATATTGAACAGGTCTGTTCAATTTAGTTCCTTCACATTGAGGGTTTCTCCCTAGAAAAGTTAAATTGCTTTGAACACAAAAAATGCTCATAAAGCACAATTTCTCTATTTGCCAAACTGTTCAATTTATACAAATATAGGCATATATGATAATGCTCGATCTCCAACTCAATTAGGCTACACTTTCAGCATTGATTGCTAATTGACTCCAGAACGTACAGAGGGTTGCACTCGAACGTGTATAACTTGTACACTGACATCGTGTCCTTTAAACTTTTGAAAACCAGTCTTATCATCTAGATGCTTTCATTTATTGCAACAACTACAAAATAAATTATTAATATAATATTGAGAACAATCGATAACCAGTCTCGCAAGCTATTTATAGAATCTTTTTGAATTTCCTAATGCCTTTTACTGCGCCATTGATAAAATTTCATCTTCCCGTTTTTAGGTGACTTTTCATTTTAGTCGGTGACTAAATGTAATAAGAGGCTATTAAGATTTAGTGAACATGGAATTTTGCAGTGTTAGTGAATACGGGACTAGGTATAAAATTAGCACTTTTCACTGACATGATTGTAAACCTTGTAGATCTATTCAGAAATTATGAAAGTAGTTTATGGGCCGTTTTATTTTGGCGAGGTGTTTTGAGTATTATGAGAGTATTTTGCATGGCAGATAGAATGCGCAATGATATTTATTATCTCCCTAAACATGAAGAAAGATAATATTTACATATTTTAACTCTATGTAGATACTTTCTCGATAAATCTCAAATCTTAGTATCAATCTGGTACCAAAGTAGCACTGACATGATTATTATGTCTCCCCCTGTATACAGGGGAGATATATTGTTTTTGTCCTTGGGGTCTGTCCGTCTGTCTGTCTGTCCGAAATCGTTTCCGCTCCATATCTCCAAGACGGCTTGAAGAATTTTCATGAAACTTGGGTCACATGTTCACCTCATCAAGGCGATGTGCAGAACCCATGTCTCGACTGTCTGTCTGTCTGTCCGTCTGTCTGTCCCAAATCTTGTTCGCTCCATATCTCCTAGACGGCTTGAAGGATTTTCATGAAACTTGGGTCACATGTTCACCTCATCAAGGCGATGTGCAAGAACCCATGTATCGACTGTATGTCTGTCTGTCTGTCCGTCTGTTTGTCCCAAATCGTGTCCGCTTCATATCTCCAAGATGGCTTGAAGGATTTTCATGAAACTTGGGTCACATGTTCACCTCATCAAGGCGATGTGCAGAACCCATGTCTCGACTGTCTGTCTGTCTGTATGTCCGTCTGTCTGTCCCAAATCGTGTCCGCTCCATATCTCCTAGACGGCTTGAAGGATTTTCATGAAACTTGGGTCACATGTTCACCTCATCAAGGCGATGTGCAGAACCCATGTATCGACTGTCCGTCTGTTTGTCCCAAATCGTGTCCGCTCCATATCTCCAAGATGGCTTGAAGGATTTTCATGAAACTTGGGTCACATGTTCACCTCATCAAGGCGATGTGCAGAACCCATGTCTCGACTGTCTGTCCTGTCTGTATGTCCGTCTGTCTGTCCCAAATCGTGTCCGCTCCATATCTCCATGACGGCTTGAAGGATTTTCATGAAACTTGGGTCACATGTTCACCTCATCAAGGCGATGTTCAGAACCCATTGTCTGCTTTATAGGTTGGAATGTTTTGAGAGATTTTGACAGATATTTGAGGGGGAGACATCTGTTTTTTGCAAAAACAATTCTAGTTATTAATTTTTTCTCTGCATCACTGATGGAACTATATATTTGGTGGTTTAACGGATATAGGTTGTTTGGTTTGCAGCATTGCATAACACGTCAACGGGCTGTTCAAAACTGACTATGTAAATGTTTTCGTTGTTGTTGTTTCTGTTAGCATTATGGCAAGTGTCAAACCAATCGCCACAAAAAGGTGTTGTAATAGGATGATTCAGTGATTGAAGGTTGATATTACATGTATTTTAGAATGAAGTTTATCCATGTGATTTTTAGCTTGACTAGTCGTAGAATATGAGATACATTTATTTCACCATAGCTCAGTACCTACTAGATGTATTGCATTGAAACTTTCTACAATGCTTCCCATCAAGTTAGGTAATTCTATTTATGCAAATTATGGCTTTTTTTTTACTTAGAAATTCTGGTTAAATTTTTGTGTGCAACTAAATTATACGATTATGGACTTTTCAGCTGTGCGATATGATGTGATATGCACCAGAAAATTCAATAATTAAGTTTTTCTGATGCAGATCACATCATATCGCGCAGCTGAAAAGTCCATAACTGTTTTATTATATAAACTATAAATAAAATCATGCAGATAAAATTACAATTTTATATAGTATTAACTTTTATTCATTTTACAATTTATAATTGATAAACAACGGTAAACAGTAGAAAATAATAATAATATCACAACATCTGTATTTGAGTGAAGTAAAAATAAATAAGTAAATAATTAATGAAGAACTCGGTCTGGTTCAAATTTTAAGAGAAAATAAGTAAATCAATTAAAAGATAGGAATTATCACAGTATCCATATGGTATTGTATCGCTTATGGTTGGCCATCTTGTAAACAACGCTACATTCGGAACCCTCAGTTATCACCGTCATATTCAATCGACAGCTGGAATTTCCAACGACTATTTTTAGTACTTGCGCGTGCTCATGAATCACTATATTTAGAAACTGTTCAATATCGTAATTTTATGAACAGTTTTCCAAAAAACTGTTCAATATCAAATAGTATTTTGTTCGAGTGGTCATTTTGACCATTGAGAAATAGGTTATTTATAGTTCATATAATAAATCTCAATAATCACTGGATACAATACATTGAAACGTTATACAACCCTTCCCAACTATCACACCTATGAAGATTATCATGTTAGATTACTCTATCCTGCATTTTATGCAAGTTATGGCCCTTTTTTAACTTAGGAATTCACATTGGTTAAGTTTGTTGTACTAATTCACTTTTTTGTCAAAACCATTACAGATATTGCTTTGAAACTTACAACACTTATTTACAATCATTACCTCCATCAACAGACAAGAGTACATAACTCTGTCAAGGTCTTTTTTGTAAGAATTGTGGCCCTTTTTTTACTTAGAATTTTGGTTAAGTTTTTTGTACCAATTCACTCTTGTTCAAAACCATTACAGATATGGCTTCGAAACTTACAACAATTATTCACCATCATTAACTCCATCAACAGACAAGAGTACATAACTCTGTCAAGATTTTTGTAAGAATTATGGCCCTTTTTTCGACTTAAAATTTCGGTTAAGTTTTTTGTACCAATTTACTTTTTTTTCAAAACCATTACAGATATTGCTTTGAAACTTACAACACTTATTCACCATAACTTTTTCAAGGTTTTTGTAAAAATTATGGCCATTTTTTGCCTTAGAATTTTGGTTTTAAAGTTTTTCGTACCGCCCCTTTTTTTTTTCAAAACCATTAGTGATTTAGCTTATACACTTACAATACTTATTTATCATCATTACCTCTATCAACAAACAAGGGTACATAACAAGGTTGTCAATTTTTTTTTCAAAATTATGGCCCATTTTCGATTTATAATTTTGGTTAAGTTATTCATATCAAATCAAATTTTTTCAAACAATTCATTACCTCCACCAACAGCCAAGAGTGCATAATTCAGTAAATGTTTTTGTAAGAATTATGACTCTTTTTCGACTTATAAAGTACTTTGCTTATAAATAATATGATAAAGTACTTGGTTATGTTTTCTCTATCACCCAAAAAAGTTTTGTTTTATTGGCAAGCACAAAAAAGTCGAGCGCTCTGTCCTCCAACAGCACTTGCGGGCACCTGCACAGCACGATTGAGGGAGAGGTTTGCCTTTGCACGCTACCTATACAACTTAGTTATTGGTGCATTGGTGGCTAAGGAGGAGTGGTCTCATTCCCTTTACTGCCACTCTCCCTCTCTTGTGGGTACTGCCATCTCCTTCTCCTTCAGTCCACCCTTCTTTATACGGCATCTTGTAGTACTGTTACTCTGACACTTTTGTGATAAACTGTGTGTTAAATTGCTACCTTCTGTGAAGAGCGCGACTGGAATCTGATTAATGATGCGATGACCCGGCTTTTATAACCTGTGAGACACATTGGATGGTCGGCCAGACGCCGCCTTTCCCCAGTCAATGTCTGCCCGATGTCCGGCCGGGCTCTGAGCGGCGATTTGGGCCCCCGCTAAATCCGCCACTACATTTGCCACGCTTTTTCTTTGTTTACCATTAATTTTTCAACGCATGGGCCCTACGGCCCCCCAGGTTAATCCGTCACTGTATATTTCACGTGACTTCTTTCGTGGGGTGGGGTGAAATGGGCATGGGCCCTATGGGCCCCCGCTAAATCCACCACTACATTTGCCATGCTTTTTCTTTGTTTACCATTAGTTTTTCGACGCACGGGGCCTATGCCTCACGCCTTAAGTTTTTCACTGATGTTCCAACAACATTTAAAATGATATTTATGGGGGAGATACTAACCTTTTAAATGCAGTTTTGTTGAAGGCATGATGAACTATATTTCTCGCGCAGTTTTTCATGCGTTGTTTAGTGCTAACAGCAATTGGCAGGCTGCAAACTCGGGAAAAATGGTATTACTACTATGATCAGGGGCTAAAGCTCCAGGCCAAAAACCAAGTTAGATGACTCTATCCTGCATATAATGCAAATTATCACCCTTTAAGAAATTCTAGTAAATGTTTTGCATGCAACTACATTAGAGTCCGTATCTCAGTAACTAAAAAGCGGTGGAATAGTTGAGTGGGCTTTCTTACTGACAGCTCTTGTATTGTTTGCAGGAAATAATACAAAGCCAAATTGAACAGACAAGTGTTTCACAGAACCAACCTGTTGCCATGGAAACATGTGACATGGATGCTGATAAATTGAGAACCTATCGAGTTAGACCATCCTCACCCACAGAAGTGAATTCATTGCTGAGAAAAAACATAGCTGATAGAAACATGGTCGAAGAGATATTGAAGTCATCAAAGTCACCAAGAGATCCTTTAAGAGGGACTTCTCAAACAAATATGGCTAGAGATGCAAGGTCAGTGCTTCAAAGTGATCAATCTGAAACAGATGAAAGAAGATCAAGCAGAGATGAGCCTTTATTATATCATAAATCTATTGGAAGTCCACATGAAAGCTTAAGAGAAACCAGTAGTCCCCATTCAAGTTTGAGACGTTCTCCAAGTCCACAGATTGCTAGTGGCTACTCCTTGACTAGAAATGTTGGAGAAAATCTGTCAGGACTTAAAGACAATATTAACCAATTGTATAGTCCTGGTGCTAGTAACATGTATATGGGAGCAGGTACTGGTAACATGTCCAGATCATATAGGCCTCCTGTCCCGGATGATTATGATACTGAAGACGAGATTGAGAATCTACATGGGAAAGAACATCTTGTACCGTTTGAAAGCGTACATAGTAGTCTAGGTATTGGTAACCAAGTCAGGAAAACGGACGAAAATAAAACATTTGACCAGTTTTCTGGGATACAAAGTTCTTATTCAAGTCACTTACAGTCACATTCGGAGGAAAGTTTACCTCGACCTTCAAGTATTGCATCAGATTCAACTCATAATCCAGAAAAAAAGAGAGATATATTGTATATGGAAACAACTACGACTACAAAATGGAGTAATGATGCAATTGACAAAGGAATGGCTGCTGTTGGACCATTGTTTAACAGTCATAAAGATGGAAGTCAGTATAGAACAACAGCATCACCAAAATCACTGAAAGATTCTAAAACTAAAGTGGATGTTTTGTCGACAGGTAGTAACTCCACCCTATCCAAGTCTAAACTACCAGACCGGTACTCTGAAGACCAACTTCAGTGTCAGTTTATAATAAAGAATATCACTGTCACAGTCTACTTTGGAGATTTGCTGCAGGAAACAGCAGACGGAATTGTCAATGCATCAAACAGTGACCTTGATCACATGGGTGGTGTGGCATATGCTATAGCAAAAGCCAGAGGATCAGACATGGATAGGGAATGTAGGGAATACATCAGGAAGCACGGAAATCTTAAAGTGTCTGAAGTCATGCACACATCAGGTGGGGGGAAAATAAAAGCTTCCCATATCATACATGCCTATGGACCAATGTGGCTGGGGGACAAGTCAAAAGACAGGTCGGCCAATCAACTAAGGGATACATTCCTTAACTGTTTTAACTATGCAGAAACCAAGCTGTGGATAAAGTCACTTAGCACACCTGCTATCAGTACAGGTATGAGGCTTCTCAACTATCAAACCTATGTAAATATTCTGTTCGCCTCTAATGCAAACTACTATGGCCCTTTATTATTTGTTTTAAACATTCTGGTTAAAGGTTTGTATGCAACAACTTAAGAGTACATATCTTAGTAACCACTTAATGTATTGCATTGAACTTGAAACAACAACAAAAATTAACATGCATCATTTAATTGCATATCTTACCATCCACTCGCGTTTGGTTAAAACATAAAACAATGTTCCATTTTCAACAGACACTCTTTTTAGCTCACTCAAGGTGAGTTATTGTGATCGCCTTTTTGGGATCCATGCAGAATTCAGGTTTCCATGGCAATGAAATGAAAAAAACTTCTTCTCCCAAACTGGTTGGCAGATTTTTAATTATTTTTGTAGAATTGTTCCTTGGATGACCCTCTATCAGATTCCTTCAAGTCATGTTGATTGGTCGAAAAACATGGCGGCCAGGGGGGGCGGGGCTATTTTGCCTTATATGGCTATAGTGAAAACTTAAAAAATCTTCTCCTCCGAAAGTGTCAAGCCTATTTTCGAATAATTTTGTAGAAATGTTCCTTGGATGACCCTCTATCAGATTCCTTCAAGCCAATTTGATTGGTCGAAAAACATGGCCGCCAGGGGGGCGGGGCTATTTTGCCTTATATGGCTATAGTGAAAACTTAAAAAATCTTCTTCTCCGAAAGTGTCAGGCCGATTTTCAAATATTTTTTTAGAAATGTTCCTTAAGTGACCCACTTTCAGATTCCTTCGATCCATGTTGATAGGTCAAAAAACATGGCCGCCAGTGGGCAGGGCTATTTTGCATTATATGGCTATAGTGAAAACTTAAAAAATCTTCTCCTCCAAAAGTGTCTGGCCGATTTTCAAATAATTTTGTAGAAATGTTCCTAGGGTGACCCTCTATCAGATTCCTTCAAGCCAAGTTGATTGGTCGGAAACTATGGCCGCCAGGGGGCGGGGCTTATATGGCTAAAGTAAAAAAATAAATCAGGTGAGCGATTCCAGGGCCATCATGGCCCTTTTGTTTAGGAAAGTATGGTAACTCCTGCATTATCTTTACACAAATAAATTGAAAATTAACACAAGTCTTAGCTGGCATCCTTCATGTTTACGATCACAGTTTAACTAATATGTTTCACACACAACTTTGCAATCCTTAAACTAATAAACGGTGGAATAATCAAGCACGCTGTCCTTACATACTGCTCTTGTAACAACAAGCTCAAAGGCTCTTGCTAACCCAGCCTTCAATGAGAATTACTATCAGTTAATGAGTTTATAATCGACTGTCATCATAAGACTTTTTTGTGCTTGCCAATAAAACAAAACTTTTTTGGGTGATAAAGAAAACATAACCAAGTACTTAATCATATTATTTATAAGCAAAGTACTTTATATAAGACGAAAAAGAGTCACAATTCTTACAAAAACCTTTACTGTTCAATCAGATGAAAAATAAGGAAGACACCAATCAGACTGCAGGCTGATCTTGTTCCTCACTGATAACTAGAAAGTCCAAAAGAACAGTTTTTCTATAACTGTTCATATGTTTGATTTCAGGTGTATTTGGAGTACCTCTAGATGTCTGTGTGCGAAGTTTTCTAGATGCAGTGCTGTTATTTATAGAAAAACACAAAGATGGTCGACTGACAGATATTCGTTGGGTCAGTAATGATGCAGAGAGTACTGTAACATCGATTGTACTGTTACAGACCTTAATTGATACTGGGATTGACAACCTCACAGTCGAAGCGATGGACTCATACCGCATATTTAATGAACAATCTACCATGAATTTACCCAGAGGTCGTCCAGAAACTGCGGATTTTTCAAGGTCTTTTATGTCGCCCAGTCAGACTAGTGTAACAGCAGGTGGCAGTAACCATCGACGGTCCTCATCCACAAGTCGAGTATCAGATCGGCGGAGAAATGATGATGAAAAAGTGAAAGCATCAGTGTTTGTTGGGAAATCAAACACTTTTGTAGAAAAAGACCTTCCTGCTCACAAATCTGAGGAAAGGGGAAGGTCAAGGACATATTCCTCTACCGAGAAAAATCCCCAGAAGGCATATAATTTTCGAGTGAACAGAACATCAGCAGGAGCAGAAAGACCCAAAAAGGGACCACCACAAATCAAACCAAGTCTTTTATCGAACAAAGAAAGATTAACAGCTAGGACACATTCTGCTATGTCTTCTAAAACAGAAGCAAAGACAAGGACAAAAGCTTTAAGAGTTGATGATGACTATAGATCAAGTAAAAGTCCTGTGAGTGATTCTTATGATGACAGTTATACTTACAAGTCACCTGGAAGGAGACACTTTGATGAAAATGAAGAGGATTTCGGTTTGCACAGCTTGCCAGTAGATTTAGGCCATGATTCCTCTTTTCGGGAAAAGTTCCTTAAATTGAATTCAGAGGAGAAAACTGACAGAAAGGTGAATTTATGTGCTATTTGTCTTGATAAAGTCAGGAAACCCAAGGTTTTATCCAAATGTGGACACACTTTCTGTACAGGTTGTATTGATGAATACTTTGGCTCATGCAAACCAAAATGTCCGACATGTGGAACACTGTATGGACAGTTAAAAGGAGATCAGCCAAAGGGAGGTAATATGACATACAGTACAGACAGAAAGCTTTTAATACCAGGCTATGAGAGAGAAGATGGAACCATTGTTATCAACTACTCGTTTCCCTCGGGCCTTCAAGAGGTAACATTTGTCAAGATTAGAATATGTATTATATAAGCAGTTCTGAAAGAAAACTATTTGGAGGCATTTTCAACCAGTATAGAACCAGATCACCATGCATTAAATGATTTCCATGCAGCCTGATCTTGTTCTTAACTATTTCACATTAAGACACAGAACCATGCAGAAATCTTCAGAAAACCTGTGTAAATTTTCTATGTTTGTCGGGGCAGTTTTAAGCTGTTTCTAACATGTTTTCAGTTATATCACGGCAATTCCTGGGTTAATTTCCAGTACTTCTGCTCCATTTATTCTGAGACCAGCAAGTCAGTAGTATTAAATGCTAGCCCTGCAATACTGAGCGCCAAGAAAGCCATTAACACCATTTCTAGTTCACATGAGCCCAAAGTACAAGGTGAGCTACATGTATTGTTATCATTCACCATCCAGTTGTCCACAATTTCTCTAAACAACATCTCCTCTGAAACCACAGGGACAATTGTTATAAAACTTTACAGTAATGTTCCTTTAGAGTCCTCTTTAAAAATGGTTTAAAGAATTTTAATTGTATCCAGAACTTTGGTTTGCTTTAGCATCAGAAAGGGGGGGAAATTAACAAACTATAACAAAAAAAATGTCCAAACATACTTGCCTGATTTAAAAAAAAATCGGCACACATGTTTCTCTACCAAGTTTGTTCAAACTTTACTCAGATCCATTGAAAGACATGGCAACCAGGTGGCAGGCCTGTTTTCTCTTAATGCGTTTATAGTGAAAACTTGTATTCTAAGTACTATTCCAATTGGATAATAAGTAAGCACAATTTGTGAAACCCTTCCAAGATTGTTCAAATTCTTGGGATCAGTTAAAAAGCTTGGCCACCGGAGGGTTATGCATTTTAATAGTAAAATAATAAAAAATAATTTTGGCACAAATCAGGTGCTTGGCGTGAAACAGTTGTAACTAAAAACCCATTTTGAAAACACTGAATTAGGGGCAATTTTGACCCATTTGTAAACAATGCAAGTTTAGGTGCGTGTCATTGCTCAGAACAATGGCACCTAAATTTTCATTGTTTACCAAGAAAAATTATTTAACACTCAAAAAGACTTTATTGCGAGGTGATTAACCTTGGTAAAAAAATACCAATTTTAGTTACAACCTTTTCAGGCCAAGCCCTCGCAATGTTCCTTGGGTGACCCTCTACAAATATTATTATAATTACATTCCGTTGAAAAACATGGCAAGCTCTGGGTGTGGATCATTTTCATTGTTGTATAGAGTAAGAACATTGAAAACCATTTCTAAAATTGTATTGAATTAGATGAGCAATAAAGGACAATCATTGTTATCTTGTCAAAGTCATTGGTAATGGGATCAAACCAACGACCTCCCATACAGATGGTTGAGCATGACTGATATATTTGTACTTCATCTTTTTTTCTTATACATATGACAACTTTTGAAAACATTATGAGGACAAAAAGTAGTTGGTCTTTTAACCCTTTCCCTCATACGACAATTCTGCAGCAGATGACTTTGAACATATTTCGTCACAAAATAGAAAATCTCTGTAATTGAATGGATAACCTATGACTAAAAGTGGAAAACATAGTGGCAAAAGGAGAAATTGCACGTTTTGTGCAATTTCTTCTTTTGTCACTATGTTTTCAAATAGCCGTCTGCTACACAGGCGTCAGAAAGCGTCTATATGAGAGAAATGGTTAATGTGTAATTTCTCTTCTTTATTCTACTCTTTTGTATAGAACTATGTTCTCATTTATTTGGACTTTACCTTTTTAGCTCACCTGAGCTTTGCTCAAGGGGAGTTATTGTGATCGCCTTTTTTCCGTCGTCAATCATCCGTCGTGCGTCAACTTCTTCTCCTCAGTAACCAGTGGGTCAATTGGGATGAAAGCATCCTCTCAATCTCCTCACCAGATTTCCTTCAAATTTTTGTGATCCATGCAGAATTCTGGTTTCCATGGCAACAAAATGAAAAAAAAAATCTTCTTCTCCCAAACTGGTTGGCAGATTTTCAAATAATTTTGTAGAAATGTTCCTTGGATGACCCTCTATCAGATTCCTTCAAGCCATGTTGATTGGTCGAAAAACATGGCCGCCAGGGAGGCGGGGCTATTTTGCCTTATATGGCTATAGTGAAAACTTAAAAAATCTTCTCCTCCAAAAGTGTCAGGCCGATTTTCAAATAACTTTGTAGAAATGTTCCTAGGGTGACCCTCTATCAGATTCCTTCAAGCCAAGTTGATTGGTCGGAAACTATTGCCTCCAGGGGGCATGGCTTATATAGCTAAAGTGGGAAAAAAATCAGTTGAGCGGTCCAGGGCCATCATGGCCCTCTTGTTTTAGGTCATCTGATGGTTGAGCATGACTGATATATTTGTACTTCTTCTTTTTAGCACGAAGTGCTCAAGGTGAGTTATTGTGATGGCCTTTTGTCCGGCGTCCGTCGTCCGTCAACTTTTTCTCCTCAGTAACCAGTGGGTCAATTGGGATGAAACTTCACAGGAAGCATCCTCACAATGACCTCACCAGAATTCCTTCAAATTTTTTGGATCCATGCAAAATTCTGGTTTCCATGGCAACGAAACCGAAAAAACTCTTCTTCTCCAAAATTGGTTGACAGATTTTCAAATAATTTTGTAGAAATGTTCCTTGGATGACCCTCTAAAAAAACATGGCCGCCAGGGGGGCGGGGCTATTTTGCCTTATATGGCTATAGTGAAAACTTAAAAAATCTTCTTCTCCATAAGTGTCAGGCCGATTTTCAAATAATTTTGTAGAAATGTTCCTTGGGTGACCCTCTATCAGAGTCCTTCAAGCCATGTTGATTGGTCGAAAAACATGGCTGCCAGGGGTCTTGGTTATTTTGCCTTATATGGCCAAAGTGAAAACTTAAAAAATCTTCTCCTCCGAAAGTGTCAGGCTGATTTTCAAATAATTTTGTAGAAATATTCCTTGGATGACCCACTTTCTGATTCCTTCAAGCCATGTTGATTGGTCAAAACACATGGCCGCCAGTGGGCAGGGCTATTTTGCATTATATGGCTATAGTGAAAACTTAAAAAATCTTCTCCTCCAAAAGTGTCTGGCCGATTTTCAAATAATTTTGTAGAAATGTTCCTTGGGTGACCCTCTATCAGATTCCTTTAAGCCAAGTTGATTGGTCGGAAACTGTGGCTGCCAGGGGGCGGGGCTTACATAGCTAAAGTGAAAAAAAAATCAGGTGAGTGATTCCAGGGCCATCATGGCCCTCTTGTTTCTTATACATATGACAACTATTGAAAACATTATGAGGACAATAAGTAGTTGGTCTTTTTAGATCACCTAGAGCCAAAGGCTCAAGGTGAGCTATTCTACACTTTTTGTCCGTCGTCCGTCGTTAACTTTTAGCTTTAAACATCATCTCCTCCTAAACCACAAGACCAATTTCATCCAAACTTCACAGGAATGTTCCTTTGGTGGCCCTCTTTCCAAATGTTCAAAGATTTAAATTCCATTGAGAACTTTGGTTTCCGCGGGATCAGGAAGGGGGCAAAATGTCCAAACTTTAAAAATCTTCTCCTCTGAATCTGCATGTCAGATTCCAATATAGTTTGGTAGAAATGTTCCTTGGGTGACCCTCTACAAAAATTGTTCAAGGCTTACTGTTTGGTTGAAAATCATGGCATTCGGGAGGCATCAGAAAAGGGGCAAAATGACAAAATTTGGAAATTCCATTTTTTTAAGTTCTTGTCTGATATTAAGAAAATTGAATAGGAATCTTACTTCAGGGATCCTCTACTTAATTTTTTCAAGCCGTATTGGTCGGTTACAAAATCATAGCAACCCCGCGTCATCACAAAAGGGGTAAATTGAACTTTAATCTACAAATGACAACTCCTCCCATTCCACTCGACCAATTTCAATGTTACTTCACAGGAATGTTCCTTTGATGGTCCTCTTTCAAAATTGTTCAAAGAGTTACATTCTGTGTAGAACTTTTGTTGCTGCGGCATCAGAAATTGAGAAAATACCCAAACTATAAAAACCTCCATCTCCATAATCCATCTGTCAGATTCAAAGATAATTTGGCAGAAATGTTCTTTGGGTGACTCTCTACAAAAACTGTTCAATACATATCAGGAAAGGTGCAATATGACAAAACTTTATAATTCCATTCTTATTAAAGTAAAAATACAAATGCCTTTTACTGATAAACTATTTCTTAACCTTGCAGTTTCATTTGAACTCCTGATCAAATTTTCACAGATATTTGCAGTTAAATATTTGCTTCTAATTAACTATCATTCAGGTGATTGATTTAGGGCCATCTTGGCCCTCTTGTTATGTGTAATTTCTCTTCTTTATTCTACTCTTTTGTATAGAACTATGTTCTCATTTATTTTGACTTGACCTTTTTTAGCTCACCTAAGCACGAAGTGCAAGGTGAGCTTTTGTGATCACTCAGCGTGCCGTCCGGCGGCGTCGTCGTCGTCTGTTAACAATTTCCTACAAATGACTTCTCCTACTAAACCAATGGACAGATTTCAAAATAACTTCACAGGAATGGTCCTTAGGTGGTCCTCTTTCAAAGTTGTTCAAAGAAATTAATTCCAAGTAGAATTTTGGTTGCTGCGGCATCAGAAAAGGGGAAAATTGCCAAATCTTAAAAAATCTTGTCCAAAAGTACTGGCCCGATTTGAAAATTATTTTTTTCACAAATGTTCCTTGGGGTACCCTCTACCAAGATTGTTCAAATATTTCCAATCCGGTGAAAAACATGGCAGCCAGTGGGCGGAGCTTATTTTCCTTATATGTGCATTGTTAAAACTTTAATAATCTTCTTGTCCAAAAGTACTGGCCCGATTTGAATATTATTTTGCACAAATGTTCCTTGGGGCACCCTTTACCAAGATTGTTCAAATATTTCCAATCCGTTTA
Source organism: Serripes groenlandicus (assembly GCA_031761405.1). Taxonomy (NCBI): domain Eukaryota; kingdom Metazoa; phylum Mollusca; class Bivalvia; order Cardiida; family Cardiidae; genus Serripes; species Serripes groenlandicus. The sequence goes on from JASEVX010000009.1 coordinate 40,811,546, forward strand.
AAAACATGGCCGCCAGGGGGCGGAGCTTCTTTTCCTTATATGTGCATTGTTAAAACTTTAAAAATCTTCTTGTCCAAAAGTACTGGCACGATTTGAAAATTATTTTGCACAAATGTTCTTTGGGGCACCCTTTGCCAAGATTGTTCAAATATTTCCGATCCGTTAAAAAACATGGCCACCAGGGACCGGAGCTTGTTTTCCTTATATATGTGCATTGTTAAAACTTTAAAAATCTTCTTGTCCAAAAGTATTAACCCGATTTGAAAATTATTTTGCACATATGTTCCTTGGGGCACCCTTTACCAAGATTGTTCAAATATTTCCGATCCGTTGAAAAACATTGCCGCCATGTGCATTGAAAAACTTTAAAAATCATCTTGTCCAAAAGCGCCTGCCCGATTAAAAAATAATTTAGCGCAAATGTTGTTTGGGTAACCTTCTACCAAATTTGTTGAAATTATTCTGATCTGATGAAAAACATGGCCGCCAGGGGCTTGTTTTCCTTATATGATATATAGTGAAAACTTAAAAAAATCTTTTTATACTAAATCGACTGGCCTTGTGTGACCCTCTGCCAAGTTTGTTCAATTTATTCTAATCCGTTGAAAAACATGGCCACCAGGGGGTTTGCTTGTTTTCTTTATACGTATAGAGTAAACACTTTGAAAAATATTAAAGTTCTAATAAATCAGGTGAGCGATATAGGGCCATCATGGCCCTCTTGTTTAGGTCATCTGATTATTGAGGGGGAAAAAAGATGAGCTTATAATGTCTTAATTTGAACAGCGTCAGATTTTGTATTGTAAGCTCTGTTGAGTTTCTAGCTCACATGAGCATAAAGCGCTAAATTTGATCTTTCTGATCCCTCATCTCCCATCAACAATTATTCAAACAACATATCCTCCTTTGCATAAATGATGATGATATGGTCCTCTTTCAAATTAGTTCAAATAACTTTGATCCATTCAGAAATATGGTTGCCATGGCAATGAAGAGGAAAACCTTTAGAAAAATCTCCTCTGAAATTTGTGGTCAGACTTCCCCTTTCCCTCATATGACAATTCTGCAGCAGACGACTTTGAACATATTTTGTCAAAATATAGAAATTTAATGGATAATCTATTACTAAAAGTTGAAAACATTGTAGCAAAAGAAGAAATTGCTTGTTTTGAGCAATTTCTTCTTTTGTCACATTGTTTTCAAAAAGTTGTTTGCTGCAGAGGTATCAGAAAGCGTCTATATGAGGGAAACGGTTAATAATTTGGTACAAATGATCATCTGGTGACCATCCATCAACATAGCTAAAATGAGGCTCCCAGTAGGAAGGGTAGATTTTCCTTTTATAGACCTTATAGGAACTTTAGAAAATCTGCTTTTATCACGCTCCCACATAATTATGGAATGCTGCTTTCTGATGCCAAATGACTTTTGAAATTAATGTGACAAAGGGAGAAATCGCTCGTCACAAGCAAATGGTCATCCGGTGACACTCCATCAACGTAGCTAAAATGAAGACTGTCCTTTAAAAAATGAGGCCCTCGGGAATGGGGTAGTTTGTCTTTTTTTAGGCTTTATAAATAGAAACTTTAAAAATCAAATTTAATTTGCACAAATGACCCTCCATCAAATCAGCTAAAGTGAAGACTATCCTTCAAAAAAGTAATCCGCTGCAGATTTGTTTTATGCAGGAAAACGAGTGTTAAAGATTAAGCTTTCAGGATACTCCATAGTGCATATGGATGTTTTCATTTGATTACAGTCTTGCCATCCACACCCTGGTATTTTGTACAAAGGTATGACGAGGAAGGCCTACTTGCCAAATTCAGTTGAAGGTCGTGAAGTTCTACGATTACTAAAGAGGGCTTTTCAAGCGAGACTAACATTCACCATTGGAGATTCAAGGACTACCGGGTCAACATGTGTGATTACATGGAATGATTTACATCATAAAACAAGTGTGACTGGAGGTTCAACAAAGTGAGTATAGACCAACTTCATATTTGTTTAGTAATTTCATGTTCAATAAATCTCAGCAGACGACTTTGTAAACATCCAAGGAAAAAATTTGGAAAATCTCTATAATTAAAAGTTACCTTATTGAATAGGTTAAAAAAAAGTTACAATAAGAAAAACTGCTCACAATGTGCAATTTTCTCTTTTGTGTTTAAATGCATCTGCATGAAGAAATGGGTGAAGTGAAAACGCATACCAACACCTCGCACTACATCCTGGAGTCAAACCAAAGACATTGAAAAATATGATAGTGGCTTCCTGCCATCGCAATCAGGTTTACAGGGATAGCATGGTTATTGTTGGCTCAACTTGGCTGGTAAACATAATTAAACTGGTAATTTCAGAGGACTAAATAAGGAAGAATAAACTGCTCTTATCCCAACAATATCTATTTTATTACACAATCAAACCCTATGTTAACAGTATTCAAAATAATGGCCTAACTGAGCTGATCCTTTTGAGTACTCACAACATAGAGTTTGAGTGTCAAATAAGGATTTTAGAACATGAAAAATGCCTTAAGAGTTTTGTAATTTATTCAGGAAATGCTGCGATCAACTGCAAAACTGTTGAAATAAGTACAAAACAACTTTCAGTCAAATTATACTGACAGTTATTGGATAGTTGAAAGCATTGTGACAAAAGGAGGAATTATTCAGGATCAGCAATTTCTCCCCATATTTCAAAAGTCTTCTGCTGTCGTGACACTTGGCGTTGTTATCGTCTTCTGCGTCATCACAAAACTTTAACCTTACATCATAACTAAAAAAACGTTAAACAATTTTAAAATGAAACTTGGTACAGATGTTCCTAGGAACAATACTCATATGTCTATACAAAGTCGTATATTTCTGGTTTTAAATACATATTCAGTAATGCCCCTTTTTGACTTGGGAATGTGTCAAAATGCGTCTGTGTATAGTATTCAAAAAGTTATGTGGTATAAATAAATTATTGAAATTACTTATTGGTATAAGTTCTTTTTGTGTCACCCTGCGTAGCATGGTAGGCACTTAGGGATTACTTTTTTTTTTGTCCGGCGTTTGTCTGTCTGTCACACTTTTTCATCACACTTTCAACGAGCAGGTGCAGATGACACATGTGCTCCGTGGAGCACTCCATTCTAGTTATTAGATTCTACATACTTCAAATGCGTTTATCATTTGTACATTAAATACTTAACATGAATTTGTTAATGATTTATCAATTAAAAAGCTGGTAAAGTCTCAGGATATTTTGAGATTCAATGTAGAAAAAATTGCCTTCACATATATACGACTACCAGACCTGTGTATATCCAGATCTGCCTGTGCATACTCACAACCTTATCAGGTTATGCACTGTTCACTATCACATCAATGGTAAGGAATCATCCAATGAAGAGTGTAAACAGGTAACAAACTGCTTGAAAGTGTGGGCTGATCCTTTAATGAAAAAAGGCTAGAAGTCTGAAAACTCATTTACATCATTTATACGCCACTTCTGATGGTAATGTACAAATTGGCTTTTGTTTGACAGTCTAGACCCAGATAAGCCTGTACATCTGCCCCTGTCCTGAATTAATCCACACTGTTCAAAATGTTACTTACACAATCTTGTTAGTAGATTCTGTCAGCTTGTGTAGATTCTGAAAAGACTGAGCAGGTGGACAGGGGGGTGATCTGTATCTACATTGTTCAGAAAGGCTATAACAATTACCTTTTCACACAGACAGGATCATTTATTATAATGGTTTCTTTTATGTTTAACAGATTTGGATATCCAGACTCTACATACTTGAAGAGGGTGAAAGAAGAACTGGCCAGTAAAGGCATCCAATCAGTATAGAGGGAAATCACAACTTGACTTATCATATCATAGATTTTTTTAAGACATATGTAACACTTTCCCACATACAGAAAATATGCAGCAGACGACTCTGAAAACATAACAGGCTTGATTTATTAAAATCCCTAAAAATTAAAGTATTATTGTTGAAGAGAGTTGAAAACAGAGTGGCATATTTTTCAAAAATCTTCTGCTGCAGGTTCATCTGTTTGACGGAAAGAGTTAATTCTAATCTGTTGTAAGTTTGTAACAACATTTTATTGACTTGACAATTTGTTATGCATTCCTTTTCTCCTTTTCCGTCCATACATTTTATAAGTATTTTTATGGATATTTTACTATATTCATGCACTCCATCTTTTAAAAAATTTCATAATACACAAAAAGATAGAGAGGAATTTTGTAATTGAAACAACTAGGGTTGAGCAAAATTGAGAACAGTAACACTCGGGTTAGATTTTGAGAATTGTTATCAGACCCTTCATTGTTTGGAGTCGTCTTCAGGAGCTTTGTAACTGGAATTGTAGCCCCACTAGTTATCAATCTACACTCCCTTATGAGAAATGTCCTCTTTTCCCACAATGTTTTAAAAAATGCTCTGCTGCAAAGGCATACAAATTGTCTGTTTCTAAGGCACAGGAGTACAGTGTGTATATTTATAATCATTTTGTACATGTACCTCAATTCATTTAAAGCACATTTCTTAACTCGAAAATGATAACACTTTTTACAATCACCAATACTTCTGTTTGCCCTTTTCCAGATTCAGGTAACTTCTATTGCATCTGATTCTGTTTATTAACCCTTTTCCACATACAGCAAATCTGCAGCAGAAGACTGTAACAATCTGGGCAAAAATATAGAGAGTCTCCATAAATGAAAGTTTATTTATTAAATGCACTTAAAAACATTGAGACAAATGGAGAAATTGTTGTCACAATGTTTTCGAAAGTCGTATGCTGCAGAGGAATCATAACCCTTTTCCATTTGCAGATGCATTTTAATACATCTTTATTAGACATCTTTTGAAAACATTGTGACAAAAAGAGAAATTGCTTAAATGACATACTGATTTCAACTTTATGCAATAATTATATACATCCCAAACTGTCATAAGAACATGATTGTTGTCTGTGGGAAAGGGCTTACAATGTGAGAAAACTGCAATCTAATGTTTACATTGATAAGTTAAAATTTTCAGACAAGTAGTGTTCCCAATCTTTTAACCCTTTGACTGCTGGATCTGTTTTTGTGAAATCTGTGCCATCAGTATAGAGCCAGGCCAGCCGGCGCATCAACGCGCATCAACGCGGTCTGACCAGGCTCTATACTGTTGGCTGCCAATCAAGCATTTTTGTCTTGATATTCCTGAAATAGGTATGGATTCTCGTCCTAATCATTTTGAAAGGGTTGAACTACGTACAGCACCAATGTTGATGAAATTTAACATGATAATACACCAGCACATACAGAAAACATTGAACGGGTAGAGGACGCACAACCTTCAAGGTCAAGTTCAGTTGTCATACATTTACACTGTATCCTGTTGTTTTTGTTAAGAGGTGATTAAATATTGCCCTTATACAGATGCATATCGACACATCTGTAGAAGACATCTTAATAAATTATTTTCATGAAAGGAGAAATTGTTTGAAATGATTCATTTCTCCTTTTGCCAATTATTTTACATTTTTAGCTCACCTGTGCACGAAGTGCTCAGGGTGAGTTATTGTGATCGCCCTATGTCCGTCGTCCGTCAACATTTTCTCCTCTGTAACCGGTTGGTCAACTGGGATGAAACTTCACAGAAAGCATCCTCGCAATGTCCTCACCAGAATTCCTTAAAAATTTTGGGATCCATGCAGAATTCTGGTTTCCATGGCAACGAAATGAAAAAAACTTCAAAATTCTTAAAAATCTTCTCCTCCCAAAGTGTCAGGCCGATTTTCAAATTATTTTGTAGAAATGATCCTTGGGTGACCCTCTATCAGATTCATTCAAGCCATGTTGATTGGTCGAAAAACATGGCCCCCAGGGGGGGGGGGGGGCTATTTTGCCAATATGGCTATAGTGCAAACTTAAAAAATCTTCTCCTCCAAAAGTGTCAGGCCGATTTTCAAATAATTTTGTAGAAATGTTCCTTGGGTGACCCTCTATCAGATTCCTTCAAGCCATGTTGATTGGTCGAAAAACATGGCCGCCAGGGGGCGGGGCTATTTTGCCTTTTATGGTTATAGTGAAAACTTAAAAAATCTTCAACATCTTCTCCTCAGTAACCAGTGGGTTAATTGGGATGAAACTTCACAGAAAGCATCCTCTCAATGACCTCACCAGAATTCCTTCAAATTATTGGGATCCATGCAGAATTCTGGTTTCCATGGCAACGAAACGAAAAAAAACTTCAAAATTCTTCTCCTCCCAAATTGGTTGGCAGATTTTGAACTTATTTTGTAGAAATGTTCCTTGGGTGACTCTCTATCAGATTCCTTGAAGCCATGTTGATTGGTCGAAAAACATGGCCGCCAGGGGGGGGGCGGGGCTTTTTTGCATTATATGGCTATAGTGAAAAAATCTTCTCCTCCAAAAGTGTCAGGCCGATTTTCAAATAATTTTGTAGAAATGTTCCTTGGGTGACCCTCTATCAGATTCCTTTAAGCCATGTTGATTGGTCGGGGCTTATATAGCTAAAGTGAAAAAAAAACCTCACCAGAATTCCTTCAAATTATTGGGATCCATGCAGAATTCTGGTTTCCATGGCAACGAAACGAAAAAAAACTTCAAAATTCTTCTCCTCCCAAATTGGTTGGCAGATTTTGAACTTATTTTGTAGAAATGTTCCTTGGGTGACTCTCTATCAGATTCCTTGAAGCCATGTTGATTGGTCGAAAAACATGGCCGCCAGGGGGGGGGCGGGGCTTTTTTGCATTATATGGCTATAGTGAAAAAATCTTCTCCTCCAAAAGTGTCAGGCCGATTTTCAAATAATTTTGTAGAAATGTTCCTTGGGTGACCCTCTATCAGATTCCTTTAAGCCATGTTGATTGGTCGGGGCTTATATAGCTAAAGTGAAAAAAAAAATCAGGTGAGTGATTCCAGGGCCATCATGGCCCTCTTGTTTCATTTTCAAGTGGTTTTCCATTTTTGAAAAGATTTTGGAAAGGCGTAAATTGAAATATCTATTCAATTATCCGATGTTGATGAAATATTTACTGTATATATAGGAGCCATATATAAGTTGGAGACCCAGTTACCTTCAAAATGAAGGTCACTTACGGTCTTACAATTTAAACTTGCATATTTGCATTAACACTTTTATTTAGAAAAAAAAAAAATCTTTTATTTTACAAACATTTCAAATAGTTGAGCATGCGTCTTATGTTGTCTTGTTTTTTAGCTCAAGGTGAGTAATTGTGATCGCCTTTTGTCCGGCGTGCATCGTCCATCGTGCGTCAACATCTTCCCCTTAGTAACCAGTGGGTCAATTGAGATGAAACTTCACAGAAAGACCTCACCAGAATTCCTTCAAATTCTTGGGATCCATGCAGAATTCTGGTTTCCATGGCAACAAAACGAAAAAACTTCAAAATTCTTCTTCTCAAAAACTGGTAGGAAGATTTTCAAATAATTTTGTAGAAATGTTCTTTGGATGACCCTCTATAAAATTCCTTTAAGCCATGTTGATTGGTCAAAAAACATGGCTGCCATCGGGGGGTCTATTTTGCCTTATATGGCTATAGTGAAAACTTAAAAAATATGGCTTAAGTGGAGAAAAAAATAATCAGGTGAGCGATTCCAGGGCCATCATGGCCCTCTTGTTTTTTGCTTTTATTCATGTATTGGTTTTGCTGTCTTGTCTAATTCTATAATTATTGACAATTGACCTATATCTCTATTGGAGGCTACTTTGGATCATTAGTTTAGTTTAAACTTCTTTATTTAACATCAACAGTGACACAAGCTTTTAACTTTTATTAATCACGCTCCATTTCTGCTCTTTGAAGATTTAACCAGTACTTACATTTTAGAAAATTGTTTAGCATTAACCTTATATGATATTGTAGACTCAATGTAGTCTTCTGCTTTTGACATAAAAGTTGAAACATCAAAAATATTGAAGGAATTTGATTACCATTCCCACTTTCAGGTGCATTTTGAGGCATAATGCAGCATGCAGCCTTTAAAGCAGTGTGGCAAAAATACAAGTTGCTCACAATGTTTTCAACCCTTTATAGTAATGGAATTTTCTTTTATAGAGATTTTCTATATGTTTTGCCTTTATGTTTTCAAAGTTGCGTTAAAATACAAATCAGCTGTATTTTAATGGGACTGTGATGACTGGGTCTTAAACTCAAAAGTATGACTTGTTAATTTGCAACAGATAACTTTTGAAAATGTGGTAAAAGGAGAAATTGCTCATTATGATTTATTTCTGCTTTTGCCACAGTGTTTTCAAAATGTGTCTTCAAGGATGAAAAGAGTTAAAATGTTCACAATTCCATTGCTTTTATTTTGTTTTTTGCCAACAATTGCTATTCTTTTCTTACTTTTCAAAGCTCAGGCAGATAGTTGCATGGACTAGAAAAAAATAGCAATGTTTAGTCAGACGAACAGCTTATTTTCACATTGGTTTTTTGCCTAGATTTCCAAAGATGATTTTGAAGTATGAAATATGTTGCAAGCATGTATTTCAAAGTTTGAAATAATCCAAGAATTAAATGAGTGGTATAGTATAGGTCAACCTATTATTGTTACAGATTGATAGTTTATGATTGTGTAATAAAACTACAAACACTTATCAATGGGTTGTGTAATAAAACTACAAACACTTATCAATGGGTCACCTGTTTGTTTTTGGCCTACAAAATTGTCTTCCCAACAGAAACTTATTTATAAATCTTGTTGTATACAGTTAAGATCATCATTAAATTGACAATCTGAGCGCAATGTGATTGGAACGAAGTTGGAACGCTTTAAGAGCTTAACAGAATTTTGCGCTCTGAACGAAACAATGATAATGAATAACATTAATCCACATCCACATCCAATCACATGAATGCCTCGCTCATTGACCGGTTGCAACAATTTACGTACTTTCTCAGTTACTCATATGAATTAAATCATAAAAAGGTATGAATTTTCCAACAAAATGGCAATGTGGCGTTCACACTAGATCGTAGGTTGATATTTAAAGTTAAGTAAACAAAAATAATAACTGAACGAAAATTATTTAAGCCAATCAAATTGTTGAACGGATTTTGATTAAAAACTAGAATGGAGTACTCCGCGGAGCATGTGTGTCACCTGCACCTGCTCATTGAAAGTGTGACGGACAGACAGACAAAGTGCCTACCATGCTACGCAGGGTGACACAAAAAGAGATCAATTTGATCGGAATGGAAAAACGCAATCACAATGATTTGAACGACTGAATGCTTTAATAGCGGATTGGAAGGTGAGCGGAACTGAACTATACTATGATCTTAACTGTACCCATGTAACCTGATCCATATCAGATTGGATGACTCTACAGCTGATAACTTGCGTACTCATACAATAAAAACTGCAGCAGACAACGTTTTTAATCCTTTCCTTCATACAGATGCAGCAGACAACTTTTGAAAACATTGTGGCAAAAGGAGAAATTACTCAAAATGAACAATTTCATGTTTTGTCACTCTATTCAATAATTAAATATTCATTTATAGATATTTCCCATATTTTTGACTAGATGTTTACAAAGTTGTCTGTATTTTGGAAAAGGGTAAAACATCTTAAATAGTTTGACAACATTTCAACAAAAGAAGAAATTGCTCAACATAAGCAATTGCAACTTTTAGCAGTGTTTTCAGAAATCTGCGTTCTGTAATTGAGAAAGGGTCTTTCAATCAATCTCAATACTATTGAAAACCATACCTCCTAACATAATATAACAATGATATCAAATCATAAGCCGTAATTGCTAATGAAGCTTTTAACCTTTACCCATATGCAGCAGATCACTTTTGAAAATATTGTGACAAAATTTGCTCTTTTTTCCACAATATTTTCAACACTATTTTTACCTCGCCTGAGCACAAAGTGCTCAAGGTGAGCTTCTGTGATCACTCACAGTCCGTCGTCGTCTGTCTGTTTACATTTTCCTACAAACAACTTCTCAATCTATGGACCAATTTCAAAATAATTTCACAGGAATGTTCCCTAGGTGAGCCCGTTTCAAAGTTGTTCAAAGAATTCAATTCCATCCTGAATTTTGGTAGCTGCGGCATCAGCAAAGGTGAAAAAATGTCAAACTATAAAAAATCTTTTTGTTTTCCTTAAATGTGGCTGTGACTTTGAAAATTGAGCCAAATGAGCAAAATTGACATTTTGAGTTGTTTGCATATTTTCAAAGTAAACTAGAGGTTGTTTTTGGGAAAAACGTATGTCTCCCCCAAGGGGTATTTGTCTGGCTGACTGTATTTTGTCAGTTAGTGATTTATTTTAAAAAATGGGCAATAACTCATCCAAAAGTAGGTCAAATTAAACGCCCTTGTAATATGCGCAACAACACATTGTACCGATGACTCCTGTGAAGTTTCATAGAAATGTGGCAAAGGGGTTGTGAGATGAAGGCCGGACAAGAATGAAATGGCAATTTTAAAAAAAGGGCAATAACTCAACCAAAATTAGGTCAAATTAAACGCCCTCGTAATATGCGCAACTAGACGTTGTACCGATGACTCCTGTGAAGTTTCATAGAAATGTGGCCAAGGGGTTGTGAGATGAAGGCCGGACAAGAATGAAATGGCAATTTAAAAAAAGGGCAATAACTCATCCAAAAGTAGGTCAAATTAAACGCCCTCGTAATATGCGCAACAAGACATTGTACCGATGACTCCTGTGAAGTTTCATAGTATTGTGGCCAAGGGGTTGTGAGATAAAGGCCGGACAAGAAATGTGGACGTACAGACAGACAGACAGACAGACAAACAAATTTAAAAAAAGGGCAATAACTCATCCAAAAGTAGGTCAAATTAAGCGCCCTCGTAATATGCGCAACAACACATTGTACCGATGACTCCTGTGAAGTTTCATAGAAATGTGGCCAAGGGGTTGTGAGATAAAGGCCGGACAAGAAATGTGGACGCCCTCGTAATATGCGCAACAAGACATTGTACCGATGACTCCTGTGAAGTTTCATAGAAATGTGGCAAAGGGGTTGTGAGATGAAGGCCGGACAAGAATGAAATGGCAATTTTAAAAAAAGGGCAATAACTCAACCAAAATTAGGTCAAATTAAACGCCCTCGTAATATGCGCAACTAGACGTTGTACCGATGACTTCTGTGAAGTTTCATAGAAATGTGGCCAAGGGGTTGTGAGATGAAGGCCGGACAAGAATGAAATGGCAATTTAAAAAAAGGGCATTAACTCATCCAAAAGTAGGTCAAATTAAACGCCCTCGTAATATGCGCAACAAGACATTGTACCGATGACTCCTGTGAAGTTTCATAGAAATGTGGCCAAGGGGTTGTGAGATAAAGGCCGGACAAGAAATGTGGACGTACAGACAGACAGACAGACAAACAAATTTAAAAAAAGGGCAATAACTCATCCAAAAGTAGGTCAAATTAAACGCCCTCGTAATATGCGCAACAACACATTGTACCGATGACTCCTGTGAAGTTTCATAGAAATGTGGCAAAGGGGTTGTGAGATAAAGGCCGGACAAGAATGAAATGGCAATTTTAAAAAAAGGGCAATAACTCAACCAAAATTAGGTCAAATTAAACGCCCTCGTAATATGCGCAACTAGACGTTGTACCGATGACTCCTGTGAAGTTTCATAGAAATGTGGCCAAGGGGTTGTGAGATGAAGGCCGGACAAGAATGAAATGGCAATTTAAAAAAAGGGCAATAACTCATCCAAAAGTAGGTCAAATTAAACGCCCTCGTAATATGCGCAACAAGACATTGTACCGATGACTCCTGTGAAGTTTCATAGAAATGTGGTCAAGGGGTTGTGAGATAAAGGCCGGACAAGAAATGTGGACGTACAGACAGACAGACAGACAAACAAATTTAAAAAAAAAGGGCAATAACTCATCCAAAAGTAGGTCAAATTAAACGCCCTCGTAGTATGCGCAACAACACATTGTACCGATGACTCCTGTGAAGTTTCATAGAAATGTGGCAAAGGGGTTGTGAGATGAAGGCCGGACAAGAATGAAATGGCAATTTTAAAAAAAGGGCAATTACTCAACCAAAATTAGGTCAAATTAAACGCCCTCGTAATATGCGCAACTAGACGTTGTACCGATGACTCCTGTGAAGTTTCATAGAAATGTGACCAAGGGGTTGTGAGATGAAGGCCGGACAAGAATGAAATGGCAATTTAAAAAAAGGGCAATAACTCATCCAAAAGTAGGTCAAATTAAACGCCCTCGTAATATGCGCAACAAGACATTGTACCGATGACTCCTGTGAAGTTTCATAGAAATGTGGCCAAGGGGTTGTGAGATAAAGGCCGGACAAGAAAATTAATGTGGACGTACAGACAGACAGACAGACAAACAAATTTAAAAAAAGGGCAATAACTCATCCAAAAGTAGGTCAAATTAAACGCCCTCGTTATATGCGCAACAACACATTGTACCGATGACTCCTGTGAAGTTTCATAGAAATGTGGCAAAGGGGTTGTGAGATGAAGGCCGGACAAGAATGAAATGGCAATTTTAAAAAAAGGGCAATAACTCAACCAAAATTAGGTCAAATTAAACGCCCTCGTAATATGCGCAACTAGACGTTGTACCGATGACTCCTGTGAAGTTTCATAGAAATGTGGCCAAGGGGTTGTGAGATGAAGGCCGGACAAGAATGAAATGGCAATTTAAAAAAAGGGCAATAACTCATCCAAAAGTAGGTCAAATTAAACGCCCTCGTAATATGCGCAACAAGACATTGTACCGATGACTCCTGTGAAGTTTCATAGAAATGTGGCCAAGGGGTTGTGAGATAAAGGCCGGACAAGAAAATTAATGTGGACGTACAGACAGACAGACAGACAAACAAATTTAAAAAAAGGGCAATAACTCATCCAAAAGTAGGTCAAATTAAACGCCCTCGTAATATGCGCAACAACACATTGTACCGATGACTCCTGTGAAGTTTCATAGAAATGTGGCAAAGGGGTTGTGAGATGAAGGCCGGACAAGAATGAAATGGCAATTTTAAAAAAAGGGCAATAACTCAACCAAAATTAGGTCAAATTAAACGCCCTTGTAATATGCGCAACTAGACGTTGTACCGATGACTCCTGTGAAGTTTCATAGAAATGTGGCCAAGGGGTTGTGAGATGAAGGCCGGACAAGAATGAAATGGCAATTTAAAAAAAGGGCAATAACTCATCCAAAAGTAGGTCAAATTAAACGCCCTCGTAATATGCGCAACAAGACATTGTACCGATGACTCCTGTGAAGTTTCATAGAAATGTGGCCAAGGGGTTGTGAGATAAAGGCCGGACAAGAAATGTGGACGTACAGACAGACAAACAAATTTTAAAAAAGGGCAATAACTCATCCAAAAGTAGGTCAAATTAAACGCCCTCGTAATATGCGCAACAACACATTGTACCGATGACTCCTGTGAAGTTTCATAGAAATGTGGCAAAGGGGTTGTGAGATGAAGGCCGGACAAGAATGAAATGGCAATTTAAAAAAAGGGCAATAACTCATCCAAAAGTAGGTTAAATTAAACGCCCTCGTAATATGCGCAACAAGACATTGTACCGATGACTCCTGTGAAGTTTCATAGAAATGTGGCCAAGGGGTTGTGAGATAAAGGCCGGACAAGAAATGTGGACGCCCTCGTAATATGCGCAACAAGACATTGTACCGATGACTCCTGTGAAGTTTCATAGAAATGTGGCAAAGGGGTTGTGAGATGAAGGCCGGACAAGAATGAAATGGCAATTTTAAAAAAAGGGCAATAACTCAACCAAAATTAGGTCAAATTAAACGCCCTCGTAATATGCGCAACTAGACGTTGTACCGATGACTTCTGTGAAGTTTCATAGAAATGTGGCCAAGGGGTTGTGAGATGAAGGCCGGACAAGAATGAAATGGCAATTTAAAAAAAGGGCAATAACTCATCCAAAAGTAGGTCAAATTAAACGCCCTCGTAATATGCGCAACAAGACATTGTACCGATGACTCCTGTGAAGTTTCATAGAAATGTGGCCAAGGGGTTGTGAGATAAAGGCCGGACAAGAAATGTGGACGTACAGACAGACAAACAAATTTAAAAAAAGGGCAATAACTCATCCAAAAGTAGGTCAAATTAAACGCCCTCGTAATATGCGCAACAACACATTGTACCGATGACTCCTGTGAAGTTTCATAGAAATGTGGCAAAGGGGTTGTGAGATAAAGGCCGGACAAGAATGAAATGGCAATTTTAAAAAAAGGGCAATAACTCAACCAAAATTAGGTCAAATTAAACGCCCTCGTAATATGCGCAACTAGACGTTGTACCGATGACTCCTGTGAAGTTTCATAGAAATGTGGCCAAGGGGTTGTGAGATGAAGGCCGGACAAGAATGAAATGGCAATTTAAAAAAAGGGCAATAACTCATCCAAAAGTAGGTCAAATTAAACGCCCTCGTAATATGCGCAACAAGACATTGTACCGATGACTCCTGTGAAGTTTCATAGAAATGTGGCCAAGGGGTTGTGAGATAAAGGCCGGACAAGAAATATGGACGTACAGACAGACAGACAGACAAACAAATTTAAAAAAAAAGGGCAATAACTCATCCAAAAGTAGGTCAAATTAAACGCCCTCGTAGTATGCGCAACAACACATTGTACCGATGACTCCTGTGAAGTTTCATAGAAATGTGGCAAAGGGGTTGTGAGATGAAGGCCGGACAAGAATGAAATGGCAATTTTAAAAAAAGGGCAATTACTCAACCAAAATTAGGTCAAATTAAACGCCCTCGTAATATGCGCAACTAGACGTTGTACCGATGACTCCTGTGAAGTTTCATAGAAATGTGACCAAGGGGTTGTGAGATGAAGGCCGGACAAGAATGAAATGGCAATTTAAAAAAAGGGCAATAACTCATCCAAAAGTAGGTCAAATTAAACGCCCTCGTAATATGCGCAACAAGACATTGTACCGATGACTCCTGTGAAGTTTCATAGAAATGTGGCCAAGGGGTTGTGAGATAAAGGCCGGACAAGAAAATTAATGTGGACGTACAGACAGACAGACAGACAAACAAATTTTAAAAAAGGGCAATAACTCATCCAAAAGTAGGTCAAATTAAACGCCCTCGTAATATGCGCAACAACACATTGTACCGATGACTCCTGTGAAGTTTCATAGAAATGTGGCAAAGGGGTTGTGAGATGAAGGCCGGACAAGAATGAAATGGCAATTTTAAAAAAAGGGCAATAACTCAACCAAAATTAGGTCAAATTAAACGCCCTCGTAATATGCGCAACTAGACGTTGTACCGATGACTCCTGTGAAGTTTCATAGAAATGTGGCCAAGGGGTTGTGAGATGAAGGCCGGACAAGAATGAAATGGCAATTTAAAAAAAGGGCAATAACTCATCCAAAAGTAGGTCAAATTAAACGCCCTCGTAATATGCGCAACAAGACATTGTACCGATGACTCCTGTGAAGTTTCATAGAAATGTGGCCAAGGGGTTGTGAGATAAAGGCCGGACAAGAAATGTGGACGTACAGACAGACAAACAAATTTTAAAAAAGGGCAATAACTCATCCAAAAGTAGGTCAAATTAAACGCCCTCGTAATATGCGCAACAACACATTGTACCGATGACTCCTGTGAAGTTTCATAGAAATGTGGCAAAGGGGTTGTGAGATGAAGGCCGGACAAGAATGAAATGGCAATTTAAAAAAAGGGCAATAACTCATCCAAAAGTAGGTTAAATTAAACGCCCTCGTAATATGCGCAACAACACATTGTACCGATGACTCCTGTGAAGTTTCATAGAAATGTGGCCAAGGGGTTGTGAGATAAAGGCCGGACAAGAAATGTGGACGTACAGACAGACAGACAGACAAACAAATTTAAAAAAAGGGCAATAACTCATCCAAAAGTAGGTCAAATTAAACGCCCTCGTAATATGCGCAACAACACATTGTACCGATGACTCCTGTGAAGTTTCATAGAAATGTGGCAAAGGGGTTGTGAGATGAAGGCCGGACAAGAATGAAATGGCAATTTTAAACAAGAGGGCCAAGATGGCCTTAAATCGATCACCTAATTGATAGTAAATTAGTAGCAAATATTTAACTGCAAATATCTTGGAAAATTTTATCAGGGAATGCAAATGAAACTGCAAAGGAGTGGACACTTCTCAAGAAACAGCTTATCAGTAAAGGCCATTTATATCTTGAAATCTAACAAGAACTTTAATAAGAATGGAATTATAAAGTTTTTGTCATTTTGCACCTTTCCTGATGCCGTCTTGCTGCCCTGTTTTTCAACGAAATCAATATGGCTTCAACAGTTTATTTAGAGGGTCACTTAAGGAACATTTCTACCAAATTATCTTGCAATCGCACAAGTAGATTATGGAGGAAAAGGATTTTAAAATTTGGGTATTTTTCTCACTTTCTGATGCCGCAGCAACCAAAGTTATCAATGGAATTTAAATCTTTGAACAATTTTGAAAGAGGACCACCAAAGGAACATTCTTGTGATGTTTTGTGGAAATTGGTCTATTGGAATGGTAGGAGTTGGTTGTCATTTGTAGCTAAAAGTTCAATTTACCCTTTTTGTGACGACGCCTGGTTGATATGATTGTGTAACCAATCAAAACGGCTTAAACAAATTAAATAGAGGATCATTACAGTAAGATTCGTATTATATTTTCTTAAAATCAGACAAACACTTTCATAAAAAATGGAATTTTCAAATTTTGTCATTTTGCCCCTTTTCTGATGCCGCCTGACTGCCATGTTTTTCGACCAATCAGTATGGCTTGAACACATTTTATAGAGGGTCACCCAAGGAACATTTCTACCAAATTATATTTGAATCTGACTGGCAGATTCGGAGGAGAAGATTTTTAAAGTTTGGACATTAAATCGATCACCTGATTGATAGTGTATGGTGAGTGTAAGGAACGACAACTCTGCGAAGGAGATTGCCCTTGCATAATACTCTGCCAAGTGTTACCTCCCTTAGACCATCAATCTAATAACCATATGTCATTTGAAGCAAAAAGTTAATTTTACTCCTTTTCTGATGCTGCTTGGTTGCTATGCCTTTCAACAAATCAATATGGCTTGACAAAGTATGTAGATGATCAATGAAAGAACATTTCTACAAAACTATCTTTAAATCAGACAAGCACTTTTATAAGGATACTTTATTAAAGTATTGTCATTTTGCCCCTTTTTTGATGCCGCCTGACTCCCATGTTTTTCGACCAATCAGTATGGCTTGAACAATTTTTATAGAGGGTCACCCAAGGAACATTTCTACCAAATTATATTTGAATCTGACAGGCAGATTCGGAGGAGAAGATTTTCAAAGTTTGGACATTTTGTCCCCTTTCTGATGCCGCAGCAACCAAAGTTCTCAATGGAATTTAAATCTTTGAACAACTTTGAAAGAGGCCAACCAGAGGAACAGTCCTGTGATGTTTCACGAAAATTGTCCTTGGAGTTTGGGAGGAGTTGATGTTTAAAGCTAAAAGTTAACACCGGACGGACGACGGACGACGGACGACGGACGACGGACAAAAAGTGATCAGAATAGCTCACCTTCAGCCTTCGGCTAAGGTGATCTAAAAAAGGGCAATAACTCAACCAAAATTAGGTCAAATTAAACGCCCTCGTAATATGCGCAACTAGACGTTGTACCGATGACTCCTGTGAAGTTTCATAGAAATGTGGCCAAGGGGTTGTGAGATGAAGGCCGGACAAGAATGAAATGGCAATTTAAAAAAAGGGCAATAACTCATCCAAAAGTAGGTCAAATTAAACGCCCTCGTAATATGCGCAACAAGACATTGTACCGATGACTCCTGTGAAGTTTCATAGAAATGTGGCCAAGGGGTTGTGAGATAAAGGCCGGACAAGAAATGTGGACGTACAGACAGACAAACAAATTTTAAAAAAGGGCAATAACTCATCCAAAAGTAGGTCAAATTAAACGCCCTCGTAATATGCGCAACAACACATTGTACCGATGACTCCTGTGAAGTTTCATAGAAATGTGGCAAAGGGGTTGTGAGATGAAGGCCGGACAAGAATGAAATGGCAATTTTAAAAAAAGGGCAATAACTCAACCAAAATTAGGTCAAATTAAACGCCCTCGTAATATGCGCAACTAGACGTTGTACCGATGACTCCTATGAAGTTTCATAGAAATGTGGCCAAGGGTTTGTGAGATGAAGGCCGGACAAGAATGAAATGGCAATTTAAAAAAAGGTCAATAACTCATCCAAAAGAAGGTCAAATTAAACGCCCTCGTAATATGCGCAACAAGACGTTGTACCGATGACTCCTGTGAAGTTTCATAGAAATGTGGCAAAGGGGTTGTGAGATGAAGGCCGGACAAGAATGAAATGGCAATTTTAAACAAGAGGGCAAAGATGACCCTAAATCGATCACCTGATTGATAGTGTATGGTGAGTGTAAGGAACGACAACTCTGCGAAGGAGATTGCCCTTGCATAATACTCTGCCAAGTGTTACCTCCCTTAGACCATCAATCTAATAACCATATGTCATTTGAAGCAAAAAGTTAATTTTACTCCTTTTCTGATGCTGCTTGGTTGCTATGCCTTTCAACAAATCAATATGGCTTGACAAAGTATGTAGATGATCAATGAAAGAACATTTCTACAAAACTATCTTTAAATCAGACAAGCACTTTTATAAGGATGCTTTATTAAAGTATTGTCATTTTGCCCCTTTTTTGAGGCCGCCTGACTCCCATGTTTTTCGACCAATCAGTATGGCTTGAACAATTTTTATAGAGGGTCACCCAAGGAACATTTCTACCAAATTATATTTGAATCTGACAGGCAGATTCGGAGGAGAAGATTTTTAAAGTTTGGACATTTTGTCCCCTTTCTGATGCCGCAGCAACCAAAGTTCTCAATGGAATTTAAATCTTTGAACAATTTTGAAAGAGGACCACCAAAGGAACATTCCTGTGATGTTTGGTGGAAATTGTTCTTGCGGTTCAGGAGGAGATGATGTTTAAAGCTAAAAGTTAACGACGGACGACGGACACAGAGTGATCAGAATAGCTCACCTTGAGCCTTTGGCTCTAGGTGATCTAAAAAGGGCAATAACTCATCCAAAAGTAGGTCAAATTAAATGCCCTCGTAATATGCGCAACTAGAAGTTGTACCGATGACTCCTGTGAAGTTTCATAGAAATGTGGCCAAGGGGTTGCGAGATAAAGGCCGGACAAGAAATGTGGACGTACAGACAGACGGCGCAGGCAAAAGCAATATGTCTCCTCCGGAGGGGGGGAGACATAAATATAATATAAAATATTCCAAACTTATCAAAGTTCTTGTTAGATTTCAAGATAATTTAATAAAAATGTTCCTTTACTGACCCCTTTAAATACTTTATTTGGTTAAAATATTCATGCTATGAGGCACTCCTGATCAAATTTTCCCAGATATTTGCAGTTAAAGATTTGCTACTAATTAACTATCATTCAGGTGATCGATTTAGGGCCGTCTTTTCAATAGTCATACTTTTATTGATAGACATTTTAAAATGTTTGCCTTAATATCTTTAAATGGTCAAGACAACTTATGGTCCATAATCAGATCTTCATTGTCAGTCAACATTATCTTCCAATGATAACACCTAGGGAATCCACTGTGGCGTAGTGGTTAGCTTCAGGGATTTAGAACCGGGTTCAATCCCCTTTCACAGAAGTCATGGTAGAGTGCCCTTGAGCAAGGCACATTTCCTCGTCAAGTTCTGGTATGTTAACCCAGGGATCATGAATAAGTGAACTGTTGTCGTGATATAAGTGAAATAATGTTAAAAATGAAATCCCCGAAGATAAGCGAGGACACAGGAATGGTGCTATAATTACTATATGTAGCAACAGTTACATGTATTTGCTAAGAAGTAGCCCGGACATGAATGGTCCTTTATCATACTACACGTATATAGAAATTGAAAGGACCAAATTCTGTGAAAAAATTATTCAGCTGGAACATGGTAATAATATGCACATCTCCTGTTGTTAGTGAAGCTTCCCATTAACCCTTTCCCTCATATGACAATTATGCAGCAGACGACTTTAAACATATTTTGTCAAATAATGGAAAATCTCTATAAATGAATGGATAACCTATGACTAAAAGTGGAAAACATTGTGACAAAAGGAGAAATTGCATGTTTTGTGCAATTTCTTCTTTTGTTACTATGTTTTCAAAAAGCTGTCTGCTGCAGAGGCGTCAGAAAGCATCTATATGAGGGAAAGGGTTAAGTATCACTGAATTCCAACTGGTGGTTGCTGAGAAAAAGCCATAAAATAATAAATAAATTTTAAATCGGATCAGTAGTTTCAGAAGAACAGATTGCCATCTTTATTTTTTGTAACAAGATGACTTGCAAGAGTTCGTCCAAGGATCAATTCTATACCAAAGGTAAAGTCTGAACTGCCAACATCCCCATACAGCAGCAATTTATCTAACCCTTTCCCACCTGCAGATGCATTTTGACGCAATAGCAGCCAATGGCTTTTGCTCATGATGAGCAATTTCTACTTTGCCACAATATTTTTAACACTTTATTTGACAATTAAGCTATCTTTTATGGTGATTTATGGGGGGGAGGGGGGGAAGGATAAACTTTAAATTCAAGTTCCAAATATTTATTTTGATAATAAAAACCAATCATATAATAACACACAGAATAACAAAATGTGATATTTCAAAGGAAAACAAAAATAATCATGCAAGCAACAAATGAATCTATTGTCCCATTTTGTCATGCTCGTACTTACTTATCGCATGCATAGAGAGGCCAGTTAACAGTAAACAAGAGGCCCATGAGGGCCTATGCTCTACTGGTATGGTTCTTTGGTCATTTTCAATCCAGAGCATGTATGCATGGTGAAGATCGGTTGGTAAATGGAGGCTCTATTGTGTTCACAAGCTGTATAGCAATTTTGACAATTTCAAGAGCCATAATCCAGTCTTCTTGCATGGGCGGATCTGGCTGGTTTGCGAAAGGAACCAAGCTCTCTATTTAAATACTATCCAAGTTTGGTGAAGATTGAATAGTAAATGGAGGCTACATTGTGTTCACAAGCTGTATTATAGCAATTTTGACAATTTCAAGGGCCATAAATCAGTCATGCAAGGGCACATCTGGCTGGTTTTCGAAAGGAATCGAGCTCTCATCAATATTTACCTACTATCTAAGTTTGGTGAAGATCGGATAGTAAATGGAGGCTTTATTGTGTTCACAAACTGTATTATAGCAATTTTGACAATTTCAAGGGCCATAATCCAGTCATGCAAGGGCACATCTGGCTGGTTTTCAAAAGGAACCAAGCTCTCGTCAATATTTAACTACTATCTGAGTTTGGTGAAGATCAGATAGTAAATGGAGCCTCTATTATGTTCACAAGCTCAATTATAGCAATTTTAACAATTTCAAGGGCCATAATCCAGTCATGCATGGGCGGATCTGGCTGGTTTGCGAAAGGAACCGAGCTTTAATGGATATCCAACTATTGTATACTGTATGAAGACTATCGCATTCACAAGCAATTGTTTACGCACGCATGCACACACGACGGACACAACGCCATGGCATAAACTCTTCTGGCATTGGGCCAGTAGAGCTAAAAACAATATAATTGTACTTGATAAATCACGTTTTTAACCCTTTCCCACATACAGGCCATTATTGATGTCTCTGCAGCAGAAATATTTCAAAACATTGTGACAAATGGAGAAATTGCTCACGATGAGCAATTTTACCTTTTGCCACAATATTTTCAAATCTTTTAAATGATTAAACTTTCATTTATAGCAGTTTACCACATATTCCTAACCAGAGGTTTTTCAAGTGGTCTGCTGCAGATTTGTTGTATGTTGGACAGGTTTAAACGGAGTTGATCAGGATTAATCCTCTGCTATTTCTAAATTATTCACTGTAAAGTATGTTATTAAATTGAAATGAATCTAATGAACTGTGAATAAAGGCCATGTTATAACTTGTATACAATGGAAGAAACAAAGAGCAAAACGACTGACAGAAATGAGAGGAAATAACATACAATCACAACCTCTTGCAAATTGGAATTATTTGCCTTACAAAAAGGAACAAAATCGGAATCAATAAACTATTTTTTCATTTTGAATATCAAAATTGCTACTAGAACCTTTCCTAGGTACAGACAACATTGGACACGATTGCAGCAGACAACATTTGAAAACATTGTGAGAAAAGTAGAAATTGCTCATTATGAGAAATTCCCCCTTTTCCACAATGTTTTCAACTCTATATCAAAAGTTTATCTCCAATATCACTGGTGTTACATTTTTTACCTCAAATCCAGTTAACATAAGTTTATACAAAGAGAATTAAAATGCTAAATCAAAATAGGTTCAATTAAGGTGGGTTGGAAAATAAACAAAAAACATGGCATGATTTATACAATCATTTTAAATTTGAAGACTATTCTGATTCTCTGAATTTTGAATGATTGGTGAAAACGGTTTGCACAACAACAAAATATAAAATCAGTTCATAGTGAAACAATTCATTTTGAATGATTCAGGAAACTTTCAACTTTTGAGCAAAAGTACAAATTTATACACCAGAAAAGGTTGACATTGAAAAACACATTCACAACCATCAACCTTTTCACTGAGTATTTTCATCTGAAACAGATGACATTTTTTGCCTCTGCAGCAAATGATTTATTCTCTTTATGCATTTTATATACATTTTCCATATTTTTTTTATTCATGGAGATTTAGTACATTAAAATTTAGTCAAAATGTTTCAAAATTGTCTGCTGCTGTTAAGTTATATGTGGGAAAAGGTTAAACTTTAACATGAAAGCTTGTTGAAAATAATACTCAACTTTTACTACTGTTCTTAATTTAAAGGCAAGCTAAGTGACAATATTAATAAATAATTTGTTATGACATGCTAATGAGAAATAAATACATTTAACTACATTGTATAACCCTTTCCCACTTACATTAAAACTGTAGCAGACGGCTTTAAATACATGTAGTAAATAACTTTAAATGAAAGTATATCTATTTAACCCTTTCCCTCATACGACAATTCTGCAGCAGACGACTTTGAACGTATTTTGTCAAAACAGAAAATCTCCATAATTGAATGGATAACCTATGACAAAAAGTGGAAAACATTGTGGCAAAAGGAGAAATTGCACGTTTTGTGCAATTTCTTCTTTTATCATTATGTTTTCAAAAAGCCGTCTGCTGCAGAGGCGTCAAAAAACGTCTATATGAGAGAAAGGGTTAATGGAGTTAAAAACACGGTGACAAAAGTAGAACTTTCTCATAAAAGAAATCACTCGTTATGAGAGATCTCTTCTCTTGCCACAAGGCTCTCAAAAATAGTCTGCTGCTAATGTGTCATAATATGTCTGCAGGTCAGAAAAAAGTTTATTATATACAAAAAAGTCTTGTGTACCGATAACCTAAGCCTATTAATTTGGTAGTAAATTATTGCAAACATTTTGGCAAAGGGAGATGATGCTCATAATGAGCAATTTTTCTTTTGCCACATTCTCTTCAACACCCCCTATTCAATAACTATGCTTTTATTTATAGATATTAATAGATATTTGTTGTCCACTGCAGATTTGTTGTCTGTAGGAAAGGGTTACAAAGAGAAACTTTCACATTTTCCCTGATAAAATTCTGACAACTATTTAATTTTTTTTTAATTTAAACTTATTTATTTTACATCGATTGCGAAACAAGCTTTAAGCTTATATTAATCAAGCTCGATGTCTGCTTCCTGGATACTTAACCAGTGCTTGCGCCGTTTGTGTGGAAAAATCCCAAAGGCAGAACCTGCTCATCACGGGATTCGAACCCGGGACCTTTGGTACAAGAGGCCGACGCTCTACCTCTGTACCACTGTCTTCCACAATTCACATTATTGAAACTAGTTTGGTCAGCATGAACAATTTTTGACAGATCTGTTCATTCTTAATCAAACACCTGAATAATGTTTTCTACTTTTGGATAAATATGGTCAGATTTTACCATCATATTCACATATTTATAAAACGAGTGATTTCTAAAATGTACAATTTCTGCTTTTCTCAGATAATTATCATCTTGGCTGTTTAATGCGATTGTGTTCAACCCTTTCCCACAAACAACTGATTGCAGCAGACGACTTTGAAAACATCTTGTCACAAATATGGAATTTCTGTATAAATGAAAGTATTACTATTGAATATAACAGAAATATTGTCATAAATTGACAGTACTAGATCATTGTTGAGCAATTTCCCCCTTTGTCGCAATTTTTTCAAAAGAAAAGATGAGTCAAAACAGGTCTGTATGTGGGAAAGGGTTCATGCATGTAGTTTATTGAAGTGATTTTCTCCATCAAACATTCATCAAACATTCATCAAACATTTATTGCCATGATTCTATGACAAACATTTTCAGAGGATGGCAATGTTTTAATGTAATTTACTAGTTATATTGTCAAGTCATATTTATACAACAAGAGGGCCATGATGGCCCTGGAATCGCTCACCTGATTTTATTTTTTTCTCACTTTAGTTATATAAGCCCCGCCCCCTGGCAGCCATAGTTTCCGACCAATCAACTTGGCTTGAAGGAATCTGATAGAGGGCCACCCTAGGAACATTTCTACAAAATTATTTGAAAATCTGCCAACCAGTTTGGGAGAAGAAGATTTTTTAAGTTTTCACTATAGCCATATAAGGCAAAATAGCCCCGCCCACTGGCGGCCATATTTTTCGACCAATCAACATGGCTTCAAGGAATCTGATAGTGGGTCACTTAAGGAACATTTCTACAAAATTATTTGAAAATCGGCCAGACACTTTCGGAGGAGAAGATTTTTTAAGTTTTCACTATAGCCATATAAGGCAAAATAGCCCCGCCCCCCTGGCGGCCATGTTTTTCGACCAATCAACATGGCTTGAAGGAATCTGATAGAGGGTCACCCAAGGAACATTTCCACAAAATTATTTGAAAATAGGCCTGACACTTTCGGAGGAGAAGATTTTTTAAGTTTTCACTATAGCCATATAAGGCAAAATGGCCCCGCCCCCCCCCCTGGCGGCCATGTTTTTCGACCAATCAACATGGTTTGAAGGAATCTCATAGAGGGTCATCCAAGGAACATTTATACAAAATTATTTGAAAATCTGCCAACCAGTTTGGGAGAAGAAGAATTTTGAAGTTTTTTTCATTTCGTTGCCATGGAAACCAGAATTCTGCATGGATCCCAAAAATTTGAAGGAAATCTGGTGAGGTCATTGAGAGGATGCTTTCTGTGAAGTTTGATCCCAATTGACCCACTGGTTACTGAGGAGAAGAAGTTGACGCACGACGCACGATGGACGCCGGACAAAAGGCGATCACAATAACTCACCTTGAGCAAAGCTCAGGTGAGCTAAAAATACTTTAAAAACTTTTGAATAGTCTAAGAAAAGCAACATGTGCAAAGTTAGCGTTCTATAGGCCTTGAAAGTTGTTCAACTCTTGCTGGGAAAGATCCTTTAAGGGCCAGTTGTTTTACCAAGAAAGCATCTGGATTGAACTGGACATGGTCCATAGAGGCTCGTACAATCGGTTTAGATAATTCATCCACTCTGACCGTTGGTGCGCCTCGTTTTGCAGCACGAGACACTGGCCAGATCTCATCACGTGGCAGTTGGTATCCGTCGACAACCCCCTTTGGTCTTGCAAGTTCTTGACATCTTGTTGAAGCTGTTGCATTTCTAGCACTTGTGGTGATCTGACAAAGATATATACAGACAGTAATTTAAATTATATTGTAGTAATAAATTGGTAAATGATACTTTATGTAGTCTGTCTTGAGGAATAGAGAAAAAAAAAATCCAGCAAATTTGAATTTTAAAATAATTTAAAGCAATTCTGGAAAAATGAGAAATTTCTCATTTTGAGTAATTCTAATTTATCACCATGTTTTCGAAGACTGTCTGATGCAGAGGCATCAATGTCATCATTTTTATGTAGAGGGTTAGACTTTGATTTTTCTGACGCATCTGTAGCAAAATACTTTTTCAAACAATGAATAAAACAGAACAAGAGGGCCATGATCGCTCACCTGATTTAATAGAACTTCAATAGTTTTCAAAGTTTTTACTCTTTTTAGGCCAATACTTTTGGACAAGAAGATTTTTAAAGTTTTAACAATGCACATATAAGGAAAACAAGCTCCGCCCCCTGGCGGCCATGTTTTTCAACGGATCAAAAATATTTAAACAATCTTGGTAAAGGGTGCCCCAAGGAACATTTGAGCAAAATAATTTTTAAATCGGGCCAGTACTTTTGGACAAGAAGATTTTTTAAAGTTTTAACAATGCACATATAAGGAAAACAAGCTCCGCCCCCTAGCCCCCATGTTTTTCAACGGATTGGAAATATTTGTACAATCTTGGTAAAGGGTTCCCCAAGGAACATTTGTGCAAAATAATTTTTAAATCGGGCCAGTTCTTTTGGACAAGAAGATTTTTAAAGTTTTAACAATGCACATATAAGGAAAACTAGCTCCGACGCCTGGCGGCCATGCTTTTCAACGGATCAGAAATATTTGAACAATCTTGGTAAAGGGTGCCCTAAGGAACATTTGTGCAAAATAATTTTCAAATTGGGCCAGTACTTTTGGACAAGAAGATTTTTAAAGTTTTAACAATGCACATATAAGGAAAACAAGCTCCGCCCCCTGGCGGCCATGTTTTTCAACGGATCAAAAATATTTGAACAATCTTGGTAAAGGGTGCACCAAGGAACATTTGTGCAAACAAATTTTCAAATCGGCCCAGTACTTTTGGACAAGAAGATTTTTCAAAGTTTAACAATGCACATATAAGGAAAACAAGCTCCGCCCCCTGGCGGCCATGTTTTTCAACGGATTGGAAATATTTGAACAATCTTGGTAAAGAGTGTCCCAAGGAACATTTGTGCAAAATAATTTTCAAATCGGGCCAGTACTTTTGGACAAGAAGATTTTTAAAGTTTTAACAATGCACATATAAGGAAAATAAGCTCCGCCCCCTGGCGGCCATGTTTTTCAACGGATCGGAAATATTTGAACAATCTTGGTAGAGGGTACCCCAAGGAACATTTGTGCAAAATAATTTTCAAATCGGGCCAGTACTTTTGGACAAGAAGATTTTTTAAGATTTGGTAATTTTCCCCTTTTCTGATGCCGCAGCAACCAAAGTTCTACTTGGAATTGATTTCTTAGAACAACTTTGAAAGAGGACTACCTAAGGACCATTCCTGTGAAGTTATTTTGAAATCTGTTCATTGGTTTAGTAGAAGAAGTCATTTGTAGGAAATTGTTAACAGACGCCGACGCCGACGACGCAGACGACGCCGGACGGTGAGTGATCACAAAAGCTCACCTTGCACTTCGTGCTTAGGCGAGCTAAAAATTGCTCATAATAAAAAAGTTCACATTTTTCCAAAATGTTTTCAAATTTATTCAATAATTTTACTCTCAATTATAAAGATATTACATATTTTTGGTGTCTGCTGCAGATTTGATGTATGTGGGAAAGGATAAATCCTATCTAACCAAATTTCAAAATCAGTTACATTCTAGAAAGAGACAGCTAAGAAATCATTGTAGCAATTGAGAAATCTCTTTTTTATTGCTATATTGTATAGTCGTTATTCCTTCATTATAAGAGACTCTATGTTTTTAGGCAGATCATTTTTGAAGCCATCTAATATGCATTTGTTGTATGTGGGAAAAGGTAAACAAAGGTTAAACATTTGCCTCGTGTGATGTTTTCAGTATTGCCTGCTTTGCAAATGGAAAAATATCTACAAAACAGAAACAGAGTTACAATCAAGATAATGAATAGAAAATATTGTAGTAAAAGGAGAAATTGCTCAAATTGGGCAATAGTTCCTCCTTTCACACAATGTTTTCAAGTGACATCTGCTGCAAAGAAATGCAGACTGTATCTGGTAAAGGCTTAAACCTTTCCCACATACATACAAATCCATAAAAGAAAACTTTGAATTCATCACAGCAAAAATATAGAAAATCTCATAATTAAAGTATAATCATTGAATCGAGTTTAATAACAATTTTCAAAAGAAGAAATTGCTTATTATCAGATTTTTTTTTTTTTTTTGCTTCAATGTTTTTAAAAGCTTTCTGCTGGAATTTAAAGGATAACAGTAGCGTGGATCTATTTTCTTCATCTGGCTAAAGAACTAACCTCCCACTGAGGCTCCCTAAAGGGTCCAGGAGTTCTATCTTTAGGTGTTGACAGTGTAAGAACACGTTCTGTTGCCTCAGCCTTCAAAGCAAATGGAGGTATAATTGTCTGGATTGGTTTCTCCGGGGCAAAATCTGGGTGTGGGCTCTTGTGCTGAGCAAGCTGAGTAGTCAGGGGCCTATCCCCACATGATAAGGCATTGCGATCTACATTCCAAATTGGACTCTGTCTCCCACAGCTATATGTGTACTGGGACCTGAAAAAAAGGATTTGTTACAAAATGATTATAATTGCGCCTAATCCTTTTCCAAATACAAAAAATCTGCAGCAGACACTTTTAAACACATCTGTGAAAAATCTC
This sequence comes from Serripes groenlandicus, assembly GCA_031761405.1. Classification (NCBI taxonomy): domain Eukaryota; kingdom Metazoa; phylum Mollusca; class Bivalvia; order Cardiida; family Cardiidae; genus Serripes; species Serripes groenlandicus. The sequence goes on from JASEVX010000009.1 coordinate 40,840,220, forward strand.
CATAAATTATATCAAAGTAAAACATATAATAGTGTTGAAAACGTTGTGGCAAAAGGAGAAATTGCTTGTCTTAAGCAATTTCTCAATTTTTCTGCTGTAGAGGCGTCAGAAAGTGTCTATGTGTAGAAAAAGGATAATCCAATCTAACAACATTTTCAGCTATCAGACCTTTTCCTGATGCAGGGGAAAACATTCTCCTTTTTCAAGTGTTTTAAAATTCATATGCTGCTAAAGCTTTTTTTTTTCCAATTTGGAAGTATATATACTAAATTAACCTTTTCAATGCTGATTTTTTTTAAAAAGGACATGTCCAGCTGTGCATTCAGAATAGTCTTAAGGAATATAGATAACAAAATTGAGTGGAGCAGCAAAGAAGTATACAGCCTGACCAGACAGCATAGTGGAATCAGCTAGCCTGGCTCTATACTGGTGGCATAGGTTTCATAAAGTTGGTTCCAGCAGTCAAATTGTTTACAAGAGAAATAGAAGAAACACATGATAGTGTCACACCTGTGCCGCACATTGTTTCATCATAATGAACATTTGTGGCGGGTAATATGAAAACCATTGATACATACAGAAATGTTAGCAATGACAAGCATGCCCTGGCAATCACCAAATTTCCAATGTTGCACCTTTGTTTCGCCCTTGGCAAGTGGATTGACTCCACCAAAAATATTTAAAATTGGGTACTGTACATGCAATGATAGATATTTCTTTGTTTTTATGGTTGAATAACTTTTACAACTCGATGTTTAACATTGAAGCATGCCTATGGATCTCCTTTTTAGCTCACCTGTGACAAGGTGAGCTTTTGTGATCGCCCTTCGTCCGTCGTCTGTCCACAATTTCTTGTGAACACGATAAAGTCTTCATTTATTATCCGATGTTTACGAAACTTATTCAGTAGCTAGATATCCATGAGAGCTCGGTTCCTTTCGAATACCATGCATGACTGGATTATGGCCCTTTAAAATTGGCAAAATTCATTTATTATCCGATGTTTACCAAACTTATTCAGTAGTATCCATGAGACCTCGGTTCCTTTCGAAAACCAGCCAGATCCATCCATGCATGACTGGATTATGGCCCTTTAAAATTGGCAAAATACATTTATTATCCGATGTTTACCAAACTCATTCAGTAGCTAGATATCCATGAGAGCTCGGTTCCTTTCGAAAACCAGCCATGCATGACTGAATTATGGCCCTTTAAAATTGGCAAAATTGTTATAATTGACTTTGTGGATGCGACAAAAACTTCATTTATTTCTCAAATGCCCTTTACATTGATTATAAACATGTGACCATGACTGTATTGTGATCTCTTACAATCAAATAGCATCATTGTCTTTGGATGACCTTCACCATGACTTTTGATCTTCTTTCTTATTTTTGTAGAGCAATTTAATTAGAACCCTAAAACACTTACTTAGGTGAGCGATATAGGGCCATCATGGCCCTCTTGTTTCATGATGCTATGTTGTTAATGTAATAATTTAGAAAATGTTATCATAATCAATCAAAGAAGTACACAACAACATTAGTCATGCAATAAATAAATTGAACCCTTTCCTACATAAAACATATCTGCAACGGACGACTTTGAAAATGTCTGTACCAAAAAGTAGAAACTGTTTTATAAATGAAAGTTTAATTGTTGACTATGGTTTAAAACATTATGGCAAAAAAAGAAATTGCCATATTGTTTTCAAAAGTCATCTGCTGAAGATGCATCAAAATGCGTTTATTTGTGGGAAAGGGTTAAAGCAACCTCTATGTTATATTAGAAGCAATGTTTTATATACATGACCTATAACTGATAATTAATGGATCCTTTAACCTTTCCCACATGCAAATACCTTTGAGGCAATTGCAGTTGAAGACTTTTGAAAACATTGTGCAAAATAGAAAAAGTGCTGTATAATTAATTTATACTTTCATTTATAAAGATAATCTAAACTTTTTACAAGATTTTTTCCAAGTCGTCTGCAGCAGAATTGTTGAATGTGGCAAAGATTAAATAAATTCAATTAATATAAATAGTTTAAAAAAGCTTATTCTCAAGTAATTAACCCATTCCCGCAGTTACATTTTGATACCACCGCTGCCCACGACTTTTAAAAACATAGTGACAAAAGAAGGATTTGCTCATAATGAGCAACTCTTTTCAATCAATATACTTTCATTTACAGAGAGTTTAATTGCTTTGCCTATATGTCTTCAAAGGCATCTGCTGCAGACTTGTTGTTTTAGGGAAAGGGGTTAACACAAATTGATATAATGAACAGCAAAAAGGAAATACTTCAGTTTTTTAGAAAAGGATTTAATGGACACAGACAGTCACACTCAGTCTGTAGGTAAATAACGACTCAGTCATGGTGATCCATGGAGGTAGAACAATATAGTGAAAATTAATAGACAGCGGACATGTGAATACAGTCTTCATTCAAAAATAGATAGAAAACGTGTAGTAGCTTTGTTAATGTTCCCACAGGTTTTCGTAAGTAATCTGTTTATCATATAGGCTGGTGTACATTGATAGCAGCCTTTCCCATTTATAAAATTTCTGCAGTGGACGACTTTGAAAGCATCTTATAGCAAAATTATTGAAAATCTCAGTATATGGAAGGTTGATTAATGAGTAAAATTGAAAACTTTCTGGCAAAAACAAGCAATTTCTCCTTTTGCCTCAATGTTCTCAAAAGTCGTCTGCTGCAGAGGCATAAAACTCATTTATAAGTGGGAAAATGATAGACTGGGTCTTATGAAGGTACTGTGTCTTATGAATATTCATGAAGGTACTGTGTCTCTACCTAATTTCCAGTGTAGTGCTCCATGTGATGTATACACATGTCTGTGGTAAACTAATTTTCTCAATAAGACAAATATTCTATAGATCTACACTCATAAAGATCACTGGAGCGTCTTATTTCCACCCACAAAGTTGAGAAATAAACAACCTGTGAGAGCTGTCAATAAGGTGAGAATCTGTTCTTAAATTATAATCTGACCCTTAAACCCTATGTTTTGGGTATCCAAAATGATCGTATTGGTGAGATTGTTCTTTTGATTGCCCCAAACATAGAGATTAATTTACTAATAAAAGAAATATTGTGGGAAAAAGAAGTGTTTCCTTATCTAGAGACCACAAACAAATACATGAATACAACATTAGGCATTACAGAGTCACAAGAAGCATCTAAAGATATATACAGCAGGTTAACCCTTTCCCACATGTAAAACATTGTGACAAAAGGTTTTTAACTCTATTCATTAAATATACTATGAAAGGAATTTCCATAATTTTGTCTAGATATCTTGAAAGTCTTAAATGTGCTGCGTATTTGGTATGCGGGAAAGGGCACTTTCTAACACCTTATTCATCAGACAGCACTAAGTCTTACAATAACACTGTGGGAAATAAATGTGTCATTTCTCATATTTCCGACATTGTTTCCAACACAGTTATCACAATAATAATGGAAACAATTATATATACATGTATGTATATTGTATTAATTACTTTTCTCAAAAGTTATAAAATCAGACAACACCACAAATACATGTATCTTGTAATCAGTTCTGGGCAATCTCTTTCCTTACACAAGACACCATCTGTACGAAAACATTGAGTAAAAGGGAGGAATTGTCAAGATTTTGAATTGTTTTCTTCATTTTTAAAGTTTGTAATTATAGTGTTATGAGGAAATGAGCTAAGAAAAGTATGTTTAGTTGGATAAATAAAACTGTTACATAATCAAAACAAGAAAATAAAGCAATAGTTTAAGATAAGTGCATAATGTTTTGCAGACTGATATTCTTATTTCTCAGCCCAACCCGATGCTGTTGGCAATCATTCAAAAATCATCCCATTAAGATGATCTTAACCCTTTCCCACATACAACAAATCTGCAGCAGACGACTTTGAAAACTTCAAGCTAAACGTATGGAAAATCTCTTTAAATGAAAGTATAATTATTGAATAGTTTAAAACATTATGGCAAAAGGAGAAATTGCTTGTTTTGAACAATTTCTCCTTTTTTCACCAGGTTTTCAAAAGCTGTATGCTGCAGAGGTGTCAGAAAGCATATAATACGTTGGAAAGGGTTATAAACCAAACAACAGGAGAACTTTGGATCTAACCAAATTAATCCTAAAGGAAGAGCAAAATGAGAACTGCATTTTGATTTGCTCTTTTGCATTTTCTTGCACTTTTCCTAAGCACTAATAACACTTTAGTATATAACTCATAACATAAAAACAGCAGTTATATATATCATAGATAACATACAGGCGTGGTAGTTTTTCCTGAAAAGGACCTTTTACACTGAAAAAAATACATGATTATTTTACCATAATATACAATAACTGTTAATTCCCTACACCAAAAGAAAAGTGCCTTAACTTACCCTTTCCCACATGAAACGAAACTAAAATCTGCAGAAGACAACTTTGAAAACATCTAAGCAAAGCTATGGAACATTTGTATAAAAAACTTAATTATTGTTGAACCATTGTGGCAAAAGGAAACAAGACATGGAAATTCCATGAAACCAGGTTTTCTATAATGGAAGGTGTTTGATTAAGAATTAACAGATCTGTCAAATCTTTCTGTTAATAGTTAATCAAAGCTAGTAATTCAAGTAACAGGGAATATTTCTATTGATGAATAATCATAATTACTTTGTCAATTAAATATATCACAATTTTATCTAACAAATATCAGTTCAATACAGTCAATCGTGTGTTGATGGCCTCATTTATTAAGAACATAATAGATAACAGATATTAAGCAACCTTTTGTTGTAAGCAGCCACATTTTAGGATCCCTAATGCCAGGTTGATAATCAGTGATATGGCTTAACCCTTTACTTGATAGTAACGCATTTATGCCTTTGCAAACAGACTAGATCCAGGGCCCAAGGTTATGAAACTTACTCATATCTATGCTATATTCTTTTAAATTGCTAAGTTATTTAATATGAAGCATATTTGCGCGAAGTTATTTGAAAATATCTATATACATGGTAAAGTTATGGTCTGAACAAAAAAAGTTCAAGTAAAGTATATTTTCTGTCACTGTGAAGTAGCCACATTTTAGGATCCCTAATGCCAGGTTGATAATCAGTGATCTGCCTTAACCCTTTACTTGATAGTAACGCGTTTATGCCTTTGCAAACAGACTAGATCCAGGGCCCGAGGTTATGAAACTTACTCATATCTATGATTGCTAAGTTATTTAATATGGAGCATTATTTGCGCGAAGTTATTTGAAAATATCTATATATCTAAAGTTATGGTCTGAACAAAAAAAGTTCAAGTAAAGTATATTTTCTGTCACTGTGACCTTGACCTGGAAGCTAAAGACCTTGACCTGGAAGCTAAACACATAAATTGTGCATATGACACAGCGTCTTGATATGGTGTATATCTGTTCCAATCTATTTGAAAATATCTCTATGGATGAAAAGGTTATTGTCCGGACAAGAAAAGTTCAACTGATGTCTATTTGTTGTCACTGTGACCTTGACCTTGAAGCTACAGACAAAAGTTTTGCATGTGACACATCATATTGATATAGTTCATATTTGTGCAAAGTTATTTGAAAATATCTCTATGCATGACACAGTTATGGTCCGGACAAGAAAAGTTCAATATAAGTCTATTTCTTATCACTGTGACCTTGACCTTGAATGTACAGAATCTTTTTTGGCATTTGGCACATCGTCTTGATATGTTGCATGTTTGTGCCAAGTTATTTGAAAATATCTCTATGCATGACAAAGTTATGGTCTGGACAAGAAAAGTTCAATTAAAGTCTATTTCTTATCACTGTGACCTTGACCTTGAATCTACAGAAAGTTTTCACTATAGCTATATAAGGCAAAACCAACCCGCCCCCTGGCGGCCATGTTTTTATACCAATCAACTTGGCTTGAAGGAATCTGATAGAGGGTCAAAGGAACATTTCTACAAAATAATTTGAAAATCGGCTTGACACTTTTGGAGGAGAATTTTTTTTGAGTTGACACTATTTTTTTCTTTCGGTTTCCAAAATAAATGAAGGAATTAAGAAGAGGACATTGAGAGGATGCTTCCTATGAAGTTTCATCCAAATTGGTCAAGTGGTTAGGGATGAGAAGTCGTTTGAAGCAAAAAGTTAACGGATGGACGCACGCAGGACGGACAATTTGCCATGACATAAGCTTGACTGGCGTGGAGCTAAAAACTAAAAAGCATCTGCTGCAGATGCATCAAAATACGTCTGCAAGTGTGAAAGGGTTAAGAAAATAAACCATAGAGCATTTATGAGAAGTGTAGTTCTAACCAGTCCTGCCTATCCACAAAGTTCACCAATTATTCACAGATCACATGAATGTGCAGGCAGATCTCTATCTTCATGTCTCATATTAAATGTATAACAGTAAATTTACTTTAAGAGCGCATCTGACATAAACCAACACCTATTATACTATAAATGTTACAATTACAAGTAAGGTAACTTAATTCACACTACAAAATACCCAACCACAGGCTTTTGGACGCAAAGGAACACCACGGGCCTTTTTGAGACCAATTATTTGTAAGACACATCAATATCCAGTTAATCAGTTGAGTCTAATTCGAGTCTTTACTGTTTGCTGATCAGCCTTTCAGGCTTTCACCCATTCCACACAAAGCAGACGACTTTGAAAAATATTGGGCAAAGAATCTTTAAATGCACAAGTATAATTATTAGATAATTCTCACTTTTTGGTACAATGTTTTAAAAGTCATCTGGTGTAGACGCGTCAAAATGCATCTCCAAGTGGGAAAGGGAATTCACCCCTTTGTCTAGAGTTCTTGTACTTCTCCATTAAATTTTATAAGAGGTGTAACAATTTTACCTTTAACGTTAACAACTAACAAATAACCCACTATGCAAATTAAGCTTTACTAATATTGCAAAGATAACAAGAGGGCCATGAGGCCCTGGAATCGCTCACCTGAGAATGGGCTATTTAAGACATAACTCTCTCATGCTCAAGCCAAACATGTGGCTTCCAGAGTGTTAACAAGATTTCCCTTAAATTTGGTCTAGTGACCTAGTTTTTGACATGACATGACCCATATTCGAACTTGGCCTAGATATCATCAGGACAAACTTTCTGATAAAGTTTCAACATGCTCAAGTTTAAAATGTGGCTTCTAGAGTGTAATCAAGATTTTCCTTAAATTTGGCCTAGTGACCTAGTTTTTGACCGGACATGACCCATATTCGAACTTGGCCTAGATATCAAAAGACAAACTTTCTAATAAAGTTTCAACATGCTCAAGTTTAAAATGTGGCTTCAAGAGTGTTAACAAGATTTTCCTTCAATTTTCCTAGTGACCTACTTTTTGACCGGACATGATTAGATTTCATCAAGACAAACTTTCCGACAAAGTTTCAACATGGTCAAGTTTAAAATGTGGCTTCCAGAGTGTTAACAAGATTTTTTCCTTAGTTTTTGACCCGACATGACCTATATTCGAACTTGGCCTAGATATCACTATGACAAACATTCTGACAAAGTTTCAAGATGCTCAAGCCAAAAATGCGGCTTCAGGAGTGTTAACAAGATTTTCCTTAAATTTGACCTAGTGACCTAGCTTTTGACCCGACATGACCTATTTTCGAACTTGGCCTAGATATCACTAAGACAAACATTCTGACAAAGTTTCAACATGCTCAAGCCAAAAATGCGGCTTCAGGAGTGTTAACAAGATTTTCCTTAAATTTGACCTAGTGACCTAGCTTTTGACCCGACATGACCTATTTTCGAACTTGGCCTAGATATCCCTAAGACAAACATTCTGACAAAGTTTCAACATGCTCAAGCCAAAAATGCGGCTTCAGGAGTGTTAACAAGATTTTCCTTAAATTTGACCTAGTGACCTAGCTTTTGACCCGACATGACCTATTTTCAAACTTGGCCTAGATATCCCTAAGACAAACATTCTGACAAAGTTTCAACATGCTCAAGCCAAAAATGCGAGATCGAGATATATGTTCTGATAAACTTTTATAAAGATTGGATGCAAAATGTTGCCTCTAGTGAATTAACAAGCAAATGTTGACGACGGACGACGAACGACGGACAAAAGGCGATCACAATAACTCACCTTGAGCACTACGTGCTCTGATGAGCTAAAAATTAACGATCATTAAGCTCCAAGAATATTTATTAATGCAACTAGAATAAATATGGATTAAAATTTCAAACCCTTTCAAACATGTACAAAACTGTTTAAATATTGCACATAAATTATAAACCATTAACTGGACGCAATTGGTCATGTTTAAAAATACATGTACAATTAAAGCTGTTTAAATATTGCATTTAAATTAGAAACCATTATACATTGGTCAAATGTATATTATGTGCTGCTAAATGGCACATATATAACCACTTTCCCATATACAACAAATATGCAAAAGATAAATTTGAAATCATGCTAAGACAACAATATGGAAAATTTCCAGAAGTATAGTTTGTGTGAACAGAGTTGAAAACTGGCAAATTAAGAAATTGTCCATTTAAGGAGCATTTTCTTCCTTTGCCACACTGTTATCAAATGTCGTCTGCTGTAGATGAGTAAAAATGCTACTATATGTGTGGAAAAGCTACAAGGCATGTGTGATAAGTGTGAGATGTTTATTTGCTCATTAAATTGAACATAATTTGTGGTTATGATAAAACTAGGGAATAAGTTATATGTAACTATGAATATCTTCTCAATGCATGAGATTTTAATATATCTATAGGTGCTACCTATTTACGAAAAAAACGCAAGATAATTATAAACAAAAAATTAAAGAGCATACTTTGGCCATAAAAATGGATTTATAAGTAATTGACTAGACAATAATAATGTTAATGTCATGTTTCTTGCATTATCAAAACATATTTGGAATTCGTATTGTTTATTTGAACAGAAAATAATAAAGTAAAGACTTTCAGAAAATCAAGGAATACATTTATAATAAACGAGGTTAAAACATGAGGGCCAAGATGATCCTTAATCGATCACCTGCATTATGGTAAAGAAGCAAATAGATCAGCCCTTTTCTGATGCCACCTGGCGACTGCCTTTTTCAACCAGTCAATATGACTGGAACAAATTATGTAAGGGGTCACATTTCTGCTAAACCCTTTCCCTATTAGAGACGGTTTCTGGGGCCTATGCAACAGACCATTTAGGAAAAGATTGTCGCCACAAGAACAATTGCTCCTTATGAGAAAGTTATCCTTTTGCCACAATGTTTGATAAATAATTATACTTTGAATGAGTGAGTCAATAGCTCATGTATAGGAATTTGGGGTCTTTCATGTTGATACCACTTTTTTGCGGGAAACGACGTCGCTCCATTGACGTTACGCCAAGATGAAGTGTAACGGAAATGACGTCACATCCTTCTTTGGCTACGATACAGTCAAAATTTAGTTTCGGGCGTAGAAGGCTAATGCTGTCGTTTTTTTGACGAACGGGAAAAACATATTTCTTACAGATTTTCATTTATTTTTAATTGTTCGTACAAATGTTAATTCCCACAAGCACAGCACTTAAATGATCTTAAATATCGATTTTAATAAAAATGATTAAAAAGACGACAATAATTTTCAATCCGTGTTTTTCTGCTCATTTTATACATACCCAAAAAAACGATTTAAAACAAGAGTGCCAGTGCCGCCACAATATACGCCGCCACAAAATATAAAGATCAAGATTGATCCTTTTAATTATTGCTTTTAACATATATCACAAGACTACCATTGGAATCTCTATCAAAATGGCCGAACCGAAAAATGGTAATTTCATGAAAAAAAAATCACAAAACTACCATTATGGTAAAACAATCATTTAATGGAAAAGAAACAGCAAACAAAGTATTGGATTGGATTGTTGGAGCTTAATGTCCCATTCAACAAATTATTTCAGTCAGGAAGAAAATACGATACATATAAACAGAGATAGAACCCTATAGAGGCTTCCGATATGAAAGTAGGTCAAATGGCAGTGTCGATATGTATCCTTTTTTTCCTTCTGAGCATAACTCTTGCAAAAATCACTCTACCGGATAATCCCTGCTTTATGCACTTCTACCTGTTTGGAAACTTGAGTTGCGTTCTCAAGTGAATATGCTATAGAGATTAAGTTTCGAAAGGCATAACTATTGCAAAAATCGCTGAACCGGAAAATCGCCGCTTCATGCACATCTACCCATTATAGTCATAATATTGACCAAGTTTTGAAAAGATTCAGTCAGAAACGTAGGAGGAGTTGCGTTCACAAGCCGCAATATCAATCAGCTACATCGCCGTTTCATGCACATCTACCCATTATAGTTATGACATTGACTAAGTTTGGAAAAGATTCGGTCAGAAACATAGGAAGAGTTGCGTTCACAAGGCTGCAATATCAATCAGCTACAGAGACTAAGTTACAAGGGACATTAATCTTGCAAAAATCAATGAACCGGAAAATCGCCGCTTCATGCACATCTACCCATTATAGTCATGACATTGACCAAGTTTTGAAAAGATTCGGTCAGAAACATAGGAGGAGTTGCGTTCACAAGGTTGCAATATCAATCAGCTACAGAGACTAAGTTACAAGGCACAAAAATCTTGCAAATATCAATGAACCGGAAAATCGCCGCTTCATGCACATCTACCCATTATAGTCATGACATTGACCAAGTTTTGAAAAGATTCGGTCAGAAACATAGGAGGAGTTGCGTTCACAAGGCTGCAATATCAATCAGCTACAGAGACTAAGTTACAAGGGACATTAATCTTGCAAAAATCAATGAACCGGAAAATCGCCGCTTCATGCACATCTACCCATTATAGTCATGACATTGACCAAGTTTTGAAAAGATTCGGTCAGAAACATAGGAGGAGTTGCGTTCACAAGGTTGCAATATCAATCAGCTACAGAGACTAAGTTACAAGGGACATAAATCTTGCAAATATCAATGAACCGGAAAATCACTGCTTCATGCACATCTACACATTATGGTTATGACATTGACCAAGTTTTGAAAAGATACGGTCCGAAACGTAGGAGGAGTTGCGTTCACAAGATATGGACGTACGGACGGACGGAGAAGATGACGCCAATATACCTCCGCCTCCGGCGGCGTATAAAAAAAATGATTAAAAAGCCGACAATAATTTTCAATCTGTGTTTTACGTCTGCTTTTTTATACATATCCAAAATGGCGGCCCCCATGGATTTTTCCAGTTTCATTTCAGAAAGCTTCATGGGTTATTGAAAAAAATCAAAAAAAATCTGACACCTGTTACCTATAAGCGAAAAAACCTATTTATGGTTTTTTTTCGTATTAAGTTTGTTTCCAACATGCAGAAAAACTTTTGTAAGCATCTGCAGCAGATGACTTTTGAAAATATTGTTTCAAAATGAGAAATTGCTAAGCAATTTACCCTTTTGTCACACTGTTTTCAACTTTATTTAATGATCTAACATTTATGAGGTTTAATATATTTGTGCTAAGATGTTTTCTGTCTTGTGTGCTGAAGACTTGTTGCAAGTTAGAAAGGGTTAATGATGTTGTGTAAAATGTTGATGGCCAAAATGGCAGACAGACTGCCCTACAATTATTCACATATAAAGATTAGCAACAGTTACTGTAATAATCATTATGATCAAATGTTATACTGAGTACTTTTGACACATCTGCAGCAAACATCTATTGAAAACATTGTGACAGAAAGAGAAATTGCTCATAATGAGCAATTATTTTTTTTTGCCACAATGTTTTCAACTCTAAGCAATTACACATTATACATGTATTATACTTTCATTTTGAGAGGTTTCCCATATTTTTGCCAAGATGTTTTAAAGTTATCTGCAGCAGATTTATTGCTATCTGAACCAGTTACAATGTTTACTGTATATAGTTTCTTAACCCTTTCCCACATACACCATATCTGCAACAGACGACTTTGGAAACATCTATGCAAAAAACATGGAAAATCCGCATAAATTAAGGTTTAATTATTGAAAAAGTTGAAAATATTGTGGCAAAAGGAGGAATTGCTTGTTTTGAGCAATTTCTTCTTTTATCACATTGTTCTCAAAAGTCCTCTGCTGCAGAGGCGTCAGAAAGTGTCCATATGTCGGAAAGGGTTAACCCTTTTTCTACAATGTCATTCAGGTAACTTTTGAGGCATTTGCAGTTGATGATTTTAAAAACATATTGGGAAATGTATAAATTTCTCATATTGAGCAAATTATCCTTTACCTTCAATGATTTCTACTCTATTATGAAATTGTAGTTTCATTTGGAGAGGTTTCCAATTTTCCCAAGCGTTTTAAAAGTCTTCTGCTGCAGATTCATCATTCTATCTATGTGGGAAAGGGTTAAACGTTTCTTAAAGATGTGCAGTGTGATCTGAAAGTACACTAGTTGCCAACACCCCTAGATTAATTTTTCTTAGAACATGGCTCATTTAATGCAAAGAACTTAAAGAAAAAACAGTCCAGGCACCTTTAGTAGTGTAGATGCTAATGTTGCTGACTTTAGACACTTTCCTATTTGCGGACAGGTTTTTAACAATATTGTGACAAAATGTCTCCTATAGCCACAATGTTTTCAATTTTTTTTTATTATTATTATTCAATTTGCAGAGATTTTCCATATTTTTGCTTAGATATTTTCAAAGTCATCTGCTGCAAATTTTTAGTATGTGGGAAAGCCATGGTTTAAATTCATCTGAAATTGAAAGTTCAAATTGGAATCCTGAGCCTATCAGGAGAGTGTGTCAACTGTTTGGAAAGGATTTCCACCAAACCTTCAGTGCAAGTAAAGACTAGATTCTGGCCTACTTCCTTGTCTAATGGCATTGCTTTCTTTCATCGAAATAGAAAGGTCCATCTCCATCTATAGATGTTTTTCGTTTTGACGGAAACATTTTTCTCAAGATTCTGCATATTGTCACATATATAAGAGAGGAAGTAAAATACCACCTAAATAGGTTAGATAAGAAAGTTTGTTTTCTTCAGGTGTTTACAGTTGCCTTCAACAACTTTTTAGTTATATTATGGCTTTTTCTTGGTAAGTTACCAGTACTAAAGGTCCATTTATCCTGACACAAGGGAGTCAGTCGTAATGCTTACCCCACAATCCCGAAAATCAATTAATACCATTTTTAAAGTCTTTGGTATGACATAACTGGGTCTAAACAGGTTCTAAGAAAATTCTGTATTAATACTAATTCTAGATCTCCAGGAAGCAGATAAAAATAGTGATTGACCCTCTCCAACTTGTAGACACATTCTGATGCATCTGCTGTAGTAAACTTATGAAAACATTGGGGCAAAAGGAGAAATAGCTCATAATGAGATTTCTCCTTTTGTCACTAAGTTTTCATCTCTATTCAATAATTTCTCTTCTGTTTATATAGATTTATATAGATTTAGATTTATATAGATTTAAGATTTATATAGATTTATATAGATATTTATATAGATTTATATAGATTTAGATTTATATAGATTTATATAGATTTAAGATTTATATAGATTTATATAGATTTATATAGATATTTATATAGATTTATATATATAGATTTATATAGATTTAAGATTTATATAGATTTATATTTATATAGATTTATATAAATCTATAGATTTATATAGATTTATATAGATTTATATTTATATAGATTTATATAGATTTTCCCTGCTTCAGATTTAATGCCAGTAGGAAAGGGTTGATGTAGGTAAATTGTAAGAAATCATTTTGCTGTTGAATTTTAAAATAACATTATTGTAAAGCATTGGATTAATAAAGGCCTATGTGTATGATATCCCAGTCCATAGCTATAAGCATTTATATAACTTACCCGATAACTCCTCTATAATCAAAAGTATAATTGAACATCTATAATATTTTCATTGATAATAACAATAATAACAAGTTAATGTCGTATTGCAAGCAATACAAAAGTCCCCTACCGGACATGAACAGTACAGTGTATATTTTATGTGTATTTTTTGACAAAAACAGCAATGCACTGCATTCATTTTGGATAGTCTTATCAATCATTTCTCATTTCAACCTTTGACCTGTAATAGTGACCTTGACCTTTGAGGTACAGGTCTGTGTCTTGTGCACCACATGTCACCTTATCATGGTGCCTAGTAACTTGAGAATTCTATGATGCATGTTTTCTCATTTCGACCTTTGACCTCTACGTGTGACCTTGACCTTTGAGGTACAGGCCTGTGTCTTGTGTGCGACATGTCACCTCATCATGGTGAACATGTGTGCCAAGTAACTTGGAAATCCTATGATAAATGGTTGAGATGTGAGCCGGACATAGTACAGTCCTATCAAACAGTACTCCTTTTGACCTTTGACCTCTAAGGGTGACATTGACCTCTGAGGTACAGGCCTGTGTCTTTTGTGCCACATGTCACCTCATCATGGTGTGTGCCTAGTAACTTGGGAATCCTATGATGCATGGTTGGGATGTGTGCTGGACAAGGTACTGTCCTATCAAACAGTACTCATGTTGAACTTTGACCTCCAAGTGTGACCTTGACATTTAAGGTACAGGCCTTGGTCTTATGCATGACAGGCTGCCTCATCACGGTAAATGATTGTGCCAAGATCTTGGAAATCCTATGATGGATGGTTAAGATGCGGACAAGGCAAGTTGGGACTGACGGACTGGAGGACTGGCAGACTGACAGAGACAGAATCGACCAAACCTATAATCCCCAAACAGGTCTCTGACAAGAAGGGGACTAATAATCCTGAAGGCTTTATTCAACCTTATAGTAAAAAAAAATTGTGGCAAAAGGACAAATAGCTCATAATGAGAAATTTCTCCTTTCGGCCACAATGTTTTTAACCCCGTCCAATAATTCTAGTTTCTAGTAATAGAGATTTTTCTCCATTTTTCTCCATTTTTATATAGAATGTTTTCAAGGTCAACTGCTGCAAATTTGTCTTATGTGGGAAAGGGTTAATATGACTGCATTCTATATATAGTATTTTGTCAATGGCTATAAGCCTCTACATATATCACATGCAGGTAGACTGTGAAGGCAAGACTTTGTGTTATGCTATATGCACATATTAAGGTCAAACCTGTGCTAAAGACCATCTTTGTTTAGCATTTCCCTGTCTAAAGCAACCACATTTTTCATTTTCATTTTCATTTTCTGCATAACTAGAGATTGCTTTTTTGAAAAAGCGCTTTTTTCCCCATTTGTGTGGTCGTAGGAGAGCAAAAGAAATGATGGAGTTGAATTTTGTAGTGAAGCAACAGTGACTTTGAAGTTTGGCCTATTAACCTGTAGACACTAGTGGACATGTATTGCATAAGATGCACAAGATTAGTGGTTATTTTTTTAAGAATGAACGCTTTTTTCAGAAGTAGAGTTCCTCCTCCAAAATGACAACAAAAAAGACCAACCTCAATCAAAGACCAACCTGCATACCAAGTGTGAAGTACCTGGGCCAATGCTTTCTTCAGTTATTGAGCGGAAAATACTTTTCAGGTCAAGGTGTCATGACCATCCTGATATTGATATCAATACATATAGGTGGTACGAGTTCATTTCCGGTATCGAAATTTTATCCTGCGGCGTCCATTTTAGATTCAAAATGGCCACCTTAAACTAAAAATGCTCCGATTTCGATGAAATTTGGTTTTCAAGTAGATATAGGTGTGGTGAGTTCATTTCCAGTATCAAAATTTTATCCCGCGACGGCCATATTTAATTCAAAATGGCCACCGAAACCTAAAACTGCTCCGATTTCGATGAAATTTGGTTTTCAGGTAAATATAGGTGTGGCGAGTTCATTTCCGGTATCGACATTTTATCCCGCGGCGGCCATATTTTATTCAAAATGGCCACCAAAACCTAAAAATGCCTCGATTTCGATGAAATTTATCTTTCGGCTATAGAAATTTTTATCCTGTGGATATTTTGCCAAAACAAAAAAATGCTCTGATTTTATATGAAATTTGGTTTTCAAGCAAATCTAAATTTCATCCCACGGTGGCCATTTTAGATTCAAAATGGCCGCCAAAACCTAAAAATGCTCCAATTTCAATGAAATTTGGCTTTCAAGTAGATATAGGTGTGGCGAGTTCATTTCCGGTATCGAAATTTTAACCCGTGACTACTTGATGGAATTGATTGAAACTTGCAACATAGATAGATGGCAATGTGAAGTTGTGCAGTTTTCAAGAATGATAACTCTGAGCCACTTTTTTACAAAGTTATCTCCCCTTTTTCAATATTTTAATCAATTTTTGTCCGAGCGATATCTTGTGAACGAAATGTTCTTTCATTGATCATCTACATACTTTGTCAAGTCATATTGATTTGTTGAAAGGCATCATCAGAAAAGGAGTAAAATTAACTTTTTGCTTCAAATGACATATGGTTATTAGATTGATGGTCTAAGGGAGGTAACACTTGGCAGAGACTCTGCCAAGTGTTACCTCCCTTAGACCATCAATCTGAGTATTATGCAAGGGTTGTCTTTAACAGGAAGTGGAAATCGCAACATTTCTGGTCTCCAAAGCAATTGTTATTGAAAGTGAACAAGCAATTATGACATGATTTGTCATGGACATGAATGTTCCTTTGTTGATCCTCTTTCAAAATTGTGCAAAGACTTGCATTCTATGTAAAAACTTTGGTTGCTGCAGCATCAGAACATGAGTAAAACGACCAAACTTTAAAATCCTTTTCCTCCATAATCTGCTTGTCAGACTCCAAGATAATTCAGTAGAAAGAATCCTTAAGTGACCCTCTAAAAATATCTGTTCAAGCCATATTGGTTTATATTAAAAACAGATCAAGAAAGGTGCAAAATGACAAAAACTTTATAATTCAATTCTAATTGAAGTTCTTGTTAGATTTCAAGATATAAATGACCTTTACTTATAAGCTGTTTCTTGAGAAGTGTTCACTCCTTGAAGTTCTAATTGCACTCCTTGATCTTTTTCCCAGATATTTCTACTAATTTACTATCAATCAGGTGATCGATTTAGGGTCATCTTGGCCCTCTTGTTTATTATTCTTTCTTTCTTTATTCTTTTTCTCCTATCCAAATTTTTGTCCGAGCGATATCTCATGAACTAATGGTCAGATATTATTGAAACTTGGAACATAGATAGATGGCAATGTGAAGTTGTGCAAGAGGCAAAAATGATAACTCTGAGCCCCTTTTTTGCAAAGTTATCTCCCCTTTTTCAATATTTAAATCAAGTTTTGTCCGAGCGATATCTTGTGAACGAATGGTCAGATAATATTGAAACTTGGAACATAGATAGATGGCATTGTTAAGGTGTGCAAGATTAAAGAATGATTACTCTGAGCCACTTTTTTGCAAAGTTATCTCCCCTTTTTCATTATTTTAATAATTTGGTGATTAAAGCTTGTATAACTCGATAACGAAAAGTGATAGAGACTTGAAACTTAGTACAAGTGTTTCTAATTAAGTGACCTACTTTCTCATGTGTATTTGAGCATGACCGAATACTCGCTTCTGATTGGTCGATTTTTCGGACTTGTATAACTCAAAAACGACAAGTGATAGAGACTTGAAACTAAGTATATGTGTTTCTAATCAAGTAGTACTACTTTCTCAAGTGTATTAGCGCATGACCGAATACTCGTTTCTGATTGGTCGATTTTTCTGACTTGTATAACTAAAGAATGACTAGTGATAGAGACTTGAAACTTAGTACATGTGATTCTAATCAAGTAGTACTACTTTCTCAAGTGTATTAGCGCATGACCGAATACTTGTTTCTGATTGGTCCATTTTTCTGACTTGTATAACTCAAAAACGAAAAGTGATAGAGACTTGAAACTTAGTACATGTATTTCTAATCAAGTGGTACTACTTTCTTAAGTGTATTAGCGCATGACCGAATACTCGTTTCTGATTGGTCGATTTTTCGGAATTGTATAACTCAAAAACGACAAGTGATAGAGACTTGAAACTTAGTACATGTGTTCCTAATCAAGTGGTACTACTTTCGCAAGTGTATTTGCGCATGACCGAATACTCGTTTCTGTTATCTCCCATTGTTAAATAAAATGGCAAGGGAATCGTTCGTAACTGTTGCTACAGTTACAATCTCTAGTTACGATTCCCCAACAGAGTTGGGAATCGTATTGTTTTTCTATTGTTTTTTCTTCTTATTATTATTATTATTCTCTTTCAGCTATCCAAATTTTTGTCCAGAGCAATACTCATAAACTACTTGATGGAATTGATTGAAACTTCCAACATAGATAGATGGCAATGTGAACTTGTGTAGTTTTCAAGAATGATAACTCTGAGCCACTGTTTTGCAAAGTTATCTCCCCTTTTTCAATATTTTAATCAATTTTTGTCAGAGCGATATCTTGTGAACGAATGGTCAGATATTATTGAAACTTGGAACATAGATAGATGGCACTGTGCAGTTGTACAACATGCAATAATTATAACTCTGGGCCACTTTTTTGCAAAGTTATCTCCCCTTTTTCATTTTTTTAATAATTGGGTGATTTGAACCTGTATAACTCGATAACGAAAAGAGATAGAGACTTGAAACTTAGTACAAATGTTCCCAATCAAGTGACCTACTTTCTCATGTGTATTTGAGCTTGACCGAATACTCGTTTCTGATTGGTCGATTTTTCGGACTTGTATAACTCGAAAATGACTAGTGATAGAGACTTGAAACTTAGTACATGTGATTCTAATCAAGTAGTACTACTTTCTCAAGTGTATTAGCGCATGACCGAATACTCGTTTCTGATTGGTCGATTTTTCTGACTTGTATAACTCAAAAACGACAAGTGATAGAGACTTGAAACTTAGTACATGTGTTTCTTATCAAGTAGTTTTACTTTTGCATGTGTATTAGCGCATGACCGAATACTCGTTTCTGATTGGTCGATTTTTCGGACTTGTATAACTCAAAAACGACAAGTGATAGAGACTTGAAACTTAGTACATGTGTTTCTTATCAAGTAGTACTACTTTTGCATGTGTATTAGCGCATGACCGAATACTCGTTTCTGTTATCTCCCATTGTTAAATAAAATGGCAAGGGAATCGTTCGTAACTGTTGCTACAGTTACAATCTCTAGTTATTATTCTTTCTTTATTTTCTTTCTCCTATCCAAATTTTTGTCCGAGCGATATCTCATGAACGAATGGTCAGATATTATTAAAACTTGGAATATAGATAGATGGCAATGTGAAGTTGTGCAAGAGGCAAGAATGATAACACTGAGCCACTTTTTTGCAAAGTTATCTCCCCTTTTTCAATATTTAAATCAAGTTTTGTCCGAGTGATATCTTGTGAACGAATGGCCAAATTTTTGTCCGAGCGATATCTCATGAACGAATGGTCAGATATTATTGAAACTTGGAACATAGATAGATGCCAATGTTAAGGTGTGCAAGATTGAAGAATGATAACTCTGAGGCATTTTTTTGCAAAGTTATCTCCCCTTTTTCAATATTTTAATAATTTGGTGATTAGAGCTTGTATAACTCGATAACGAAAAGTGATAGAGACTTGAAACTTAGTACAAGTGTTCGCAAACAAGTGACCTATTTTCTCATGTTTATTTGAGCATGACCGAATACTCGCTTCTGATTGGTCGATTTTTCGGACTTGTATAACTCAAAAACGACAAGTGATAGGGACTTGAAACTTGTACATGTGTTTCTAATCAAGTTGTACTACTTTCTCAAGTGTATTGGCGCATGACCAAATACTCGTTTCTGATTGGTCGATTTTTCGGACTTGTATAACTCAAAAACGACAAGTGATAGAGACTTGAATCTAAGTACATGTGTTTCTAATCAAGTAGTACTACTTTCTCAAGTGAATTAGCGCATGACTGAATACTCGTTTCTAATTGGTCGATTTTTCGGAATTGTATAACTCAAAAAGAACAAGTGATAGAGACTTGAAACTTAGTACATGTGTTTCTTATCAAGTAGTACTACTTTCTCAAGTGAATTAGCGCATGACCGAATACTCGTTTCTGATTGGTCGATTTTTGGGACATGTATAACTCAATAACGACAAGTGTTAGAGACTTGAAACTTAGTACAAGTGTTCCCAATCAAGTGGTACTACTTTCTCATGTGTATTTGCGCATGACCGAATACTCGATTTTGATTGATCGAATTTTCGGACTTGTATAACTCAAAAACGACTAGTGATAGAGATTTGAAACTTAGTACATGTGTTTTTAATCAAGTAGTACTACTTTCTCAAGTGTATTAGCGCATGACCAAATACTCTGGGCCACTGTGTTATCTGCCCTTGTTCAATGAAATGGCAAGGGAATCGTTTGTAACTGTTGCTACAGTTACAATCTCTAGTTATTATTATTTTCTTTCTCCTATCCAAATTTTTGTCCAGAGCAATACTCATAAACTACTTGATGGAATTGATTGAAACTTGCAACATAGATAGATGGCAATGTGAAGTTGTGCAGTTTTCAAGAATTATAACTCTGAGCCACTTTTTTGCAAAGTTATCTCCCCTTTTTCAATATTTTAATCAATTTTTGTCCGAGCGATATCTTGTGAACGAATGGTCAGATAATATTGAAACTTGGAACATAGATAGATGGCACTGTGCAATTGTACAACATGCAAGAATTATAACTCTGGGCCACTTTTTTGCAAAGTTATCTCCCCTTTTTCAATATTTTAATAATTGGGTGATTTGAACTTGTATAACTCGATAACGAAAAGTGATAGAGACTTGAAATTTAGTACAAATGTTCCAAATCAAGTGATACTACTTTCTCATGTGTATTTGCGCATGACCGAATACTCGCTTCTGATTGGTCGATTTTTCGGACTTGTATAACTCAAAGACGACTAGTGATAGAGACTTGAAACTTAGTACATGTGTTTCTAATCAAGTAGTACTATTTTCTCAAGTGAATTAGCGCATGACCGAATACTCGTTTCTGATTGGTCGATTTTTTCGGAATTGTATAACTTAAAAACGACAAGTGATAGAGACTTGAAACTTAGTACATGTGTTTCTAATCAAGTGGTACAACTTTCTCAAGTGTATTAGCGCATGACCGAATACTCGTTTCTGATTGGTCGATTTTTCGGAATTGTATAACTCATTAACGACAAGTGTTACAGACTTGAAACTTAGTACATGTGTTCCTAATCAAGTAGTACTACTTTCGCAAGTGTATTAGAGCATGATCGAATACTCACTTCTGATTGGTCGAATTTTCGGACTTGTATAACTCAAAAACGACTAGTGATAGAGATTTGAAACTTAGTACATGTGTTCCTAATCAAGTAGTACTACTTTCTCAAGTGTATTAGCGCATCTTATTGTATTATCTGCCCTTGTTCAATATTTTAATAGTGTTAACTTTGTCCAGAGCAGAACTCAGAAACTACTTGAAGGAATTTATTGAAACTTGGAACATAGATAGATGGCAATGTGAAATTGTGCACCTTGCAATAATTATGAGTTATCTCCCCCTTGTTCAATATTTTAATAGTGTAAACTTTGTCCAGAGCAGAACTCAGAAACTACTTGAAGGAATTTATTGAAACTTGGAATATAGATAGATGGCAATGTGAAGTTGTGCACCTTGCAATAAGTATGAGTTATCTCCCCCTTGTTCAATATTTTAATTGTGTAAACTTTGTCCAGAGCAGAACTCAGAAACTACTTGAAGGAATTTATTGAAACTTGGAGCATAGATAGATGGCAATGTGAAGTTGTGCACCTTGCAATAATTATGAGTTATCTCCCCCTTGTTCAATATTTTAATAGTGTAAACTTTGTCCAGAGCAGAAAATTGGAAACTACTTGAAGGAATTTATTGAAACTTGGAATATAGATAGATGGCAATGTGAAGTTGTGCACCTTGCAATAATTATGAGTTATCTCCCCTTGTTCAATATTTTAATAGTGTAAACTTTCTCCAGAGCAGAACTAAGAAAGTACTTAAAGGAATTTATTGAAACTTGGAATATAGATAGATGGCAATGTGAAGTTGTGCACCTTGCAAGAATTATAACTCTGGGCTACTTCGTTGCAAAGTTATCTCCCCTTGTTCAATATGTTAATAGTCATTGACAAACTGCAATGGGGAGACATATGTTTTTTCATAAAAACAACCTTTCTAGTTTTTTGCATTTGGCACATCGTCTTGATATGGTGCATGTTTGTGCAAAGTTATTTGAAAATATCTCTATGCATGACAAAGTTATGGTCCGGACAAGAAAAGTTCAATTAAAGTCTATTTCTTATCACTGTGACCTTGACCTTGAATCTACAGAATTCAATATCTCTATGCATGACAAAGTTATGGTCCGGACAAGGAAAGTTGATGCCCGCCCGCCTGCCGACTTCGCCAAACTAATAACCAGATTTTTCCATCGGTAAAACCTGGTTAAAAATTGTCCTTAAAAGCAAACTTAACCATTCATTTATTATGGTAGATTTTTTTACGTTGAAAATCTAAAATCTAAATATCAACATAACATTACTTTTTTTGAGATATATTTTTCTTCAGTACAAATTTACTTGGGATAACCTTAGCTCTTAGTAGTAAATTGAAATTTCAACATAACAGAAATATTTTTTTGGGTAGATTTTGTTTCAGTACAATACTGGGGGTTATACTAACCTATGCTCTTTATAACTCCTGTTTTCTTGTTTGGGCTCAGCTAACACATGCAACCGTTCTGTGGATCTCGCTGTTTTTGCATTTGTACCAACATTCCATAATACAGATGATCTGCCACAACTGTAGTAAAACTGGCCTCTGTAACAAATAAAACAAAAAAATGTAAATACATTGATTGATTGGGGTTTAACGCAGATTTCAACAATTTTTCTGTCATATAACGGCCAGTTCACCTACTCATGTAATTCATGGCTATCTCTCACCAGTACTCCACACAACAAACAGGCTATCAAAGCATTTGGCTGCTTTTCCATAAAGACTAAGCCTTTTGGTGGAAGATGAGTGGTGCTTGTCGCAGTGACTTTTGTCAAAGTTCAAAAAGGATGTTGGCCGCGCTGGGGTTTGATCTCACAACCCCTGGATTGACAGCCCATGTCGCTACCGCCTGAGCTACCGGGGCTTGGCCTATAAATCCAAGTTTACTCTTTGAAAAACTGACTCTTTTATAAGTTAACATTATGTTGGTGAACTTGAGACAGTACCTCTTCTTCACACTCCAAGTTTCTTTAACCAATTCCCACATACAGCAAATCTGTCGCTGACGACTTTGAAATTGTCTACTTAAAAATATGGAAAATCTCTATAATTGTAGGTATAATTACTGCTCTTAGTTGGTAACAAGGGTTATCAATACAGATACCAAGCCATTTCTTTCCAACGATGATTGACATGTCATTGTGGCTAGCTAGTTATTTGTCTAACACCAATGGGCTTAATAGTCACTAGTCACCTAAACAATAAATCAATTGCATCATTTCCCACTTATAGACATATTTAACGCATATATGCAACAGACAGCTTTTGTACACATTGTGGCAAAAGGAGAAATTGCTCATCATGAGAAATTTCACTTTTTGCCATAATATTTTCATCTTTGTTTAATAAGTACACATTGATTTGTGGAAATTTTCCATATTCTGATCCAGACGTACTCGAAGTCATCTGCTGCAGATTTGTTGTATGTGGGAAAGGGTAAATAATGGATATCCCACATACAATGAACCTGCAAAGGACAACTTTGAAATTATCTATGTGAAAACATGGATAATCTCTACAGATAAAATGGTTATTATTAAAACGAATTGAAAACATTGTGGCAAAAGTAGAAATTGCTCAATGTCTTCAAAAAATTAACTCCTGCATGCAGACGCATAAAAATGTTGGACAGGTGAGGATAAACTTAGGAAAACAAGATGTGTATGTGAAACACTGATGCCCCCGAATGGCAACATCTAGGTCAAAGGTCAAGGTCGCAAGGTCAACAAGACATGGAAATTCCATGAAACCAGGTTTTCTATAATGGAAGGTGTTTGATTAAGAATTAACAGATCTGTCAAATCTTTCTGTTAATAGTTAATCAAAGCTAGTAATTCAAGTAACAGGGAATATTTCTATTGATGAATAATCATAATTACTTTGTCAATTAAATATATCACAATTTTATCTAATAAATATCAGTTCAATACAGTCAATCGTGTGTTGATGGCCTCATTTATTAAGAACATATAATAGATAACAGATATTAAGCAACCTTCTGTTGTAAGCAGCCACATTTTAGGATCCCTAATGCCAGGTTGATAATCAGTGATCTGCCTTAACCCTTTATTAGATAGTAACACGTTTATGCCTTTGCAAACAGACTAGATCCAGGGCCCGAGGTTATGAAACTTACTGAATTTGAGCATGATATAGAAATATTGTTGTTGAAGTTAGATGCTTGAGTTACAAGTTTATGAAATATGCTCATTGCAAAATAGGGTGAAATTACAAACCAATGAGAATAAAATCCATGTTTGGAGTTTGTCGCCATGGTTACGAAGCATTGTCACTGTGACCTTGACCTTGAAGCTACAGACAAAAGTTTTGCATGTGACACACTATATTGATATAGTTCATAATTGTGCCAAGTTATTTGAAAATATCTCTATGCATGACACAGTTATGGTCCGGACAATAAAAGTTCAAATAAAGTCTATTTCTTATCACTGTGACCTTGACCTTGAATCTACAGATTTTTTTTTGCATTTGGCACATCGTCTTGATATGGTGCATGTTTGTGCCAAGTTATTTGAAAATATCTCGATGCATGACAAAGTTATGGTCCGAACAAGAAAAGTTCAATTAAAGTCTATTTCTTATCACTGTGACCTTGACCTTGAATCTACAGAATTTTTGTGCCAAGTTATTTGAAAATATCTCTATGCATGTCAAAGTTATGGTCCGGACAAGGAAAGTTGACGCCCGCCTGCCCGCCGCCGACTTCGCCAAACTAATAACCAGATTTTTCCTTCGGAAAACCTGGTTAAAAATTTTGGTACTGACAGAAAGGTCATGTCACAAGGAATACACATGTGAAATATGGTAGCCGTACCTGTTATGGTTCAAAAGTAGTGGTCAAGGTTAAAGTTTTTTTCGACAGACAGACAGACAGGCCAAAGACTAGATGCCCACCGAATCGGTGATTCCGGGGGCATAAAAATATTAGTATTGAGATCCTTACCTATTTACTTTTTCTCCTCTTAAATGATTCACTTTAGGTAATGCTAGCGCTGAAACTCTTTCTGTAGGTTTTGCAACAAGGGTTTGTTCTCTTACAGGCCATATCATCTCTTGTGTTCCCCATCGCACATGTGGTCTGAAAAACAAGGTAAAATAGTGTACTTAAAGCAAACAAATAAGTGATGATCAAATCATAGATATGTAAAGCAGCTATTCATTGTCATCGGTAACCTTTGGCGCCTTTGGAAATACATTACTCCAGACATAACTAGAAATATCACTGAAGATGATAAATACCCCCAAAACAGCGCCTTGACTCAAAATATGGCTTCCGACCCACCAACAAAAGGGCCATAACTCTGTAAAATAACATGCAATTGTAAGACCTTTATGATATGCACATCTCCTCTTGGTATAGAAGCTTCATGTAAAATGTTACTGAATTCCACCCAGTGGTTTGTAAGAAATAGGCTGGACAAAATATGGCTTCTGACCAACCAACAACTTAATAAGTAAAAGGGCCATAACTCTGTAAAACAAGAAAAATAAACAAAGGGCAATAACTCTGTATTTAGATTAAATAGAGTTATGGTTTCTGTACACTGCACTTCCTCTCAATGTGTTGTATCACCCTATGAAGTTTTATTAAATTCCAACAATTAGTTTTAAAGTTATGCTCCGGACAAGACTCTACGAATATGAAAAAGTAACAAAGGGCAATAACTCTGTAATTATGTAAAGTAGAGTTATGTTTCTTGTACACTGCACTTCCTCTGATTATGCTCTATCATTATATGTAGTTTTATTAGATTCCATCTATTAGTTATTAAGTAATTCTACGGACAAGAAAAAGTAACAAAGGGCAATAACTCTGTATTTAGATAAAATAGAGTTATGGTTCCTGTACACCGCACTTCCTCTCAATGTGTTGTATCATCCTATGAAGTTTTATTAAATTCCAACAATTTGTTTTAAAGTTATGCTCCGGACAAGACTCTACGAATAAGAAAAAGTAACAAAGGGCAATAACTTTTGAATTATGTAAATTAGAGTTATGGTTCTTGTACACTGCACTTCCTCTGATTATGCTCTACCATTGTATGCAGTTTTATTAGATTCCATCTGTTAGTTATTAAGTAATTCTCCGGACAAGAAAAAGTAACAAAGGGCAATAACTCTGTATTTAGATTAAATAGAGTTATGGTTCTTGTACACTGCACTTCCTCTCAATGTGTTGTATCATTCTATGAAGTTTTATTAAATTCCAACAATTAGTTTTAAAGTTATGCTCCGGACAAGACTCTACGAATAAGAAAAAGTAACAAAGGGCAATAACTCTGTATTTAGATAAAATAGAGTTATGGTTCCTGTACACCGCACTTCCTCTCAATGTGTTGTATCATCCTATGAAGTTTCGTTCAAATCCTATGTTGCATTGTTAAGATATGGTCCGGACAAAATATGGCTTCCGACCGACCGACCGACCGACCGACACAGTGACTCCTATATACCCCCCCAAAACTTTGTTTTTTGGGGGTATAAAAATATGTGAATTCTCTATAAAGGAAATTATGAATACTGTTGATAACATTTTGAAAGATGGGAAACAGCTTATTGTGATGAATTTCTTCTTTTGCCACAATGTTTTAAAAACTTGTCTGTTGCAGTTGCATCAAAATACGTCTACATGTTGGAAATGGTCAAGAAGAAATAGGAAGTAATATGCAATAATGAGGCTTTCTATGAAATGGAATAAACTCGAAAATTCATAAATGTATATGAAATGATGACTTATTTTTAGTGATGACATGAACTTCAAAATTAAAGCCCTGCAATTATACAAGTTTTGGACTGGCATCCTGAAAATACTAAAACCAATGGTAACGAGAGGGCCAAGATGGCTCTACATCGATCACCTGATCATTTGTCTGTGAATGTAAACTGCAGGGAATGGACAGTCAACAAAACAGCTTATCAATTTAAGACATTAAATCATTTTGTCATTTTGCCCCTTTTCTGATGCCTCCTGAATGCCATGTTTTTCAACCAAACAGTATGCCTTGAACAATCTTTGTAGAGGCTCACCCAAGGAACATTTCTACCAAACTATATTGGAATCTGACATGCAGATTCAGAGGAGGAGATTTTTAAAGATTGGACATTTTGCCCCGTTTCTGATGCCGCAGCAACCATGGCGGCCAATTTTTTTCAACGGATCGGACATATTTGAAAAATCTTGGTAGAGGGTGCCCCAAGGAACATTTGTGCAAAATAATTTTAAAATCGGGCCAGTACTTTTGGACAAGAAGATTTTTTAAATTTTAACAATGCACATATAAGGAAAAGAAGCTCTGCTGCCTTGCGGCCATGTTTTTCAACAGATCGGAAATATTTGAACAATCTTGGTGAAGGGTGCCCCAATGAACATTTGTGCAAAATAATTTTCAAATAGGGCCAGCACTTTTGGACAAGAAGATTTTTAAAGTTTTAACAATGCACATATAAGGAAAATAAGCTCCGCCCCCTGGCGGCCATGTTTTTCAACGAATCGGAAATATTTGAACAATCTTGGTAGAGGGTATCCCAAGGAACATTTGTGCAAAATAATTTTCAAACGGGCCGGTACTTTTGGACAAGAAGATTTTTAAAGTTTTAACAATGTACATATAAGGAAAATAAGCTCCGCCCCCTGGCGGCCATGTTTTTCAACGGATTGGAAATATTTTGAACAATCTTGGTAGAGGGTACCCCAAGGAACCTTTGTGCAAAATAATTTTTAAATCGGGCAAGTACTTTTGACAAGAAGATTTTTAAAGTTTTAACAATGCACATATAAGGGAAAATAAGCTCCGCCCCCTGGCGGCCATGTTTTTCAACAGATCGGAAATATTTGAACAATCTTGGTAGAGGGTACCCCAAGGAACATTTGTGCAAAATAATTTTCAAATCAGGCCAGTACTTTTGGACAAGAAGATTTTTTTAAGATTTGCAATTTTCCCCTTTTCTGTTGCCCGAGCACAACCAAAGTTCTCGATGGAATTTAAATTTTGAACAATTTGAAAGAAGTCCACCAAAGGAAACATTCCTGTGAAGTTTGGTTGAAATTGGTCAAGGAGGAGATGATCTAAATGTCGAAATGTTAACGACGGACGACGGAAGACGGGACAAAAAGTGATCAGAATAGCTCACCTTGAGCTTTGGCTCTAGGTGATCTAAAAATCATAACAAACATTAACTAGAACTGTGAGTTCATATGGACATATGGACAGACAGACGGACGACGGACAGATATATTTTTACCGAGATAAACTTACTACATGCACATCCTCAGTGTTGTACTGCAAACTGTGTAAAGTTCATCAGAATCGGTCCAGCCGTTAAGGAGGAGTCGCGCTTACAAGACATATGACGGACGGAACGGATGGTCAGATGGACAGATGGACAGGGTGATTCCTATATACCCCCCCCCCCCAAACTTTTTTGTGGAGGGTATAATTACAGTTCCTTTCAAACTATAGAAATAGGGTTTGGTTTGACAAAAATCGAACTCACATACAGACATATTATGATGCCTTTTAAACAGATGACTTTAAAAACATTGTGGCAAGAAAAAAAAGTTCATCAAAATGAGAATGCCAATTTGACCTTTTGCACAATGTTATAAATTCTATGCAATAATAATATTACCATTAATAAGTATTTTCAATATATTTTCCTTGTGCAAAGAGGACCCCAGGTTTTGACACACTAAAATAAGACAATGACCCATTTAAAACCTCGGAAAAACAAGATGTGTTTGAGAAACACTGATGCCCCCCCCCCCCCCCCCCCCAATGGCAACATCTAGGTCAAAGGTCAAGGTCGCCAGGTCAAAAATGTTAGGTACTAGACAGAAAGGTCATGTCACAAGGAATACACATGTGAACTATGGTAGCCGTACCTGTTATGGTTCAAAGTAGTGGTCAAGGTTAAAGTTTTTTTCGAGAATGGCAACATCTAGTCAAAGGTCAAGGTTCGCAAGGTGAACAATTTTGGTACTGACAGAAAGGTCATGTCACAAGGTATTACACATGTGAAATATGGTAGCCGTACCTGTTATGGTTCAAAAGTAGTGGTCACGGTTAAGGTTTTTACGAGAATGGCAACATCTAGGTCAAAAGGTCAAGGTCGCAGGTGAAAAATTCTGGTACTGACAGAAAGGTCATGTCACAAGGTATACACATGTGAAATATGGTAGCCCTACCTGTTATGGTTCAAAAGAAGTGGCCAAGGTTAAAGTTTTTATCGGAGAATGGCAACATCTAGGTCAAAGGTCAAGGTGAAATTTTTGTTACTGACAGAAAGGTCATGTCACAAGGTATACACATGTGAAATATGGTAGCCTTACCTGTTATGTTCAAAAGTAGTGGTAGAAGGTTAAGGTTTTTTTGAGATGGCAACATTAGGTCAAGGTCACGGTCCGCAAGGTCAAAATGTTGGTACTGACAGAAAGGTATGTCACAAGAATACACATGTGAAATAAGGTAGCCGTACCTGTTATGGTTCAAAAGTAATGGCCAAGGTTAAAGTTTTTTCGAGAATGGCAACATCAAGGTCAAAGGTCAAGGTCGCAAGGTCAAAAATGTTGGTACTGACCAGAAAGGTCATGTCACAAAGAATACACAGTTGAAATATGGTAGCCGTACCTGTTAAGGTTCAAAAGTAATGGCCAAGGTTATTTTTTTTTCGAGAATGACAACATCTAGGGTCAAAGGTCAAGGTCGCAAGGTCAAAATGTTGGTACCTAAGAAAGGTCATTGTCACAAGGGGAATACACATGTAAATATGGTAGCCGTACCTGTTATGGTTCTGAAAAGGTAATGAACCCCCAACATGGTTAATTTTTTTTTGAGAATGGCAACAACTAGGTCAAAGGTACAAGGTCGCACGGTCAAAAATTTGTACTGACAGAAATTTCATGTCACAAGGAACACATGTGATATATGAAGCCCGTACCTGTTATGGTTCAAAAGTAGTGGTCAAGGTTAAAGTTTTTTTCGTGCAGACGAAGCAGACGTTCGAGAACAGACGTGCAGGACAGACGTGCAGACGTGCAGACAGGCCAAAATCGTAGATGCCCACCGAATCGGTTATTCCGGGGGGCATAAAAAAAAAAAAAAGATGTGTTGTGAAACACTGATGCCCCCGAAATGGCAACATTTATGTCAAAGGTGTAGGTCGCAAGGTCAAAATGTTGGTACTGGACAGGAAAGGTCATGTCACAAGGTAATACACATGTGAAATATGGTAGCCTTACATGTTATGGTTCAAAGAAGTGGTCAAGGGAGTTTTTATCAGTTTTTTTCGAGAATGGCTACAATCTATGTCAAAGGTCAAGGTCGCAAGGTCAAACATTTTGGTACTTGACAGAAAGGTCATGTTCACAAGGGATTACACCATGTTGAAAATATGGTAGCCGTACCTGTTATGTTCAAAGTAGTGGCAAGGTTAAAGTTTTTTCTGAGATGGCAACATCTAAGTCAAAGGTCAAGGTCGCAAGGTCAAACATTTTTGTACTGACAGAAAGGTCCATGTCACAGGCATACACATGTGAAATATGGTAGCCTATACCTGTATGGTTCAAAGTAGTGGTCAAGGTTGAAGTTTTTTTCGAGAATGGCAACATCTATGTCAAGGTCAAGGTCAGCAAGGTGAAACATTTTGGTACTGACAGAAAGGTTCATAGGGTTACACAAGGAATACACAATGTGAAATATGGTAGCCGTACCCTGTTATGGTTCAAAAGAAGTAGGTCAAGGTAAAGTTTTTTTCGTGAATGGCAACATCTAGGTCAAAGGGTGAAGGTCGCAATGTCAAAATTTTGGTACTGATAGAAAGGTCATGTCTCAAGTGAATACACAGTGTAAATATGGAAGCCGTACCTGTTATGGTTAAAAAAATAGGTGGTCAAGGGTTAAAGTTTTTTCGTGCAGACAGACGTGCAGACAGGCCAAAAACTAGATGCCCACCGAATCGGTGATTCCGGGGGCATAAAAAACACTCAGCTGTTTCCAGATAATTAAATTTTACATGGCCAGGGGTAAAAGAAGTTCAAAATTGTCATCACATTTTGATTGGTAATTATGTTGGTCATAGATAAATAGTCCTAATATGATATCAGGCAATTTTAGGCTTAAAAAGTGTATTTTTCCAGCAACCGCATGATTTTCCCATACACTCTCGATTTTTTTTTTTTTTTTGACTTCCGGGGTCAATGACTCTTCGATTTCAGAGGCTAGTGGAAGCCCTGTATTGCCTAGATATTTCTAGATTTGTTGTATGTGGGAAAGATTAAGACATGGAACAGGCCACAGGAAAATAGATCTTCTGAGGGGTTTTATACATCATGGCAATAATGATCAAATCATTTTGAAGAAGTTTCGAAGATATTTTTATGACTAGATTGCATACACATGAAGGATCCTGATCAGACAGCAAGATCCCGATCTTTGGTTTCATTTTATTGGGGATAAACACCATCTTCAACATTATTTCAGTCATATCACAGCAACAATTCACTTATTCGTGATCCCTGGGTAAATAAACCAGTACTAGGTTAGGAAATGTGCCTTGCCTAAGGGCACTCCTCCATGACTGCCGTGATCCCGGGGTAAATGAACCAGTTCTAGGTTAGGAAATGTGCCTTGCCTAAGGGCA
>JASEVX010000009.1:40872392-40964468 GCA_031761405.1 Serripes groenlandicus
GGTCCAGCCGTTAAGGAGGAGTCGCGCTTACAAGACATATGGACGGACGGACGGATGGTCAGATGGACAGATGGACAGGGTGATTCCTATATACCCCCCCCCCCAAACTTTTTTGTGGAGGGTATAATTACAGTTCCTTTCAAACTATAGAAATAGGGTTTGGTTTGACAAAAATCGAACTCACATACAGACATATTATGATGCCTTTTAAACAGATGACTTTAAAAACATTGTGGCAAGAAAAAAAAGTTCATCAAAATGAGAATGCCAATTTGACCTTTTGCCACAATGTTATAAATTCTATGCAATAATAATATTACCATTAATAAGTATTTTCAATATATTTTCCTTGTGCAAAGAGGACCCCAGGTTTTGACACACTAAAATAAGACAATGACCCATTTAAAACCTCGGAAAAACAAGATGTGTTTGAGAAACACTGATGCCCCCCCCCCCCCCCCCCAATGGCAACATCTAGGTCAAAGGTCAAGGTCGCCAGGTCAAAAATGTTGGTACTGACAGAAAGGTCATGTCACAAGGAATACACATGTGAACTATGGTAGCCGTACCTGTTATGGTTCAAAAGTAGTGGTCAAGGTTAAAGTTTTTTTCGAGAATGGCAACATCTAGGTCAAAGGTCAAGGTCGCAAGGTGAACAATTTTGGTACTGACAGAAAGGTCATGTCACAAGGTATACACATGTGAAATATGGTAGCCGTACCTGTTATGGTTCAAAAGTAGTGGTCAAGGTTAAAGGTTTTTTACGAGAATGGCAACATCTAGGTCAAAGGTCAAGGTCGCAAGGTGAAAAATTCTGGTACTGACAGAAAGGTCATGTCACAAGGTATACACATGTGAAATATGGTAGCCCTACCTGTTATGGTTCAAAAGAAGTGGCCAAGGTTAAAGTTTTTATCGAGAATGGCAACATCTAGGTCAAAGGTCAAGGTGAAAATTTTTGTTACTGACAGAAAGGTCATGTCACAAGGTATACACATGTGAAATATGGTAGCCTTACCTGTTATGGTTCAAAAGTAGTGGTGAAGGTTAAAGGTTTTTTTGAGAATGGCAACATCTAGGTCAAAGGTCAAGGTCGCAAGGTCAAAAATGTTGGTACTGACAGAAAGGTCATGTCACAAGGAATACACATGTGAAATATGGTAGCCGTACCTGTTATGGTTCAAAAGTAATGGCCAAGGTTAAAGTTTTTTTCGAGAATGGCAACATCAAGGTCAAAGGTCAAGGTCGCAAGGTCAAAAATGTTGGTACTGACAGAAAGGTCATGTCACAAAGAATACACATGTGAAATATGGTAGCCGTACCTGTTATGGTTCAAAAGTAATGGCCAAGGTTATTTTTTTTTTCGAGAATGACAACATCTAGGTCAAAGGTCAAGGTCGCAAGGTCAAAAATGTTGGTACCGACAGAAAGGTCATGTCACAAGGAATACACATGTGAAATATGGTAGCCGTACCTGTTATGGTTCAAAAGTAATGGCCAAGGTTAATTTTTTTTTTGAGAATGGCAACATCTAGGTCAAAGGTCAAGGTCGCACGGTCAAAAATTTTGGTACTGACAGAAAGGTCATGTCACAAGGAATACACATGTGAAATATGGTAGCCGTACCTGTTATGGTTCAAAAGTAGTGGTCAAGGTTAAAGTTTTTTTCGTGCAGACAGACAGACGTGCAGACAGACGTGCAGACAGACGTGCAGACGTGCAGACAGGCCAAAATCTAGATGCCCACCGAATCGGTGATTCCGGGGGCATAAAAAAAAACAAGATGTGTTTGTGAAACACTGATGCCCCCGAATGGCAACATTTATGTCAAAGGTGAAGGTCGCAAGGTCAAAAATGTTGGTACTGACAGAAAGGTCATGTCACAAGGAATACACATGTGAAATATGGTAGCCTTACATGTTATGGTTCAAAAGAAGTGGTCAAGGTTAAAGTTTTTTTCGAGAATGGCAACATCTATGTCAAAGGTCAAGGTCGCAAGGTCAAACATTTTGGTACTGACAGAAAGGTCATGTCACAAGGAATACACATGTGAAATATGGTAGCCGTACCTGTTATGGTTCAAAAGTAGTGGTCAAGGTTAAAGTTTTTTTCGAGAATGGCAACATCTAAGTCAAAGGTCAAGGTCGCAAGGTCAAACATTTTGGTACTGACAGAAAGGTCATGTCACAAGGAATACACATGTGAAATATGGTAGCCTTACCTGTTATGGTTCAAAAGTAGTGGTCAAGGTTGAAGTTTTTTTCGAGAATGGCAACATCTATGTCAAAGGTCAAGGTCGCAAGGTGAAACATTTTGGTACTGACAGAAAGGTCATGTCACAAGGAATACACATGTGAAATATGGTAGCCGTACCTGTTATGGTTCAAAAGAAGTGGTCAAGGTTAAAGTTTTTTTCGAGAATGGCAACATCTAGGTCAAAGGTGAAGGTCGCAATGTCAAAAATTTTGGTACTGATAGAAAGGTCATGTCACAAGGAATACACATGTGAAATATGGAAGCCGTACCTGTTATGGTTAAAAAATAGTGGTCAAGGTTTAAAGTTTTTTTCGTGCAGACAGACGTGCAGACAGGCCAAAAACTAGATGCCCACCGAATCGGTGATTCCGGGGGCATAAAAAACACTCAGTGTTTCCAGATAATTAAATTTTACATGGCCAGGGTAAAGAAGTTCAAAATTGTCATCACATTTTGATTGGTAATTATGTTGGTCATAGATAAATAGTCCTAATATGATATCAGGCAATTTAGGCTTAAAAAGTGTATTTTCCAGCAACCGCATGATTTTCCCATACACTCTCGATTTTTTTTTTTTTTTTGACTCCGGGGTCAATGACTCTTCGATTTCAGAGGCTAGTGGAAGCCCTGTATTGCCTAGATATTTCTAGATTTGTTGTATGTGGGAAAGATTAAGACATGGAACAGGCCACAGGAAAATAGATCTTCTGAGGGGTTTTATACATCATGGCAATAATGATCAAATCATTTTGAAGAAGTTTCGAAGATATTTTTATGACTAGATTGCATACACATGAAGGATCCTGATCAGACAGCAAGATCCCGATCTTTGGTTTCATTTTATTGGGGATAAACACCATCTTCAACATTATTTCAGTCATATCACAGCAACAATTCACTTATTCGTGATCCCTGGGTAAATAAACCAGTACTAGGTTAGGAAATGTGCCTTGCCTAAGGGCACTCCTCCATGACTGCCGTGATCCCGGGGTAAATGAACCAGTTCTAGGTTAGGAAATGTGCCTTGCCTAAGGGCACTCCACCATGACCCCTGGGTAAAATGAACCAGTTCTAGGTTAGGAAATGTGCCTTGTCTAAGGGCACACCACCATGACTGCCGTGGTCCTGGAGTAAATGAACCAGTTCTAGGTTAGGAAATGTGCCTTGCCTAAGGGCATTCCACCATGACTGCCGTGATCCCTAGGTAAATAAACCAGTACTAGGTTAGGAAATGTGCCTTGCCTAAGGGCACTCCACCATGACCGCTGTGACTTGGGATCAACCTGGGATCAACCTGGGACGCCAGTTCCAAATCATCGCCGCTTACCACTTGGCCATGGCGGTTTCCTAAGATCTTGGTAGTTGCTAAGTTCTGAAGGTTTGATTTTGTGTAATGTGGTCCATTTATGTAATGGACATGCAAGAACATTACCTTCAAAGTTGGACTTAAAGAGGTTTTTAAATGAATGCTTATAACTTCTAAATTGCAATTATTTTGTTCATAACATTTATGCAGAGGCTTCGGGCTGCATGACCGACTAGATGATGAACAGGAAAGATCCTCAACAGACTGTTTAGAAATTCAGGCTGATCTTGATCTTCACTGGTTGCAACGTCCTTTATATCATTGTTTGATTTTATGATGTTGCCTATTATAAGAGACAAGCAAATCGGCCTTACCCAACACTAGTATACCATTCTGTCTTTGGTTCTTTTGGCTGTGAAAGTTGTAACAGTCTCTCTCTGAAAAAGACAAGTCGAAATAGCCACATGAATGGAATGCAATGGCTATTTTATCATTTTCATATGCGAAATAGCCACATGAATGGATTGCAATAAAATGGCTTTTTTATAATTTTCATATGCGAAATAGCCACATGAATGGAATGCAATGAAATGGCCTTTTCATATGCTAACTTTTCACATAAACAAACACTCAAAAGAAGATTACTTTGGTTTAGGAATCTCTATAAATGAAAATATAATTATTGAATAGAGTTGAAAACATTACAGCAAAAATAAAAATTTCTCCTCTTGCCACAATGTTTAAAAAGGTAGTCTACTGCAAAGTCGTCAAAACGTGTCCATATGGCAGAGAGGTAAAAAATGAGGCATTTCTTCTTTTCCAATAATCATCATCATCATGACTGTTTTCAACTCTGTAACAAATGTATAAGTGTAGAATTTTCTAGAATTTTTTAATGATATGTTTTCAAAGCTGGCAAAACTTAGATTAGCAAATCAGGTTAACTGTCTAATTAAACAAAATATTTATTTGAACAGTAAAAATCAGTTATATCGCAGTATTTCCAAAGAAAATAACCAGAACAGCTTAATCATGTTAACCATTATACCCACTAACAACAAATCCGCAGCAAACAACTTGTAACAAGCAAATTTATGAAATTTATATCCCCCGCTTGCAGGAAAGTTTGAAAAAAACGGTTCACATTTGTGGCAGTTATTGTACGGAAACGAAGTGTGGCAGACAGACAGACAGACAGACAGACAGACGGACAGAAGGTCAAAAAGTCATGGTGAAGATCATCCAAAGACAATGATGATATTTGATTGTAAAATTGTACACATGGTGCAAATTTTGTTGCTGTAGCTTTATAAACAAGTTTCATGAAATTCTACAAGCTAGTTACTGAGAAATGGCTGCGGACATGGATTTTTCAATATATCAAGGGCAATAACTCTAAGGAAAATTGACCAATCCTAAAAAACAATGGACGGGCATCATCCAAGTATGTTGGTTCATATTTATTTCAAGTTTCATGAAATTCTACCAGCTAGTTACTGCAGAAATGGCTGCGGACGTGGATTTTTCAATATATCAAGGGCAAAAACTCTAAGGCAAATTGACCAATCCAAAAAAACAATGAACGGGCATCATCCCAGTATGCTGGTTCATATTTATTTCAAGTTTCATGAAATTCTACCAACTAGTTACTGAGAAATGGCTGCGGACGTGGATTTTTCAATATATCAAGGGCAATAACTCTAAGCAAAATTTACCAATCCAAAAAAAAAATGGACGGGCATCATCCCAGTATGCTGGTCCATATTTATTTCAAGTTTCATGAAATTCTACCAGCTAGTTACTGAGAAATGGCTGCGGACGGACGGACGCACACACGGACGGACGGACAACGCCATTTCAATATACCCCTCCTTTTTTCTTCGAAAAAGCGGGGGATAATAAAAGTATAAACATATTGAACAGAGTTGTAAACAGTTTTCAAAAGTCATCTGCTGCAAATGCTTCAAAATGTGTCTGCATGTGGGAAGGGTCAAGCATGACAAAATCACATCAGTCAATTTAGCACCATGAATGGATAAGCCACTATTACAATGTTTAAAACTTTGACATGAACCAACCTGAAATCAAACCTAATAATCTCAATTTTCAAGGCAAACATTATAATCTGTTGTTACCACTACTAGTCCAGCAGCTAACTAGCCTAACCTGGAAGTGGAGTATATACAATGTTTAAGGGTTGATTTGGGTCACTGAGTCCATAAATGATAAGAATCCGCTTGATGACACCCTGTCACCTTTGGGCATTTCTTCTAATTTGCATAACACCAAGATGGCCGCCATTGTTCTTCTGGATATACTATAATTAAGATATCTCGGCTTCTTAAAGAGATTCTAATTTTTTTTAAATGTTTTAACGGGGCTTTAACACATTGTGGACCCAATAAAATAACTTTTATTATGATTTGCCAACTCCTTAATTTGCATAAATCTAAGATGGCCACCGTCAAACCTCGGAGGTTGCAAACATGTTGTCTGGAAAGAAGTTACCATTGAATGTGCATAATTGCTGAGGAACTACTGCTGACGATGTGGTAAGCAGCAGAACGGCAAAGTTGTCGATCAATGTGGTTACAAACCCGTCTTCATCCTGATGCAGTCCATCAGATCAGAGAGGGAAGGTGACTGGCCACTTCATCTAGAGGCTTTTCAATAGATGATGCCTTACTTCTTTGCCAGCGGGCATGTCAACTATGCACGATATGGATATTACCTTCGATCAATGGCATTAATGCCGAGCGCGAGGTTAAACAACGTCATAAAGCAAGAAATGCCATCAGAGGTCAGAGATAGATTCATGAAAGGTGAACATGTCCTGCACCACATCCCAGGTGTATGGAACGGCATCTGGGGTGACATGTCCATAAAAAACCACATTCATGAGATATAAGATATTAAGATAAGATATGATATTGTTTATTTTGTAACATAAGGCCACCGGCCCAAAATACAAATTCATGTAAATTCAAAATTCATTCATGGAGGAATCATTGAAATAAAACTGCGACCAGACACTCTGAAGACATGGGCACTTGGTCACCTCATTCGAAGCAAACTGATTAAAGACATTGCCCTTATGAGTGACCCAGATGATGCAACAAGACAGGACACGCACAAAGAGGAGCAGAAATCAAGGATTACAGCAGACGCAGCTGACAAAAGTTAGACCAGCAACAAAGCAGACAAGATATATAACATTGTCAGTGGTCGAGTGGCATCTGTTTCAGTGAACATGAATAAGACTGTGGCCATTGGGAACAAACAAACGGAAGAATTCGAGAGTTCTTTGCCAGATGGTTTCTACAATCCCATTTCAAAGAAGACGTTGACAATGCAAGTAGCAAAGAAGCATGTGAATATTGGTAAATTAAAATTGTTCAATACCACCATTCTCTTTTCACGAGTCATATGACTCCAGGCTAGCTGCCGTGACACGATAGACATCAAGACATTACTATCGTATGAGCTATCCCCGGTGCCTACATCGATGTTCAATGACTCGGGTGACATGAACACGGGAAAAGCTAAGGCGCAGTTGAAGAGGCAACAACAACTTGGAGATGTCATCAAGAATCGTATTACTCAAAATCAGATGTTTGGTGCTAGATGGTTCAGCTGCCCTCTGGGTTATACACTGGCCAGACAATGGGACAGTCCACGACTTTGTTGTGAACTTCAAACAGTACATCCAACAGAAACTTACATCTAGCGATGTCCATCTCGTGTTCGACAGGTACCAGGATTTGAGTACCAAGAGTATGAACAGATGAAATAGAACAGCAGAAGCAAGCAGAGTACATCGACTGGGTCTAGATACACCTCTACCCCAACAGAAAGTTGTCCTGACAATCACAGGTGATGAAAGTTATCTGTGAAGAGCTATCCAGAGACACTGCCTTCCCTCGAGGCTACACAATGACTCACAAACTTGTCATCACTAGCAGTAATAACACACCTGTTGAAATAAGTTATGGGGGAGTGGTGATCCACCGGGAATACAGGTCTACATCTCATGATGATGCAGTCTGCATCATTGTTCAACAAGCAGTAACGGATGCGGCTGAATTCCAAGTAGGCGTGTCAGTGATTGCAGATGATACCGATGTATTCATCAATCTGCTTCACCACTACTTTGAGGGACATTTAACCAGTCACATGATCATGGAATCGCAGAGCATAGTAGATGGACTGTTGTCTATGCACGCCCTATCAGGTTGTGATAAATGTGCTTCCTAGTTCGGCATTGGTAAAGTCAGGGTAGTGAAAGTACTGCGAGAAGGCTACTCCTCGTCACTCTTGGGTGACATCCATGCATTGTTACCAGTTATAACAAAACAGGCATCGAATTGTGTGGCCACATGCTATGGACACAAGGACTGTAGCAGTATGTCTGATGCAAGGAAGAAGTCATTGGCCACAAAGGTTAGAAAGGGCACCACAGCCATACCACAGCTAAAGTCTCTACCTCCCACAATAGAAGCATTTCTTGAACATGTCAAACGGTCACACCTGCAGTCAGCTAGACCCAACAGAACATGGATACGTTCGTGACGACAGTTCCAAGACTATGTTGCCTAAATCGATACTTGAAGAAGTGTCGCCTGCTCCACAAGAGGTTCTGAAACTGATTCGCTGCTCTTGTGAAAGTGAAAGACCTTGCAAATCAGGAAGATGTGGATGTGTGAGCTGTAAACTACCGTGCACTGTATTTTGATGATTTCATGCTGAGGCCTGTCAAAACAAACTGACTAAATATGATGTAGCCTCTGATGCAGATGACGACAATGACAATTTGACATACAGGTATTAATGCCAACACATACACATGAGAGATACACCATGTTGTTAACTATATACACTGTCATGTACTATAAATTCTAATATCGTAATAGTTAAAGGAGAAGAAATGTATGGCATGCTTCATGGCTTGCCCAGCATAGACACTACTAGAACCTTATGACTTTTTAGTCACTTTATTCTATATAATGGATATCTGAAATGAGTTTACTTTATGACCTGGTTTTTGTCAGCTTAATTATATTCTAACTTATACGTCAATGACAAACTACTAATATTATATTGAAAGTGTTCAATAATATTGTCACCATTTAGATCAATCAAGCATGTCATTCAAAAGTACAGCAAACTGTTAACAGATTGACAACGGCCATATTGGAATATTCAAATGAAGCTAATACATTTAAATTGTAATATAAGATGTATTATATGGGACCTTTATTTTATCAAAACACTTAAACAAATAATTTAAATGTATCCAAAATTGTATCCAGAATGTGGTGACATCAAACCGGTCTCCCGAGAGGTTTGACGGCAGCCATCTAGGATTTATGCAACGAAAGAGTTTTCAAATCATAATAAAAGTTATTCCATTTGGTTCCTAATGTCTTAAAGCCCCGTTAAAACATTTAAAATTGGTTTAAAATCTCTTCTAGAAGCCGAGATATCTTAATTATAGTATATTCAATAGATCACTGGCGGCCATCTTGGTTTTATGCAAATTAGAAGAAATGCCCAAAGGTAACAGGGTGTCATCAAACGGATTGTTAATATCTATTGTCTCAGTGACCCAAATCAATCATAAAATATTGTATATACTCTACTTCCGGGTATACCCCTAAAATCCCATGTGGCTGCCAGACTATACACCACTGAGGTTGTTTTTAATTGTAAAACCTACACTTCTTTGTCTTTATGTCTGAACCTCCAATGTGCCATATTAATTGGAAAATCATCTATAGTTTTAGTAGTTTCGACATCAGTCAGAAAACATTTTTGGTGGTATCTACTATTGATCTGTGAGTGTCTAGTATAACTTGTATTTCTGTTTGGTTTTACTGCAACTGCCATCCTCACTCCTCTTTATTACACTGTTCAATGTTTGAACCAACTTTATCACACTGTTCAATGTTTGAACCAACTTTATCACACTGTTCAATGTTTGAACCAACTTTATTACACTGTTCAATGTTGGAACCAACTTTATCACACTGTTCAATGTTTGAACCAACTTTATTACAATGTTCAATTTATTTGTATCAACTTTTATTTCACTTTTCAATGTTTGCATCAACTTTAATTATACTATTCAATATATGAACCATCTTTAATACACTATATATATATTCAATATTTGAACCTACTTTAATACACTATTCAATATTTGAACCAAGTTCTTTTATTTATTGCACTATTCAATATGTGAACCAATTTTTAGTATGCTTTTATGCTAATATTTGGATGAACATTTATTTTACTTTTCAATATTAGAACTAACTTTTAATTTTGATATTCAGTATTTGAACTAACTTTTATAATTATAAAGTGTTTCTCTGTGTTTTGATTATCTGGTTTATCTATACAACCTATGTCTTTTTTCACTTATTTATTTTAAAATGTCAATTCTATTTATAAATGTGAAGGCTAACCACAATGGCACTGTCTGAACATGTCTCAAAAAAGATTCCTCTCAAACTGATTCACAAACAGAACAAGAAATGTTTGTCAAACATTAGGTCGTCTGAGCATCACATTGTCTGATGAAAAAGATAATATACTCCACTTTATGTGGGATAAAACTGACTATATTGCTAACCCATTATGATTA
Organism: Serripes groenlandicus; assembly: GCA_031761405.1. Lineage (NCBI taxonomy): Eukaryota > Metazoa > Mollusca > Bivalvia > Cardiida > Cardiidae > Serripes > Serripes groenlandicus. Next base: position 40,882,598 of record JASEVX010000009.1, read on the forward strand.
TCTGGTATTCTTTTGTTTACTATTCTAAATAAAAATGTCAGCAAGACATGAATGCCCCCGTCCCATTTGTTCTTAGGCATTGTGACCTTGACCCTTGACTAAGTGAAATGTAAACACATCAACTGTGGCCTTGACATTAGGCTGGTATACCATGAACTTGTCCAATTTACCTTGACACATACTAAACCAGTTTATAAAGAGAAAAAAAAGTTACAAGTGAAAGTGCTAGAGCAATGATATCATTGCCTACAGGGTTCGATCCCCAGTCGTGGCACTACGGTCATGGTGGAGTGCCCTTGGGCAAGGCACATTTTCTAGCCTAGTACTGGTTTGTTTACCCAGGGATCATGAATAATTAAAATTAATTGCGCGCTAAATGACCTTAGCTGTCGATGCGCCATAAAACAATATACATTCATTCATTTCCTACAGATGTATTAAAGAAACTGTATACATAGTGTTTGACGTAGGTGATTGAAACTTGTCCCAACTCCGTTGACACTGAATATTTGTATGTGTTGTGAAGGAATTCAACCAACAAATTATTGTGCTAGTGTGATGCCTACGTTCATAGAGACATATATCATAGGGACTGTGATCTTGATGTTTGACATAGGTCAATGAAACACAACCTCATCCAGGTTATATTGACAATGATAATGTAAAAAGTAAGAAGGTATTCTGCCCCTAAACAAAAATGCTACTGGAATGACATTGTTTCGTACAGATTTACTACAGTATCTGCGGCCTTGATCTTTGACCTAGTACAGCAAAATACAAACTGGCCCAAGCTATTTTTTATGAAGTATGAAGAAACTTCGCCCATAAAAAAGTGCTAGATCAAGGACGTTATTATTTAATTTAGCAGCTGTGACTTGACCTTTTGACTTTGTTGTAATACGCGACCTTGTTCAAGCTCCCATGATACTAAAAGGAATTCCAACCAGAAAAGAAAGTGCTAGATCTATAACATTGTTTCGTACAGACGAACAGTCAATTGGGAACCCTATATCCCTCCCTGTTTTGTTATGGTAGGGGTATCAAGACAAAAAAGAAATGTGTCATTCTAAGCCACCAAACCATGATGTAAACAGCAACCATAACGCAGGTGATGAAATCTTGACCAAAAAAAACAACATGAGGTTTACTTTCTAAGTTATTGAGATGAAAATTTGAGTCCTGCCTGTACAAAAATGGCATTACCATTCTATATAATAACCAGGTTTCAACTTTGTTGAAAATCTTTATAAAAACAAAAAAGGTATACTTAAGCCCAAAGAACTGTGAAAAAGGGAGAAATTTATTATTGAGCAAATTCTCTTTTTCTAAAGAATTATACTGCAGAGGTATCAAAAGTTGGTCCATAAATTAGGAAAAGTTCAGCTTACAAAGAAAAAATCCAGTCAAATTCCAATTTTCTTCAGAATAAGTAAATTCATCAGTTCTTTAAAATTAGTTTGGACAATTTTATCATTTTCAAGGGATTAGGCATTCCCTGATAAAGATGTATTCGGATCTCTTTGCAGCTGAACATTTTTGTAAACACTGAAAAAAATGAAATATTGCTATCACTAGCAATTTATCCCATAAAGTTTTCAACTCTGTCAAAAGTTAAACTTTTGATTTTGAGATGTTACAATTTATTCCTTTTTTTTTAGATATAACATCAGATAAACTTCATTGACAAAATTGTATACAAATCTTTTTTTAATCATTATTTGCATCAACATATTCTGAATCATATGAATAATTCAGTTCCAATATAATTTCACCACCAACCAAACATCACTTCCTATTATAACAGTGCACTATTTCACACAGTTCCTTTAATAAAAATGCATATGCACCACAAGTCTACACAGTGCAGCTTGTCCCTATGAACCATAAATATCCAAGTGCACAATAGGTGATTAATTAACCCTTTCCCACATAATTATACAACAAATCTGTAGCAGAAAATCTTTATAAATGTCGGAATAAATTTTGAAAAATTGAAAACATTATTGTGTGTAGACGGAGAAATTGCTCATCATGAGCAATTTTCTCCTTTTGCCACAATGTTTTTCAAATTGTTGTATTGTGCAGCTTTAAAATGCCTCTGAATGTGTGAAAGGATTAGCACGGCTAGATTAGAAATGAGCTTTACAAATACACAAAAACACAGGGTCATAATACTATAATAATACCACATAAGACTTGTACATTTCCCTAATCCATTAACTCCATTAATTTTGTTAAAATTTATCTACATGCACATTTTAAAAAGATTTAGGAGTAAACAAGCAACAGTTGCTCAATCAAAACAACATTGGCTTCTTTTTTCTAAAGAAGATTTGACAGATATTAGTAAATCAGTAGATTTTTTAAATAGGAAAAAATTAAAATACAGCCTTTCCAATCACTGCTTAACCCTTTCCCATATGCAGTAGCCAGCAGACAACTTTTAAAATCTAAATGAGCAATATTTCCTTTGTCCACAATGTTTTCAATTGTATTAATTAATTAAACATTCATTCATAGAAAATTTAATATTGATTCCAAGATGTTTTCAAAATCATCAGCTGCAGTTTGCCATACGTTGGAAAGGGTTAACCAGTGAGGATAAGGGATTATCTCTAGTTGGCCTCATGGTTACAAGTTTTTCTTGACCCTTACCCATACTTAGACGCATTTTGATGCCTCTAGAGCAGATATGACTTTTGACAACATTGTGACAAAAGGAGAAATTGCTCAAAATTGGCAATTTCTCTTTTGCCACCATGTTTTCAAATCAATCCAATAAATGATGCTTTCATTTATAGAGATTTTTCATATTTTTGGATGATTTCAAAGTGGTCTGCTGCTGACAACATTTGAAAACAGTGTGCACAAAAAGAGCATTAAAATTTTGCTCATGATGAGCAAATTCTTCTTTTTCCATAATAATAACTCAATTTCAAATTGAAACTTCCAATTTTCCAGATACTTAAAACTATTTCCACAGATGTTTTCAATAGCACATCAAGTAATTGGTTGAATCATTCTGCATTCTAATTACGGCAGGACAAAAAGAAGGTCAAATACAGATTAGAGAAAAGATTTTGCTGCTGCAACAGTCATTAAAATTCTGTTCTATGAAGAAAAGTCTCAAATGGTCTCAGTATGACATTATGAAAGGTGTATAAAAGAAACCCTTAAAAGGAATGATATGCTATTATATGCCCCATCTCTGAAGAATTAAACTTGGCAAATGAAAGTGTTAACAGCAAAAGTGAAAACATTGACGGAAATGGAAAAATTTCTACTTATAAGTGAATTTCTTATTTTCTCATAATGCTATCAAAAGTTATCTAATATGTATGAAAAGTTGTTCTTCTACTGGAGTTATCTTTTTCCAACATACAATAGACTTTGAAAACATTTCTCCCCTTGCCACAACATTTTAAAAAGAAGTCATGTAATGTGTCTGCAGTGGGAAAAAGGTAAGTCCTCAAAAACAGTTAAACATGCAGTACTTTTATTGGCTATGCATTCAATTGCCTCAGACACTATCTGAATGGTTGGTAATAAATAGTTTGTTTATACTAAAGGAAATATTTGGGATTTGATTAACAAAACAAATATCATCTGATTAATGGCTGCACTTTTTTAACAGCTGCCATGTGTTAGACTGCTTTCCAAGACTGATTTATGAACACTTTTTTAACAGCTGCCATGTGTTAGACTGCTTTCCTCTGCAGATTTATAAATACTTTTTTAACAGCTGCCATGTGTTAGACTGCTTTCCTCTGCAGATTTATAAATACTTTTTTAACAGCTGCCATGTGTTAGACTGCTTTCCCTGACTGATTTATAAACACTTTTTTAACAGCTGCCATGTGTAAGACTGCTTTCCCAGACAGATTTATAAATACTTTTTTAACAGCTGCCATGTGTTAGACTGATTTCCCAGACTGATTTATAAACACTTTTTTAACTGCTGCCATGTGTTAGACTGCTTTCCCTGACTGATTTATAAACACTTTTTTAACAGCTGCCAAGTGTTCGACTGCTTTCCTCTGCAGATTTATAAACACTTTTTTAATAGCTGCCATGTGTTAGACTGCTTTCCCTGACTGATTTATAAACACTTTTTTAACAGTTGCCATGTGTTAGACTGCTTTCCCAGACAGATTTATAAATACTTTTTAACAGCTACCATGTGTTAGACTGCTTTCCCAGACATATTTATAAATACTTTTTTAACAGCTGCCATGTGTTAGACTGCTTTCCCTGACTGATTTATAAACACTTTTTTAACAGCTGCCATGTGTTAGACTGCTTTCCTCTGCAGATTTATAAATACTTTTTTAACAGCTGCCATGTGTTAGACTGCTTTCCCTGACTGATTTATAAACACTTTTTTAACAGCTGCCATGTGTTAGACTGCTTTCCCAGACAGATTTATAAATTCTTTTTTAACAGCACGAATAATGAAACAAGCTATCAAGTTGTCGCGAGAACAGCGTCAAATTCACTTGAATATTTCTTCTCCTCGTGTAAAAGTACGGGAAACGGAAGTTGTAATGGCTATGTGAAGTGCTCTCTGGTTTGTTGATATTTGGTTGTGTCCGGATTTTTAGCCAATCAGCGATCAGGTAATAGGAAACCATTTCTTTTTGTGTCGATATATTTAGTTTTGACGTGTCTGTGTTTTCCACGGAAATGGTACCCCTTACGGCAACTCAAATATTAAGAAAACGAAGAGACGGATAAAAAATCGGGACGATCATTCGATGTAGCAACTGATGGGCTACACAACGCACACCGAGTGGTTTCTAAATTCGAAAAACTGTGGGAGGAGATATTGCAACATCTCAGTCCCGGACAAGTGGCATTTTCCAAAAATCCACGTCCCATTATATCAACCCATTTACATAACAGTGAATGTAAATTCCTGTGTCTGGTAGCCCGGCTTAATTACTAACACATGTCTGTCGTGTATAAATTTGACTGTATGTTACATGCGAAAAACCACTCGCGCGTGACCATAACAAATCAATAACAGTAGGCGGAGTTACCCACCTGTCAGATCGAGTGATTTCAGCCAACCGAATCACGTCAGTAATAGTCGATTAACGTGATATATATATGTATGTATCCAATAAGGCTGTCCAATCATAAGTGACAATTGTTCCTTGGGGCTGTGTTATTTCATGAATGCTAGGGAATTACCTATGGATCGGTCTCATTAAAATATTCCCTTAAATGTTTTTTGATCCATATTTCTACTTTCGGTATGCGATGTTTGCAAACTGGTGCAAACCGGTTCAGAAAGACTTGGAAGAAAATTTTCGCCATTCAGAAGCTAATAAAATAAATACGATCCAAATTAAAGACAAAACAACGACTGCTAAAAATTATCTTGACGTTTATCAATTTGAAATACCTTCAAGATCGACATAATATTCGTAATATCAGGGACACAAAGAAAATTGTTTGGAATGAAATATATAAATGATTCCCCCGAGTATGATAATTGCCCAATCACGGCTTTGTTTATCAAAATTAATTAGCATAACCGGCGGGAAAAATATCATATGACTTAATAGTTGCGATTTCATTGGATGAAATGAGAAATTGGGTGAATGACATTCGCAACCTGACGACCCCGATGTTTACATTCAACGCTGTTTACTGATTTCTAATTTTCAAAGTAGGGAACCATGATTAACATTGCGCAATCATCAAAATGGCGGCTATGTTGCGAATAATACCGCAACACCAATCTGACTAAAGTACACGATCTGACTAAATGTAAATGCGTAGCATTAATAGGAGATGATTTTAATGAGATTGACCGCAACACATGAAACAAATTTAACGTTTTGTTGTCTTTCATTTTTTTTGACAATATTTTTGGTTTTAATAACAACATTGAACCTGATAAATTTGACTTTTGGTTAATAAAATTGAATTTATTTAATATGTCTTTCTTTGTAAAACTGACCCTCGTATCGAACACTGCCCTGTTTTGGTGAGGGACCTAAATCGGTGACCTTATTATTTTGTTATCTTCAATTTGAAAAGTGCTATTGCATCATTTGACTATGTTGTCTCAAGTTTAACATTTCTGTCAATAGCTTTTGAATCTTTTGTAAATATGGATAAAATACATACACTTTATGCAGAATATTTCAAATAACCTAGTGAAAAATAATCTCTTTTCCAAATTTCATTTTTTTTAACTGAATGCTGCACTACAGGTCTTTTGCAATAATGTTATTTTAATTGGTCACTACCCTTAAATCATGTACATTGTGTGCTCTTAATGTTATCTTTATACAAAACAAGAAAAACAAGAGGCCCATGAGGGCCTATGCTCTACTGGTATGGTTCTTTGGTCATTTTCAATCCAGAGCATGTATGTATGGTGAAGATCGGATAGTAAATGGAGGCTCTTTTGTGTTCACAAGCTGTATTATAGCAATTTTTACAATTTCATGGACCATAATCCAGTCTTGCATGGGCGGATCTGGCTGATTTTCAAAAGGAACCAAGCTCTCATCAATATTTAACTACTATCTAAGTTTGGTGAAGATCAGATAGTAAATGGAGCCTCTATTGTGTTCACATGCTCAATTATAGCAATTTAGACAATTTCAAGGGCCATAATCCAGTCTTGCATGGGCGGATCTGGCTGGTTTACGAAAGGAACTGAGCTCTCATGGATATCTAACTACTGTATCAGTTTGGTTGAGATACAATCAAAAGTGAAGACTGTATCGTGTAAACAAGCTCTTTTATAGCAATTTTGACCATTTCAAGGGCCATAATCCAGTCATGCATGGGCAGATCTGGCTAGTTTTCGAAAGGAACCAAGCTCTCATGGATATCTAACTACTGTATCAGTTTGGTTGAGATACAATCAAAAAAGAAGACTGTATCGTGTTAACAAGCTCTTTTATAGCAATTTTGACCATTTCAAGGGCCATAATCCAGTCATGCATGGGCGGATCTGGCTGGTTTTCGAAAGGAACCGAGCTCTCATGGATATCTAACTTCTGTATAAGTTTAGTTGAGATACAATCAAAAGTGAAGACTGTATCGTGTTAACAAGAAATTGTTTACGGACGTACGGACGGACGGACGCACGCACGCACGACGGACAAATCGCCACGACATAAGCCCTTCTGGCCTTTGGCCAGTTGAGCTAAAAACCACTAAAAAACAATAAAAACACTCAAGAAACCGCGATCCGGGCGGGCTACCACACAATTCTTAAATTTGTCACATGTTAAACTTGGTGTGCAGAAAAGTGGGACAAGTGAGAATCTTAGCAGGACAAGTGGCATTCTGAAAGTCACTTGTCCTGGACAAGTGGCTGAATTTTTTTTTTGTACAGCCCTGCATTTTAAGTTTTAAAATCAATACTTTTATTAAACAAGACATTCACGTCTGTACGTCAACAGTTTTTGGTGGTGTGGCAAATGCCACAATGTTTTCAACACTATTTGATAACAAAACTCTTTTAGGTTATAGCACTTTTCCATAGTTTTGCACAGTGTCTACTGCAGATTTCTTGTATCAGGGAAAGGTTCAACTTAGTATCACTATCTGTAAATAGTTTCTGGCACCTGAACTAAGGGAGATAACAGTTTACTTACATTTCAAAAACATTTTTAGAGTTACTTCCCATTACAGTGTATGTTTTGTTTGACAATGTTTTCAAAAATCGTCTGCTGCAGATGTCTAAATGCGTCTATAGATGGGAAACAGTATACTAAAATAATTAATGTGATAGCGGCATAAAACTAAAATTTAAAACAAATTTGTCAATACACTAAATACAATTTCGATTACTGCTTATGTTTGTATTATATAATGTGGTTTCATAATGAACTAAGTCACAGCACATTGTCTACAGATTACTTTATAATCTGAGTATAAATTCTTTAACCCTTTCCCACATTGAGACGATTTCAAAGGCCTCTGCAGCAGACGACTTTTGAAAACTTTGTGGAAAAAGGGGGAAAGTGCACATGATAAGCAATTTCTTGTTTTGCCACACTATTAAGAATTCTATTCAATATTTAAGTTTTAAATTGAATACATTTTCTAGAGTTAATAATTGCCTCTATGTTGTCGAAGTTATCTTCTGCAGTTTTGATGTACGTGTGAATGAGGGGTTAAATCAGTCAATGTACAATGTAATTAATCCTTATCCCCCTAAACATGACTGTAACCCTTTTCCAAAATGAGCAATGCTGCGGCAGACGACTTTTACAACATAAGAGGCAAAAATGTGAAAAATCTCTATAAATAATGGTATAATAATTTAATAAAGATGCTTGTTTTGAGCAATTTCACCTTTGTCAAAGTGTTTTCAAAAGTCGTCTGCTGCAGAGGCATCAGAAAGGGTCTATAAGTGGGAAAGGGTTCACCCTTTCCCAAACAAAGCAATGCTGCAGCAGAAAAATTTGAAAGCATTTCACCAAGGCAAAAATAGGAGTGATCTTTAAAAAATGAATGTCGAATTATTAACACGGGTTGTAAATATTGTGGCAAACAGACAGATTGTTCATGATGTTAAATTTCTCCTTCATTCACAAATGCTAAAGTCATTGCTGCAAATCGGTCAAAGTGTATCTGCAAATAGGAAAAGCTATCAACATAAAACCCTGATTCTAAACACTGCAGACCAAGATAAGACTGCACAAATTGGCAGGCTGATCACAGGCTACATTTTTTACTTGAGTAACAGGATTCACTAAAAACCAAACAAAACTAGAACTATCACTGAAGATGATAAATACCCCCAAAACAGCACCTTGACCTATGCCATAACTTAATAAGTAAAAGGGCCATAACTCTGTAAAATAATATGCAATTGTAAGACCTTTAGGATATGCACATCTCCTCTTGGTATAGAAGCTTCTTGCAAATTTTTATTGAATTACACCCAGTGGTTTGTAAGAAATAGGCCGGACAAAATATGGCTTCTGACCAACCGACCGACAGACAGACGGCCCGACACAGTGACTCATATAAACATCTCTTCTTCGAAGAAGGTATAATAAACCTTAAATATTTCTCGTCAAAATTAAATGTTTCAGTTAAATGACATGATCACATTAAGCTTTTTCATGGTCCCGCAATCAATAACCACAGATGTCTGTGAATCATGATTTATATTGAGTGTACCACAATCAATAACCACAGATGTCTGTCAATTGTGATTTATATTCACTGTACAACAATCAATAACCACAGATGTCTTTGAATTGTGATTTATATTGAGTGTACCACAATCAATAACCACAGATGCATGTGAATCAGGATTTATATTGAGTGTACCACAATCAATAACCACAGATGTCTGTGAATTGTGATTTATATTGACTGTACCACAATCAATAACCACAGATGTATGTGAATCATGATTTATATTGAGTGTACCGCAATCAATAACCACAGATGTCTGTGAATTGTGATTTATATTGACTGTACCACAATCAATAACCACAGATGTCTGTGAATTGTGATTTATATTGACTGTACCACAATCAATAACCACAGATGTCTGTGAATCGTGATGTATATTGCCTGTACCACAATCAATAACCACAGATGTCTGTGAATCGTGATATATATTGAGTTAACCACAATCAATAACCGCAGATGGCTGTGAATCGTGATTTATATTGAGTGTACCACATTCAATAACCACAGATGTCTGTGAATTATGATGTGTATTGAGTGTACTGCAATCAATAACCACAGATGTCTGTGAATCGTTATTTATATTGACTGTACCACAATCAATAACCACAGATGTCGTTGAATTGTGATTTATATTGAGTAAAGCACAATCAACAGCCAAAGATGTCTGTGAATCATGACAAATATTGAGATTCTCGCAATCAATAACCACAGATGTCTGTGAATTGTGATGTTTATTGAGTGTATCACAATCAATAACCACAAATGTCTGTGAATTGTGATGTATAGTGAGTGTATCACAATCAATAACCACAGATGTCTGTGAATCATGATTTATATTGAGTGTACCACAATCAATAACCACAGATGTCTGTGAATTGTGATGTTTATTGAGTAAATCACAATCAACAGCCAAAGATGTCTGTGAATCATGACGAATATTGAGATTCTCGCACTCAATAACCACAGATGTCTGTGAATCCTGATGTATATTGAGTGTACCGCAATCAATAACCACAGATGTCTGTGAGTTGTGATGTATATTGAGTGTACTGCAATCAATAACCACAGATGTCTGTGAATCATGATTTATATTGAGGTCACAATCAATAACCACAGATGTATGTACCTTGTGATGTTTATTGAGTGTACCACAATCAATAACAACAGATGTCTGTGAATCATGATGTATATTGAGTGTCCTGCAATCAATAACCACAGATGTCTGTGAATCATGATTTATATTGACTGTACCGCAATCAATAACAACAGATGTCTGTGAATTGTGATTTATATTGACTGTACCACAATCAATAACAACAGATGTCTGTGAATCGTGATGTATATTGAGTGTCCCGCAATCAATAACCACAGATGTCTGTGAATCATGATTTATATTGACTGTACCACAATCAATAACCACAGATGTCTGTGAATCATGATTTATATTGAGTGTACCACAATCAATAACCACAGATGTCTGTGAATTGTGATTTATATTGACTGTACCACAATCAATAACAACAGATGTCTGTGAATCGTGATGTATATTGAGTGTCCCACAATCAATAACCACAGATGTCTGTGAATCATGATTTATATTGACTGTACCACAATCAATAACAACATATGTCTGTGAATCGTGATGTATATTGAGTGTCCCGCAATCAATAACCACAGATGTCTGTGAATCACGATTTATATTGACTGTACCGCAATCAATAACAACAGATGTCTGTGAATTGTGATTTATATTGACTGTACCGCAATCAATAACAACAGATGTCTGTGAATTGTGATTCATATTGACTGTACCGCAATCAATAACAACAGATGTCTGTGAATCGTGACGTTTAAGTGCACCACAATAAATAACCACATATGCCTGTGAATCGTGACGTTTGAGTGTACCTCAATAAATAACCACAGATGTCTGTGAATCGTGATGTATATTGAGTGTACTGCAATCAATAACCACAGATGTCTGTGAATCGTGATGTATATTGAGTCAAACACAATCGACAGCCGCGGATGTCTGTGAATCGGTATGTTTATTGAGTGTACGGCAATCAAAAGCCGCAGATGTCTGTAAATTGTTATGTACATGTATATTGAGTGTACCATTATCAAAACCGCAGATGACTGACACTGAAGGTGGCTAACTATTACAAGGGAAGCAATTATCACAAATGGCCACTGTCTATTCACTGCTGGTAGGTAATCTGTCAACATGCAAGTTGGTGAAAGAATCTAGGGAAAAGACCTCAGATAATCCTGACCCTTTCCCACATACATAAATTCACATAAGACGACTTTTTAAATCTCTCAGCACTTATATGAAAACTCTCTATTTTTCAGTAAAGTAATTGTGATATACTGAGAAATTGCTCATCATAAGCATTTACCGCATTAACATCAAAAGTTATCATCAGTTTATTCTGCAGAATTGTGTCTAAATGCATCTACATAATAGGACAGGGTTAAATGGTTCCACATTTTGACCGTAACTCATTCCCTGAATAAAACCCCATATTTATCAAATAATAGATGATAGTTGTCCTTAAAAAATAAAAGATTGTTTGAAACGAAAAAGGTATTGGTTGTGTCAAGTCATTTCCCCTTTTTCTTTAATGTTCCCTACTCTATCTAATAAGAATACTTGCATTATGTTGATCCTTTTCTATCATCTTATCACATAACTTTAATTGGAAACAAGATGTGTTTGTGAAACACTGATGCCCCCGAATGGCAACATCTAGGTCAAAGGTCAAGGTCTCCAGGTCAAAAATGTTGGTACTGACAGAAAGGTCATGTCACAAGGAATACACATGTGAAATATGGTAGCCGTACCTGTTATGGTTCAAAAGTAGTGGTCAAGGATAAAGTTTATTTCTAGAATGGCAACATCTAGGTCAAAGGTCAAGGTCGCAAGGTCAAAAATGTTGGTACTGACAGAAAGGTCATGTCACAATATTAAATACACATGTGAAATATGGTAGCCGTACCTGTTATGGTTCAAAAGTAATGGCCAAGGTTAAAGTTTTTTTCGAGAATGGCAACATCTAGGTCAAAGGTCAATGTCGCAAGGTCAAAAATGTTGGTACTGACAGAAAGGTCATGTCACAAGGAATACACATGTGAAATATGGTAGCCGTACAAATATGGTAGCCGTACCTGTTATTGTTGAAAAGTAATGGCCAAGGTTAAAGTTTTTTTCGAAAATGGCAACATCTAGGTCAAAGGTCAAGGTCGCAAGTTAAAAAAATTTGGTACTGACAGAAAGGTCATGTCACAAGGAATACACATGTGAAATATGGTAGTCGTACCTGTTATGGTTCAAAAGTAGTGGTCAAGGTTAAAGTTTTTTTCGTGCAGACAGACAGACAGACAGACAGACAGACCAAAAACTAGATGCCCACCGAATCCGGGGGGCATAAAAATCTTAATTAAGCATAATTTGGTAAGGGTTTTAAACCTGTATAATCCATGTGTCTAAAATTGCCAAGTTTGTTATTTACTCAGCAATTCATATAATAAAATACATGCATTAAAACACATTCCCTCTTAAAAATGTAACTAGGGGTTGTTTTGGTTTTTATTTATCTAGCAAGTGCTTTATAGAGATTTATGTAATTTTATCTATTTAAGACATTTACGGGGAAAAAAGTTGGAAATGTAGCCATTGCATTGCTCATTAAACAATGTTTCCATAAGAGTTTGTTGTATTGCAGATGTTGACTGTTTAAATATGTATCTGATTGCAAAAGGGTTTGAAGTGTGTTTGGTCTTAAACGTCCTTTTTTTTTTTTTACTGTTATTAAAATTACAATTGAAACTAAACCCTTATTCTATGGGTTTTGACCAAAAGAGTTTCCTGGTAAAATGGATGTATCTATACCCTGTTTACATAGAAATGTCACAGTATTCACTGACACTGTGATTGTTCAGTTTACGTTTATATAAATAACAAGAGGTGTTTGTCAAACATTATGCCCCCCCCCCACCATGCGCCATGTTGTCAGGAAAATTAGGACAATTGAGTAAAATTTGCATGGACCGGAATGCCAGTTGATTTGTCATTTCACATTTCACATTGGATGTCTATGAGTCAGTTTTAAGATTATGAATAATGTTCATTCAAAGTTTGAGGATAGTAGGTACAGTTCTTAATCCCATTGTGATGATGACTAATATTTGCAGATATTATGTATCCTCCAGGTCCAGGCATTGTTGAGTTATCACTCAGACAAGCTTAAAAAAGGTTTTTGTCTTCAACGTCACTGTGACCTTGACTTTTGACCCAATGACCTCAAAATAAATAGGGTTCATCTACTGGTCAGGCCCATCCTCCAAGTCAACTTTGAGAACCATAGGTCCAGGCATTGTTGAGTTATCACTCGGACAAGCTTAAAAAGGGTTTTTATGTTCAAGATCACTGTGACCTTGACCTTTGACCCAATGACCTCAAAATATATAGGGTTCATCTACTGGTCAGGCCCAACCCACAAGTCAAGTTTAAGGACCATAGGTCCAGGCATTGTTGAGTTATCACTCGGACAAGCTTTGGTCTACAGACGGACCGACCGACAGACATGTGCAAAGCAATATACCCCTCTTCTTCGAAGGGGGCATAATTATGGACTAATATTGCTAAAAATATGGGAAATCTCTTTATAATATATTTCTTTTTATCATGTTAGAAGTAATTGTTCATAATAAGCAGCCGAGCCCCGGTAGCTCAGTCAGTAGCGACGCGGGCTGTCAATCCAGGGGTTGTGAGTTCGAATCCCGGCTTGGCCAACTTTCTTTCCGACGATTGACAAAAGTCAATGCGACATGGATCATTCGTCTTCCACCAATGGGCTAAGACTATGTGGAAAAGCAGCCAGTTGCTTGGGAAGATTGTTGTGTGGATAACTGGTGTGAGAAAACCATGAAATGCATGAGTAGGTGAACTGGCCGCCGTGATATAACTGAGAAATTGTTAAAAACGGCGTTAAACCCCATTCAATCAGTCATAATGAGCAATTACTCCTTAACTTCATCTATGTTTTCAAAAGCTGTCTGTTTCAGATGCTACAAAATGAGCCTGAATGTGTGAAATAAAGGACTAAGTCCGTTCTAATATTGAAGTTGGTAAAAGTTATAACAAACTTGTTCAATTAACCCTTTCCCACTTGTAGACACATTTTAACGCCTCTGGAGCAGACGACTTTTGAAAACTTTATGACAAAAGAAAAAATTGCTCAAAATGAGCAATTTTCCTTTCAACACAATGCTTTCAACTGAAGACTTTTCAATAAGTATGTCTTCATTTAGGGAGATTTTCCATATTCTTGCTGAGATCATCATCATACAGAGTGTAAATTTGCTTTTGTATTCTAGCTGTGATATAAGAAGCAATTTAACCTTTACAATTTAACATTATATTGGCTATATACTTTATTTAATAACCATGTCTTGAAAGGAAAAATTCCTGATTTTGTATGATAGGAATACATAAACTAACATAAATCTTGTTCCATAAATACAATGGAGGAACATGTTTAACCCTTTACCTGATTATAGACAAATTTTAATACCTCTTTTGTCAATATAATCTGGAATACATTGTGTTTAAGGGAGATATTGCTCATTTTGAGCAATTTTTTCTTTTGTCATAAAGTTTTCGAAATACTTTATTAAAGTTGTCCTTCCAATTTTTTCTGCAGCTGTTTTTAAGCAGAGAACTCCAATATGTCACTGTGAGCAATTTCTCCTTTTACCAAAATATTTTCAAAATTTGTCTGCTGCTTTTAATTACAGGGAGGTTAAAAGTTATATAAGCTAGTTGATACAAACAAAGTCATGAAATATTATAAAGTCTGCATGTCCATTGAATTCATAACATATATATTACAGACAATCCACTTTTGTGATGCAATACCAATTCACATATATATTATATTTAATGTAAACAATAGGTATTTTCCTCTATTCATAAACAAGATTTATTAAATACAAAATGAATATTGTCCTAAGGCTTGACAAAACCCAATATCAAATGGCTCAATGAAAGTTTATGGCTTATAAATGTTATTGTTTGGATTTCCATATTTCATTATACAAATGACATTGGGCATAAATCAATATACATCCATTGTTATTAAAAAAACTTTTCAATATCGAAGAAGAGAACTTTAACTAACCCTTTTTATCATTAATTCATCTGCAGCAGACAACTTTAATGAGCAATTTTTCATTTTACAACAATGCTTTAAATTTCTATTCAATAATTGTACTTGATTTGATTTTTTTTATGTCACTGTTTTCAAAGTCGTCTGCTGCAGATTTTGTTGTAAGTGGAAAAAGGTTAAATTCTAATACTCATCATATTAAGTCCCTTCCTAACTAATTGTCTTAAGAATAGTCATCTTACCATTTTTCTGATTCAGATGACTTTAAAGGTCTCTGGAGTAGACAATATATGTAAACAATGTGGAAACAAGAAAATGTGTCCATGGAACACGGATGCCCCGGTTGTTAACTATATTTTAAAACGGACGGACGAACAGTTGGTCCAACCTCAAATTGATACAATTTTTTAAACAATGATATGTTGATTGTCATTTGTGTGAAGTTTCATAATGATAGGACATCAGGTTCACTAAAACGTAACTTGACCAAAAACTTTAACCTGAGAATGGAATGGACGAACAGACAGACAAACAGACGGATGAACAGTTGGTCCAACCTCAAATTGATACAATTTTTTAAACAATGATATGTTGATTGTCATTTGTGTGAAGTTTCATAATGATAGGACATCAGGTTCACTAAAATCTAACTTGACCAAAAACTTTAACCTGAGCGGGACGGACAAACGGACGGACGGACGGACGGACGGACGGACGGACGGACGGACGGACGGACGGACGGACGGACGGACGGACGGACTAACAGACCGGAAAACTATATGCCCCTCATACCTCGTATGCCGGGGCATAAAAACAAATGAAAAGAAAAAGAAATTGCCAAATTAGAAGCACTAGTCACTTTAACATGCATTTTAAATGGAGATTAATGACTTTTGACACTTTTTACCTCCACATTGCCAAATCTGTTTTGTTTGTTTTAAACCTTAGATATTTTCCTAGCAGACAACTCATACAAGTCAAGAATAGGAATGGTATTTAACTCTTTCCCACATACAACAAATCTGCAGCAGACGTCTTTGAAAACATCTATGCAATACTGCGAAAAATCTCAATTCATGAGACTTCATTGATTTAAAGTTGGCAATGTTTTCATAAACCGTCTGCTGCAGAGGCGTTAGAAAGCAATCTACATGTGGGAAAGGGTTAACCAATTTTGTAAAGCCTGTAGTATATAGTCAGGCCAAACGCGCAAAGTGCTGTCTGACCAAACTCTATACTATTAGTTGGTCAATTTACTCTACATTTTTTTCGGTAATTTTTTATCACATCTGGTCAATTCTTCTCGACAGTTTTGGTGTATTCAGGTTAGAGCACAGGGAGACTTGCTCCTCTAAAAATAGATATTGCCCTACATATGCATAGATATTAACAAGGGTGGACACAGTTTTCTGGGTCGCCTCGCTTCAACTCATTTTTTTCAAAGTATTCGAGCAAATATATGAATTTGAAGTACGGACTCAATCAATAATGCTTTTCTCTATGTTAATTCCTATGAAATATTTGCGAATTCGCAAAAAGGACAACAACCTGGACCAAAAACGAAAGTACCTTCTATCGACATTTTGGAATACTTCGGGTTTTTTTGTTGCGGTAATTGTCAGTGATATTGCGATTATTTGCCAGGCTTTCAAACCGTCGGACCATTTTTTAAAAAAAGACCGTTAAAATAATCTTCGGAATGGTTCGGATTTCTTCGCTGCGATAATTGTCCGTGATATTGCGATAATGTTCTGTCACAATAACACTGACCATTTAGCAGCGAAAAAAACAAAATAATTCCGAAATGTTTCTCGGGAAAATAATCGCGATAGATTAAAGTACTTTCGTTTTTGGTTCAGGTTGTTGTCCTTTTGGCGAATTCGCAAATATTTCATAGGAATTAACATACGTAGTGAGAACAAATTCATGTTATTTTGGTATCGTTCGATAGAGAAAAGCATTATTGATTGAGTCCGTAGTTCAAATTCATATTTTTGTTTGAATACTTTGAAAAAAAATAAGTTGAAGCGAGGCGACCAAGAAAACTGTGTCCACCCTTGTTAATATCTATGCATATATAGGGTAATATCTATTTTTAGAGGAGCAAGTCCCTGTGGTTAGAGTGTCAATCTTGGGAGCAGGAGACAAGGGTTCAATCCCTTTTGTGTTAAACCAATGACTTAATGTGGTATTAATAAGTACTAAGGTCATTTAGTGCGCATTTAAATTTTATTATTCATGTTCCCTGGGTGAACAAACCAGTACTAGGCTAGAAAATGTGCCTTGCCCAAGGGCACTCCACCATGACTGAATTGCCGCGACTGGGGATCGAACCCGGGACACCCGGTTTCGAAATCCCCGACGCTAACCACTCGACCACAGCGGATTCCAATTTAACTAGGAAACACACTGATGTAACTGAAACACTTAAAATTAGCAGCCTTAAACATCATGCAAGAGGACAGTATTGAATCTGGTGAGACTGGTTCACCAGAGACTGCACTGTATGCAGGAGCAACAAGACCCCCAATTTCTGCCAATTTGAACAGTAAATCATTTAAAGATTTTTCAAATTGTTAAAAAAAAAAGTTGCAAGCAATACAAAAGTCCCCCATTGGAAGAGGACAGCACATTGTGTATTGTATGTGCATATTTTGAAAAAAACAGCAATGCACTGCATACATTTTGAATACAGTCCTATCAAACATTTCTCATTTCGACCTTTGACCTGTAAGTGTGACCTTGACCTTTGAGGTACAGGCCTTTGTATTGTGCGCCACATGTCACCTCATCATGGTGAACATGTGTCCAGTAACTTGGGTATTCTATGATGCATGGTTTCTCATTTCGACCTTTGACCTCTAAATGTGACCTTGACATTTGAGGTATAGGTCTGGGTCTTTTGCATGACACGCCGCCTCATCATGTTAAATGTTTGTGCCAAGTTTCATGGAAATCCTATGATTGATGCTTAAGATGGGGCCCGACAAGGTACAACCCTATCAATCAAACAATACTCATTTTGACCTTTGACCTCTAAGTGTGATCTTGACCTTTGAGGTACAGGCCTGGAACTTGTGCGTGACACGCCACCTCATCATGGTGAATGTTTTGTACCAAGTTTCTTGGAAATCCTATGATGGATGGTTATGATGCAGGCCGGACAAGTTAGTCCTATCAAACATTGTGCGTGACATGCTACCTCGACATGGTGAACATGTTTTCCTAGTAAATTGGAAATCATATCAACCATGCGACCGGACAAGGAACAGTCCTTTCAAACAGTACTCATTTTGACCTTTGATGTGTGTCCTTGACATGACACGTCGCCTCATCATGGTTAACGTTTGTGCCAAGTTTCTCCGAAATCCTATGATGGATGGTATTCAGCTATTTTGCGAGTCTGCAGCTCAATTCACCCTTTCTCACAGTCAGACACTTTCCGACTCCTCTCAAGCAGACTATGCCTGAAAACATCGAGGCTCATAATGAGCAATTTTTCCTTTTGCCACAAATGTTTACAACCTTATTCAAAATCTGATGAAGGCCAACCTATTAATTGACCAAAACATGCACAACTAGTACGGTGGTTGTAGTTATTCCATCTCACCCTTTTATTTATTATCACTTATTCAAAATTGTTCTTTCAATTTTAAAGAGTTTCCATATTTTTTACTAAATGTTTTCAAATTTGTCTGCTGCAGACTTGTTGAATGTTAGAGAACGTAAATAATCATATGTTTAACCGTTTCGCACATATAGTCGCTTTCTGACACCTCTGCATCAGACGACTTTTGAAAACTTTCTCCTTTTGACATAATGTTTTCAACTCTATTCAATAAGCATGTCTTCATTAAAGGGAGATTTTCCATATTATTGTTCAGATGTTTTCAAAGTCATCTGCTGCAGATTTGTTGTATGTGGGAAAGGGTTAAGGTAATGCTGAATATGTGAGCCTTGCTGCACATAAGAAAATATTTCATCCTATAAACCATGGGTGCTATAAACATGTTACAAAAGAAATAACACAACAAAATGCAAACATAAAAATCTCCTTTCCCAGATACACTTGTTTGTGATTTATTCATACCTAGGGGGCATTGTGCTAGCACGCCTCAATGGGGAATCAACCCTACTATGAAAAAAAGTTATCATTTAATTAAAAGATTTTACATGTGTTTCTCATAAAATATTTCACCTTATTATTCTCACATGAGTTTTCTATGAAAAAAGATACAAGTTGGTATTTGTTAATAATTCAGATCAGACTCATATCTACATTTATTATACCTCACGTGACTTTGTAAGGTTCAATTCTCATATATACTCATCATGGGCAATTTCTTACTGTCTCATGCTAACACTAGTACGTTTTTGACCGGTTAACAGTATACTGTTACAATATGGCACGCGCGTTAAAATGTTGGTTATGCACGTGCATGACGTCATTTCAAACAATAATGTCACCTTTTAGACGCGCGTGCCATGTAACAGTATACTGTTAACCGGTATATTCATATGTGTGTGTTACATTGTAGTAGATCTACCCATGTTCATCTCCCCTACAAAGGTACAGAATAAATTGAATAAATGTGTAATTTTGTTCGGTATAATAAAATAAATATTGCATGGCTTCCAGTGTGACAGTACTTATTGTCAACATTCAGGTAAATACTGTTAACCTTGGCTTCGCCTCGGGTAACAGTATTTTCCTCATGTTGACAATATGTACTGTCACACTGGAAGCCATGCAATATTTATATATTATTACATATCTTAATAATCAATTGATGTCATTTACTTTTCTGAACGAACTTTTGAAGGTCTAATGTTTAAAAAACAATGTTCAAGAAATTATTTTGACCTAACAAATTATGAAATTAAAGAGTTAATGTCCTTTTTCTCATATTAGATAATTAGGTACAGACACAAATAACAGACAACTGGCATAGTGCATGAGATCAATTATTGGCTATACATAGTTGACAGACACAAAATAAAAGCCATTTTTTGTCCACAATTAGAAGAAAATGAATTAATAATAGATTACCTCCCAGACTGTCGGATCCTTTCAAACTCCGCTGAAAAATAAAAATGAAAGTATTTAGATTATAGGTATGCACATGTACATCAATTGTGTTCCTTTTTTTGTGAAATATAACATACCAATTAAATGAATGAGGCATGTCAAAGAACATATTTTTTTCAGTTAAATCATGAAACATTGTTCCACCAACCATATATTCTCCATAAAAACATTTTTGTCTAACGCTATATTAAAATCTAATCAAATTTTCAAAAAGGACCATAACTCTTGAAGTACAATTTAATGTTTTTGCAATAGAAAAATAAAAAAATACTGGTCTTCTTAATTTCCATAATAAACCTATATATAAATGTTCAAGACTCTATAATAAATTATGTAGTTCCTAAGTTCACGACGTTATGGTATGTAAAAAACAAGAGGCCCAAGAGGGCCAGTATCGCTCCACGGCCATTTATAAGGCAAAAATAAAATCTCCAAACAGCCCTGCCCCGTGGTGGCTATTTTTTTTACCAACCACCATGGCTTAAAGGAATCTTGTAGAGTGTCACCAAAGGAATGTTTCTGCAAAATTATTTGAAAATATGCCTGACACTTTCGGAGGAGAAGATTTTTTAAGTTTTCACTATGGTCATATAAGTCAAAATAGCCCCGCCCTCTGGCGGCCATGTTTTTCGACCAATCAACATGGCTTGAAGGAATCTGATAGAGGGTCACCCAATGAACATTTCTACAAAATTATTTGAAAATCGGCTGAACACTTTCGGAGAAGAAGATGTTTTAAGTTTTCACTATAGCTATATAACGCAAAAAAGCCCCGCCCCCTGGCGGCCATGTTTTTCGCCCAATCAACATTTCTTGAAGGAATCTAGTTAAGGTTCACACAAGGAACATTTCTACAAAATTATTTGAAAATCGGCCTGACACTTTTGGAGGAGAAGATTTTTTAAGTTTGCTCTTTAGCCATATAGGCAAAATAGCCCCGCCCTGTGACGGCCATGTTTTTTTACCAATCAACATGGCTTGAAGGAATCTGATAGAGGGTCACCCACGGAACATTTCTACATAATTATTTGAAAATCTGCTGAACACTTTTTGAGAAGAAGATTATTTAAGTTTTCACTATAGCTATATAAGGCAAAAAAGCCCCGCCCCCTGGCGGCCATGTTTTTCGCCCAATCAAAATTTCTTGAAGGAATCTAATAAAGGGTCACCCAAGGAACATTTCTACAAAATTATTTGAAAATCGGCCTGACACTTTCGGAGAAGAAGATTTTTTAAGTTCTCACTATTTTTTTCTTTCGGTTGCCATGGAAACCAGAATTTTGAATGGATCAAAAAAAATTGAAGGAATTTAGTAGAGGACATTGAGAGGATGCTTCCCATGAAGTTTCAACCAAATTGGCCAAGTGGTTAGGGAGAAGAAGTCGTTTAAAGGAAAAAGTTAACGCACGCACGCACGCACGCACGCACGCACGCACGACGGACAATTCGCCATGACATAAGCTCGACTTGCTTTCAGCCAGTGGAGCTAACAAGAGGGCCATGATGGCCCTGGATCGCTCACCTGATTTTTTTTTTTCAATTTAGCTATATAAGCCCCGCCCCCTGGCGGTCATAGTTTCCGACCAATCAACTTGGCTCGAAGGAATCTGATAGAGGGTCACCCTAGGAACATTTCTACAAAATTATTTGAAAATCAGCCTGACACTTTTAGAGGAGAAGATTTTTTAAGTTTTCACTATAGCCATATAAGGCAAAATAGCCCTGTCCACTGGTGGCCATGTTTTTTGACCAATCAACATGGCTTGAAGGAATCTGAAAGTGGTCACTTAAGGAACATTTCTACAAAATTATTTGAAAATCAGCCTGACACCTTCAGAGAAGAAGATTTTTTAAGTTTTCACTATAGCCATATAAGGCCAAATAGCCCCGCCCCCCCTGGCGGCCATGTTTTTCAACCAATCAACATGGCTTGAAGGAATCTGATAGAGGATCACCCAAGGAACATTTCTACAGAATTATTTGAAAATGGGCCTGACACTTTTGGAGGAGAAGATTTTTTAAGTTTGCACTATAGCCTAATAAGGCAAAATAGCCCCGCTCCCCCTGGCGGCCATGTTTTTCGACCAATCAACATGGCTTGAAGGAATCTGATAGTGGGTCACCCAAGGAACATTTCTACAAAATTATTTGAAAATCAGCCTGACACTTTTGGAGGAGAAGATTTTTTAAGTTTGCACTATAGCCATATTGGCAAAATAGCCCCCCCCCTGGAGGCCATGTTTTTCGACCAATCAACATGGCTTGAAGGAATCTGATAGAGGGTCACCCAAGGATCATTTCTACAAAATAATTTGAAAATCGGCCTGACACTTTGGGAGGAGAAGATTTTTAAAAATTTTGAAGTTTTTTTCATTTCGTTGCCATGGAAACCAGAATTCTGCATGGATCCCAAAAATTTTAAGGAATTCTGGTGAGGACATTGCGAGGATGCTTTCTGTGAAGTTTCATCCCAGTTGACCCACCGGTTACAGAGGAGAAAATGTTGACGGACGACGGACGCCGGACATAGGGCGATCACAAAAACTCACCCTGAGCACTTCGTGCACAGGTGAGCTAAAAAAGAAAATCTCACCGATTATAGGGGTATGTAATAATGTCAGTTATCATATTTTAATGCCCCAAATACAAAAATAACACTTATTTTCTTAAAATTGGAAATTTTATTTTTGTGCAAGACTAAGCAATCACTGTAATTCTACATGTAATTTTGTCCTCCATGCATATTTTTAGAACAAGAGGCCCAAGAGGGCCAGTATCGCTCCACGGCCATAAGGCAAAAATAAAATCTCCAAACAGCCCTATCCCCTGGTGGCTATTTTTTTTACCAACCACCATGGCTTAAACCCTGAATCTTGTAGAGTGTCACCCAAGGAATGTTTCTGCAAAATTATTTGAAAATCGGCCCGACACTTTCGGAGGAGAGGATATTTTAAGTTTTCACTATAGCCATATAAGGCAAAATAGCCCCACCCCCTGGCAGCCATATTTTTCAACCAATCAACATGGCTTGAAGGAATGTAAGCCTAGGAACATTTCTACAAAATTATTTGAATATCAGCCAAACACTTTCGGAGAAGAAGATTTTTTAAGTTTTCACTATGGTCATATAAGGCAAAATAGCCCCGCCCTCTGGCGACCATGTTTTTCAACCAATCAACATATCTTGAAGGAATCTAATAAAGGGTCACCCAAAGAACATTTCTACAAATTTGGAGAAGAAGATTTTTTAAGTTTTCACTATTTTTTTCTTTTGGTTGCCATGGAAACCAGAATTATGGATGGATAAAAAAAAATTGAAGGAATTTAAGAGAGGACATTGAAAGGATGCTTCCTATGAAGTTTCAACCAAATTGGCCAAGTGGTTCAAGGGAGAAGAAGTGGTTTAAAGGAAAAAGTTAACGCACGCACAGACGCACGCACAGACGCACGCACAACGTACAATTCGCCACGACATAAGCTCTAGAACTGTAGTCTCACATGTAGATTTAAGCCAATTATCTTTATAATTATGATCCCGTAACAGATTAATTGATTGATTGGGCTTTAATGCCGTTTTCAACAATTTTTCAGTCATATCACGGCAGCCAGTTCGTGGGATTCCTGTCTTTCTCACACCAGTAATCCACACAACAATCTTTCCAAGCAACTGGCTGCTTTTATACATAGACTGTAAGCCCATTGGTGAAAGACGAATGACGCTTGTCTCCCGTAAAAGTCTAGAGTTAATAAGACCCAAAATTGCCAGACATGGCTTGTATTATATATATCTCACTTCAGAGTATAACCTTTACCTTAACTGCTTAGTTCAACATTGACATTTGAAATGCTTAGTGCAACTTTGACCTAGTGTTGAACATAATCTTTTTCTATCATATTGGATAATTAAATACTGTTAAGTGTTTGATTATCATAATGTTACGTACTCCTACTGTAAGGACTGGCCACTTAGGAGACACCTTTAGGTTTACAATTGATTAACCTTTCCCACATACAGCAAATCTACACCAGATGACTTTGAAGACATTTAGTCAAAAATAATAAGAAAGCATCAGTATCTGGGAAAGGGTTAAGTAAACAAACAGAGGCAAGTAGAGGTACATTTCTGATGCAGACAAATTTTGTTCTTTAAATATTTATTTCCAACAGTTCCATTGATCATGGTCGTCAAATTGTAGTGAGACTCAGCACACACTATAACCAGAACCTGACCAATGCCTTTAATGGATACCAAAACAGAAATATGTTTGAGCAATATTCTTCATTTAACATGGACTAAATGATTTTTTGCTTGTATTTAAGTGTAATTCCTCCTTATTCCATAAGGTTTTTGTCTGTCAAGAGTCACATGGTGTGTCAATGTATTAGCTAAAGTAAACTATTATCTGTGTCAAGTCACATGGTGTCTGTATTAGCTAAAGTAAAATATTATCTGCATATATATATCTACCTTATCTCTCCCACATACAACAAATATGTAGCAGACTTTAAATGTAATAAAGTTTAAAACATATTGCAGTAAAAAAGGAAGTTGTTCATCATGAGGAATATCTCCGGTTACCACAATATTTTCAAAATGTGTCTGCTGCAGATGTGTAAAAATACATCTGCATGTGGGAGAGGGTTATCTGAAAATAAGATCCCTCTTATTATATAAATTCATGATAATATTATGCAGGAACTTTAATTAAAAACCAAAAACTTTCATTGAAAGTTATCTCCCCCCTGTGAAATGTTGTTCTTGAAATTATGAACTTTTCATGCCACTGATGAACTGTTCATGAACTGCCATTAAATAGTTCTTAATCACAGTTCAAGAACTTTAGTCCATGAACAGTAAGACAAACTTGTTCGTGAACTGTTCAAGAACTGAAGAAGAACATGGCAAATTCTTAACAAGTTCATAAACATCTGTCAAGTGTAATTCAAGTACTTTTAATGAACCCTATAAGTTCTTATTCTGTTCTTGAATAGTAAGTTTAATATAAATATATCACTGATTTTAAAATGATATTTAATTAAATTACAATGACTTTTTAACTCAGTCTGAGTCTCTTAAACTACCATTCTGAATAGAGAAATAAGAACATTTATAGATCACTTCTAGAACACTTCTAGAACACTTCTAGAACACTTCTAGAACCAAAGAAGTTCTTATAAATGTATTATATTAAAAACTTTTGAAATCTTCTTGTCAAAAGTAAAGGCCCTAGAGAAAAACATAAATGCAATTCCAGTGAAATTTCATTGTTACCTGCTATGTTACTGGAATACCAGTAGAATAACCAAAAATACCACTGGAACTGAACTTGAATTTGAAATATACCAAGGGAGTTAACTCAAGCATAAAACACAGGAACTCTTCAAAAAGAAGTAAGTAATGTTTACTACTTCCTTTACGTTTTTTGGTGGGAGAAATATGTTGTGTTTCAAAGGCACAGAGAAGTTTTTTGTAATTTCTTATGAACAACTTGATGGGCACATTTGGTAAATGTCTTAAATGTTACATTGTTTACTAAATTAGCAAATTGTATTGTGCTATGTCATAAACAATATGTTTATATTGGTGATTTATTTAAGTATCACATTGCCACATGTGAAAGAAGCCAATTGTCTTCATATAAAAAATATTTTTATTGAATTCTGGTTCAACTATGTTTCAATGAACCAGAATATTTTCTGTACATAATCTGCACAGGCTTTCTGTATTTTCTTCAATACAAAATCTGGTTCTTAGGTCCACCCAGACTATTTCATACACTGGTTACCAACCAATTGAACATGAACTGTTCATAAACAATAGTTCTTGAACTGTTCATGAACTGTTCATGAGCGATAGTTCTTGAACCGTTCATGAACAATCCATGAAGAGAAAATGCCACAATGAATTTGCACTGGAAAAAGTTCTTGAACAGTTCATGTTTAAAAAGAAAATCAAGAATATTTCATGAATTTTCAGTTCTTGAACAATTCATGAACTTTTTAATGACAATGTTTCCTGAATGTGTCATGAACTGTTCATGTCCTGTTCAAGAACTACATATTTAAGAACTTTTTAAGAATTTGTGCCATTTTATCTTCATATAAATCCCATGAACTGTTCATGAACCAGGTACCTGAACTTTGCATGAATTATACAAGAACTGTTCATGAACAGTAATTATTCATTTCACAGGGGCTGGACCTATGCACAATTATTGTCCTTTTTTAACTCTTTCCCTCATATGACAATTCTGCAGCAGACGACTTTGAACATATTTTGTCAAAAAATAGAAAATCTCTATAATTGAATGGATAACCTATGACTAAAAGTGGAAAACATTGTGGCAAAAGGAGAAATTGCTCGTTTTGAGCAATTTCTACTTTTGTCACTATGTTTTCAAAAAGCCGTCTGCTGCAGAGGCGTCGGAAATCGTCTATAGGCTCTAAAGTTATTATGGCTAGTTATCAAACTTGTCCAAGATTTTATGCCAATACACATTCTGACCAAATTTGGTGGTGATTGGACAAAGACTTCTAAAGGTATTGGGCGGAAAACTATAATACGTCCCGTTTTAAAAAAACGGGTGTATTAAAAGCATTTTAACCCATCTGCAGCAGATGACGAACCAGATTCAAGGCATTTCAATTTATAAAAAATCTTCATAACATATAACAAACCTGCAGCAATAGACAACAGAAATATCTAGCCAAAAATAGAGAAAATTTTAACGAATGGGCAAACAGTTATAAATATTGCATAAAGTTGACAAAATGTGTCAATAGGGAAAAATTGCTCAATATGAGTAATTGATTTCCCTTTTGCCATTATGTTTTCAAAAATTGTCTGCTGCAGGGGCACCATAATTAAGCTGCTGTTTGACGGTCAGGAGTAAGCTCAAAATTCATGTGATCTAGGAAAGGGTTTAAATATAACAAACAGTGAAGCAAACTTTGTGTGACAAATACATTTTAAGGTGTGAACAATCAACCCTGTGAATGAAGAAAAATAATGTGGCAGTTTTACATTTTGAAGTCCGATATAAATTTGTTATGATCAGCAATCTATATTTGAAGCCGAATTTAGCTTCGTTTTAACTTATTCTCAAACATAAAATGCATGTAGGCCAGTTTTAACCCCTTTCTTGTAGATGGATTCTGTATAATGCATCTGCATCAGAAGTCTTTTGAAAACATTGTGGCAAATAAAGAAATTGCTCTTTTTGCCAAAGTGTTTTCAACTGTATTCAATAATTATACTTTCATTTATAACTATGTCCAATTTATGTGCTTACCAAAATGTGTTCGAAGATGTCTTCTGTAGATTTATTGTATGTTGGAAAGGGTTAAGCTTTCTCATTTTAATTATAAACAATTTCGTTAAAGTGAAATTTCTTAAACAGGCTATTTCTTTTCTCCATGTGCATGTGCACATAATTATTTTCTGCTATAACTAAATTATATATTAACTCATGAATTTACCTTCTTTCCTTCATATATTTGATACAGATCTGATACAAAATTGTGTTTTAAATCTGTCCCCTCACATTGATAGGAGACTTTTAGTAGGTTATCAGACCTTCGAAAACATTGTAAGAAAGGGGCCATGTAAACATTATGTTTTACTTGTAACAATTCTATTCTTTTTGTTCTTTTTCTTTTTAATTTGGAATCAATAGATATATAAACACAAGGGTATAACAATTTGTAAATCACACATTTTAGTTCAAACACACCTAATTAAGACTCAAGAAAATCATTTTAATATTTCATTTTGAGTTTGAAGAACATGTAAGTATGACAGTGATAAGGGAAACAACTCTGGAATGACAAGGGAAACAACTCTCAGGGACATCATCTTACCATCCTCTGTATGAATAAACAAAGCAGATTTATCTTTTTTGTCATCAGAATGGGACTGATATGGCATGCCTGTTGAAGTAGTTAAGTTTATATTATTATTTTTGTTATAGAATGAAGTAATGAATGTATATTGTTTTATGGCGCATCGACAGCTAAGGTCATTTAGCGCGCAATTAAATTTAATTATTCATGATCCCTGGGTAAACAAACCAGTACTAGGCTAGAAAATGTGCCTTGCCCAAGGGCACTCCACTATGACCGTAGTGACGCGACTGGGGATCGAACCTGGGACACCCGGTTTTGAAATCCCCGACGCTAACCACTCGACCACAGCGGATTCCTTTTGTTATATGTAGACATTTTTCGTTGCATCTGCTATAAATATAACGTTTGAAAAAATTGTGGCATGAAGAGAAATTGCTTATAATGAAGGAGCAATTTTTCCTTTTGCCAAAACGTATTCAACTCTATTCAAAAGTTATACTACTGTAAGAAATATACCATGATTTTATGTTTAGCTATATATTTTCAAAGTCGTCTGCTGCAGATTCATTGCATTTGGAAAAGTTTATACAAATTATTGACCTTTTGTGGTATACAAATATTTATATACATCAAGTTGGTGACATAATAACACAAAGCAGAATCTAATAAACAAGTTAATGTCGTATTGCAAGCAATACAAAAGTTCCGAACCGGACAATACAGCACATTGTGTCTTTTGACCTCTAAGTGTGACCTTGACATTTGAGGAACAGGCCTGAATATTGTGCGCGACATGCCACCTTATGATGGTGAACACGTGTTCCAAGTAACTTGGGAATCCTATAATGCGTGGTTGAGATGTGAGCCGGACAAGGTAAAGTCCTATCAAACAATACTCATTTTGACCTTTGACCTCTAACTGTTACCTTGACGTTTGAGGTACAGGCCTGGGTATTATGCTCGGTAGGCCGCCTCATCAGTGTGAACATTTGTGCCAAGTTTCTTGGAAATCCTATGATGCATGGTGGAGATGAGGGCTGGACAAGGGAATCCTATCAAACAGTACTCATTTTGACCTTTGACCTCTAACTGTTACCTTGACATTTGAGGTACAGGCCTGGGTCTTGTGCGCAACACGCTGCCTCATCATGGTGAACATTTGTGCCAAGTTTTTTTGAAATCCTATAATGCACGGTTGAAATGTGGGCCGGACAAGGTACAGTCCTATCCAATAGTATTCATTTTAACCTTAATGACATATAAGTTTGACTTTGACATTAGAGGTACAGGCCTGGGTCTTGAGCATGACACGCCGCCTCATCATGGTGAATGTTTGTGCCAAGTATCTTGGAAATCCTGTGATGCATGATTGAGATGCAGGCCGGACAAGGTAATCCTATAAAACAGTACTCATTTTGACCTTTGACCTCTTAGTGTGACCTTGACATTTGAGGTACAGGCCTGGGTCTTGTGAGTGACATGCGCCGCCTCATTTTGGTGAACGTATGTGCCAAGTTTCTTTAAAAATCCTACGATGCATTGTTAAGACTTGGGCCGGACAAGGTTAGGTGGGACTGACAGACAGACAGATGGACAGACGGAAACGACCAAACCGGTCATAGACCGGTAGGGGACTAATAATTGCACCATGTGCACCTGTATCTAACCCTTTCCCTGATACAGACAATAATTGGCAATTAATATTTTTCCCCCAAATATTTTCAACTTTGTATTAAAATTATGCCTCATTTGCTACTTAAAAAAAATGCAGTATGATGGCAATCTTCCAGTTTGGTGTCTAACAGTTACTTAAAGGTTGCGTTTAATTCATTTTCCTGATAATGTCATTATATTTTAAGAGGAAAATAAACTTACAGAACAGAACATTTAGAAAACTTCGATGGCACCAAATCACAAAACATCGCATGAATAAGAGGAAACAATATATCCTTTTTCTGTAATGTTTTCAAAAGTCATTGTCTTTAAAGTATACAGTTGATCAGTGATTATACTGGAATAAAGTCACCCCAAAACATGCACATCAGCTGTTTTATAGATAAATACCTTGTTCCATTAGTGCTTAATGTCTAAGTCTATATTTTTAAAACTCGACCTGCCTATATAATGAACTGGCTATCATTATATATGATAACAGTCAATCCTTTCCCACATACAAGTTACAACAGTCAGCAGAAAACTTTGAAGACATCTAGCCAAATATAACAAGGACAAATCAAAATTAAACTAAACCCTTTACCTTATACAACTTTTGACTCCTCATTCAGCAGATTGACATTGAAAACATTGTTGAAAAAGGACAAATCGTTTGTTCATAATGAGCAATTTCCCACAATGTTTCCATAGCCAATTTTCCATAGATTACATTTTCATCCTCAGATGTTGCTTATTTATCCCATCAGGTAGACTCTTGAAAAGCATTTATCACAGGAGAATGAAAGAAGTTTTAGTCTGAGAAATTTCTCCTTTTCCCATGGTATTTTACACACACCTACCGCAGATATGTTAAACCTTTCCCACTTACAGTTGTGTTTTGAAACGTTTGCGGGGAACAACCGTTGAAGGTAATTGAAACAAATGGAGAAGTTGCTTATCATGAGCAATTTCTCCTTTTGCCACACTTAAACTCTATGCAATAAGCTATAGATATAATTAATATTTTTGCCAAGATGTTTTCAAAGTCTTCTGCTTCTGTGTGAAATAAATAAAGGCTATAGCTGTGAGTGCTAAGGGTAAAGTAAGTTTTACAATATTGAAATCAAAATCAATAGAAACGACAACTAGGATTATCACAAATCTGATTTGTTAATCCTTATATTTTATATTTGAATTTAATCAGTCATTTCATATTACATTATATTAAACATAACCACCTTGCAAATGTAGTGCCTCCATCCTTAGAGCATTAGCTCTTTCTCACATACAGATGCCTTCTGTCAACTCTGCAGCAGACGACTTTTGAAAACATTGTGTCAAAACGAGATATTGCTCTTGACAAGCAATTTCACCTTTTGTCAAAATGTTTACACCACTATTCTATAATTATTCTTTCATTTATCGAGATTTCCATATTTTTGGCGAGATGTTTACAATGTCGTCTCCTGCTGCAAGCTTTGTTGAATATT
The DNA here is from genome assembly GCA_031761405.1 of Serripes groenlandicus. Lineage (NCBI taxonomy): Eukaryota > Metazoa > Mollusca > Bivalvia > Cardiida > Cardiidae > Serripes > Serripes groenlandicus. The sequence goes on from JASEVX010000009.1 coordinate 40,914,031, forward strand.
GGAAAGGGTTAAACCAAGGTTTGATCCGAGGTTCAGGCGTCATAGTAACTAAAGACTTTAAAAAAAAAGAGAAGTACTGACTCCATCCTCGGCACTCCGGGGTTTCGAAGATTATATAGCATTATAACTGATGAGCTGATGTCAGCTTAGATAAACTAAATACCAGCAACACAGGTAATTTACCCAGGCAACACCATGATATGCTACTGTCAATGTTGGCCGAGTGTAAACATTAAGAACAAAAAGACATGTTTCTTGAAAATGCAAAAGCGTATTGTTTAGTTTCAGTTTGTAATGCCTCATGGGTTTAAATGTACTTTGCACAAACTGGGAGAGATTAAAACACAAGTTAATGGAGTAATGCAAGCAATACAAAAGTACCAACCTGGACACAAATTTATAAGATGAAAAAGGCACATTATTCTGACAAACCTTACTTTAGAGTTATGCGCTTTGACAAACATGGTCAGAGTGAGTGAAGTTCTTAGATGGTCCTGATTAAATATGTGAAGTTCTAGAGTTGTACTCTGACATGCAATTTCAGAAAAAAAGTCTTCAAGTCTGACCTAAACCTTGGGAATAAGTAGCTGGTTATTGTGCATGACACATCATCTTGCTATGAAGAATAATTTTGTAAAGACGTTATATCAAAATCCATTCAAGCATGTGGAAGACACAGACGAGACAGATCAGAAAAGCTTGAGAATTGTGACCTTGACCTTGAAATTATGTGTACTTTTGTTGTGCATGACACATCATCTTGTTATGGAAAATAATTGTGTGAAGTAATATCAAAATCCATTCAAGCATGTAGAAGATGAAGCCTGTACAAGAAATTTCGGACAGAAAATAAGCTCAAACTGTAATCTTGACCTTTGGAGTAGTTGGCTAGCCGTGATGTACATGATACATTATCTTGTTATGGAGAATAATTGTGTGAAGTAATATCAAAATCCATTCAAGCATGTGGAACATACAGCCGGGACATGAAATTGCGGACGGACAATGTTTGAGTCCAAACTTTGACCTTGATCTTGGGAGTAGGTGGCTTGGGCTAATTTTGTCCGGGGCATAATTTGAACAATCCTGGAAAAGGACCATAAGACAATGCTACATACAAAATATCTAAGTGATAGGCCTTTCGGTTTCAGACAAGAAGATTTTCAAAGTTTCTCTAAAATAGATGACCCATTGAACAAACTTGGTAGAAGGCCACTTAGACAATGATACACTCAAAATATCTGAGCACCAGGACCTTCCTTTTCCGCCAAAAAGTTTTTCAACAATACATGTTTATATATTATAACTATGATTGTTGGTTGCCATATGGCATCCAGAGTTCTGCATGGAATTAATTTCTTTGAACAATTTGGAAAGGAAAATCCCTGTGAAGTTTCATAAAAAACAAATGTTGAAACTTATAAGGGACTCCACTTTACATATATTTTACTTTGAACAATTGGTATTTAACCCTTTCCCACTTGCAGATGCATTTTGATGTATCTACAGCAGACAACTTCTGAAAACATTGTGGCCAAGAGAGAAATTACTCATGCAAGAGTAATTTCTACTTTTGCCACAACATTAACTCTTTACACCTTTTCATTTATAGAGATTTTCCAATTTTTTTGTCAAGATATTTTCAGCGTCATGTTGCAGATCTTTTGAATGTGGGAAAAGGTTAGCATTCATTTCAACATGTTTTCATGTTTTCTGGATTATTAAATACAACATATTTCATATAATAGGCACTTCGTTGGTAAAGAGCCAGAAATATGGTTGCCATTTTTTTCTCAAAAGTTCTTCAATTTAGATTAAACTATTTTATTTGACATTGTTTGTAAAACAAGCTTTAAGCATATATATTAATCAGACTGCTACCTGGAAACATAACCAGTACTCTCCGACGCCATTGGCGTGGAAAAGTCCTAAAGTCAGAACCTGCTATGGTCACTGGCTCTTCAATTTGTTTGAATATCTTTCAGGGATTGAACATAAAAAGTTAGCATTTTTCCACATGTATAAAACATCTGCAGCAGAAGATGATATCTAGCTGAAAATAGGAAAGTATAAATTATTTAATAAAGTGGAGAACATTGTAAAGAGAAGAAATGCTAATTTTTAGCAATTCTACTATGTCACAATGTTATGAAATGTCCTCTACTTCAGATGTGCAAAATAATTGTCTGCAGGTGGGAAAAGATAAATCCACTGCTGCAATGACAGACGTAATCTGAGTGAACATTTCTTATTTCAATTTGGAAGTCTCAAAATTTAAATGTCAGGTTACTGTGCTAAAAGATTCTGAAATAAGGTTTATAAAGATGCATGTTGCCTGTGTGAAAGTTAGATAATACATGAGAATGCTTGCTAGCATTATTGTTTGTGTGCACTGCACATCCCCAGATGACAAGTTATCTACATACCAAGTTTGAAATTGATACTTTGGAAAATAATTTAGAAAATGCATGCTTACCAACCCTCCAGACTCAATCGTGAGTCTCATGATTTGAATAGGGTAACCCCGCCCCCACGATCTTGAGGTAAAAACTCATGATTTTTGGGAAAAAAAAAAAATTAAATCATGAAGGTATGAATGTACTGAACATTACTACAACCATTTTGTAACATCCACTTCTTAACAAATTGTCACTAATTAAAGGCCCTTTCTTTTAATGTGTGTCTGTCAACTAAATGATTTCTCCCTATGTCATTTAGGTTAACAAAGATTCCATTGGTACTCAGTATTTCATTCAAAAGTAGGTCTAATTTAAATGTGGTTAAGATTTTTCTTTCTTGGATGCAATATGATAGGTCATTGACACAACAGACAACTTGCTTGATTTTCTAGATAACCACAATTAGAAGGTTTTTTTTAATATCAATGCATGAATTTGAAAACATGCCAAAATAATATTTAAATGCTAACATTCAGTTGAAAATATTCTGTTAAATAGAAAACATTCTCAAAATGAGTCTATTTTATTCTTTTCCTATAAATATTGAAAGTATTGTCTCTTGCATAGTTATCTAAATTCCATTCTATCGTGAAAATTTCTACTGCTAAATTCATCGCACTGAAAATCACCCCCTTCAAACCCCAATCTCCCACTTTGAGATCATGAAACTCCCCCTTGAGAATGAGAAAAGGTTGGTACCAAGCATGAAAATGACCTAACATAAAAAAGATGAATGACACAAAAGATAAGCAGGATAGTCAGTTATGTTTCTTGTATTGTTCTAATCTACTGATCACAAGGAATAAATGATGCAATTTTGAACTGAATTTGCCAAACTGAACCAAAGTTAATGGCTCAACTGAAAAAATGAACAAGAGGACCATGATGGTCCTATATCGCTCACCTGATTTAATCAAACTTAAAAAGTTTTCATTGTTCTTTGTCTATACATATATACGGAAAACAAGCAACACCCCCTGGTGGCCATGTTTATCATCCTATCAAAATAATTTGAAGTCTTAGTAGAGGGACACCCGAAGAACATTCATGGCAAATGGACAAGAATATTTTTAAAGTGTTTACCTTAACAAGTCTATGTAAAACAAGTGATCTCCAGGGTGGAGCCATGTTTGACACCAGGGCTATAATAATTTGACCAATCTTGGTAGAAGTCCACTAGATGAAGTTAGATTTCAAATATTAAACTTTTAGACAAGACTTTTAAAGTTTTTCCCTATCCGAGTATATGTAAAACAAGTGACCTGGGTTGGGCCATTTTTGACCCCAGGGCTATAATTGGAACACTCTTGGTAGGGGTCCACTAGATGATGCTACATACCAAATATCAAAGGCCTGGGCCTTCTACTTTTAGACAAGATGATTTTTGGTAGACTTGCGCATGCGCAGAGGCTGCCATAGTCATAGTGAGTTTGAAGTCACGTGATGTATATGCCCTTCACCACCAACAATTAAGTGCAATTTTTGGTTTGACTAATTTACGAATGCTCACAAAAGCAAACATAGAGTAACGAAAAAAAATCCGATTATTCAAGCTTATAATAGAAAATAACAAGTCTTGTAAGTGTAAATATCATATTTAAAGTGTACACAATTATTTAGATATCACTACGCCAATATAGCACTGCACCGCGCAATTACCCTTTGTAAATTGTAACCCTTTTTTCCCTCTCGGCAGAGATGTAAACATCCACTCGCCCGCTAGCATAAGCGAGTGGAATGAAGGATCGGCTAGTACGAAATTCTAGGCGCTAGTCCATACATATTCGTTCATGTCCTTATTCATAAAGATAGTATGCATTGCTAAGCCTTTTCTTTCTCTTTCTCTCAGTCCATCTATTCCTTCGACAACGATTAACGATGACTTTTGCATTCTGGATAGGTGCTTTCGACAAGGTCCGCGTCTAAAGAAACAAATTTCATCAAATGATTTGAGCGCTTTAAATCACTTGTTTATAAAGCGTTTAGAATACTTTGATTATAATAGGCAGAACGAATAAATCTTGCAAGAAATCGATCATTTCTTTCGGCCAAAATCAGGTAAATGACCCGCGGATATTGGTTGTTACAACATAACTGATTCATCCTTTTATTCTAAATTTGTATTACACAGTTCAAAATTAGATATTGACAGTTTGTTCGTTATGATTTTGACGCGATTCAAGATTTTGACGCGATTATTTCGTTCATAGAGTTGATTACTAACAGATGACTAAGTTAATGATGGAAAGAACATTAACAAGTTAAGTTAAGCTAAAACATGCACAGGCAGGCGAGTGTTTCATTAGGATAAGTGCAACACTCAATTCCCAATCCTGCTTGCCCTTTAACAAATCACAACCCACCCCACAATATAAAAACGCAGCAGACGAATTAAAAAAAATCTGAGCAAAGATACAGAAAATCACATTTATTGGAAGTGTAATAATTGAATATAGTTGAAAACATTGTTGCAAAAGGAGAAAGCTTGTTATGAGCAATTTCTTCTTCTGCATCAATGTTTTCAAAAGTCGTCGGCTGCAATTACGTATGCAAGTGGGAAAGGTTTAAATAAGAAACACTTTTTCAAATGATAGTCAGTTGGCTATTCTAGTATATAATGTCTGTCTTAAATAATAATGACAAAACTTTCAAAAACCAAGAAAAAGATTTTTTACAATTTAATTGAAAACATATTTAATCAAAGTTGGGAAAGTTGTCCCTTTCCGTGCTTTTTTTTATGAGAGTTCAAATCACAAGCAAAACTTATGGGACAGAGTTGACAAATAACACATCAGTGTCCGACAAATCCATTGCCCGGAGCCCGCGGGCTACCAAAATAATTGCTCGGGCTACTGTCATTTTCAAATGAAAGCCCGGCAGGCTACTGTTTATTCCCGTGTCTGGTAGCCCGGCTTAATTACTTACACACATGTCGTGTATAAACAGTGACTGTATGTTACATGCGAAAACCACTCGCTGTGACCATAAACAAATCAATATAAGTAGGCGGAGTTACCCACCCAGATCGAGTGGTTTCAGCCAACCGAATCGCGTCAGTAATAGTCAATTAACGTGATATATATACCCATTACGGCGGTCCAATAATTAATGACCATTGTTCCCTTGGGCTATGTGTTAATCCATGAATGATTGCGAATAACCAATGAAATTCAAATATTCCCTTAAATGTATTTTGATCCATATTTCTACTTTCGGTATGCGATGTTTGCAAACTGGTGCAGACCGGTTCAGAAAGGCGGAGAAGAAAATTGTCGCCATGCCATGTTAATAAATTCAATCCAAATATTAAAGACAATACAATACGACCACTTCTAGATCTTATCTTGCCGTTAATCAAATATGAAACACCTTCATAATCGACATAGTATTCGTAATATCAAAGAAAATGTTTGGGGTGAAATCTATAATGAATAATAAATGCCCAATCACGGCTTTGTTTACCAAAATTAATTAGCATAACCGGCAGGAAAAAAAATCATAAGACTTAATAATTGCGATTTCATTGGAAGAAATGAGAAATTGGGTCAATGACGTTAACGACCCCGATCAAGAGTGGACCCCGATGTTTACATTCAACGCTGTTTACCGATTTCAAATTCTCAGTAGGGAACCATGATTAACATTGCGCAATTATCAAAATGGCGGCTATGTTGTAAATGATACGGTAACACATGAAACAAATTTAACGTGTTTCATGGGTTACGGTATTATTCGCGTCATTGTTTTTGACAATATTTTATGATTTAACCCTCTCCCTCATACAACAATTCTGGAGCAGACGACTTTGAACATATTTTGTCAATAAAAAAAATCTAATGGATAACCTATGACTAAGTGGAAAACATTGTGGTAAAAGGAAATATTGCTTGTTTTGATCAATTTCTTCTGTTGTCATTATGTTTTCAAAAAGCTGTCTGCTGCAGAGACGTCAGAGAGCGTCTATATGAGGGAAAGGGTTAATAACTTCATTGAACCTGATAAATTTGACTTGGTTAATAAAATTGAATCTTATTTAATATGTCGTTCTTTGTAAAACTGACACTTGTATCGTATGCCCTGTTTCGGTGAGGGACCTAAATCGGTGACCTCCAAATTGAAGAGTTTATACTACATCATTTTATTTTTTGGTCTCAAGTTTAAACATTTCTGTCAATAGCTTTTAAATCTTTTGTAAATATGGATAAAATACATACATTTTATGCAGAATATTTCAAATAACCTAGTGAAAAATAATCTTGAAAAACTTTAGTACCAATTTTCTCCTATCTGTTAAGCTCCACCAAAAAGTCTCCTTTCCAAATTTTTTTTTTTTTTAACTGAATGCTGCACTTCAGGTCTTTTGCAACACAGTCATGTTATTTGAAATTGAATTGGTCACTACCCTTAAATCATGTACATGGTGTGCTCTTAATATTATGTTTGTACAGAAGTAGAAAACAAAAATAATCATAAAACACTCATTGGCATCCGCGATATTTCGGACTACCAGCTTCCAAATCTGGTAGCCCAGTGGGCTACCAAACAATTCTGAAATTTGTCGGACACTGCACATTGACACAATTTCAGATTTAGGCTTTGTTTCTGTCAAACTGCTGAAGAAGACAACACTGAGACACACATTTTGATTAAAAGTTTATTTAAAAAAAGGAATAATTTTATTTATGATAAACAACATTACAATGATGGTGTAGAAAATACATGTCAACAATACATTTTTCAATTTGTACATTCATTGCACAGACCAAATCTTAGCAAGTTTGAAATTATGGACCTCTCAGCACATTTTTTTCTCAATTCATTACTTCTTGGCAGGATTTTACTGCTAAAATCTATAGATTGGCGATGTCTGTCTCTCCGTCTGTCTGTTCATCAACATTTTGGTTAAAGTTTCAGGTTGAGGCAAAATCTCAGCACTGGAAAGGGTTACACACTTGAAACTTTGCCTGAAGGTAACCAGTAACAAGTTCTATTGATTTATATGGTTACTTTGACCTTGACCTTGGTTTGTCAATTTTCAAGGTCAAATTGCCGACAATCCGGCGTTACAGTCTTCAGCAGTTTCTTGTTAAATATGACATAAGAAAGCCTTCCCTCAACATTTTGAAAACACCCTCAGAAGTCACCAGAATGCACCATGTTGCGTCCAGGATTTCAATTTTCTTTTTAAACATCAAGTCAAGGGTAAAATATGATAACTTAAGTGAAAGTTTCAGTTGTTTCATTGGAGCGCCACAGGGGGACTGTATGTCACCATTTGCACTTCTGTATCTCTTCTTAAACGATCGCAATTCTACCTTCAGTACTTTCAGTACTTTGATTTAAGTTTTTCCCCTATACAAGTCTATGTGAAACAAGTGATTGACCCCATGGCTATAATTTGAACAATGTTGGTAGGGGTCCACTAGATGATGCTACATACCAAATATCAAAGGCCTGGGCCTTCTACTTTTAGACAAGATGATTTTTTAAGTTTTTCCCCTATACAAGTCTATGTGAAACAAGTGAACCCCAGGGGAGGGGGTAATTTTTGACCCCATGGCTATAATTTGAACAATGTTGGTACAGGTCCACTAGACGATACTACATACCAAATATCAAAGGCTGTGGCCCTCTACTTTCAGAAAAGATTTTTTTTTTAATTTTTCTCTATATGAGTCTACGTAAAACAATAGAGGGGTCATTTTAATTTGAACAATCTTGGTAGAGGTTTACTAAATGATGCTACATACCAAATATTAAAGGCCTGGGCCCTCTACTCTTAGACAAGAAGATTTTTAGAGGTTTTTCCCTATATGAGTCTATGAACAAGCCCCTGGCGGCCATGTTTTTCAACGGATTGGAAATATTTAAACAATCTTGTCAAAGGGTGCCAAGGAACATTTGTGCAAAATAATTTTCAAATCGGGCCAGTACTTTGGGACAAGAAGATTTTTAAAGTTTTAACAATGCACATATAAGGAAAATAAGCTCCGTCCCCTGGCGGCCATGTTTTTCAACGGATCGGAAATATTTGAACAATCTTGGTAGAGGGTACCCCAAAGAACATTGTGAAAAAAAAAAAAATCGGGCCAGTACTTTTGGACAAGAAGATTTTTTAAGTTTTGGTTAATTTCCCCTTTTTTGTTGCCGTGGCAGCCAAAGTTCTGCATGGAATAGAATTCTTTGAACAAGTTTGAAAGAGATCCACCCAAGGAACATTCCTGTAAAATTATTTTGAATTTGGTTAATTGGTTTAGGAGGAGAAGTCGTTTGTAGGAAAATGTGAACGGACGGACGACGACGGAGACGACAACGGACGACGGACTGTGAACGATCACAAAAGCTCACCTTGCACTTTGTGCATAGGTGAGCTAAAAAGGGAGATAACTAAAAACATTAAACAGGGTAGAGTAATGTTCCTTTTATTGTTTTAGTATCCTGACCACACGTATAATTGTTGCAACTTTTAAGTGAATCTGTCAAAGTTCATCATGACTAATTAATGCAAAACGTGACAGACAGATGGATGGATGGACACTGGAGAAGTGATCCCTAAATGTTTCCCTACCTTACAAGCAGGTGACACAAAAAGGCTGAAGAATTTAGACACAACTCCTGAATGCCAATATTTTACTCTTATCCTGTTTTAAAACATTTTAACCCCTCTTTCCCACAGTCATACAGACTTAAGTTGACAAACAACTAATAATTCATCATGTCACATGATGAGCAATTACCACCATGTTTCCAACACTATTCAATCGTTATACAAGTTTTCATTAACCCTTTCCCTCATACGACAATTCTGCAGCAGACGACTTTAAACATATTTTGTCAAAAAATAGAAAATCTCTATAATTGAATGGATAACATTTTGTGCAATTTCTTCTTTTGTCACTATGTTTTCAAAAAGCCGTCTGAAATTTCTCCTTTGTTCACTTTCAAAAGCCGTCTTCTCTAAAGGCGCAAAAAACTTGTCTTCAGTGAAAGGGTTAAGTTGGCATGATCCTTACAAAAGAATCTATTTATAATTAATTGTTTCTGACTGTCCTGTTGTCAATACAGACTTTAATAAATTTAACTTTGCGAAATGTTAATCAATATTGCTGTAATAATTTGTTTCAGGTTTAACCACTTCCCACATACAAGAAGTGCTTTAAGACATCATATATGAAGGAATGTATAATTATAGAATTGCATAGAAAACATTGTGTCAAAAGTGGTCTGCTACTTCAAGAAATGTTAATCAATATCATGCTATAATTATTCATTTCTGTTGATTTGGGTATAATGTGAGCAGTACTCTACAAAAACCTCCATTAAAGTATTTGTGACCAGAGTAGATGGATTTCAAACGCCTGCTTGATCTTACACCTCACTGTTCACTATTTTGTCATTGAAGGTTTCAAAAATAAAATCTGACAAACATTGTCCTATTCTATAAGACTGCATGGTTGTACAAGCAGATCTTATCTACATTTGTCAAAAATATGCTTATGTTGGCTCTTGTGCAGCATGGCTGATGAGCCGTTACATTTTATATAATTAAAGCCTCCGATATATTCAATTAGTTTTTTTGATACATATATGAATGTTTAAAGCGGCGTAAAACCCAAATAAACAAGCAATTTCGCTTAAATGATATCCCCCGCCAATGATGGCTTGTTTGTGATTGATGGCTTGTTTGTGAATGAAGGCCTTTATGTTGAATGTGCAATTGACCTGCAAAATTATTCACACAAGAACAAGGGGTATGAACAGAAATTGAGACAGATAAACATATTCTTCCTGAAAGAATAAAATAACGACACTGGTTTTATAAACAACTTTATTAAACTAAGAGTATGAATTAAAGACATTTTTTCATAATTAAATCCCAAAGGAAAATGTGAAAACAAGTTTTTTGCTACTTTAACCAACGGTGACACAAGTGCAATAGCTCCCTTTATTCAAATTTTTTCCTTAAATCAACGGCAATAACTCTAAAGAAAATTGACCAATCCAAAAAAACAATGGACGGGCATCATCCCAGTATGCTGATTCATATTTATTTCAAGTTTCATGAAATTCTACCAGCTAGTTACTGAGAAATGGCTGCAGACGTGGATTTTTCAATATATCAAGGGCAATAACTCTAAGGAAAATTGGTCAATCCAAAAACACAATGGACGGGCATCATCCCAGTATGCTGGTTCATATTTATTTCAAGTTTCATGAAATTCTACCAGCTAGTTACTGAGAAACGGGTGCGGACAGACGTGACAGACACACGCACACATATACGGATGGATGGACGTTAACCAATCAAAAAAAACAATGGACAGGCATCATCCCAGTATGTTGGTTCATATTTATTTTAAGTTTCATGAAATTCTACAAGCTAGTTACTGAGAAATGGCTGCGGACGTTGATTTTTCAATATATCAAGGGCAATAACTCTAAGGAAAATTGACCAATCCAAAAAAACAATGGACGGGCATCATCCCAGTATGTTGGTTCATATTTATTTCAAGCTTCATGAAATTCTACCAGCAAGTAACTGAGAAATGGCTGCGGACGTGGATTTTTGAATATATCAAGGGCAATAACTCTAAGGAAAACTGACCAATCCAAAAAAACAATGGACGGGCATCATCCCAGTATGCTGGTCCAAATTTATTTCAAGTTTCATGAAATTCTACCAGCTAGTTACTGAGAAATGGGTGCGGACGGACGCAAGCACACACAGACCGACAACGCCATTTCAATATCCCCCTTCCTGATGAAATCAGGCGGATAATAAATACAACATTTATATGAATGTTGAAAGCGGCATAAAACCCAAAAAAATAAATACAACATTTATATGAGCTGAAGCTCAGGGTTCAATCCTAGGTAGGGTCATACCATAGACTTTAACAAGATCACTGAGGGGTGAATGCCAACGCTCAACTGTTTTTCCTAAGTTAAAAATGGGGCATTGCTAAATAATTATTAAAGTCAGATTTATATGACTTGGTATAGACATGCGTATTGTACCTAGGAATATTTGTACCATTAGTTTCATTTGAAACTTTTTAATGGTTATGAGTTAGGTTGAACTTTTTGTATGAATTTATAAGCCCAAAAAGGGGCATAACTGATTAATTATTAAAGCAAGAGTTATGTGACTTGGTATAAACATGAGTTTTATTTCTAGGAACATGGTTACCAAATGTCATTTGAATATGTGTAACTGTTTTCGAGTTATGAGGTAAGGTTAAAGTTTTGTGACGACATCACCAAGAATATCCCATTAATAGCCTGACAATTTCAAGGGCCATAATCCAGTCATGCAAGGGCACATCTGGCTGGTTTTCGAAAGGAACCAAGCTCTCATCATTATTTAACTACTTTTTAAGTTTGGTGAAGATCAAATGGTAAAATTGAATGGCGCCTCTATTGTGTTCACAAGCTCTATTATAGCAATTTTGGCAATTTCAAGGGCCATAATCCAGTCATGCAAGGGCACATCTGGCTGGTTTTCGAAAGGAACCAAGCTCTCATCATTATTTAACTACTTTCTAAGTTTGGTGAAGATCAAATGGTAAAATTTAATGGAGCCTCTATTGTGTTCACAAGCTCTATTATAGCAATTTTGGCAAACCTGTATTCCACAGTTGAATTGGTACATTTAAGAATCAAACTATTTGACCCATTGGTTGAAGATGAAAGATGCATAAGTCACAGTGACTTCTCTCTATCATCAGAAAGATTGACTGGCCAAGCTGGGGTTTCAACTCACGACACATGTCAGGCTTAATAGCCCAATGTCCCTTACTGACTGAGCTAATTTCTCTATACTTTCATGGCTTTCAAACATGTAAAGAAAATGTGCATGGTTGTGCAGAAAGGATTCATTCAGATTTATTTTGTCTATGTTTACCACGTTTAATCCTTTCCCTCATACAACAAATCTGCTGCAGACGACTTTGAAAACGTCTAGGCAAAATCACAGAAAAACCCTTTAAATGAAGGAACAATTATGATTGTTTTGAGCAATTTCTTCTTTTGTTTCCATGTTTTCAAAAAGCTGTCTGCTGCAGAGGTGTCAGAAAGCGTCTATATGAGGGAAAGGGTTGAGTTATTTGAAAATCAATGACCCATAATAATATGGTTTAAAAAATCCTTTTTCAATTTTTTATACAATCCCATATTCATTCATGGCCGACTTTTAATTGTCGAAGATCTATTTCCCAGGCTTTGTAAAGCAGCTCAAAATGAGTGAATCTTCAATTCAAATTCAATAGTTACAATGTTTTATTGTTAACCCTTTTCCCTCATATAGATGCTTTCTGATGCCTCTGCAGCAGACGGCTATTTGAAATCATAGAGACAAAAGAAGAAATTGCACAAAACGTGCAATTTCTCCTTTTGCCACAATGTTTTCCACTTTTAGTCATAGGTTATCCATTTTATTATATAGATTTTCTACTTTTTTACAAAATATGTCCAAAGTCGTCTGCTGCAGAATTGTCGTATGAGGGAAAGGGTTAACCCTTTTCCCACATGCAAATGAATTTTCAAGTATCTGCGGCAGTGGACTTTTGAAGAAAAAAAATGTGACAAAGGGGGAAATTGCTCATAATGATAAATTTCTCCTTTTTGCCATAATGTTTTTAATTTAATCCAAATGAATTATACTTTTTCTTATAGAGATTTTCTTTGATTTAATCTAGTTTTTTCGAAAGGCATAATATTATCTGCTTCAAATTTGTTCCATTCTGTGGCAAAGGGTTTAAATCCTTTTAAATTCAATGGACACATAATTGTTTATTGGTTCTCTTAAAGTCGGTCTTCGTTTCTGTCCATTTGTTTGTTTGTAAAATGTTTGTGGCAAACGTAGCGCCAAAACTATTCAACGGATTTCGACCAAACTTGGTAGGGATGAATGGTCTAGGCTCTAGTTGTTCCATTTGTAGTATGGTCGCCATAGAAACCACTGTTGCTATGGAAACGGGCAAAAACCGCTTTTCCTGCGAAAACTATCTCCTCCCACAGTTTTTCGAAATTTAGAAACCACTCGGTGTGCGTTTTGTAGCCCATCAGTTGCTACATCGAATGATCGTCCCGATTTTTGATCCGTCTCTTCGTTTTCTTAATATTCGAGTTGCCGTAAGGGGTACCATTTTTGCTTTGGAAAATCCATTCACTTTTTGTGAAACGATAACATATGTCTCCAGGGCATTCTTACAAGCGCGTGAGATTTCGGTAAACATTACGTCATATTCCTTTTATTCGTTTGTTCCCCCGGATAGATTTGATCTGCCGCGACAAATGAAAATCACCCATATAATAAAATGATATCATCCTTACCAATTTGCATGCGCATTTTGACACATCTGCAGCAGACTTCTTTTTATAGCGTTGTGACAAAAGGAGATATAACTACATTGTGTTTGAAATTGGATTAATAAACTTTGAATAAAAAGGATTTTAAAGGGTATGAATCTTTTTTTCTTTTGTTTAACAACTTTGAAATAGAAAAAAATGTAAGGAAAGGATGCATCGCTGATAACAAGCAGCTTCTCTTTTTCTCACAATGTTTTCCAACCCGGTCTGCTACATCTGCAATTGAAGCTATAAATACGTGGTTTGAGAATTAATTATTTTTCTTTTAAATAAGTTTGAAAAGAAGAGAACAAGAGTGCCAGTGCCGCCACAATATACGCCGCCACAAAATATGAAGATCAAGATTGGTCCTTTAAATTATTGCTTTTAACATGTCTGTATACATAAGCTCAAAATGAAGTCTGTGAGACCAGTTAGCTTAGCTGGAAGAGACAGGGACCTGAGATCATGGTTGCCTGGGTAGTAGGTTCGATCCCTGCAGGCAGGGTTCACGCTGGGCTTCGCAAACGGCGCCAATGGCACAAGAGAAAGAAAGTGGCGCCAGAAAATAAGATTCGGCGAAAATGGCTGGCGCCAACCTATTTTACATCAACTTTCGATCAAAACGAGACGGCCATTTTGACTGGTTCCCGCATTCATCGATACGGCTTTATCAGTCAACGCGTGTAGCAAGTACCAGCATTGTTTATCGATGTCCGATAGCTTTACGATACGATAATGGTTGATTTTCACACCTTGTCAATCAGTTTATCTGTTAATCGGTAAGTTTGTTAGCGATGACACGTTCCTGTGTATATCGGCATCGTGTTATGTATCAATTATATGTCGATGCGAGATTTAATTAGATGTCTTTAACGGGAAAGTTTAATACTTTAATTACAGTGCAAACCGTTTTATTCTCTCGCATTTTTGTAGCTGTTTGTTAACATTTTGTCTTTCAGGGGTATTTTTAGATATAGCTACAAACTTTACATTGTTTAAAAATATATCCCAGTATGTTTGAAGTACCGACAAGGCTGTATATAAGACCCGTATTTTTTTTTAAAAATGTCAGTCAGACTTTAGAAATTCTAAGAATGGCTAAGCGATCTCTTGAGTCCGTGGATTTTCCACCTGCTAAGAAAGTTAAAATATCTGAAAATCGACTGTTCAAAGAGTCTTGGAAAAATGGAAATAGCTGGTTAAGATATGAATCAAATGTAAAAGCCATGTACTGTGATGTCTGTTTGAAATACTTTATGCTTAATAAAATTTAAAGTGTATTTATGTGTATTGTTTTTAATACTACCCAATAATTCGTAATCCATGATAAATAAACAACCTGAAATGAGGGTACCAGTATTTCCCAAAGTACTCTTAATTCAGGTTTTTAATAAAAAATGGTCTGGCTCCAGTTTGGCTCCAATGTCTTGAAAATGGCACCAACTTTTTGAATTCGGCGAAAGTGTTGGCGCAAAGGAAAAATGAGCCAGGGTGAACCCTGCTGCAGGGGCAGCCGGGTGTTTCCTTGAGCAAAACAGTTTATCCACACTTGTTCAGAGTTGAAAGTCTTACTCTGCTTACCAGCCTAGCTGACTTTGGTATTAACTAAGGAAAATAGGATACATATAAACAGAGATAGAACCCTATAGAGGCTTCCGAAATGAAAGTAGGTCAAATGGCAGTGTCGATATGTATCCTTTTTTCCTTCTGAGCATAACTCTTGCAAAAATCACTCTACCGGATAAACACAGACACAAAGAGAGAACCATCGTCGCAGTATGCTTGTATGTTATATTGTTAATCTTTCAGCCCTTAGATTTCTAAATGAAACCTTTGACATCCGACATCTACATGTATTAAACATCTTGTTTTCTCTGTTCCCTGGAACAGACAACTTTTGATACAACAGCAGCAGACAAATGCCAAAAGTACTGTTTGATAAGGAACATTTGTTCTTCATAACCCTTTCCAATATACAACAAAATTTAATCTGAAACCAATGACTTTAGAAAACATCTACATCAAAACATGAAATAATGAATAATGAAAGTACACGCAATTATTCAAGTCAGTTGAAAACATGGTGAGAAAAGGAGAATTGCTCATTACGAGCAATTTATCCTTTTGCCATAATGTTGAAAGTGGGAAAGGATAAACAATGAGCAATGTCTGGCAATTTTGGTTATTGTTGCATATACAAAAACAGAAAAAAATCAGGCAACCTATGATGATATATCAAAGTATAATGAATGAATGTATATTGTTTTATGGCGCATCGACAGCTAAGGTCATTTAGCACGCAATTAAATTTAATTATTCATGATCCCTGGGTAAACAAACCAGTACTAGGCTAGAAAATGTGCCTTGCCCAAGGGCACTCCACCATGACCGTAGTGCCGCGACTGGGAATCGAACCCGGGACACCAGGTTTCGAAATCCCCGACACTAACCACTCGACCACAGCGGATTCCTTCAAAGTATAACCTGAGAAATATAATTATTTTCTGACAAGAAATTAAATCTGGGGGTTTGTCAATTATAAATAACCATGTGAAGCAAACAAGAAAATGCAATATTTACTAGAAGCAGTTCATATATATTGCTCATCATGGGCAAGTTCTCCTTTCACTATGCCTTCTTGATTGTCCCAACCCAAACTAAAATTCTAGCTTGCAGCAAGCTCGCGACAAGTGCACCATAAGCTTATAGACTTACTCAACGCACTGCAATCTTATTAAGCTTCCAGCCCTAGAATATTAAGATTGCTGGTGGGCGCAACGAAATTAAGCTTGCAGAAAGTTCTTGTTTAGCAAACTTCTCATAAACTTCCTGCAAGCTTAGAATCAGTCAAGTTAGCGACAACATTGCAGTTTTGCAATTACAATAACAGGATGTTGGGAATTTTCAGAATGGAGATTTATAAACCATGTGACAGTTAAAATGTAGGCAATGTTTTCACAATACGCTTGGTTATCATTGATTGTCATCAAATATTACTTTCATAGTGACTTGTAAATTTATAAGTAACTTTCATTTACATGATAATGATTAACGCAGATAAAATAATAATAATAATGCGCAATCTTGTTATGGTTGCAAAATCTTACATGTAATAAGGATGTGCATGTTTAAAGGAAAGATTTGGAATGTTCCAATTGAAATCTAATTCACTGCATGCTAAAATTAGTTAGTCGCAAGCTTATTATGATTGCGAGGGTAATCTTGCTGTGACCTTGCCGTAATCTTAACAAGGGCACCGCAAAGCAGATGCATCCCCTCAGTATTTAATTTTAAAATATGGCTAAAAATATGGCCAATGACCTGGATATTAATGTTATGTACCAGAAAACTAATGTTATTTGTCCTTGCCTTTATCAAATTGTTATTAATGTTATGTACCATAGAACTAAGTGTAATTTGTCCTTGTCTCCGCATTTGGCCTTTGCCAAATGACCCCGCCTTTCCCATGAAAATAAATAGGCTTCTAAACCTTGCCATATACTAACTGTATGGCAAGTTTGGTTAAGATCGGTCAAAGGATGTTCAGTGTAGAGTGGTCACAAGGTTGTTATATGGGAAAATAGTCAAAGTTCAATTTTGACCTTGACCTTGACTGTATGACCTTGAAAATAAATAGGCTTCTAGACCTTGCCATATACTAACTGTATACCAAGTTTGGTTAAGATCGGTCAAAGGATGTTCAGTGTAGTGTGGTCACAAGGTTGTTACGGACAGAAAGTCAAATTTTGACCGTCAAAGGATGTTCAGTGTAGAGTGGTCACAATGTTGTTAAGGACGAAAAGTCCTATTTTGACCTTGACCTTGACCCTATGACCTTGAAAATAAATAGGCTTCTATAGACCTTGCCATATACTAACTGTATACCAAGTTTGGTTAAGATCAGTCAAAGGATGTTCAGTGTAGAGTGGTGACTGTCCGACACAAGGTTGTTACGGACGGATGCACGGACGTACTGTTTGGTGTATTTGTGGGGTTATTTCCTTTCATGTTTTTTTGTGGGGTTAACCCCACAAGCATGCAATTCATTCCGTAATTAACCCCCTTTTACGGAATGAATAACACTAATATGCAAATGAGATACCCGTTATAAAAAATTTAAAAAAAATATTTATCTAAGTGTCTTTATAAGGGTGGTGGAACACCAAACCCCCACAAGTACTCGTCTGTATGTACGGACACAAAAACAAACGGACAGCCCCGTTACTATATCCCCTCTCAAACTCTGTTTGACGAGGGGATAATAAAGTTTTCGTGGGGATAATTATACTCATTTTATTATTTCTGCATTCAAATCAGGGATTATAAGTCAACATTTACAAATTTCTGCCATCAGAAGGTAAAAAAGTTGTTGTTGTCCAAATACTACCATCCAACCTTCATGAAAGTTAATCAGAACATTCATCTCCATCAAATCTCAATCAAGTTCAAAACAATTAACAGTCAATATCAAAACCTACTAGTCACAGTGTCAAATATTTGGGCAACTGTGGGAACAACCAACCGATCTTATTTATCATCTAATATTCATAAGTGTGTATATCAAGTCTTTGACACAATTCTGAAACTCTTTAGCCACAGCATATTTTATCCTCACTTCGTGTAAGGTTTTCGGAGCATTTGTCTCTATAAAAGCTTGAGGTCATTTCAAAACATTCTTGTCAAAAGCTAGGTCATTATATATATATGTTAATACTTAGGTGAGTGACATCACGTCTTTCTTGTTCAAATAAATTAACAAGAGGGCCATGATGGCCCTTGAATCGCTCACCTGATTTTTTATTTATTTTTTCACTTTAGCTATATAAGCCTCGCCCCCTGGCAGCCATAGTTTCCGACCAATCAACTTGGCTTGAAGGAATCTGATAGAGGGTCACGCTAGGAACATTTCTACAAAATTATTTGAAAATCGGCCAGATATTTTTGGAGGAGAAGATTTTTTAAGTTTTCACTATAGCCATATAATGCAAAATAGCCCTGCCTACTGGCGGCCATGTTTTTTGACCAATCAACATGGCTTGAAGGAATCTGAAAGTGGGTCATCCAAGAAACATTTCTACAAAATTATTTGAAAATCGGGCCGACACTTTTGGAGAAGAAGATTTTTTAAGTTTGCACTATAGCCATATAAAGCAAAATAGCCCCGCCCCCCCCTGGTGGCCATGTTTTTCGACCAATCAACATGGCTTGAATGAATCTGATAGAGGATCACCCAAGGAACATTTCTACAAAATTATTTGAAAATCGGCCTGACACTTTTGGAGGAGAAGATTTTTTAAGTTTGCACCATAGCCATATAAGGCAAAATAGCACCGCCCCCCCCTGGCGGCCATGTTTTTCGACCAATCAACATGGCTTGAAGGAATCTGATAGAGGGTCACCCAAGGAACATTTCTACAAAATTATTTGAAAATCGGCCTTACACTTTCGGAGGAGAAGATTTTTTAAGTTTTCACTATAGCCATATAAGGCAAAATAGCCCCGCCCCCAATGGCGGCCATGTTTTTCGACAAATCAACACGGCTTGAAGGAATCTGATAGAGGGTCATCCAAGGAACATTTCTACAAAATTATTTGAAAATCTGCCAACCAATTTGGGAGAAGAAGAATTTTGAAGTTTTTTCGGTTTCGTTGCCATGGAAACCAGAATTTTGCATGGATCCCAAAAATTTGAAGGAATTCTGGTGAGGTCATTGAGAGGATGCTTTCTGTGAAGTTTCATCCCAATTGACCCACTGGTTACTGAGGAGAAGAAGTTGACGCACGACGGACGACGCACGACGCACGACGCACGACGGACGACGGACGCCGGACAAAAGGCGATCACAATAACTCACCTTGAGCAAAGCTCAGGTGAGCTAATAAAATAATATGGCTCTACAAAGAAATTCAAAGGCTCTCATTTTTCAAAGAATATTCCTATATTGGAAACCACTGACGTTGATTATTGTTTCCCATTTTTGTTTAAAGAATTCAATCCTTATGGTTATTGTTAACTTATTCATTTTACATTGATTATCCATTTGACAGCTGGAAAGAATTTTGTGAAACTTGCGACACCGGTATAGAGCCAGGTCAGCAGGTGTACCTGTGCCATCTGACCAGATTCTATACTGTTGGATGCTTAACTCACATCTCAATACTCCTAAAATTGGCTATGCACATGGACTCTAAAGTTCCAAATGCATAAGTTGGATAAGTACATTTCAAAATTTCAATATTGAAAGGTTATATTATAGTAATGAATCTCTGCTTCCTGTCTACAAAGTCAACCCTTTCCTATATACAATAAATCTGCAGCAGACAACTTTGAAAATATCTAGGCAAAAACATGGAAAAGCGCTATTCTATGATAGTATAATTACGGAAAAGAGTTGAATACATTGTGGCAAAAGAAGAAATTGCTTGTTTTGAGCAATTTCTACTTTTGTCACAATGTTTTCAAAAGTCGTCTGCTGCAGAGGCGTCAGAAAGTGTCTACATGTGGGAAAGGGTTAAAACCAGTACTTGCACCCAAGCTGTTGGAAAATGTCTAAGGTTGTTACAGCTTATCACTGTATCTTGGGATTTAAACTCATTAGCAATTAATGCTTAAGCCAAGAATCTTAGTTACTACTATAGGATAAATGTTTAGAAATTGCGCAACTCTAATCATATAGATTTGCAAAGTATTAAAAGTTGATAAAAATCTGATTGAACCTGCAACTTGTCAAACTGGCATTCAATATCAGCTTGCTACATGTATTAAATTTGTGTCCAAACGATCTGCTTGTTTGATTTTAGTTTATAATTTGTGTCCAAACGATCTGCTTGTTTGATTTTAGTTATAATTATATTTAGAAAAAAACTTGAGGCCAAAATTATGTATAATATGAAAATTTGGAAGTATTTAGGTTATGAAGAATCTAGTTGAAAACAATGTGGAAAAAGGAAACATTCCAGTTTCTCCTTTTTCTATAAGTTGTCTTTTAAAGTTGTTATTTTAATCATGTGAAGGGTTCATGTATTGGAGCACCAAAGATAAAACTTGAAATACAATCGTACTTTAACCTTTCCAACGTCCTCACACATTTTTACAAATATGCAGCTTGAAAACATTGTTACTATGTGGCAAACAAAGAAATTGATCAATTTCTCATGTTGTCACAATTTTTCTATTTATTCATGACACTTTCATATAAAGAGATTTTCAACACTTTTGTCAAAATGTTTTAATTGGGTTATCTGCTACAGATATGTTGTATATATATGGGAAAGAGTCAATACAATAGCACATAAATTACATAATCAGCATAATGTGCAGGCCTAGGTCAATAATTCAGCTTTTAGAATCATTTATCCAAGCACATGTAGATGTGTGTGTTTGCAGTTACATGGTAGAAGTAGTTCACAAATTTATTTGCAACTCGGATTACCATGTGATAAAATGTCTAATTACTTATCCTTAATTTGAAAATGGCTTAAATCTGAGTATGATTCACTACAATCTAGGGCAATGGGTTAACCTTTCCATATACAATAAATCTGCCGCAGACAACTTTAAAAGGCCTATGCAAAAACATCTAAAATCTATACAAATGAAAGTTAATTATTGAAAAGAATTTAAAACATTGTGACAAAAGAAGAGATTGTTCAATGAATCCTTTCTACGTTTTCAAAAATGGTCTGCTGCAGATTTGTCAACATGTGTCTGCATGTGGGAATGGATTTACTCCATACCTGTGTCACAGACATCTTTTCTTGAATAAAAACTTATGTAGAAATAAAAAGAGAAAATTGTTAACATGAACAACTTCGTCTTTTGCTACATTGTGATTTTAAAAGCCGTCTGCAGCAGATGTGTCAAATTGCAACTACATGTTGGAAAGAGTTAAAAAAAGAAACTCCAGAATCAACGTTGTATTCAACTGCATGGTCATTCTAATTTATATCACTCCAATTCCACATTCCTTACAGATGATATATATGCAACACTTTTTTAATTCAATAAATCATATGTTTTATCCAATTATAAATAATATTGTGATAATTGGGATACTATTTAGAATTGCATTTTGTAAACATGCAGGTAGGTGAATACAATTATATAGTAAGAGACCGCAAAGAGAAGGGTAAAAAGGACTTACTACAATATAGAATTACTGCCTAACTGGGTATTGTTAAACTGGTAAGTTGATATTCATGTGATCCTTTTATTCTATTATAGTCATATAACTTAAAGTGTTGAAAACAGTCCCAAGACTGTGTCAGGTAAAAATAGGTTTGTTACAGTGTAATACATATATATACATACACAAGTGTAATTAATAATGTTTATGTTGCCTTTATCTGTCTAGGGCTACATAAGGAAGAGTAAACAATATCTCTCTTACTAATTTACCCTTTCAAACATACAAACACATTCTGACACAACTGGAGCAAATCAATTTTGAAAATATTGTGGCAAAAGGAGAAATTGCTCATAATGACCAATTTCAGCTTATGCCACAATGCTTTCAGCTCTTTTCAATGATTATACATTTATTATTGGGAATTCCAATTCATTGTCTAGATGTTTACAAAGACATCTAGTGTAGATTAGGTGTATGTTGGAAAGGGGTAAGCAATTAAG
This sequence comes from Serripes groenlandicus, assembly GCA_031761405.1. Classification (NCBI taxonomy): domain Eukaryota; kingdom Metazoa; phylum Mollusca; class Bivalvia; order Cardiida; family Cardiidae; genus Serripes; species Serripes groenlandicus. The sequence continues at coordinate 40,936,471 of JASEVX010000009.1, forward strand.
CCCATTAGTGTGGGTACACAAGAATCTTCTCATCTCAATGACGTTTGATTTTTTGAGCACTCAACACTACATGTATGTGATCATTTTGGTGACCTTTCCGGGATGGCCTACCACTGTTCCCCCCCCGCCCGTAATTTCTTATAGGAACGTCCATGGTGCATTCTAGGGCATATCTAGGGGTTATTTTAGACGTATTTAACGTTGGGAAAAAGTACCTTTTTTAGGTTAAAACAACAATATCATGGGTTTCAATTTGATTTCCTTTTATAATCATACTGTACGATGGTCCGAAATAACAATCAACAAACTAAAAATCCTTAAAAACGAGTAAGTAATGAAGCAAATAGAATGATGTATCTACTTTGAAATTTGAATTGAATATGGGGTGATTTCCGTGTTTCGGATGGTTATGGTTTTTTTACACATTTTGTTCATTTTCTTTGTACTAAACCTCCATGCCTGTTTGTCGTTAAAATGTGCAACAAATTACAATGCATCTATAAAATTGAATTATCGGATGATTGGCGATGACCACACCGACACACATACCAATTAAAGGATTATAGTGTTAACATGTCCTATGTACTGAGTGGAGCGTGTCGAGACCAGCGTTCCGTACAGGCCAACTGCCTACCTAGATTGGTTAAGTTAATCAATCTGAAATGTTTTACTAAACTGTAAATATTATATATATAAATAAGCATTTTATTGTCATTTATTCAAACACTTGGGTCTATATACAAATTTGATTCATTTATATTTAAAATGTACTAATTGAAATTTACAATTTTTCCAAATCAAACTTGTTCCTTTTGTGGTCAAAATCCAGCTTTCATACCCCCACCAACCCCTTCGTCCCCTGCCACATTATGTTATTTGACATATTCATTTTTTTTGCTTTATCATTATAAATTGTAAGAACCATGTTTTATTTAAGGCATACTAGATTAGTGATATTTTTTTTAAAATATATATTCTTGAAGACCTTTTACAAATTATTAGATTTATCTTCTTTTTTTTTTAAATACTGACACTATAAATTGTAAAGCCCATTTACCAAGTCCAAGACAAAATTTGTGAGAAAAAGGAAATATTTGTTACTAAATGTGAACATAATGTCCTCTTTCCCCAGTGTTTATTTCAACTGTTTTGTTTGTTTAGATGTCCTTTTCTTTGTAAATGTTCAAATAAAATATATGTATTTAAGTTATGGGTTAAGTTTTTGTAATGCTTTATGCAGTTGGCATACACAGAGAAAAACAAATAAACTTACAAAACCTTTCACCAATCGATCAAAGATAAGGCTATGACATGTATACCATGTATCACAAACATGAACTTTTTAACCCTTTCCCACATACATGTACATATAATTTTCTGCAGACCACTTTGAAAACATACTGGTTAAATTTAAATATAGAAAAAATCTATCAAAGTTATGAAAGTAGAGTATTCAAATGATTATAAACTTTGTGACAAAAGGAGAAATTTCTAATTATGTGTCTGCAGATGGGAAAGGGTTTAACATACAAACTGATAGGTCTCTGCCATTTCTAAATTCTTGTAACCACATTGAATATTGACATAGAGAAAAATATCTACCTTTTTGAGACTGAAAATATTTTACCCATATTGTAAGGAAAGGATATAATTATATAGTTTCCTTCTTTTTCATGCATGATTTTACCCTTTCCCACATGCAAATGACTAATAAAAACATTGTTGCAAAAGCAGAAATATCTCATATTGAGCAATTTCTATGTTTGCAACAATATTTACTAATCTTTGAAAATTAATAAGCTTTATTCATGGAGATTTATCATAGATTTTCCTGAATGTTTTTCAGAATTATCTGCTGTGGCTTTATTGAATGTGGGAAGGGGTTTATAAAACTATGTCATCTTGGGGAAATGTGTCGTTTTAAGCAAATAGCTAAAAGTATCCCACCAACAATAGGCCTACCATAGAACTCCAGAGGGGTGGTCGACTTATGACCCGGCCATAATATAAATCCACCGTTAATCTGTAGACAAAGTGTTGCAAGATTATACTATAGATCATCGGACCTTTAAATATTAAATATATAAACGATTAAACACTTATCAATAAATACCGACATTTTACTGCAAAGTACATAAGTTATTGGGAATTTACGGTCTATGATGGCACACAATATTATTAAATAAAAAATATAAAATGAAGAAAATATATAGCTTGATATTATTTATACCTTGAACCTCCGCTGTCATCTTTTACGGTTAATATCCCACACAGACTTACAACTCTCCACTATCCCTTATGTTCAACCTAACCTTACGATTAACAATTCTCTGCTGGGAGTCATTCATACAAACCACATGGCTATCGAAAAATATGGCGGGAGGTTTAACCATTGTCACGTTCTGACGTTTCATGGCAACGCGCCTCACTACCAATCAAATCACATGACGCCACGCTCTTGTTTCTGGTGAAAGCGTGTAATAATATACGGACCGCGTCATGTAAACATGTTTTCTCTCTCATACTGTTTTTAACCATTTCCCACAATGACTTACACACGATATATGACGCTTCTGTAGCAGACGACTTTTGAAAACATTATGACAAAAGCAGAAAGTGCTAAAAAAGAGAAATTTCTCATTTTGTCATGTAGGGCCTATACAATGTTTTCGACTTTATTCAATACTGAGGACTAATTGTTCTTTAATGTATGGAGAGTTTCATAATTTTGACATGTTCTCAAAGTCGTTTGCTGTATATTTATTGTTTATGGAAAAGGGTTAAAGTCTGTCAGTATTTCTGATTTATAACTCCGTCGAATATGACAATGAATTCTTTTTACTGATCGGATTAAAAAATGTTGATTTCCTGACTATGCAGACTCATTTGGACACATTGTAAGACGTCTTTTCAAAACTGCTTATAATAATACAAATCTTAGTTTGATATATATTGTTTTAAACGTCTTCAGTACTTTGACCGATCAGACATTTTCAGAGTCGACTTCTAAGGAAAATTAGGAACGATATAAGGAAAACTTTCTTGCGATAAGGAACTAGTTGGCATTTCTGAACAGTATAGGTTCAACTCATCCCCCGTCTTCATAGAATCTACACTAGTTGACAGAAGCTTCTAACAAGTTTGTGTGAGTATTATTTGAACAGTGTAGATGCAAACGCTGATCTGGTTATACACTGTTCACAAACGTCAACTCGTACCTTTACCCATGGGTAAGCTCATATAATATGCCTTTTCCACGTACAAAGAATCTGCGAAATCATTGTTAGCCCTTTCCCTCATACGACACTTCTGCAGCAGACGACTTTGAACATATTTTGTCAAAACATAGAAAATCTCTTTAATTGAATGGATAACCTATGACTAAAAGTGGAAAACATTGTGGCAAAAGGAGAAATTGCACGTTTTGTGCAATTTCTTTATCGTCACTATGTTTTCAAAAAGGCGTCTGCTGTAGAGGCGTCAGAAAGCGTCTATATGAGGGAAAGGGTTAAAAAGGAAAATGGAAACTCTCTATAAATGAAAGAATTATTATTGATTAACATTAAAAACACTGTAAAATAAGACATTTTTCTGTTTGACACTATGTTTTACAAAAGTTCTCTGCTGTAGCGGCGTCAGAAAGTGTCTGTATGTGGGAAGTGATTAAAGAACTATATGCAATAGTAAAACAAACACGCTCAAAGCATATGTTAGTAATACATGTATACAATTCAATGTGACTGACCGACCAACCGAATACCGACCAAATCATATATATTATCTTTTAAACATCTTTAAGTCTATTTCGAAAATCATTGATTTGGATATCACGTCAAAAGATAGTTGAAACACATTTAGCTAGTACAACCTACGGCTATTATGTGTTGAATATGTAAATTAAGAGCTAATTGAAAAGGTGTAATCTTTATAATGTTGATACACATTAATGTTATTGCAAATCCGTCCATGTGTAGTATTAAGTAATTTTATGATTGTACTTGTTTGTTTGTATTTTGATTTATTCCGCTTCAACACTGTTTTAGTTATATAACGGCGTTTCCTACCGGTTAAGTTACGAGTACTACGGGTCCCTTTATCATGACACCTGCGCGTCAGTCGTAAAATGCTAACCCCGCAATGCTGAGCGCAAAGGAAGTTAGGCCATTACTACAATTCGTAAGCCGTTGGCAATCTGCTGCACCAAGTACGGTCGTTCTCGGTCCATCCTATGATATCGTTGTAGCATGTCTCATATATATATCGAGATCAAGATATACGCAGTTCGAACACTACTTACACAGAATGTTTATAAACGTGTAGCGAGTTGTGGGAAAGCAATCTGACCAGTAGCCTGGCACAAGGCTCTATGTTTATTATTATATGCTGCATTTCAACTGGTGTCTGAAACATAGATTATGGTCAAGTCCTAAGGACGATAATCAGAGTAATGCATATTTTGTCTATTAGAGTTCTCCCCCATTGTAACATTGAAAAATAACCATAAGGACTGTTGCCAGTCTATCTGACCAGTTGCTCAGTCTGATTTGAAGTTACTCTATTCACAAATTCAAACGTGTACATGTTCGCATGAACATTATTTAGTGTTTAACTCTTGCCCACTTCCAGACGTATTCTGACGCATTTTTGAAAATATTTTGACAAAAGAAGAAATTGCTCATAACGAGTAATTTCTCCTCTAATCAATTATCAAACTTTAATTTTGAAACATGATTGTATTTTATTGGTAGACTTGCGCATGCGCAGAGGCTGCCATAGTCATAGTGAGTTTGAAGTCACGTGATGTATATGCCCTTCACCACCAACAATTAAGGGCAATTTTTGGTTTGACTAATTTACGAATGCTCACAAAAGCAAACATAGAGTAACGAAAAAAAATCCGATTATTCAAGCTTATAATAGAAAATAACAAGTCTTGTAAGTGTAAATATCATATTTAAAGTGTACACAATTATTTAGATATCACTACGCCAATATAGCACTGCACCGCGCAATTACCCTTTGTACATTGTAACCCTTTTTTCCCTCTCGGCAGAGATGTAAACATCCACTCGCCCGCTAGCATAAGCGAGTGGAATGAAGGATCGGCTTGTACGAAATTCTAGGCGCTAGTCCATACATATTCGTTCATGTCCTTATTCATAAAGATAGTATGCATTGCTAAGCCTTTTCTTTCTCTTTCTCTCAGTCCATCTATTCCTTCGACAACGATTAACGATGACTTGCATTTTGGATAGGTGCTTTCGACAAGGTCCGCGTCTAAAGAAACAAATTTCATCAAATGATTTGAGCGCTTTAAATCACTTGTTTATAAAGCGTTTAGAATACTTTGATTATAATAGGCAGAACAAATAACGAATAAATCTTGCAAGAAATCGATCATTTCTTTCGGCCAAAATCAGGTAAATGACCCGCGGATATTGGTTGTTACAACATAACTGATTCATCCTTTTATTCTAAATTTGTATTACACAGTTCAAAGTTAGATTTTGACAGTTTGTTCGTTATGATTTTGACGCGATTCAAGATTTTGACGCGATTATTTCGTTCATAGAGTTGATTACTAACAGATGACTAAGTTGATGATGGAAAGAACATTAACAAGTTAAGTTAAGCTAAAACATGTACAGGCAGGCGAGTGTTTCATTAGGATAAGTGCAACACTCAATTCCCAATCCTGCTTGCCCTTTAACAAATCACAACCCATCCCACAATATAAAAACTCTGCAGCAGACGAATTAAAAAAAATCTGAGCAAAGATACAGAAAATCACATTTATTGGAAGTGTAATCATTGAATATAGTTGAAAACATTGTTGCAAAAGGAGAAAGCTTGTTATGAGCAATTTCTTCTTCTGCATCAATGTTTTCAAAAGTCGTCGGCTGCAATTACGTATGCAAGTGGGAAAGGTTTAAATAAGAAACACTTTTTCAAATGATAGTCAGTTGGCTATGTCCGTCTTAAATAATAATGACAAAACTTTCAAAAAACAAGAAAAATATTTTTTACAATTTAATTGAAAACATATTTAATCAAAGTTGGGAAAGTTGTCCCTTTCCGTGCTTTTTTTATGAGAGTTCAAATCACAAGCAAAACTTATGGGACAGAGTTGACAAATAACACATTGACACAATTTCAGATTTAGGCTTTGTTTCTGTCAAACTGCTGAAGAAGACAACACTGAGACACACATTTTGATTAAAAGTTTATTTAAAAAAAGGAATAATTTTATTTATGATAAACAACATTACAATGATGGTGTAGAAAATACATGTCAACAATACATTTTTCAATTTGTAGATTCATTGCACAGACCAAATCTTAGCAAGTTTAAAATTAAGGACCTCTCAGCACATTTTTTTCTCAATTCATTACTTCTTGGCAGGATTTTACTGCTAAAATTGATGATTTTTTTTATTTTTGGCCGGATTGCTCTAGCAATTCCGGTCTATAGATTGGCGATGTCTGTCTCTCCGTCTGTCTGTTCGTCAACATTTTGGTTAAAGTTTCAGGTTGAGGAAAAATCTCAGCACTGGAAAGGGTTACACACTTGAAACTTTGCCTGAAGGTAACCGGTAAAATAAATATTCATATATGCACTTCTGTATCTCTTCTTAAACGATCGCAATTCTACCTTCAGTACTTAATTTGTACTTTGATTATTTTAGGAAGGCGTCAGTATGGGATAGGTTTTAATTTTTTACCATGGGGTGATGTAATCGAAAAGGGAGTAACCAACATTATTATTGTTAAGAAAAACTCTGTTATATGTTTGAAAAAACCCAACACCTTTATGAATAAATAAATTGTATAACATGATTTAAGGAACAGCAAGATACAAAATACGTATGGTTTCTACCGTTATCACAACACTTTAGACACATGTAATGGGTATTAACATCCTAGGCTACGCCTTTTTAAATACTTTGGTTTACGACCCGATTCATCAAAGCTCAGAAAAAGGTTTCTGACGATGTTTTTGCCTATTTACAATATTGAGATTTTTAAATAAATGGGTAATCTTTAAGAAATCAATGATGATTCATTTTAATTACTACATACAATATAATTATAGAAACTGTAAACACAAGGTTAACCCAACTATGCAATAGGCAGGGCCGTAACGTGACCTATTTCTACTATTTGTAAATGCATCATGTCATCCTTCGGAAGTTAGAAGTAATGAAGTTAGAAGTAATGAAGTTAGAAGTAATGAAGTTATAAGTTAGAAGTGAATCCAACTTCCTTACTTCTAACTTCATTACTTCTAACTTCCTTACTTCTAACTTCCAATGTCCTAATCTATCTTACTTCAATACTTCTGACATCCATACTTTTAACTTCAACATTTCTAACTTCATCACTTTTAACTTCCAACTTCCTTACTTCTAACTTCCATACTTCTAACTTCCTTACTTCTAACTTCATAACATTAACTTCCAAGGTCCAAATCATATTGTTTTCAATCGTAATGAAGTTAGAAGTTAAAAGTGATGAAGTTAGAAGTAATGAAGTTAGAAGTAAAGAAGTTGGAAGTAATGAAGTTAGAAGTTAGAAGTGAATGTAGTTAGAAGTAATGAAGTTAGAAGTTAGAAGTGATGAAGTTACAAGTAATGAAGTTAGAAAATTGGAAGTTAGAAGTAATGAAGTTAGAAGTATGAAAGTCAGAAGTATTGTAGTAAGAAGTCCCTCCAGGGCTTACATACTTGGCGAATTTGGTCATTCTTATTTAATAGAGGAAAAGGTGTCATCGGTTCCCATAGAGTAATTAAGTTGTCTCTGCTTCTTTCCGTTATGAATACTTCGCTGTTTTCACGATTTCATCCGATTTCTAAAATTCATTGGATTCGTACCCGGGTTTTCATGTTTCGTTCGAGATGAACGATTCGTACCAACTGGTGTTCGCTCTTTGCTCTTGAACTGACTTGACCATTTTCTTTTGTGTATCATGTTCAAAACGATTAAAGTGACATTACAAACAAACAAAACAGACTTAATAATTCTTGCTATATGTTGACTATACATGTGAATATTCATAATGCTCAATCTTGATCATAAATATCTTTATTTATTTTGTGAATTACTTCGGGTTTTTTTGGTTATATACTCCCGTTTTTGCTATCATACTTCTGCTAAACTGGGAGGAGAATATACTCCCTCCTCTCCTTCCAAAGCTTGTGTCACACTAAACTTATAACTAGAGGCAATAAACCTTAATATATGTTAATATTTAAGCATCTATTTTTTTTTTTTTTTATCTAATTGATCTAGTAAGAGGATTTAAAACTGTTTATTGGTAAAAAAAAAAAAAAAATTGAGAAACTTCAGCTTGTATGATACATTATAGTTGCAGTGAATGTTAAGCAAACTGTAAACCAAATGGTTTCAGGACTAAACTTGTCATTTGACGACTAAACTCCACATGCTGAATATCACATAGATCGTAGCATATAAAACGTTTAATCCCTACGTCAATATTGACCTTTTCTGCTCTTGGTCACCTTTTTGTGGCGATTGGTTTGACAATCGCCACAATGCTAACAGAAACAATAACAACGAAAAATATTTACATAGTCGGTTTTGAAAAGTCGGTTGATATTTATTTTCCTTACTGCAAACTAATTTACTCACATCCGTTATAGTTCCATCATTGATGCAGAGACGCGATTAATAATAATTATGTCAGTGCTACTTTTGTACCGGATTGTTACTAATATTTGAGTTTTATATCGATACATTATCTACATAGAGTTAAAATATGTAAATATTATCTTCGTCATGATTGGGCAGATAATAAATATCATTGCGCGTTCTATAAGCCTTGCAATATAACTCTGTGTTTATATGTCTCTGACAACCCTCGATCATGCAATGTGAAGGGACTAAATTGAACAGACCTGTTTAATATCGGACATCATTGAAACAAACACCAAACTAATGGATACTGTTTTCTGTCCTTTCTTGATAATTTTGTCATTTCTAAAGTGTACGAAATATTTTATCTTAATATGGCCTAGCGACCTGGTGATGAGCATGTGATTACCCGAACAATTTAGATTACAAAAAGCCATTCTAATGAGCTAAAACGGTAGTCTATCGAGTACCAACTAGATTTTTCTTAAATTTGGAATGGCCTAATTTTGAACACATCATGACCAGTTTCGGAACGTAACTAAAAAATCACCAAGACAACATTCTGGCAAACTAACATTATTCTACTGTCAAAAGATGCAGGGTTGAAACATTCTTAAATTTACCCGCAGCAGAGTGCACTATTATTGAAAATAGCAAGCCCTACACCGATATACTGCTTGTTACTTTGCAGGCTTTTCCATACGATCGCCACTACAGTGCCATTGGCGCTTTGATTTATATAGGCTATGGTAGCCAGGTGAGCAATAAAGGCACATATTGGCCTTCTTGTTTAAAATAAAGGGACATTTGGCCTTCTTGTTCGAAATATTTACATCCTGTCTATTTGCACTGGTTATTTAAATGTACTGGACTGCATCTGCTTCCTTTAAGTCATGCTTTAAAATCTTTATGATGCTTTAATTCGTCTTGTCCTTATTTTACCTACATGTTTTCAAATTCGTCTGCAGAAGATTTGTTGTATGTGGGAAAGGGTTTAAATAAATGAGGATCAAGCTCAAACTTTTAGACTTTACTGTACATACAATGTTACAATGCTTTTATGACATTAGGAAACAAGGAGGACACTATTAAGACTGCAAATTTGGGAAGACTGGTGTTGATTTTTTCCTGGTCGAACAGATATCATCCGGATCGGTTCAAATATAAGACGTCCCGTGAGAAAACGAACATTGAGGACTTTTAGATTTGACACGCCTTCAGAAACAGAAAAAGCTTGCGTATACATTTTCTAGGGGAAATAATTCAACTTTAATACTAATTTATATAAAAGAGTTATATACCTTTTTGGGAATACGGGATCTGTAACAGGTAGATTTGACACGCCTTCAGAAACAGAAAAAGCTTGCGTATACATTTTCTAGGGGAAATAATTCAACTTTAATAATAATTTATATAAAAGAGTTATATACCTTTTTGGGAATACGGGATCTGTAACAGGTAGATTTTTCTAACCCTGGTATACCTTATGTCAATTTTATATTGAGCTAAAGAAGGAAATCTGGCTTTTGATATGCAAGGGTCAGAACTATACCGTGACGTATGTTATAGAAATGTCAACCTCGTGGGAAAGGGAAACGTAATAGTATCTGACAACTTTAACCTAATTCCGACCTTTGTTAAAATATATTTATTAAATTCTTAAACATAAAACATGTCTATCTTTTTGTAAAACCAACGGGAAATTTAAAAAAAAAACAAAAAAACTCGAAAATATGTTCCTGGGACGGATCTGTGTTACCAAAACAGCGTAGCAGCAGGTCTGATTGCTAATTCGAGCTATCACAACTGCCACTGTGCTCACTGGCTTGCTTTTCATCAATTTACATTTAATTAAATATGTTTTACGAAGTTGAACATACAAAAATTAATTAAACAAAAAAACTTGATATTCCTCTAACACGTCGATATATCGAAGTACCTATGGGTTAATTTCGAATTGAATTATCGCTAGTCAACTGTAAAGTTTTGTATTAAGGTCAGGATCAGACAAGAATTGTCAAGTAATACCTAATCGCAAAAGCTTATTTCCCCCTTTTGATCATGCAGATAACCAAAAGTCCTCTGCTGCAGAGGGCGTCTAAATGCATTTACATGAGAAACGGTTAACATGAGCATTACCCTTGTGCATAGATAGATTGACGTAAATGCATGTTCATCCAGTTTACCCTTTCCTATTTGCACACACATTTTGACGCATTTGCAGCGGACGAGTTTCGAAAGCAAAAGAACGAAAGAAAACTATTACTTACTGACATATTGAATCGTTAGTTTCCTTGACTTTTCTCGTCTTCTAGCTACCGGCATCGTATTTGTTCACATACATCCAGGACACAGGTAAAACAAACCAATATTATTTTCTAGTATATATTATATGTTTCTATTGTCCCAATATAACATATCTAATTTGTCGGATTTACTTAAATGTAGCAAGCACTTTAAATTCACATGGGCTGCGTTTGTCTATTTGGGGTCTTATGGACTACCTGTAAATTAAAGTAATTCTGCGTAGAATTAACCGGGCTACACTTCTAGGTTTTTGTTGTCAAAACTAAATTACATGTAAACAGGAAATGCATGGTTTAGTTAGACTTTGCGGATACACGGGCTCGCTTGAGTGTTCACTGTTTGAAGATGCATTTAACCTTTCCCACAAATAGACGCTTTCCGACCCTTCTGCACCTTTGTGAAAAAAGCCTCGGAAGAAATTGCTCTAAACGAGCAATGTTTCCTTTTGCCATAACGTTTCCAACTTTATTAAATAATTATACTGTTATTTATAAAAAAATAAATAGTTTAGACATGTTTATTTCAAAGTTGGCTGCTGTAAATGTGTTGTATGAGGGAAAGGGTTAAGCCCCCAAATCGTTAGACGCGGAGCATATGCATTGTAATGATGTAACTATGATGGTATGGGCTAACTCACCCGAAATCGATGAACGTTTAGATCAGCGAACATGCAACTAAGCCTGTGCATCCGCGCAGTTTGATCAGGGTTTTCACTGCTCTCATTCTAAGCATACAACTGAACTTCTGCAGCACACACCATTTGAAAACATTTATAGAATGTCCATATTTTTTAACAATTGTTTTCAAGGTCGGCTGTTGCAGATTTAATGTATGTGGGAAGGGTTTAAAGATATAGTGTATACTGGTTAGTACTTGTTTAACTGATATTCTTGTAAAACACACAGGAAGTCGTATCTGAAGAAAGGTTGATATAAAAACACCGACTACACAGGTGTGCAATTTGGTCGTTCTTACGAATAATAACAATCCACCTTAAAGTCGGTTTTCGGAATTAGCCGTGGCCTAGTGGTTAGCGACGGTGATTTGAAATCGGGCGCCCCCTTCGATCCCTAATCACAGCGCTGTGGTCATGGTGGAGTGCCATTTGGCAGGTCACATTTCCTAGCCCAGTACTGGGATGTTTACCCAGGGATCATGAATAAGTAAACTGTCGCCGTGATATACTTGATTTAGTGTTGAAAACGGCTTAAAACCCAAACAAAACAACAACAACAAATCAGATTGGTTTCGCGTGATACGATTTTCACTCTAACAGCATAACAGCACTTTTGAATTAATTAATCGACGATTTCTGGTGCAAATGAAAACTATCAAACGAGCAATGTACATGTGCTATATTGAAAGTGGAATGTACGTATTCCTTACTTTCCCCCGTCAATTTGATCAGAGTAGGACCAGATCAGCCCATGATTCCGCACTGTCTGATCAAAGTCTGCACGGTTTACACATATTTTTCACAAACTTTTCAGAAGATCTGTTTACTTGTCTAGATTTTGATAAGGCTGAGCAGATAAACATATCATCTGAACATACACTGTATAGAAATACCAACTTGTACCTGTTTTGAACGGGCGACTCATTTATCATTATTTGGACGGCCAAGAACCTGAATCTCACTCATTCGCCCGCACGTTACACGGACAATTTTTGTTTAATTTTGACTGAACATAAATAAAGTTAATTGAACTCTCAAATGGAATTAATATTCCTATTATTTTATTTCAAGTATACCTTCTGCAGCATCGATCAGATTACAGAACTTTATTCCATTGTTCTATTTATCAGAACAGAATGCACAAAAACAAAACAAACACAAATCCAACATACAGATTCCATTTTACCGGAATGAAATTAAACTAAATATTATCTACATATAAACACACCACTTAAACGATTATTTTTTCCGCATATTGGATCATTAGATTCCATCATTCATAAAGGTTTTTTTATATTATTAATAAAAACATATTTTGTATTGGTCCATTACCATTTCGGTACATTCGCACACTATGTATGAGCCGCGTCTACCGATTTGGGGTCTTATTGACTATTCGTGATTGGAACATATAAAGTCTAATTGGCGTAAAACTAATGGGGCGAAAGTTATAGTTTGTGTGTGGCTGGAAATATGTAACTAGGACTATGTTTCATGTAGATGAATCGTGTTGGATTCGGTGCGACTGTGCAGAAGCGCTTGCTCGCCTGATTGTTTCACTGCGCGCAGATGCATATAGGCCCAAAATCGTCAGACGCGGCCCCAATAAATACGTATCTTTACTATAGGTAAACTGTCAAAAGAGTATAGACGCATAGAATAATAAAACAGGATGTTTTCCGTGACATTATATACATATTCACATATATTTTTAATCTTTATTATTAAGGTCTAGATTTTGATTTAATGTATGAACTATTCTTTTTGAGAAAAGCAGCCAATGTGAACTGGAAGTAATGATTGATTTTTGCAGTTTCTTTATAATATATATATATTTGGAATTGTCTACTTTTAAAACATCCAAAAACACAATGGAAGATCTATCATTTGGCAGCTTTAAAACAGTGGTGTGATACACTTTCGAAAAGGTGACATTTTTTTCGCGACAAATACTTTCATCTTTCTCTGCAATGTTTTCAAATGTTGTTTGTTTACTACAAAGGTAAAAACAGATCATCTCTATGAGGGAATTGATTGAGTTACAATTACTATATAGAATATTATCTGCATGATCAATTTGAATTGATAATGATAATGAGATAAAATATTACCCTTGTCCACATACAGAAGAATATTTGCAGCAGACGGCATTTGAAAAATTGTTGGAAATGTGAAAAATTGAGATTTCCCATATTTGTCCCTGAGTGTTTTCAAAGTTGTAGGCAGAAGATTTGTAGTATACATGTATGGGAAATTGTTTAACACAGGGTTTGATATAATACATATATAGGAACATACAACACTTATATTAGAAACACACGTATTCACAACCATGTCCTACTTGCGAATGCCTTTTGGAACATCTACAGAAGAAGACTTTTGAATTCATTCTGACAAAAGGAGAATGGCTCATTAATTTCAATTTTTGCTTTTCAATTCAACTTCATCCAATAATTATACTTTTATTTATAGACGTTTTCCATATTTTGCATAGAAGTTTTAAAAGTTGTGTTTTATACTTTTTCTTATCTGTTCATCCGTACAACAAATCTGCAGCAGACGACTTCGAAAACACATAGGCTAAAATGTGGAAATCTTTTGAAATAAGATTGCAATTATTTATAAGTAAATGAAAACATTGCACCGCAAAATGTGAAGGTGCTCATTGTGAACAAAACTTTTTCCAAGACGTCTGCTCCAGGCGTCAACATGCGTCTGTATGAAGGAAATGGATATAATCCTCTCTCGAAACTAAAACACACATTTTTCAAAATCCATTTGAAGTACTTTTTTCTAGGAATACACTTAAAACAAGGAAAATGGAACTGTCAATATATTTGGCGATTCAGAAAGACGCTTATGAAGTATTTCATTCAGAAATGGAAATAAACAATGTCACACGGGCTAAGGACCTGTAAGTGTAATGATTGTGGTAATGGTGGTGGTGGTGGTGGTGGTGGTGGTGGTGGTGGTGGTGGTGGTGGTGGTGGTGGTGGTGGTGGTGGTGGTGGTGGTGGTGGTGGTGGTGGTGGTGGTGGTGGTGGTGGTTGTGGTGGTGGTGGTGGTGGTGGTGGTAGTAGTGATGGTGGTGGTAATGGCGGTGGTGGTAGTGGTGGTTGTGGTTGTGGTAGTGGTGTTGGTGGTGGTGGTAGTGATGATGGTGGTGGTGGTGGTAGTGGTGGTGGTGGTAGTTGTGGTGGTTGTGGTAGTAAAATGGAAATAAACAATGTCACACGGGCTAAGGACCTGTAAGTGTAATGATTGTGGTAATGGTGGTGGTGGTGGTGGTGGTGGTGATGGTGGTGGTAATGGCGGTGGTGGTAGTGGTGGTTGTGGTAGTGGTGGTAGTAGTTGTGGTGGTTGTGGTAGTGGTGGTTGTGGTGATGGTGGTGGTGGTGGTAGTGGTGGTTGTGGTAGTGGTGGTTGTGGTAGTGGTAGTGGTGGTGGTGTTAGTGGTGGTTGTGGTAGTGGTGGTGGTGGTGGTGGTGGTGGTGGTGGTAGTGGTAGTGGTGGTAGTGGTGGTGGTTGTGGTAGTGGTAGTGGTGGTGGTTGTGGTAGTGGTGTTAGTGGTAGTGGTGGTAGTGGTAGAGGTGGTAGTGGTAGTGGTGGTGGTAGTGGTGGTGGTAGTGGTGGTAGTGGTAGTTGTGGTAGTGGTAGTGGTGGTGGTAGTGGTGTTAGTGGTGGTGGTTGTAGTGATGATGGTGGTGGTAGTGGTGGTTGTGGTAGTGGTGTTAGTGGTGGTGGTAGTGATGGTGGTAGTGGTGGTGGAGGTGGTGGTGGTAGTAGTGATGGTGGTAGTGATGATGGTGGTGATGGTTAGGGTTGATTTTTGTTGCGGGCTGTACACTCTTCTGCATGTTCGGGAATTCCTGAACCAAGTCACATATATGGGCAGAAACATTGTCATGTAGAATACACGGTAACGTTGCTACCCACGCCAGTATGAGACGCATGCCTCTCAGTCCGATGACAGGTCTACGTTTCTGATAAAGCAGTTCTCACTTCAGATAGCACATTCTCATGCTCTTTATAAATCTTGCCTGTGACTACACGACTATTTGGTACCGGAATTTGACCTACAGCTTATAAATGAAATGATAAATTTAAACAACCCTGCGTTAAGAGATACTGTTGGGTAACTTATGGTTGCCAATCTACATAATTCGAGGAAAACTCCTAAAACATTTTTGGTTTTGCGAAATATTGTTGTCTCAGTGATTTTTGTTTGTATATTTTGTATGGTGTTTTATGCCGCTTTCAACAATAATTTAGTCGTATCACGACGTTGCTATGGTAAATTACAAGTTGTGCTGGTAAGTTTATCCTGACACCAGTGCATCTGTCGTGACGCTATCCCCCACAACCCATGAGCGTCAAGGACCAATGCAACTACTTATACCATCTTTGGTCTTATTTGTCGGGGATCGAACCCTGGTCTCCCGCTCTTGACGCGGTTGCTTTTACCAATAGCCCGTCGAGATGATTCCCCCAATTTCCGTGTGCTACACATTGCCATTCTCTTCAGAAACGCATTAGAAGAGAACAATAACTGAACGTCCCGTGTAAAGCGTTCGGATACCTTTACTCGTCTTATAAATATTTGGGTCATATTTTGTAATGTTTGAATATTTTGTTTACGATGCAAATCTTTGGTTCTAAAACTGAATTAATGAATATGTGTTATTTGATAGATGTACGTATAACTACGATACTTCCGCATATTTATCATTGACATATGGGTTATTTGATAGTAGTACGTATAACTACGATACTTCCGCATATTTATCATCGAGATATGGGTTATTTGATAGTAGTACGTATAACTACGATACTTCCGCATATTTATCATTGAGATATGGGTTATTTGATAGTAGTACGTATAACTACGATACTTCCGCATATTTATCATCGAGATATGGGTTATTTGATAGATGTACGTATAACTACGATACTTCCGCATATTTATCATTGAGTTATGGGTTATTTGATAGTAGTACGTATAACTACGATACTTCCGCAAATTTATCATTGAGTTATGGGTTATTTGATAGTAGTACGTATAACTACGATACTTCCGCATATTTATCATTGAGTTATGGGTTATTTGATAGTAGTACGTATAACTACGATACTTCCGCATATTTATCATTGAGTTATGGGTTATTTGATAGTAGTACGTATAACTACGATACTTCCGCATATTTATCATTGAGATATGGGTTATTTGATAGTAGTACGTATAACTACGATACTTCCGCATATTTATCATTGAGTTATGGGTTATTTGATAGTAGTACGTATAACTACGATACTTCCGCATATTTATCATTGAGTTATGGGTTATTTGATAGTAGTACGTATAACTACGATACTTCCGCATATTTATCATTGAGTTATGGGTTATTTGATAGTAGTACGTATAACTACGATACTTCCGCATATTTATCATTGAGTTATGGGTTATTTGATAGTAGTACGTATAACTACGATACTTCCGCATATTTATCATTGAGTTATGGGTTATTTGATAGTAGTACGTACAACTACGATACTTCCGCATATTTATCATTGAGATATGGGTTATTTGATAGTAGTACGTATAACTACGATACTTCCGCATATTTATCATTGAGTTATGGGTTATTTGATAGTAGTACGTATAACTACGATACTTCCGCATATTTATCATTGACATATGGGTTATTTGATAGTAGTACGTATAACTACGATACTTCCGCATATTTATCATTGAGATATGGGTTATTTGATAGTAGTACGTATAACTACGATACTTCCGCATATTTATCATTGAGTTATGGGTTATTTGATAGTAGTACGTATAACTACGATAATTCCGCATATTTATCATTGAGTTATGGGTTATTTGATAGTAGTGCGTATAACTACGATACTTCCGCATATTTATCATTCAGTTATGGGTTATTTGATAGTAGTGCGTATAACTACGATACTTCCGCATATTTATCATTGAGTTATGGGTTATTTGATAGTAGTATGTATAACTACGATACTTCCGCAAATTTATCATTGAGTTAAGGGTTATTTGATAGTAGTAGGTATAACTACGATACTTCCGCAAATTTATCATTGAGTTATGGGTTATTTGATAGTAGTACGTATAACTATGATACTTCCGCGTATTTATCATTGAGTTATGGGTTATTTGATAGTAGTACGTATAACTACGATACTTCCGCATATTTATCATTGAGATATGGGTTTTTTGATAGTAGTACGTATAACTACGATACTTCCGCATATTTATCATTGAGTTATGGGTTATTTGATAGTAGTACGTATAACTACGATACTTCCGCATATTTATCATTGATATATGGGTTATTTGATAGTAGTACGTATAACTACGACACTTCCGCATATTTATCATTGAGTTATGGGTTATTTGATAGTAGTACGTATAACTACGATACTTCCGCATATTTATCATTGACATATGGGTTATTTGATAGTAGTACGTATAACTACGATACTTCCGCATATTTATCATTGATATATGGGTTATTTGATAGTAGTGCTTATAACTACGAAACTTCCGCATATTTATCATTGAGTTATGGGTTATTTGATGGTAGTGCGTATAACTACGATACTTCCGCATATTTATCATTGAGTTATGGGTTATTTGATAGTAGTATGTATAACTACGATACTTCCGCAAATTTATCATTGAGTTATGGGTTATTTGATAGTAGTAGGTATAACTACGATACTTCCGCAAATTTATCATTGAGTTATGGGTTATTTGATAGTAGTACGTATAACTACGATACTTCCGCATATTTATCATTGAGTTATGGGTTATTTGATAGAAGTAGGTATAACTACGATACTTCTGCGTATTTATCATTGAGTTATGGGTTATTTGATAGTAGTACGTATAACTACGATACTTCCGCATATTTATCATTGAGATATGGGTTATTTGATAGTAGTACGTATAACTACGATACTTCCGCATATTTATCATTGAGTTATGGGTTATTTGATAGTAGTACGTATAACTACGATACTTCCGCATATTTATCATTGAGATATGGGTTATTTGATAGTAGTACGTATAACTACGATACTTCCGCATAATTATCATTGAGTTATGGGTTATTTGATAGTAGTACGTATAACTACGATACTTCCGCATATTTATCATTGAGATATGGGTTATTTGATAGTAGTGCGTATAACTACGAAACTTCCGCATATTTATCATTGAGTTATGGGTTATTTGATAGTAGTATGTATAACTACGATACTTCCGCAAATTTATCATTGAGTTATGGGTTATTTGATAGTAGTAGGTATAACTACGATACTTCCGCAAATTTATCATTGAGTTATGGGTTATTTGATGGTAGTGTGTATAACTACGATACTTCCGCATATTTATCATTGAGTTATGGGTTATTTGATAGTAGTATGTATAACTACGATACTTCCGCAAATTTATCATTGAGTTATGGGTTATTTGATAGTAGTAGGTATAACTACGATACTTCCGCAAATTTATCATTGAGTTATGGGTTATTTGATAGTAGTACGTATAACTACGATACTTCCGCATATTTATCATTGAGTTATGGGTTATTTGATAGTAGTAGGTGTAACTACGATACTTCCGCGTATTTATCATTGAGTTATGGGTTATTTGATAGTAGTACGTATAACTACGATACTTCCGCATATTTATCATTGACATATGGGTTATTTGATAGTAGTACGTATAACTACGATACTTCCGCATATTTATCATTGAGTTATGGGTTATTTGATAGTAGTACGTATAACTACGATACTTCCGCATATTTATCATTGAGATATGGGTTATTTGATAGTAGTACGTATAACTACGATACTTCCGCATATTTATCATTGAGTTATGGGTTATTTAATAGTAGTACGTATAACTACGATACTTCCGCATATTTATCATTGAGTTATGGGTTATTTGATAGTATTCCGCATATTTATCATTGAGTTATGGGTTATTTGATAGTATTCCGCATATTTATCATTGAGTTATGGGTTATTTGATAGTAGTACGTATAACTACGATACTTCCGCATATCTATCATTGAGTTATGGGTTATTTGATAGTAGTCTGATAACCTGTCTGAAGTATTGTATTCATTCAGGGTATCTTTAACCTGTCTGAATTAGTGTATTCATTCAGGGTATCTTTAACCTGTCTGAAGTAGTGTATTCATTCAGGGTATCTTTAACCTGTCTGAAGTAGTTTTTCATTCAGAGTATCTTTAACCTGTCTGAAGTAGTGTATTCATTCAGGGTAACTTTAACCTGTCTGAAGTAGTGTATTCATTCAGGGTATCTTTATCCTGTCTGAAGTATTGTATTCATTCAGGGTATCTTTTACCTGTCTGAAGTATTGTATTCATTCAGGGTATCTGTAACCTGTCTGAAGTAGTGTATTCATTCAATGTATCTTTAACCTGTCTGAAGTATTGTATTAATTCAGGGTATCTTTAACCTGTCTGAAGTATTGTATTCATTCAGGATATCTTTAACCTGTCTGAAGTATTGTATTCATTCAGGGTATCTTTAACCTGTCTGAAGTAGTTTATTCATTCAGGGTATCTTTAACCTGTCTGGAGTAGTTTATTCATTCAAGGTATCTTTAACCTGTCTGAAGTAGTTTATTCATTCAGGGTATATTCAACCTGTCTGAAGAAGTGTATTCATTCAGGGTATCTTTAACCTGTCTGAAGTAGTTTATTCATTCAGGGTATCTTTAACCTGTCTGGAGTAGTTTATTCATTCAAGGTATCTTTAACCTGTCTGAAGTAGTTTATTCATTCAGGGTATATTCAACCTGTCTGAAGAAGTGTATTCATTCAGGGTATCTTTAACCTGTCTGAAGTAGTTTATTCATTCAAGGTATCTTTAACCTGTCTGAAGTATTGTATTCATATAGGGTATCTTTAACCTGTCTGAAGTATTGTATTTATTCAGGGTATCTTTAACCAGTCTGAAGTATTGTATTCATTCAGGGTATCTTTAACCGTAACCACAAACGTAGAAACACTTTATAGTATCATATTTTATCTTTAACTTAATGAAGACGCAAACTATTAAATTGGACATTCATGTTAGAGTCCAATTTAAAAAGTTATGACTACTTTCTCTACAATTGTTTCTTTTTTGTTGATTGAAGCAAAGTGATAAGAGAGTCCTTCTTTCTAGACTCGAGTTCGATCCCCATTCGGATCATACCAAATACTTTAAAAGGGTACTATAAGCTTTCTTCCTTAGTGCTCACGATTTCAGGGATAATTGATTGACGTGTTGGTGCCAGGATAAACTTTCGACCACTCGTAGAATTATATTTTGTAATTTACCAACGAACCGCGTCATATAACCGAAATTCTTTTGAAAGCGGCTGACAAGTTTAGCCCTTTCCCATATATAGACTATCTCTGACGCCTTTGCAGCAGACGGATTTTTTAGAACATTGCACAAAAAGAAGAAACTGAACGTGATGAGCGATTTCTCCTTTTGCCACAATGTTTTCAACTCTATATGTAATAATTAAACTTGCATTCAAAGAGAATTTTCAAAGTCGTCTGATGCAATTTGTTGTTTTTGGTAAAAGGTTAATTAATTCAAGATCTTGTTTCAGGCTTGTTGATGGCATACGACGTAAACATGTTATCATCATGTTTGCAACAGAACACTGTCGTTATTGAACCTATAGTACAAGTATTCAGGAAATGCAGCCATTGTGCAGAATACTATTTCTTAGTTCCTTATTATATAATCCTCCTTATTACATATCTGCGAAAGTACTGCTTTTCCAACAATATTACAAAGAGCAATAAGTTATCAAAATGAGTGGGGATTTAAGAAAGCTAGCCTGGCCTGTGAAAAAGAATACCCAGACAGGCATGATCGTAATCTGTTCAAAGTCTAAACTCTCCATCTATAATAAAGGCTTTATTTACAACATTTCGATGAATCATGAATATATTGCACAAGCTGACCTGAATCGACACCATTCACAAATGCCTACTTCACGCTTTTTGTCATGCCAGACTCATTCGATCCGGTATCATGTTACAAAGTCAATAGGTTTCATAATCTCTTATCCTTATACTATACGGATGTAATAGTGAATTAGGTACTTAATTACACTTCGGTTTGATTTTCATCAGCCTTTAACCCTTTCCCATTTGTAGACGTTTTTTGAACGATATGCAGCTGACGAATTGTCGCAATGGTTTCATCTCTATTCAATAATTATGCTTTAATTTGTAGAGATTTATCGTATTCATTTTGCTAATATGTTTTCATAGTCATCTGCTGAATTTCTGTTGTACTTAGGAAATGGTTAATCTAATTTAGTTTAAACTTATTTATTTTACATCGATTGCGAAACAAGCCTTGGGCTTAGATTAATCACGCTCGATGTCTGCTTCCTGGAGACTTCACCAGTACTCGCGCCGTTTGTGTGGAAAAATCCCAAAAGTCAGGACCCGCTCATCACGGGACTCGAACCAGGGACCTTTGATACGATAGGCCGACCTCTACCTCTGCACCACTGTCTTCCACAAGTTAATCTAATAAGATATAACAAAATAATGATGACATTAAGGTGTTGTATTCGCATGCAGTGTCCCATCGTGTATATTGACATAAACATTACCAACGAGGACTCGTGTGAATATTCATTAAATGATTCGGTAACAGACAGAGAGGACCCTGATCTGATTACACTGTGCTAAATGATGATTATCGCACCCCTGGTCACACAGTGAAAGCTGGTCCTCGCACCCCCTAGAAGTACACTAAAGGCTGATCCCCGAACCCCAATGGTCACACACTGAAGGCTGATCCTCGCACCCCCTGGTCACACACTGAAGGCTGATCCTCGCACTCCCTGGTCAAACACTGAAGGCTGTTCCGGCCACCCCCTGGTTGCACACTGAAGGCTGATTCTCGGACCCCCTGGTTGCACACTGAAGGCTGGTCCTCGCAACCCCTGGTTGCACACTAAAAGCTGACCCTCGCACCCCTGGTTGCAAAATAAAAGCTGGTCCTCGCACCCCTGTTCGCTAAAGGCTTTTCCTCGCTTTCCCTGGTCGCACACATGGAGGCTGTTCCTCGCACCAACTGATCACACACCTGGAGACTGGTTCTCGAACCCCCTGGTATCACAGTAAAGGCTTGGTCCTCGCACCACCTGGTCGCACACAGAAGGCTGGTCCACGCACCCCCTGGTCACACACTAAAGGCTGATCCTCGTACCACCTGGTCGGGTACTTAAGGCTGGTCCTCGCACCACCTAGTCGCATACAGAAGGATGGGCCTTGCACCTCCCGGTCGTACATTAAATCAAATATTAAATTGACAGAGATTCTGCCACTTTTTCTACTTTGCACACACGCAACAGACTGTGTTTGAGTGTACTAGTGGCGTTTTCTTGCAGAGGTAAGACAATTAATTTGGATGTATCCACATCATGCGAAAATCGCATATCGGAGGCTTTGACAGTAGGGTAGCACAATTTTAGGTTTTACGATTGTTCGTATGACGTTGATATTTGCTAACATTATAAAGGCTCGAATTTAACCAATCAATCGTAAGACATCGGTATTGTTCGTGGACTTCCGATGGAAATGACGGAAAATCCCACGAAAAAAATGATATATAACGACCTCGTACGGAAAGTGCCGAACTGATTAGTTATGGTCGAATACTAATGTGGTTGTTTTTGTCATAAATGAATTCAGATGCTTCCAGATTGGATTTTTTACCAAAAGGCGAACATGGTATGCTCTTGCCTCCGCGCAGTCTTCCTGTTTGCATGTTACGAAGGTCGGTTTTCGTCAGACGTGGTCCTTATTACGAAACCCGGATATTACAGTCAAGATGGACACTTGACATCAGCTATACAAGCAGGAGATAAACATTACGATAAAGATCGATCTCAAGTTGATCTTTGCGGACATGAATTGGGCCACAACATACGATAACCGACCTTTGGAACTTTCCGACCAGCAGAGATCAATATCAGATTGCAGCAGTTTGGTAATTATTTCACTTTTCGTAATCTTGTTGATCCCGGGTGAAAGGTATCCAAACACCAATAAAACACGAATGGGAAAGTAGCCAGTTGCCCGGGAAGAATGTTTTGTGAAGTTTTTGTGCGAGAAACCCAGTTAACACACGTTATGTGAACAGGCTGCCGTGATATAATTTAAATACTTTTGAAAACGGCGTTATCCAATCACCACAGACCTACAAATATCTGTTTTCGCATGGCATGGTCTTCATGACGAAAAGTGACCTTAAAGGTACTGCTTCGTTTGTGTTAAGCAATTAAGAAGACTTAGACTTTTGTTAACATACTAATCATATCATGTTGGCCAGGGGTGTATCCAGATTTAATTAACCCTTATCTCGCTGAATTCCTGCCACATCACTATAGCTTTTTTTGTTATAACTTCTAACCAGTAATCAATAAGTAGCGATATATACGAATATGCAGGCTGATATTGTTCGCAAATGTGCTTTTAGTAGTGTAATACGGCACGCGTAAATATTAAGTAAATTGGCGCACAGCGGGATAAATGTTAAATGATGTTATCCTTATGAATCGTATCTTGTTGGCAGGGGTGTTACCAAGAGTGTGGGTATAGCATTACGGTTGACTCTCTGGTTTCAGGATCAATGGATTGGTAGTATAACTGACCCAGGAAACGCCGCGGTATAACTGAATTGTTGTTGAAAGCGGCGTCAGATACCATCAAATAGAATGATCAGTTTTGAGAAATATGTGCGTGTATTCTAAATTGAATCTCCATTTCAACACAACGCATCAATAGCATACGCTTTTTTTTTTTTGGTTTGCCAAAATGTTTTTAACTTCGTTCAAAAATTATATTTTATTTTCTAGAGATGTTCCACGTGTTTACATATGTATTTGTACAAATGTCTGCTGCAGATTTGTTGTATTTAAGAAAGAGCAATACATGTATATAGAAGTTGGCTTTTATGAACAGTGCTTATGAGCCGTTCCGCGAGATAACCAAATTAATGGACTCTACGTAAAGTGTCTGTCTCTCTCTCTGTCTCTCTGTCTGTTTTTTTACCTTTTCATTTTGATTTAAGTTGATTTAACTATGCTGATTTTGATAAACTTTATCAGAGTTCACGTCAGACGAAAACCGACCTTCGGAAGTCTTGGCGGACGCGATGTCGGATGCAGTTGTCAGGCACCAGCATGTTTCTGATAGGTCAATCACTATCAGACCAGCTGTCGATCAAAGTAAATGATTTAAATGTTATCTCAGTGCTCAGAGTTTGTGCTTTTGTGCTAGAGTTTCTGATTGGTCATTCTCGAAATTGACCAATCAGAAATTTTATTATGAACATATACTCACCCAAATAAGAAACGATACCATATTAATATAGTGATTAGCTAAATTCATTGAAACATTTAAGTAAACGACCTAGCTTTAGATTTCCACGTGCTGCACGGGGTACGAGTTACATGGTACATGTTGAGTTTACGTGAATATTGATTTGTGTAAGTTGAAGAAAAACACATTACTTATCCGGTTTCTTTCGAAACAAGTATGCCACGTTTGTCTACTGATGAACGTTATAGGGCTATTGGTATGCTACAGGCAGGTGTACGTCATGGTGACGTCGCTGCACGTTTTGGTGTGTCGCGTGTGACAATATCTCGTCTGGCAGGTCGTTATCGAGCACTTGGCACAATTAATGATCGCCATAAATCTGGCAGGCCGCGAGTAACGACCCCTGCGCAAGACCGCTATATGAGGACGTCACATCTACGTAACAGATATTTGCCGGCAACGACCACCGCAGCTATAACACCTAGACGTACCAATGCCAGGATATGTGCTCAAACGGTGAGAAATAGGCTTGCCGAACATGGACTTACCAGATACTGATTACTTGTGAATTGAGTTTTCGCATGATCGTTGTTACAGCAGCAAATACACAGCCAGTATTGATAGTTTTCTACTAATGTTATGAAATTTTATTTAAATGGTTGTTAATCATTAAATTTAAAAAATATTTCAGAAAAGTGTCATAGAGAGAAGAAATAAAGTGTACAAGTTTCTAGGTATCGTTTCTTTTTTGACTGAGTATATATGGCGTTCATTTCTGGGCACAGGGAACGTATTCAACTGACATTGAACATGCCGCTATTCACAAAGATCCGAAGAGTAAATCAAGGCTTTTTGCGAGTTAACTTTCTACTTTGATCAAATTAAATATTGATTGTTGGCTCTTTATTTTATTTTACTCAAAATACCATTTATAGATTGCAGTTCCATCGCGAGAGGTATTTCATATTCCCTTTCGTCTAGGTAAGACTATACGTACTGTTACAACGTAGGTTATACTAGCTAGTTGCCCGAGAAGCATGTTGTGTAGAGTAAATGTGCGAGAAAGCCAGGAAACACTCGTTAGGTGAACTGGCCGCCGTAATATAACGTTACTCAGACGCATGATTTTGAAGCATGACTTAAAGGAAGCAGATGCAGTTCAGTACATTTAAATAACCTGTGCAAACAGACAGAATTTAAACATTTTGAACAAGAAGGCCAAATGTCCCTTTATTTAAAACAAGAAGGCCAATATGTGCCTATATTGCTCACCTGGCTAGCATAGTCTATGGGCATCAACATCAGAAGGGGAGTGGGGTCTATTTTCCTTCCAGTTTAGCAAAAGTATGATAACAAAAACAGGAGTATATAAACAAAAAATACAAAGTAATTTTAACAAGTTTAAAGACATTTATTATCAAAATTGAGCATTTTATGAAATTAAAAGAAACAGTTCACATGTATAGTCAACATATATCAAGAATACAATGGTCTGAATGAACCAACTGTATGGGGAGGAACGTTTTAAGTTTAGAAATACGACTGAATTTGATATATAGGCAAAAACATTCCCCGAAACTCTTTTTTAGGGCCGTAAACCAAACAATTAAAAAACGCGTAGCCTAGGAAGTTGGGGGAAAAGTGAACTTTATTTCTAAGCTTTGATAAATGTTGTAATAACGGTAGAAGACGTACGTATTTTGTATCTTGTTGTTTCTTAAGTTAATACAATTTATTGATTCATAAAGGTCGTTTTTTTTTCAACCATATAACAGAGTTTTTCTTAACCATAACAATGTTGGTTGCTCCCTTTTCGATTACGTCACCCCATGGTACAAAATTAAAACCTATTCAATACTGACACCGCGCTTCCACACATCAATAATGTTAAAAATATCAATCAGCCAATGGTAAGATTACGCCTTGCTAAGGGGCAGCATATCAAAATGTTACATCGGTCGGTATTAGTGTACACAATTGACCTGATCTATACCTTTGTGAAATAGTTATTATTATATCTTCATTTGTAAAATGTGTTTCTTTTGTACCACCATCCATGCATTGATAAAACGAATCACAATATTGGTGAAAATACATATAATAGAACATAGCCATAATATCAAAACCTTTCTCAAATGTCGGTTAATACTTAAATAAAGAATTTAATTGAATTGAATTTAATTGTTAAAATATGTTGTATTTTTTACATTCACATTCATCTGTAAAATATGTGTCATTTATCACATACCTGATATAATGAAATGAATCACACTATCTTAGAAATGCGTATATCGGTACATGCACACAGGTTGGGTAATATATGAATTATTATTGTATACTGGTACATGCACACAGGTTGGGTAATATATGTATTATTATTGTATACCGGTACATGCACACAGGTTGGGTAATCTATGTATTATTATTGTATACCGGTACATGCACACAGGTTGGGTAATATATGTATTATTATTGTATACCGGTAAATGCACACAGGTTGGGTAATATATGGTTTATTATTGTATACCGGTACATGCACACAGGTTGAGTAATATATGTATTATTATTGTATACCGGTACATGCACACAGGTTGGGTAATATATGTATTATTATTGTATACCGGTACATGCACACAGGTTGTGTAATATATGTATTATTATTATTATATGTTGTATTTTTTACATTCACATTCATCTGTAAAATATGTGTCATTTATCACATACCTGATATAATGAAATAAATCACACTATCTTAGAAATGCGTATATCGGGAAATGCACACAGGTTGGGTAATATATGAATTATTATTGTATACTGGTACATGCACACAGGTTGGGTAATATATGTATTATTATTGTATACCGGTACATGCACACAGGTTGGGTAATCTATGTATTATTATTGTATACCGGTACATGCACACAGGTTGGGTAATATATGTATTATTA
>JASEVX010000009.1:40972168-41060598 GCA_031761405.1 Serripes groenlandicus
ATGCTATTTAAGATAAATCTACTTTGTAAGAAGAAATATATGTTGTTCAAATATAAGTTTCTATTATAAGAGGGAATAAATGATGACAATTTACAAAGGGTAATTTGTTGAGACAGAGTATGAAAGGGGGGTGGGCGTAGTGATATATGTATCCTTTATTACAATTAAATACAAGACGAATGTTGATGCAAAGCATCAAAGACGCCGCGCATGATTTTGAAGCATGACTTAAAGAAAGCAGATGCAGTTCAGTACATTTAGATAACATTTCAACAGACAGGATGTAAATATTTCGAAAAAGAAGGCCAAATGTCTCTTTATTTCAAAAAAGAAGATCAATATGTGCCAACATTGCTCACCTGGCTACCATAGTCTATAACAAGGGCACCGCAAAGCGGATGCATCCCCTCGGTATTTAATCATCACATCGAGTTCTCTTGTGATCAAGATGAGGCTTCTAGACTTTGCCATATACTAACTGTATACCAAGTTTGGTTAAGATCAGTCAAAGGATGTTCAGTATAGAGTGGTCAGAAGGTTGTTACGGACGGAAAGTCCAATTTTGACATTGACCTTGACCCTATGACCTTTAAAGTATATAGGCTTCTAGACCTTGCCATATACTAACTGTAAATCAAGTTTGGTTAAGATCGGTCAAAGGATGTTTAATGTAGAGTGGTCACAAGGTTGTTATATGGGAAAAACGTAAAAGTCAAATTTGTGACCTTGACCGTAACCGTATGACCTTGAAAATAAATAGGCTTCTAGACCATGCCATATACTAACTGTATATACAGTTTGTTTAAGTTCGGTCAAAGGATGTTTAGTGTAGAGTGGTCACAAGGTTGTTAGGTCGGAAAGTCCAATTTTGACATTGACCTTAATTGTATGACCTTGAAAATTACTAGGCTTCTAGACCTTGCCATATACTAACTGTATACCAAGTTTGGTTAAGATTAATCAAAGGATGTTTAGTGTAGAGTGGTCACAATGTTGTTATATGGGAAAATAGTCGAAGTCCAATATTGACCTTGACCTTGACCCTATGACCTTGAAAATAAATAGGCTTCTAGACCTTGCCATATACTAACTGTATACCAAGTTTTGTTAAGATCAGTCAAAGGATGTTCAGTGTAGAGTGGTCACAAAGTTGTTATATGGGAAAATAGTCAAAGTCCAATTTTGACCTTGACCCTATGACCTTGAAAATAAATAGGCTTCTAGACCTTGCCATATACTAACTGTATACCAAATTTGGTTAAGATCAATCAAAGGATGTTCAGTGTAGAGTGGTCACAAGGTTGTTATATGGGAAAATAGTCAAAGTCCAATTTTGACATTGACCTTGACTGTATGACCTTGAAAATAAATAGGCTTCTAGACCTTGCTATATACTAACTGTATACCAAGTTTGGTTAAGATCAGTCAAAGGATATTCAGTGTAGAGTGGTCACAAGGTAGTTACGGACGGACATACGGACGGACGCACAAACAAACAAACGAACAAACAGACAGCCCCGTTACTATATCCCCTCTCAAACTCTGTTTGACGAGGGGATAATAAAAGGTTACCAAGAGCAGAAAGGGTCAATTTTGACGTAGTGATAGACGTTTTATATGCTGCGATCTATGCGATATTCAGCATATGAAGTTTTATCGTGAAAAGTCAAGTTTAGTCCTGAAACCATTTGGTTTAGAGTTTGATAAACATTGACTGCAACTATAATGTGTCATACAAGCTGAAGTTTCTTAATTTCTTACCAATAAACGGTTTTGTATCTGATCTAACTATATCAATAAGATAACAAATATATATATATATATATAGGTGCTTAAATGTTAACATATATTAAGGTGTAATGCCTCTAGTTAAAAGGTAAGTATGACACAAGCTTTGGAAGGAGAGCGGGAAGTATATTGGTAAGGTGAAGTTGGTGTCTAGTGTCTAGTATCCAGTATCGTTTATCATAAACGATACTGGCAACCAGAATCTAGTATCGTTTATCATAAACGATACTGGCAATCAGACACTAGTGTCGTTTAAGGAACTAGATATCTAACTTTATTTTTTTCAACACAGTTTACAGAATCAATTATCAGACTCCAGTGTCGTTTAACACTAAACGACGCTGGCAACCAGACACTAGTATCGTTTAAGGAACTGGATATGTAATTTTCATTTTTCAGACTCCAGTGTCGTTTAACACTAAACGACACTGGCAAGACACTAGTATCGTTTGAGGAACTAGATGTATAATTAATAAATGTTCAGACTCCAGTGTCGTTTAACACTAAACGACGCTGGCAACCAGACACTAGTATCGTTTAAGGAACTGGATATGTAATTTTCATTTTTCAGACTCCAGTGTCGTTTAATACTAAACGACACTGGCAACCAGACACTAGTATCGTTTGATGAACTAGATGTATAATTAATAAATGTTCAGACTCCAGTGTCGTTTAACATTAAACGACACTGGCAACCAGACAATAGTATCGTTTAAGAAACTAGATAAAAATTTAATCAATTGTCAGACTCCAGTGTCGTTTAACACTAAACGACACAGGCAACCAAACACTAGTATCGTTTAAGGAACCGGAACAAATAATATTCAACTTTCAGATTCCAGTGCCGTTTAACACTAAACGACACTGGCAACCAGACACTAGTATCGTTTAAGAAACTAGATGCAAATTTAATCAACTGTCAGACTCCAGTATCGTTTAACAATTAACGACACTGGCAACCAGACACTAGTATCGTTTAAGGAAATAGATAAATAATTTTCATTTTTCAGACCTCAGTAATTTTCAGATTCCAGTGTCGTTTAACACTAAACGACACTGGCAACCAGACACTAGTATCATTTAAGGAACCGGAACATATAATTTTCAACTTTCAGATTCCAGTGTCGTTTAACACTAAACAACACTGGCAACCAGACACTAGTATCGTTTAAGGAACTATATATAATTAATACATTTTCAGACTCCAGTGTCGTGTAACACTAAACGACACTGGCAACCAGACACTAGTATCGTTTAAGGAACCGGAACAAATAATTTTCAACTTTCAGATTCCAGTGTCGTTTAACACTAAACGACACTGGAAACCAGACACAAGTATCGTTTAAGGAACTCGATATATAATTAATCAACTTTCAGATTCCAGTGTCGTTTAACACTAAACGACACTGGCAACCAGACACTAGTATCATTTAAGGAACTTAAAAAAATAATTTTCAACTTTCAGATTCCAGTGTCGTTTAACACTAAACGACACTGGCAACCAGACACTAGTGTCTTTTAAGGATCTAGATATATAATTAATCAAGTGTCAGACTCCAGTGTCGTTTAAGACTAAACGACACTGGCAACCAGACACTAGTATCGTTTAAGAAACTATATATAATTACTCAATGTTCAGACTCCAGTGTCGTTTAACACTAAACGACACTGGCAACCAGACACTAGTATCGTTTAAGGAACCGGAACAAATAATTTTAACTTTCAGATGCCAGTGTCGTTTAACACTAAACGACACTGGCAACCAGACACTAGTATCGTTTAAGAAACTAGATAACAATTTAATCTATTGTCAGACTCCAGTGCCGTTTAACACTAAACGACACTGGCAACCAGACACTAGTATCGTTTAAGGAACTGGATATATAATTTTCATTTTTCAGACCCCAGTTTCGTTTAACACTAAACGACACTGGCAACCAGACACTAGTGTCGTTTAAGGAACTGGATATATAATTAATAAATTTTCAGGATTCAATGTCGTTTAACACTAAACGACACGGTCAACCAGACACTAGTATCGTTTAAGGATCTAGATATATAATTAATAAATTTTCAGCCTCTAGTGTCGTTTAACACTAAACGACACTGACAACCAGACACTAGTGTCGTTTAAGGATCTAGATAAATAATTAATCAATTTTCAGTCTCCAGTGTCGTTTAACACTAAACGACACTGGCAACCAGACACTAGTATCGTTTAAGGAACTATTTATAATTAATCAATGTTCAGACTCCAGTGTCGTTAAACACTAAACGACACTGGCAACCAGACACTAGTATCGTTTAAGGAACCGGAACAAATAATTTTCAACTTTCAGATTCCAGTGTCGTTTAACACTATACGACACTGGCAACCAGACACTAGTATCGTTTAAGGAACCGGAACAAATAATTTTCAACTTTCAGATTCCAGTGTCGTTTAACACTATACGACACTGGCAACCAGACACTAGTGTCGTTTAAGGAACTAGATATATAATGTTCAATGTTCAGACTCCAGTGTCGTTTAACACTAAACGACCCTTGAGTCTGAAAATTGATTCTGGAAACTATTGATATGCTATGGTAGCATATAATATTGGAAAAAACATTTAAATCCAACTTTAAAACCAAAAAGCAAACATTTTGTAGGTCTGCATACATATAGATAAAGGTATGTGTCAATACTAGTTGAAGAAATTAAAAATGATATATCCAGTTCCTTAAATGATACTAGTGTCTGGTTGCCAGTGTCGTTTAGTGTTAAACGGTACTGGAGTCTGAAATCGAAAGTTATATATCCAGTTCCTTAAACGACACTAGTGTCTGGTTGCCAGTGTCGTTTAGTGCTAAACGACACTGCAGTCTGAAAGTTGATTAATTATATATCCAGTTCCTTAAACGATACTAGTGTCTGGTTGACAGTGTCGTTTAGTGTTAAACGACACTGGAGTCTGAAAAATGAAAATTATATATCCAGTTCCTTAAACGATACTAAATTGTGAATTTATTTTTTGTTCCACTCCCGTGGCAAGGGCCTGTAGGCCCGAGTACTCCCCGTAATACACGCAGCTGTCTCGGGTAGAAATCCTGCTTAACGCCGTTGTTTCACTCCTGTCATATTTGAATGACCAATGTCGTGCCAGCACGATATTCAGTTTTGAATGTCCAATGTCGTGCCAGCAAGACATTCATTTCTAAATGTCCAATGTCCAATGTCGTACCAGCACGACATTCATTTTTTAAATATCTACTGCCACGACATTCAATTTTTGAAAGTCCAATGTCCAATGTCGTGCAACCACGACATTCATTTCTGAATGTCCAATGTCCAATGTTCAATATCGTGCCACCACGACATTCATTTCTTGAATGTCCAATGTCCTCCCAGCACGATATTCAACTTTTGAATGTTCATTTCCCCTACTAGCAGCCGAGTGCTCGCCTAAATCAAGGCTCAGCACTTCGCCGTAAGCGCGGGCAGACTGCGGTACCTGCCGTATAGCAAATGCGGCACCGGCTTAAATTTCCCCTACTAGCAGCGGAGTGCTAGCGTAAAACAAGGCTCAGGACTTCGCCGTAAGCGCGGGTAGACAGTTGACCAGCCATATAGCACATACGGCCCCGGCTCACATTTCCCCTACCAGCAGCGGAGTGCTAGCGCGAAACAATGCCAGCACTTCGCCGGCAGCGCGGGTAGACTGTGGGTCCTGCCGTATAGCGTATGCGGCCCCGGCTCTCATTTCCCCTACTAGCAGCCGAGTTCTCGCGTAAAACAAGTCTCAGCACTTCGAGGTAAGCGCGGGTAGACTGCGGGACCTGCCGTATAGCATATGCGGCCCAGGCGCACATTTCCCCTACTAGCAGCGGGGTGCTAGCGTAAAACAAGGCTCAGCACTTCGTCGTAAGCGCGAGTAGACTGCGGGACCTACCGTATAGCATATGCAGCCCCGGCTCACATTTCCCCGGCTAGCAGCGGAATGTTCCGCATAATACACTCAGCAGACTCAGGTAGAAATCCGCCTTAAACGACACTAGTGTCTGGTTGCCCGTGTCGTTTAGTGTTAAACGACACTGGAGTCTGAAAATTGTTTCATTATATAGCCAGTTCATTAAACGATACTAGTGTCTGGTTGCCAGTGTCGTTTAGTGTTAAACGACACTGGAGTCTGAAAGTTGATTAATTATTTATACAGTTCCTTAAACGATACTAGTGTCTGGTTGCGAGTATCGTTTAGTGTTAAACGACAATCGAGTAATTATATATCCAGTTCCTTAAACGATACTAGTGTCTGGTTGCCAGTGTCGTTTATTGTTAAACGACACTGGAGTCTGAGAAATGAAAATTATATATCCAGTTCCTTAAACGATACTAGTGTCTGGTTGCCAGTGTCGTTTAGTGTTAAACGACACTGGAGTCTGAAAAATGAAAATGATATATCCAGCTCCTTAAACGATACTAGTGTCTGGTTGCCAGTGTCGTTTAGTGTTTAACGACACTGGAGTCTGAACATTTATTAATTATATATATGTCCTTAAACGATACTAGTGTATGGTTGCCAGTGTCGTTTAGTGTTAAACGACACTGGAGACTGAAAATTGATTAATTATTTATCTAGATCCTTAAACGACATAAGTGTCTGGTTGCCAGTGTCGTTTAGTGATAAACGACACTGGAGGCTGAACATTTATTAATCATATATCTAGATCCTTAAACGATACTAGTGTCTGGTTGCCAGTGTCGTTTAGTGTTAAACGACACTGGAGTCTGAAAAATGAAAATGATATATCCAGCTCCTTAAACGATACTAGTGTCTGGTTACCAGTGTCGTTTAGTGTTAAACGACACTGGAGTCTGACAATTGATTAAATTTGTATCTAGTTTCTTAAACGATACTAGTGTCTGGTTGCCAGTGTCGTTTAGTGTTAAACGACACTGGAATCTGAAAGTTGAAAATTATTTGTTCCGGTTCCTTAAACGATACTATTGTCTGGTTGCCAATGTCGTTTAGTGTTAAACGACACTGGAGTCTGAACATTTATTAATTATATATAGTTCCTTAAACGATATTAGTGTCTGGTTGCCAGTGTCGTTTAGTGTTAAACGACACTGGAATCTGAAAAGTGATTAATTATATATCTAGATCCTTAAACGACACTAGTGTCTGGTTGCCAGTGTCGATTAGTGTTAAACGACACTGGAGTCTGATAATTTATTAATTATATATCTAGATCCTTAAACGATATTAGTGTCTGGTTGCCAGTGTCGTTTAGTGTTAAAGGACACTGGGGTCTGAAAAATGAAAATTATATATCCAGTTCCTTAAACGATACTAGTGTCTGGTTGCCAGTGTCGTTTAGTGTTAAACGACACTGGAGTCTGACAATTGATTAAATTTTTATCTAGTTTCTTAAACGATACTAGTGTCTGGTTGCCAGTGTCGTTTAGTGTTAAACGACACTGGAGTCTGAACATTTATTAATTATACATCTAGTTCCTCAAACGATACTAGTGTCTGGTTGCCAGTGTCGTTTAGTGTTAAACGACACTGGAGTCTGAAACATGAAAATTACATATCCAGTTCCTTAAACGATACTAGTGTCTGGTTGCCAGTGTCGTTTAGTGTTAAACGACACTGGAGTCTGAACATTTATTAATTATACATCTAGTTCATCAAACGATACTAGTGTCTGGTTGCCAGTGTCGTTTAGTGTTAAACGACACTGGAGTCTGAAAAATGAAAATTACATATCCAGTTCCTTAAACGATACTAGTGTCTGGTTGCCAGCGTCGTTTAGTGTTAAACGACACTGGAGTCTGAACATTTATTAATTATACATCTAGTTCCTCAAACGATACTAGTGTCTGGTTGCCAGTGTCGTTTAGTGTTAAACGACACTGGAGTCCGAAAAATGAAAATTACATATCCAGTTCCTTAAACGATACTAGTGTCTGGTTGCCAGCGTCGTTTAGTGTTAAACGACACTGGAGTCTGATAATTGATTCTGTAAACTGTGTTGAAAAAATTAAAGTTAGATATCTAGTTCCTTAAACGACACTAGTGTCTGATTGCCAGTATCGTTTATGATAAACGATACTAGATTCTGGTTGCCAGTATCGTTTATGATAAACGATACTAGATACTAGACACTAGACACCAACTTCACCTTACCAAGTATTTCTCCTTCCAGTTTAGCAGAAGTATGATAACAAAGACGGGAGTAACTAAACACAAAATACGAAGTAATTTTAAAAAGTTAAAATATAATTTTATATACATGTATTAAAATGTTTTATGTGAGCTTTTAACCACTATCCTTTTAAGATTTAGTAGAGGTAGCGAATTGGGAAATTATTAGAATTCCCTTGTTCGAACATGCGAATGGGATTACCTACCCGAGTCTATCGGTCGAAATGTTCCAAAGCCTTTGTACTCGAGAGTTATCTCCCTTCTAAAATTCCATTCTAAAAGTAGTCGATTGTGTAAGCAAATTAAAGAAAATATCAAATTTGACCATTTATGAAATTAAAAGAATAAGTTCACATGTATGATTAACATAAAACAAAAATCCAATGGTCTGAATGAAGAACGTTTAAAGTTTAGAAATACAACGAAATAAAAAGGAGAAAAAACAATCCCTGAAACTTTTTTCTGAGCTTTGATGAATCGTTTCCTCAGGGCAGTAATCCAAACAATTAAAAAATCGTAGCCTAGGAAGTTCGGGAAAAGTGAGCTCCGTAAGTCAAACTATAAAAAAAAAAGCGTAGCCTATGAAAATGGGGAACAGTTATTAAATACATATTAAATGTGTCTAAAGTTGTGTAATAACGGTAGAAGACATACGTATCGTTTTGTTTCTTAAATCATTTTATACATTTTATTGATACATAATTTTTTTTTTGTTTTTTTTCAAACATACAACAGAGTTTTTCTTAACAATATTAACGTTGGTTGCTCCCTTTTCGATTACGTCACCCCATTGTACACAATTAAAACTTATCCCATACTGACGCCGCGCTCCCACGCGTCAATGATATTTACACATTCAGAGACTTGCAGTAATTTATTTGATTACCTAGAATAAGTGGATTTGTTTTACTTTTTACTTTTTGTTTACTTGTGCTTATGTTTGCAATCGTAATTCAGTCAAGAATTGTATGTACTTTTTTTGTTGGTGTACTGAATTTGTAGAAATGGTGTTCTCATTTATTTACACCACGTGACTTCCAACTTTCACCTGAAACTATGGTAGCCATGCTATCGCAATTCTACCAAAAATCAAGCCAGTAATACAATCATATCAGAACAAAAGAGCTCCTTTCAAAATCATATCTGCTCAAGTTCGAGATATCGCGAGACAACTGTCCTCTGCATCAAAATGTTTATTATACCCCCTTCAAGAAGAGAGGGTATATAGGAGTCACTGTGTCTGGCAGTATGTCTGTCTGTCGGTCGGTCGGAAGCCATATTTTGTCCGGTCTATTTCTTGCAAACCACTTGGTGGAATTCAATAACATTTTACATGAAGCTTCTATACCAATAGGAGATGTGAATATCCTAATGGGGTTACAATTGCATGTTATTTTACAGAGTTATGGCCCTTTTACTTATTAAGTTATGGTGTAGGTCAAGGTGTTGTTTAGGGGGTATTTATCATCTTCAGTGATAGCTCTAGTTTTGATTGTCTTTTGTTCAACAAACCGTATATATCTTCAAATCAGAACACGTTCAGCCCTTTTTTTTCCTCAGAGATTCCATTATGTGTTCAGGGACGTTTATTTGTTAAATCTTGTTCTGTTGTTCAAATGTGTTAATATGAATACATATAAACATATAAACTTTTTAAGCGATTTGGTAGAATAAAATATGTATCTACGCGAAACGAGTAAAACAACTTTGCTCATAAACAAGCTTATCGTATCTATTTCTCCAAAATCATTAATCTAGGGTAGTTGTGGATCCTGCTGGGCGTTTTCCACCCTAGGGGCCCTGGAATCAGCTGTTATTATACATCTTAGAAGACGGTTAGATCTTTCAGAACAACAACTGGTCGATTGTGCATCGAGAAAATGGGGTAATGTACACTAATTATATTTAAAACTACTAAACATCTACTTCTACTACTACTTGTACTACTACTACTGCTACTACTTCTACTGTTTATACGTTTACTACTACTTCTACTATTACTACTTATACGACGACTACTACTACTACTACTACTAATACTAATACTCCTCCTCCTACTACTACTACTACTACTACTACTATTACTACTACTACTACTACTACTACTACTACTACTACTACTACTACTACTCCTACTACTACTACTACTACTCCTCCTACTACTACTACTTCTACTACTACTACTACTCCTACTACTACTACTACTACTACTACTACTACTACTATAATAATAATAATAATAATAATAATAATAATGAATGTAATGAAAGATTAGTAGATGGCGGAGGAGATGGGGCGGGATAAAAGATCTTAGAAAGGAGGATTAGGATAAGGAGGAATTACAACAGCATAATGATACACATATAGGTAAATGAGAGGAGAGACTGCATAATGATACAAATATAGGTAAATAAGAAGAGAGACTGCATAATGATACAAATATAGGTAAATAAGAAGAGAGACTGTATAATGATACAAATATAGGAAAATGAGAGGAGAGACTGCATAATGATACAAATATAGGTAAATAAGAAGAGAGACTGCATAATGATACAAATATAGGTAAATGAGAGGAGAGACTGCATAATGATACAAATATAGGTAAATAAGAAGAGAGACTGCATAATGATACAAATATAGGTAAATAAGAAGAGAGACTGCATAATGATACAAATATAGGAAAATGAGAGGAGAGACTGCATAATGAGATATGTAAGGAGGAGATCAGAAGGAGGGGATGTGAAGAGTAATTAGAATTGTTAGAGAAGAAGTGTTTGAAGGAAATAAGAACAATAAGAAATGGACTCATTTTACACGTATGTATTAATACATGAAAATGTCAGGATGGACAAATAATACTTTAGCTCTCCAAAAAGAAACCGTAAGGCATTTGCGACCAGTGTTGATTCATATATCAGCCATTTTTTCTGCGATATCTCATGTAGCTCTGCACTGTTTGCAAATTAGTCATATAAAGTTTGAGGAAACTTACGCAAATAGTTACCATGTTTATTATTTAGCATTGTTGATTTGCTGGTTTTTCAGGTAACTATGGCTGTCAAGGTGGTTGGATGAAAAATGCCTACAAATACATAAAGTGGTTCGGGGGAATTGATAGTGAAAGCTGTTACCCATATCGGGCTAGAGTACGTACCATTTAATCCGTTTATCCTAATAAATAATTGCAATTGCAAATAAACCAATATTTAGTCAACCCAAAAAGAAAAGTCCGGAATGATTCGTTAAAATGAGAGATCGAGACGAATACGACTTGAATATTTGACAGACGAAACTTTAGGACATTTGCGACCAGTTCAGATCCAGACCAGCCTGATCTTACTCTGCATTGTTCGCTTATAAGTCAGAGAAAGTATAAGGGAACATGTATTTCATTTTATACATGTGAAGCTTAATATTTTTCTACACATGTTAATTACGCTTATGTAGGTTTTCCTGGTGATGAGCTAGTTCACGAATACCTGAGGTAATCCGCCAGCTATAAGTTTATCGCCTTAGCAAGATATTTCATACCAATTATGTCACATCTAAACTATGATAATATGGAACCAAACCTAGTCGTAGGCTTATGGAAGTTGTGGTCTATTATAGTGTTTTACGCTGTTCAAAGTTCCAACAGTTTTTCAGTTGCATCACGGCATTTCGCTGGTAATTTATCAGTTATATCGCTCTTGTATAGCCGGACAACACTGAGGAAACATATGTACTACCAAGTTTAAAGTTGTTGGTGTGACTCGACCGTT
Source organism: Serripes groenlandicus (assembly GCA_031761405.1). Classification (NCBI taxonomy): domain Eukaryota; kingdom Metazoa; phylum Mollusca; class Bivalvia; order Cardiida; family Cardiidae; genus Serripes; species Serripes groenlandicus. The sequence goes on from JASEVX010000009.1 coordinate 40,983,909, forward strand.
GATATACTCCTGGTGTCCCGCTCCCGTTTAAAAAATGCACACCTATAATAAACATGTATAGTAAATGAATCCCGTCTTGGGTATTTTAAATTCTCGCTGACGGGACCATATATAAAGGCTAAATATGGCTATAGTTCTACTTTTTCGCCGAAACTTACACTTAGGGACTAAATTAAATGTTCACAGAGACTGAAGGCTATGATTTGAGATTCACAGTTCCATACATTTAGGTAGAATTATATTGTTCGTGCCGGGATTGCTTAGTTGTTAACGACGGTCATGTGTTCGAACCCTTGTCGGTTACTCATTCTTTATTATGATTGATAAAAGTCATTTTGACTAGCGTCGTTCGTCTTGCACCTATGGGAAAATATGATCTATGTGAGGAAGAAGCCAGTTTCCTGGGAAGAATATTGTGTGGAGTATTGGTGCGAGTAAGCCAGAAAAAATACTTTAGGTTAGGGTTAGGGTTAGGGTTAGGGTTAGGGTTAGGCCGCTATTGTTTAACTGCAATATTATTGAAAACGACGTTACATTTACATTTAGTATAAGAAAGCTCTCCTAAGTCAAAGGTATGCATACCACCTTTGTTCTGTTGATACCTGGTCAATTTCTAGCCAAAAAGAAGGGGTCATTTGCCAAGTGTCTACTTAACATTGAAGAAGATCTGTCCAAGTTATGTCCCACTTTAATCAATATATTGAAGTGCACTTTCTCGAGAACTTTGCTGAAACATTTAAATTTCTGTGAGATCATTCTAGAACAGAATAACAACAACTAAGTATTTAAAATCTAGATCTAGTCGAGCTGGTGACATTTTTTTCATTCATTAAACACATGTACGAGTATTACTGCTTTAAACTTAAGCATTGCGATGCAGCGTTACACAATCGATAATTTGAAAAATAAACCAAGGTTAAAACTAATAGAATTTACGAATATAGTTTAATATTTTAAGATAATTATTAAAAAGGTACATTATGCTTTTAAAATTTCCAGGGCCAACGTTGCAATGCTCGTAAAAATTGTATCGCAGCTAGAATTTCGTCGTTTCGTGAAGTTCCGCGAAGAAGAGAGGATATGTTACAAAAAGCTGTAGCCGAAGAAGGCCCTGTAGCCATTGCTGTGGATGTCAATAGTCCTATGTTCTGGTAGGTCGATGGAGTTATTCCTTATAAAGTGCACCACGAGCACAATGTGTTAAATGAGCACCACTGCATGATAGAATATGTTTCAGTTACATTTGACAAGAGAGGCTTGTTTATGCAGTTTTAAAAGTTTTAGTTTTTCAGTAACATGACGGTGGCTTGTTTACACAAACATGTGTTTCCTTGCTTTCTTGCACAAGTACAGCACACAGCACTCTACCTAGGCTATGTATATAGCAGCCTTTTCACACGTAGTATGTTAAGCCAATTAGTGGAAAATGAATGGACCTAGTATCAAAGTGACTCTTAATATATAGGCTGATCGTAGTAGCACAGTGTAACCTTTGTTATAATGGTTTACACTCGTCAACCGTCAGTCTATATTTCCTTTACTTTATTCCCCATATTGACGTTTTACAATAGCCTGACTTTGAACGTTTTAATACTATAATTAGGGGAGACCGGGACTAGTTCGGCTTCGGGTATGTTCGGCATATGTTTATATATAGCGCGTGAATCGAGATAAAGAGCTGTCATCAATATTGTGACGTCACCGGTGTCGCTTCTTTCTACGGTATTACAAATGCCTGGATGGATGATCAATCTTTATAAATGAAGAAATAATTACTGAAAATAGTATTTGACAAAAGGAGAAATTGCTTGTTTTGAGCAATTTCTTATTTTCTCACAATGTTTTCATTAGTTGTCTGCTGCACAGGCATCAGAAAGCGTCTATATGTGGAAAAGGGTTAAACGATTTGATGCATATGGATATGCTTGTTGCAAACAGGTTAATAAGCATAAATCTGAAAAATATAAGGAAAATTGTAACATAATATAACTTGGAATTTGGAAGAATAGAAAGCATTATTGGAAAAGGAGTAATTTCTGGGGAATTTCTATCACTGTCCACTATGTAGAAGTGCACTTAGGCAGGACACATTTCCTGTCCTTGTACTGGTTAGTCATCAAGGGATCATGTATCAGTGCACTGTTGCTCTGATATAGCCAAGGTTCTTTTGAAAATGTCCTAAAACACAAATAACCAGAATGCAGTAATATTATTTTAAAAATATAACTGTCTTTTGTTGAGCCATAATTATTGGATGATTATTTGACTGATTTGAGGTTACATGTGTGTTGATCTCATACAGTTCAGAGCTATATATACTGTACATACCAGGTGCATCATTATTCAAGATTTGTGTTGACATATATCCACACTCTTAACTGATTTTGATCAAATATCACAGATAATTGCTCATTCAAAAAGCTATCTAATGATTATTATTGGGGTCCTTAGGACCATATAAATTGTATTACAAGCAAATGAAGTAAAATTAATGACCAATATGACTAATTTTTAAAAAAAAAACATTCACATGTAGATGTTTTTTTCAGAAAGCTAGCTTTGGATTGTACTTAAGGTCTTATCAGGTCAAGGTCTAGGTCACTTACTAAAAAAGAAACGTTTTGATTTCCACTTTATTACTTCAGTTTTTCCTGACAACTTGTATTCAACTTTTACAGATTGGTAGCTTATACAGAAAGCTAGCTTTTGATGGCATTTAGAGTCACTTTGGTCTAGGTGATTGTTACTGGTTATTTTTAAAATAAAACATGAACTCTACAAGTATCATTTAATCCTACCAGAATGTTCCTTTTCATAACATTTTAATCAATGTTAGTATGGGTCATGTGGGGTCAAAAGCTTATACACTAGGTAAAATTGTTGGAAATTGGTGGCAACATTTTCCATTTAATCTCATTGAACACTAATGTCCTTAACTCAGCAGGGAGGTTTGGCAAGAACACATATGATTATGGTCAAAGGTCATGGTCAAAGTGACTTTGAACACAAACAACTTTTATAATTGATCAGAAATGACTTATTAGCTCCCATTTCATGCCTACTGTATTCAATCTTCCAAATCTCCTGGCCAATGTGACACTCAGGGGCTCATAATGTTCGACAAATATATATCTGTTTTTATATATGTGATTTAATGAAATACTACTTAATCAAATTTTACCTTACTTTTCAATACAACAATTTTAGTCTATCCATTTTTTTGGATTGAAATATGTACATGTACATCACATAAATAAGATGGGTTTGTTACTATGGCAATAGACGAACCTACGTGTCCACTGTGATTGAAAACTGAATAAAAGTAAATGTTTTATTTTGTTAATAAATAGGCAGATTATCAACGATAATAGTTAATTTTCACATTATTCCATCAATTACTTCTGTAATATGCTTTAACCATGGCTTGTTTCCATAGTAACATGTTTTTATTAGGTGTTTTTCTTACAAAAGTGTATAAACCGTATTTAAAGACAGATTTTTTAAATTGTATTTATTGTTAAAATAAAAATTATGTAGTTTCATACTCCCATTTCCCTGGAATTTCTTGTTTTTGAAAGACAAATTATGTTGCCATGGCAACAAGAGGTTTGATATTGATTTAATATTTCATGATTTTGAAAGGGGGCATATAGGAGAACAATATGTGGAACTTAAATATGTTTATGCCACATCAACCAGAGTTCTATTTAGAATTTATTTCCTTGAGCAAGAAGAAAACTGAAAAAATACAACAAGAAAAGATGACCATTTTTTGAAAGTTCTGTACTAGGCTACATCTTTTTATATTTGATATGTTTGTGACAAAGGTCAACTCAACCAGTGTAATGGATCAAATCACTTCTATCTATGTGCTCATCGGAGATAACGAACTGTCAAATTGACATTTTTTGGCATTATTTTCCTTATGAAAAATAATGGTATATTGGTTGCCATGGTAACAGAATGTCTATTCATACATCATACTGTTGATAAGTTTTTTTAAGATGTATGAAACACTGTTCTTTGAAAAATAAAGTATTTATTTCATAGATTGTCTTTCATTATTTCAATAATTTACTTTCAAAATGATGCAAATTTAAGGTTTTAAAACCCAAAAACCAGCTTGTTGTTAAGGTAGAGCTGTAACCATGACAACAACTTATTTTTTTTAAATTTTATTGCAATTTTAATTATTTTTGCATGAATTTGAATCAATTAAACCAGGGAATATAACAATTCTAGACTATGAATGAATCGCCCCCTGCATGATTGTTAGCTGGACTGCTACTTAAACCAAATATTCACTTAAAAAGATACTACTATATAGTATATATGTGTATGAAACCATTGAAAAATAAAATAAGTGTCGTTTGTACATCAAAAAACATTACCATTATGTTATTTATTAAAGACTAATTTATAAACTAATAACGACAATTTCTCTCTTATTTAAAATGAAAATAGTAGAAACAAATTCGTTTTCTTTTTTTAAAACCAACGAGAAACTCCAAAACATCTTTTCTATGAACAACTTTAAACTGGATATTTTATTTCTAGAAAATTAACGGTATATGTATTCCTGTAAAACAAAATGCATAGTCCCTTCAAATAATGATCTTAAAAACCGACTACGTTTAGCCTCGAACATTTACAATTAATTCCACAAGACGAATACGACAAAGAAAGCTGGACAATTGTATGATATGATTTATATCATATAGTTTCTGTATAGAGTGACTATGTAAAACATATGAATCATATAGTTTCTGTATAGAGTCATATGTTTTACATAGTCACTCTATACAGAAACTATATGTTTTATATGTTTTACATAGTCACTCTATACAGAAGCTATATGTTTTACATAGTCATTCTATACAGAAGCTATATGATTTACATAGTCACTCTATACAGAAACTATATGATTTACATAGTCACTCTATACAGAAACTATATGTTTTACATAGTCAATCTATAAAGAAACTATATGTTTTACATAGTCACACTATACAGAAACTATATGTTTTACATAGTCACTCTATAAAGAAACTATATGTTTTACATAGTCACACTATACAGAAACTATATGTTTTACATAGTCACACTATACATAAACTATATGTTTTACATAGTCACACTATACATAAACTATATGTTTTACATAGTCACACTATACAGAAACTATATGTTTTACATAGTCACACTATACATAAACTATATGTTTTACATAGTCACATAGTCACACTATACATAAACTATATGTTTTACATAGTCACACTATACATAAACTATATGTTTTACATAGTCACACTATACATAAACTATATGTTTTACATAGTCACACTATACAGAAACTATATGTTTTACATAGTCACACTATACAGAAACTATATGTTTTACATAGTCACACTATACATAAACTATATGTTTTACATAGTCACTCTATACAGAAACTATATGATTTACATAGTCACTCTATACAGAAACTATATGTTTTACATAGTCACTCTATACAGAAACTATATGTTTTACATAGTCACTCTATAAAGAAACTATATGTTTTACATAGTCACACTATACAGAAACTATATGTTTTACATAGTCACACTATACATAAACTATATGTTTTACATAGTCACTCTATACAGAAACTATATGATTTACATAGTCACTCTATACAGAAACTATATGTTTTACATAGTCATTCTATACAGAAACTATATGTTTTGTTTTGTTTTGTTGTCTATTAATATATTCCGTTGTTTAACGACCTCTCCCGCTCATAGAAATGTATAACTCTTTTAACACGTGTGAAGCTAAAACATCTTTATAAAGATACACACTTTTTAACTTCGGATATTTGTAACCGGTCGTCCCCAGTTTGATCTCCATTTTCAACAGTCATGGTGGAATGCCCTTTTGTAAGACACGTTGCATAGCGTAGTACTGGTTTGTTAACCCAGGGAGTATGAATAAGTGATATAAATAAAAATAATCTTCAAACGGCGTTAAACAGGTTGAAAAATGTCACCATAAGAAAACCTTCAATATTGTATTTCTTATTACTTCACAGGAATATACATTATGTGTTTTATCAATTATATAAACTAACATAGATTTACTTATAACATGTTTATTTTAAGATATGAGGGAGGTTGGCCACGACCTTTGCATATCTATGCACGTGGCAGTTACGATAGCCAAAGCTACTTTGACATTAGCATTTCAATAAGTAATTTTTGGAATGTCACCGACAAATATTTCTTGGTTTGCAAATATGGGTATACCGTTAATTATTGGAAGGTTTGATTCCTGTTTGGATTACATCATTTTGTTATGAATTGATTTTTTATCTGATCAAAAGACAACAAAAAGGTGTTTATTAATTCTCATTTTGACAGGAGGTATAGACGTGGGGTATTCAACAATCCGTCGTGTAGTCAAACACCAGTCCACGCCATGGTTGCCGTTGGATACGATACTGACCGCTCTTATGGACCCTATTGGTTGGTCAAAAACAGGTAAAATAATCAAATTATTAACGGCATTTTGTTAAATATCAGTGGATTCGTGCTTACTCGAAGTCGAAAGGTATCCATAAATTACATTGAGTTATTGATCGTCGTTGTCTATTGATTCCTCGACTTATGCTAAATTCATGTATGAATATTCAGCTTCGTTATTCATTTGTAATAACATGTTAATTATGGAAAGCAGGTCTGCGATACAATATTATCAGCAGCATGTCTGAGTAACCGACTGACAAACCATAACTGCTGCTACGCTGTTTTTAAAAGACAGCTCCGTTCCAGGAATTGTTTCGAGTTAAGCGACATGTGCGTTAATTTATATATTGACTAAATTCGCATTTAAAGGGACTGTTGATGGTTCGACAGACACACGAAGACCGAGTCATAGATATCTTAACAAACAGACGCTTTCCATAGAAATTCATCAAACACGTATGCTGTAGCCGAGTGATGTGTTTTCCGTGTATTAAAATTTAGAAAACGTTTACCATCCCACCAATCAACTTCAGCTACCGTGAAGCAGCTGTACTTGATTGGTAGATTTAAAACCGTGTGCTTCCAAACTGTTTCCCTATAGGGGTGTATTCAGATTAACTGAACACATTATATTGGTGTATTCAGCTAACAAACTCCCGACAACATGGGTATATTTGTATACATCTCCATGTTATATTCACTACTTCTGTGTTTTCGTTACCGATTGCTTTGCTTTGGACAAAGTCGGTAAATACTTGTAAAGCAACCTATCGCGGCTACCCTTACAGGAGAACAATACAACAGCAGTGGTTATGTTTGACGTAGCATTGGCTTCCATGACCTTTCATTTCTTCTTGAATGTGACAAAGTTTCAAAGTTTAATTCATACCCTCAGTACATGTTAAATGTGATATGAGGTAATTGATCTACATGTATACATATAATGAATACCAGACTGTATACATAAATTCATATACAATTTGAAGGGATGGGGGGAAACAAAAAAGCCAAACAAAACACATAAACTTATAGAATAACAACCCTTCTGCTGCTGGCATTATGCTGCTCAAATTTCATTTTAAAGTTTATACAAGAAGTATCATACTGTATTATATTGTCAAGTATTATAAGAAACGAAGCGAGCACTGTTTGTCCGGATCAGACTGCAGACTGATCATAGCCTACTGTGGTCGGTTTTTTAGAAGGAGGCTGATTTATAAATTGACACAGTAAACCAAAGGGGATGGGGATAAGTCTAGTGATATTAATCTTAGTGCATTAGGAGGGATAATAGAGCATGTTAAGAACATTGTCAGGTGGTTTATTCGCATTTCTTCAGCGCAACACATATGCATTTTGCTCAAGAGATGCTCAAGTTTTTCTGTTCGTCGAGTTTAACTGGCACGTCCTGGAAATAATGACAATGCAACGTTCAATGTTAAACATCTAGAATGATTTGGCTAAACGTATTGATCGGTCAAATCGTAAGGCAATCGAGAATGGAGTTAGATAACACTGCTTGTGTATGACTCTGTGCCCGTTTGAACCTCGTCTCAGAATTATTAGACGTCCTCTTAAACTAGCAACTTTACACTACAGTGGACTGGCGATAACATATGAGCAGTTCCACGAGAAAACCAAATACTCTTTGTAATGTTTCGACCCAGATCAGCCTGCGCACTCAGCACAGGCTAACCCGGGCCGACACATTCCGTCCCTTGGGGATAGACGTATAGAGTAATGATTCTTGAAACAGAAAACCACATGAGGCGAAAAGTGTCTTGCCGGATTACCATGCGCGGCATGCCTTAGACTGATCCGGGTCGATATTTTACGCAGAGTCCATAATGTTGGTTGGTTTTCTCGCGAAACGGATTATATAGAGGTTCGAATATATCGCTTAACTCGAATCATTGCCTCGAACGAATTTGTCGTTTTAACACAGCTGTTGTCTGGATATGATGTAATTATCTGATTGCTTTTCATAATATACACTTACGTATAGTATTACGGAGCTGACACTACATACATGATTTAAGAATACATCTAGGGATCACTCGAACATGTTGACATCTCGAATTCCCTGTCGAGTTATCGCGAGATCACTGTATATACAGATCACACTGTGTAGTGTAGGTGGAGATCACCCTGTATGGTGTGGGTGCAGATCACCCTGTATAGTGTAGGTACAGACCACCCTGTAGAGTGTAGATGAAGAAAATAAAATACATGGACATGCAAGGACGGCTGTAGTATGACAAGGACAGATTACCCTGTAGAGTGAAGGTACAGATCACCCTGTATGGTGTAGGTGGAGATCACCCTGTGTGGTGTGGGTGCATATCACCCTGTAGAGTGTAGGTACAGACCACCCTGTAGAGTATAGATGCAGAAAATAAAACACAAGGACATGCAAGGACGGCTGTAGTATGACAAGGACAGATTACCCTGTAGAGTGTAGGTACAGATCACCCTGTATGGTGTAGGTGGAGATCACCCTGTATGGTGTGGGTGCAGATCACCCTGTAGAGTGTAGGTACCGACCACCCTGTATAGTGTAGATGCAGATTACCCTGTAGAGTGTAGGTGCAGATTATCCTGTATGGTGTAGGTGCAGATCACCCTGTAGAGTGTAGGTACAGATCACCCTGTATGGTGTAGGTGGAGATCACCCTGTATGTTGTGGGTGAAGATCACACCACCCTGTAGAGTGTAGGTACAGACCACCCTGTAGAGTGTAGATGCAGATTACTCTGCAGAGTGTAGGTGCAGATTATCCTGTATGGTGTAGGTGCATATCACCCTGTAGAGTGTAGGTCCTTGTAGTCATTGTAGTCCTTGTAGTCCTTGTAGTCCTTGTAGTCATTGTAGTCCTTGTAGTCCTTGTGGTCCTTGTAGTCCTTGTAGTCCTTGTAGTCCTTGCAGTATTTAGTAGGACCGTTCTCACATGTGTCACAAGAGCTGAAGCTTCAATATGTGATACTTGGCATTACCTACCAAAATAGATACAGACAATTGATCGGGGTTAAACGCCATTTTCAGCAGAGTTTTATGACACATCACGTGATAGCGTAATGTTTATTTGTGTATATGCTTATTACTTGTGTTTTCTTGATTATTCAATTTCCTTGCTTTCTCGAATTAGTAGTCCACATAATAGTATTTCCAAGCAACTGGATGCTTTTTCACATATACTGTTAGCAACCTCGTTGAAGAAGAATGACGCTTGTCGCATTGACTTTTGTCAAAGATCGGAACATATGTTTTCTGAGCTGGGGTTCGAACTCGCAACCCCTTGATTAATGACATTTTCGACAGTGTGTTTTTAAAGGCATTCTCTAGACGAATGATTATATCTCGTTTGTCACTCAAATATAATTAGTTTGAGTTCATGACCTTATGGAGTATATAGGTCGACACTGCATTCTAGGTTTAAACTTTAAACATCTATTAAGAAAAGAAAACATTAGTTTCTATTTATCATACTCTATGATCCCAATTTCGCCATTGACGCAATTTAAATCCAGGACCTTTGGTACTTGATCGACGCTCTACAACTCCCCCTACTTGTCATTGTAATCTAAATAACCGATTTTTATATTATTTCCAATGTTTCGTTGTCTATTTACAGCTGGGGCACAAGATGGGGAGATCGTGGCTACGTTAGAATGGCAAGAAACAGAAATAACCAATGTGCGATTGCAAGTTATGCCATCTACCCAATAGTGGTGTAACGAAACATACATATTCCTGTGATGATTTTGGTCAAAATTGTTTTTCTGTTACGACCATTTCAACAGTAGTCTCTACTTAACCCTTTCGCTGCCAAATGCAATTAAAGCCTTTTGTAAACAATTCAGATTCAAGTGAGACATCTCTTATCGAGCTGTCTCTCCTGAAATATGTATTGTTTGCCACTAAGAAATTAGATTTTACCAATTGTAAAAGAATAATGAAGCGGTCCAAATTTCAACATGTAAGAGTCGACTTTGTGAAATTCGGCAGTGAAATAGTTATCCGATTTGGTGAAAGAAGCATGTGGTAGAGCATGGTCAGTCGGGGACATCCATGTCGTGTGACCAGCTTATATTATGTTTACTGCTAAACTCAATATTTGAGCCGTCCCGCGAGAAAACCAACATTGTGAACTCTGCGTTAAGTATCGACCCGGATAGACACTTTTCGCCTCATGTGGCATTTCTGTTTCAGGAATCATTACTCTATACCTCTATCCCCCTGAGACGGAATGTGTCGGCCCGGATCAGTCTACACAGACTGCACAGGTTGATCCGGGTCGATACATTACGCAGTGGCCATAATGGTGGTTTTCTCACGGGACGGCTCATGTTTTATCGTGATATTCGTAAAAATGGCAATGGATTACCTAGATACGACAATTTAAAACAATCAGCCAATTTCCACGGAAGAAATCGATAACACTTACCGCAAACCCACGGACATGAACAATTCAGGGTCGGTAGAGATGACCTTCCTGTTTGTGAGTACACTGGTACTAATGTATGCGCTTGTCCAAGGTCAATCAATGTTAAAGCAGTAGATGACTTTGAAAATGTCTACTCAAAAATATGGAAAATCTCTATAATTGTAGGTATAATTTCTGAAAATAGTGAAAAACATTGTGGCAAAAGGAGAAATTGCTCGTTTTGAGCAATTTCTATTTTTGTCTCGATGCTTTCAAAAGTCGTCCGCTGCAGATACGTCAACATCTACAGGTGAGAAAGGGTTAATCAATGTTGACAAAGTTCATGTCAATGATCAATTAGTAGCTTTTGTTTGCACCGACGGCAACATTTCTCACTGGTAATCGCTTGTTATAGTATGAACTCAAAGATATTGAAATATCTCTCTTGAATTTCGACGTAGGCTATCGGACAATTTCCCTTGTGTATATTTTCACATCCTAGCTTAGTAGCACAGGCTAATCTGTATCTACACTAGTCGCAAATCTCGAACATTAATTTCGATATTTGTCCTTTTTTTAATTATCTATCGTATTATGATGTTACTCTACGACGTATATATAAATCTGAAAATTGATTGACTTCTTTTATTTTTTAACATAATGCACAGACTCACCCATCGTCGGTTGTTTAGTGGTAGAACGGTCCGCCTCGGTTTAGGGAGGTCGATGGTTCGATCCCCGGCCGGGTCATACCAAATACTTTAAACCTGGTAGTAATGGCTATCTCTCCTTGGCGCTCGGGTTTGTGTGGTTAGCCGTTGTCTTTGATAAATGAGACATTGGTACTGGTAACTAATCCAGGAAACATAAGACATTGGTACTGGTAACTAATCCAGGAAACATGAGACATTGGTACTGGTAACTAATCCAGGAAACATGAGATATTGGTACTGGTAACTAATCCAGGAAGCATGAGACATTGGTACTGGTAACTAATCCAGGAAACATGAGACATTGGTACTGGTAACTAATCCTGGAAACATGAGACATTGGAACTGGTTACTAATCCAGGAAACGCCGTGATATAACTGATAAATAAGACATTGGTACTGGTACCTGATAAAGGAAACGCCGTGATATAACTGATAAATAAGACATTGGTACTGGTACCTAATAAAGGAAACGCCGTGATATAACTGATGAATAAGACATTGGTACTGGTACCTAATAAAGGAAACGCCGTGATATAACTGATAAATAAGGCATTGGTACTGGTACCTAATAAAGGAAACGCCGTGATATAACTGATAAATAAGACATTGGTACTGGTACCTAATAAAGGAAACGCCGTGATATAACTGATAAATAAGACATTGGTACTGGTACCTAATAAAGGAAACGCCGTGATATAACTGATAAATAAGACATTGGTACTGGTACCTAATAAAGGAAACGCCGTGATATAACTGATAAATAAGACATTGGTACTGGTACCTAATAAAGGAAACGCCGTGATATAACTGATGAATAAGACATTGGTACTGGTACCTAATAAAGGAAACGCCGTGATATAACTGATGAATAAGACATTGGTACTGGTATTTAATAAAGGAAACGCCGTGATATAACTGATGAATAAGACATTGGTACTGGTACCTAATAAAGGAAACGCCGTGATATAACTGATGAATAAGACATTGGTACTGGTACCTAATAAAGGAAACGCCGTGATTTAACTGATAAATAAGACATTGGCACTGGTACCTAATAAAGGAAACGCCGTGATATAACTGATAAATAAGACATTGGTACTGGTACCTAATAAAGGAAACGCCGTGATATAACTGATGAATAAGACATTGGTACTGGTACCTAATAAAGGAAACGCCGTGATATAACTGATGAATAAGACATTGGTACTGGTACCTAATAAAGGAAACGCCGTGATATAACTGATAAATAAGACATCGGTACTGGTACCTAATAAAGGAAACGCCGTGATATAACTGATAAATAAGACATTGGTACTGGTACCTAATAAAGGAAACGCCGTGATATAACTGATGAATAAGACATTGGTACTGGTACCTAATAAAGGAAACGCCGTGATATAACTGATGAATAAGACATTGGTACTGGTACCTAATAAAGGAAACGCCGTGATATAACTGATGAATAAGACATTGGTACTGGTACCTAATAAAGGAAACGCCGTGATATAACTGATAAATAAGACATTGGTACTGGTACCTAATAAAGGAAACGCCGTGATATAACTGATGAATAAGACATTGGTACTGGTACCTAATGAAGGAAACGCCGTGATATAACTGATGAATAAGACATTGGTACTGGTACCTAATAAAGGAAACGCCGTGATATAACTGATAAATAAGACATTGGTACTGGTACCTAATAAAGGAAACGCCATGATATAACTGATAAATAAGACATTGGCACTGGTACCTTATAAAGGAAACGCCGTGATATAACTGATAAATAAGACATTGGTACTGGTACCTAATAAAGGAAACGCCGTGATATAACTGATGAATAAGACATTGGTACTGGTACCTAATAAAGGAAACGCCGTGATATAACTGATAAATAAGACATTGGTACTGGTACCTAATAAAGGAAACGCCGTGATATAACTGATGAATAAGACATTGGTACTGGTACCTAATAAAGGAAACGCCGTGATATAACTGATAAATAAGACATTGGTACTGGTACCTAATAAAGGAAACGCCGTGATATAACTGATGAATAAGACATTGGTACTGGTACCTAATAAAGGAAACGCCGTGATATAACTGATGAATAAGACATTGGTACTGGTACCTAATAAAGGAAACGCCGTGATATAACTGATGAATAAGACATTGGTACTGGTACCTAATAAAGGAAACGCCGTGATATAACGGATGAATAAGACATTGGTACTGGTACCTAATAAAGGAAACGCCGTGATATAACTGATGAATAAGACATTGGTACTGGTACCTAATAAAGGAAACGCCGTGATATAACTGATAAATAAGACATTGGTACTGGTACCTAATAAAGGAAACGCCGTGATATAACTGATGAATAAGACATTGGTACTGGTACCTAATAAAGGAAACGCCGTGATATAACTGATGAATAAGACATTGGTACTGGTACCTAATAAAGGAAACGCCGTGATATAACTGATAAATAAGACATTGGTACTGGTACCTAATAAAGGAAACGCCGTGATATAACTGATAAATAAGACATTGGTACTGGTACCTAATAAAGGAAACGCCGTGATATAACTGATGAATAAGACATTGGTACTGGTACCTATTAAAGGAAACGCCGTGATATAACTGATAAATAAGACATTGGTACTGGTACCTAATAAAGGAAACGCCGTGATATAACTGATAAATAAGACATTGGCACTGGTACCTTATAAAGGAAACGCCGTGATATAACTGATAAATAAGACATTGGTACTGGTACCTAATAAAGGAAACGCCGTGATATAACTGATGAATAAGACATTGGTACTGGTACCTAATAAAGGAAACGCCGTGATATAACTGATGAATAAGACATTGGTACTGGTACCTAATAAAGGAAACGCCGTGATATAACTGATGAATAAGACATTGGTACTGGTACCTAATAAAGGAAACGCCGTGATATAACTGATAAATAAGACATTGGTACTGGTACCTAATAAAGGAAACGCCGTGATATAACTGATGAATAAGACATTGGTACTGGTACCTAATAAAGGAAATGCCGTGATATAACTGATGAATAAGACATTGGTACTGGTACCTAATAAAGGAAACGCCGTGATATAACGGATGAATAAGACATTGGTACTGGTACCTAATAAAGGAAACGCCGTGATATAACTGATGAATAAGACATTGGTACTGGTACCTAATAAAGGAAACGCCGTGATATAACTGATAAATAAGACATTGGTACTGGTACCTAATAAAGGAAACGCCGTGATATAACTGATAAATAAGACATTGGTACTGGTACCTAATAAAGGAAACGCCGTGATATAACTGATGAATAAGACATTGGTACTGGTACCTATTAAAGGAAACGCCGTGATATAACTGATAAATAAGACATTGGTACTGGTACCTAATAAAGGAAACGCCGTGATATAACTGATAAATAAGACATTGGCACTGGTACCTTATAAAGGAAACGCCGTGATATAACTGATAAATAAGACATTGGTACTGGTACCTAATAAAGGAAACGCCGTGATATAACTGATGAATAAGACATTGGTACTGGTACCTAATAAAGGAAACGCCGTGATATAACTGATGAATAAGACATTGGTACTGGTACCTAATAAAGGAAACGCCGTGATATAACTGATGAATAAGACATTGGTACTGGTACCTAATAAAGGAAACGCCGTGATATAACTGATAAATAAGACATTGGTACTGGTACCTAATAAAGGAAACGCCGTGATATAACTGATGAATAAGACATTGGTACTGGTACCTAATAAAGGAAATGCCGTGATATAACTGATGAATAAGACATTGGTACTGGTACCTAATAAAGGAAACGCCGTGATATAACGGATGAATAAGACATTGGTACTGGTACCTAATAAAGGAAACGCCGTGATATAACGGATGAATAAGACATTGGTACTGGTACCTAATAAAGGAAACGCCGTGATATAACTGATGAATAAGACATTGGTACTGGTACCTAATAAAGGAAACGCCGTGATATAACTGATAAATAAGACATTGGTACTGGTACCTAATAAAGGAAACGCCGTGATATAACTGATGAATAAGACATTGGTACTGGTACCTAATAAAGGAAACGCCGTGATATAACGGATGAATAAGACATTGGTACTGGTACCTAATAAAGGAAACGCCGTGATATAACTGATAAATAAGACATTGGTACTGGTACCTAATAAAGGAAACGCCGTGATATAACTGATAAATAAGACATTGGTACTGGTACCTAATAAAGGAAACGCCGTGATATAACTGATGAATAAGACATTGGTACTGGTACCTAATAAAGGAAACGCCGTGATATAACTGATGAATAAGACATTGGTACTGGTACCTAATAAAGGAAACGCCGTGATATAACTGATACATAAGACATTGGTATTGGTACCTGTAAAAACATACCTTAGCAGGCTCGGCAATGACCGGTACCCTTTCAAACAAATAGACGATTTTTTCCCCCTTTACAGCAAATGACATTTGAAATATGTGTGGACAAAGGAGAAACGGCTCATATTGAGCAATTTCTCCATTTTCCACAATCTCTTTTGATGAATTATATATAAAGTCGCTTCCTGCAGATTTGTTGTATGTGGGAAAGGGTTAAATGTTTGGCAATACTCGTTTGAGAGATGCTTGGACGAATATATGGCGAACAGGAAAGGTCCTGATCAGACTGCGTGCTGAAACAGGTTGATCTGGATCGGCGCTGGTCGCAATTTTAGAATGTCGGTGTCCGCTTCGATATTTTCCTTTTATTCATTTTCTATCTTAAGATTTAAATCTTCAATGTATGCATCATTTATTTATTTGCAAATATTTTTTTCAAATGTCATATTTGTATAGACGGGGTTTCATACGACTATATCGAAGAGGGGATCTCTACTTGTCATACCGCGGAGAAACACAATGGCATGCTGATCGGATCATGCTTGTCACTGATCACAAATCTACGATGTTCGTCGTTTGTGGGTTGACTATATCGACGATAACATTGATTACACTGGTCATGATGGCGGATTATGTGAAGCGCCGTTAGGTCCATGCGCACAAATAAATATTTGCTTGATTCGTTAATTGTTTGTATGGTGTTTAACACCGTTTACAGCAGTATTTCCGTTATATCACGATGATTCCTAGGTCAAGTAGCAGTACTACCGGTATGTATTTTTCCTGACACAGTTTGATCAGTTGTAATGCTATAACCCGCAGCGCAAAGGATGAAAGTCTAACTTCTCAAAACAAAATGGCGGATTCCTATTGAGTATATAGTAAACACTTTCGTCTAGGGTCACGCCCTCTACTACTACTATCATTTTTAAAGTATTAGCTATTAAACCTACCGGGGATCGAACCATAGTGCCCCGCTCCAACAGCTACAAAACGGAGACGTTAGGCTACATTTATACTAGTCTACATTTAGCCGTCCCGCGAGAAAACCAACATTATGGTCTCGACCGGATCAGCCTTAGCATGCCGCGCAGGCTTACACGGACAGACACTTTTCGCCTACTGTGGATTTTCTGTTTCATGAATCATTTCTCTATACCTCTATCCACCTGAGACGGAATGTGTCAGTCCGGATCAGTCTGTGCGGACTGTGCAGGCTGATCTGATGTGATACATTACGCGGAGACCATAACGTTGGTTTTCTCGCGGGACGGTATTTCTACTAGTCTAGGTTTCGGTCAAACGTAACATAAAAGGCGCTTTTAGGACTTATTCAGCTGGATCGTGGCGTTTCCTTAGTCAGCTACCAGTACAACTTGTTCGTTTATTCTGACACCAGTGAGTCAAGCGTAATGCCCCGCAATTATCGAACCTTACATATCCGAAATAGGTTCACACAAGTAAATTAGCTTTGCTCTAATAGAGATTCAGATAAAGGGCGGACTAGCACTCGCTGGGTGGTTTTTCTCCCCGTTTCTTTTCTCCAAGTTCTCGTAGGGAGATGGGCGTTTTTTATGATCTGAAATCCCTATATGATTTTCAAACACTATTTTTTGTGTTACTTTTTTGAGGATCCACAACATTGAGTTTGAATGAGTAATATGAAAGATAATAAAGGGCACCTAAGTGTTTTTAAACAAACACAATTGTAATATGTTCAAGACATTTAAATTTGGTTTTTTTCTAATAATAACTCGTCCTTCCATGTCATTTCCGAAAACCTATTAAAAATATAAGTTGTGGACTTAACGTCGTTAACCAGAATGACATAGATTGGAAAATCATTGTCAAATACATTGTAAAAATCGAGTATGCTTTACAAAGAGGATTGCTTATAATTATTGCTATTAAATTGCTAGCATTCGGGAAAGTATGATTACTTTTCGGAAATAAATTTTTAAAAACTGCCAAGGATGATGGTAAAACCTACCAAACCAGTCAATGCATCTGATAACGCGATAGCAATTATTAACACAGTTGTATTGTTTCTAAAACTTTTCTGACCAAACACATACATCACTAAAACGTTCACAATGAGCGTAACTTCAACTACAATTGGTTTCACATACAGTTGTATTGGTCGTTCAAACTCAAACTCCGGGAAGAGAAAGGTGTCTACAGAGTCATTCATTGTAGACAATAAAGTCAAACAAGTTCTGCGAGTTATTCAACCCAATACATCTGTTCTGTCCGGCCGAAAGACACATAGTATTTGACATTTGAAAGCGAGGAATGACAATAATTCTAGATGACATTTGAATGCATCTACGTCACGAAACGAGTGCAAGGGTCGAATGTAAGAGAAAGAAGGAAAATATTACAGATAGATAGCGTATACTACACTCTTAAACGATAAAGATATGTGATATTAAATGTGTATTTGGCTTGAAACAGATTAAGAAAAGAACAAACTCTGATAAACAATAATTCTAGAAATAAAGAAAACCTGGTCTTTCGCACCCAATTAATTTCATACTTGCCACCTATTAAATAGTAATGGGACTCGCAACTGGCATTTCTCTTGCGCCATACATATATTGTATGCATCAATGATTTAAATAAACAATTTAGCTGATATGGTGTTTCAAGTGTGGTCTACTTGTTAAAAATATGAGGATAAATTTTAACATCTGTAAAATACTTATTATAATAATTAAAAAGGAGGAAGTTCATGTCTTCAACAATTTAACCGTTTTCTGAATGTTTTAAATGTTTAAAGATTTTAATTGTTGCTTCAGACATGCAAAAGGGTTAAATTGCTTTTTATTGCATGTAGATTTAAATCCCAAACTGTATTTGTTGTGGTTTTATTGACAAAAACAAAAAATCCAAAAACTTGACAAAAAGAAATCCTGAAATTTGTATGTGGAAACATTATGTGTATGTTTAGACTAGTGAACGTGTGTTAAAAAATAAATTAATGCAGTCTTTTCCGGCGACATTGATGCCTTGCATCAACTTTCTCTTGTGTATTCAGAGATATGTTTCTGTGAAATACCCGTTTAAAAACGAATTACTATTTACGCAAAACGAAACAACATTATAGTATACGCTGCTATTGTAGTGTTCGCCTTTATCACTTGGTTCGCAAAAAGACAGCGTACGGTTATTGTACCTGAGTCAAAGAGGAGCCGTGTTTTGAATCACTTCGTCGTGATGTGTTCTTATTGCATCACCTTATACCGTGTGATATTGATGCGTCAGATACATACGGTGTTCCATTAGGGACATATCGTAATATCGTTGTTTCGCGGTTTCGACCTAGGGTCGATAGTACGATAACGCGATGCGATAGTACGATAACGCGATGCGATAGAACGATAACGCGATGCGAGAGTACGATAACGCGATGCGATAGTACGATAACGCGATGCGATAGTACGAAAGTCCGATGCGAAAGCACGATAACACGATGCGATATTGCGATATTAATATCGCACTATCGCATCGCGCTATCGTACTATCGCATCGCGTTATCGTACTATCGCATCGCGTTATCGTACTATCGCATCGCGCTATCGTACTATCGCATCGCGTTATCGTGTCTTCGACCCAAGTCAGAACGAGATGATGACGTTAAAGATGATGACGTCAAAGAAATTTCGAAGTTTAAAGATGTCGTCAGAGGATGAAACACATGAGTAATTATATGAATAATACTTAACATCTTACGATCAATAATTATGTTTCATTTGTCAGAAGAGAAACATGTGCCACGAGTAGGCAGGGCATCTAATTGGATCTAAAACAATTTTGAAATATGCATAATTTTGCCATATTATACATACAGAGTCTGGGGATTTAAAGTCATTCCGTACCAGCTCCCTTTCGTACTCACGTTTGAAGATCGTTTCGGATTTTTAATAAACGTTTTAAACTGGCATCTTTTGTTTGTTTTAAATGCCAATAAAAGCTTGAGCGATAAATCAAAGTCCACTTGCCATATGGTTGTGTGTGTGTCTGTTGTTCAGTTGTTTGTAAATCGACGTTCCACCCCATAGGGGCTTAGGGTGTGCGCGCTTGAGTTTCGTTGTTAAGGACCGACAACCAAGGCGAATCCCACTTCGCTTAACGGCTTGTATATATGTATTGTTCCGGTACGCATTATACAGTACGTATGTGGGTAACTGTATTTTACTCAACGGAATGGAACAATTGATTGATTGGGGTTTAACGCCGTGTTTAACAATTTCTCAGTCATATCATGGCGGCCAGTTCACCTACTCATGCATTTCCTGGTTTACTCACACCAGTACTCCACAACGCAAGCAACTGGCTGCAACTTTCCAAGCAACTGGCTGCTTTTCCACATAGACTTAGCCCACTGGTGCAAGACGAATGACGAATGTCGCATTGACTTTTGTCAAACTTCGGAAAGAAAGTTGGCCGAGTCGGGATTCGATCTCACGACCCCTAGATTGACAGCCCGCGTCGCTACCGACTGAGCTAATGGGGCTCGGAACGAAACAAAAGCACTAAACAATTATTTTGCCAAATTTAAACTTTACAATTACATTCTACTTTGATCAGTTCTTAATAGATATCTGCAGAGTATTCCTCACTAGCTTTCATAGAGTTTTAGATTTAAATTTGTACCTGATACCGTTGTATATGATATGTAAATTTACATTACCTGTTCAAGGTGATGGGGTTTAGGGTTACATATATAAGACACAGTTGACCCCGTCATGGTCGAGTATACTTTTCACTGACGCGAGTCTCTGTGTCTTTGGCCCGACACGTTACAAATGGTTGCAGCGGTGGGATGAAGACAACTGCCAGACCGGAGTTGCCTTACCAACGAGTTCCCCAGGCCAAGACTCGGGACGAGTCTTCTCGGAGGGGGAAGTAATGTAACGAAAACGTTCAGTATATGTTGTATATGATATGAAAATTTACATTACCTGTTGGAGGTGATGTGGTTTAGGGTTACATATATTAGAAGCAGTGGACCCCTTCATGGTCGAGTATACTTTTCACTGACGGGATCTTCTGCGTCTTTGGCCCGACACGCTACAGATATTTCTATCGTTTGACAGTAAAGACATGCATTTGTGAATAAATACACAACTTTGATTTATACTTATTGATTTATATCGACTCATAAAAGAGACACCTTATAACAGTATGCATACCCTGAACCATATATAAAAGTTTTTTTATTAAACCGCAGCTTCCTGTCTGATGCGCCATTACTTGTTCCGTTCCGCAAAATACAGTTAGCCGGAAGGTGAAAGTAAACAGTGTTTCCAAAGGAATATAATAAGAATTCGAAGCATTACATTTACAATGTAGAGGTAGTTTAACAAACTATAGATTGCATCTGCTTGACTTTGCAGATTAATTGAAAAGCTTATTAGGTTAGGAATTGTTTGAGGTTTGTGAATTTAGTTTGCTGAGCAAAAGCTTACAATTTAATGAATGTGATTATGATTGTACACGGTCTTATTCATGTTTTTCTTGCAGGAATGAAGACAATTTCTGAATTGTTAAAAGATATTGGCATGGGAGTGTATGCCAAGGTGTTTGAAGATAACATGGTATGTGTTTTGATTTTTGTTATGATAGGAACATATTTGGACGTATAGAGGGGCTATTTATAGTAACACGAGCGGGTTTCCCGAAATTACCTTACGATCCCTTAATCATAGCGTATAGACAATATAGAGAGACTTTTTGAGAAATTTAACGAGATAATTTGTATTTTACGCATTTTGGGCTGTAATAGAAATTCGAACGCCCGTGCTTACGCCTCAGGGTTTTGCTCGCACTTGCCCGAACACCTTTTTGCCTTGCCAGATTTAAGACTGTGTTGTTAAATATAAATATCATATGTTCCTTGTATAATTTTTGCAGATCTTGATTGAAAATGTTGAACAAATGTCAGAAAGTGATTTTTCATCAATAGGAATCAGTAAATTAGGAATAAGGTTGAAGATTAAGAATGCCTGCCGGACACATTTTAAAGGTAAGTGGTTTTAAAAGTGTACTTGTAAAGTAGCTTTTGCACTTTACAAAAATTGAAAAATATTTCTCATTAATTAATTTAGTTAAATTTGCCTGTAAGCTTGCAAGGAAACAAGTTTTTTTGTGTCACCGTGCGTAGCATGGTAGGCACTTAGGGATTACTTTTCCTTATCCGGCATATGTCCGTCCGTCGGTCCGTCTATACTTGTGAGAGAGTACTTGTGGGTTGCGTGTTTCTCTTAAAGCCCACCCATCACTCTTATAAAGACACTTGGATAAATAGTTTGTTTGTTTCTTTTATATTAGGTCTCTTATTTGCATGTTAATGTTATTCATTCCGTAAAAGGGATTAATTACGTAATGAATGGTATACTTGTGGGTTGCAACCCACGGGAGTACACCAAAGGAAATAACCCCACAAATACACTTCATAAGAATGTCCGTCTGTTCGTCACACTTTCAATGAGCAGGTGCAGATGACACACGTGCTCGGCGGAGCACTTTATTCTAGTTACTTTATACATGTATAAAAAATTACTTTGTAAGAGCAGCTCTCAAATATGGCATTCGGTTTATATGACATGTATCACCTTTTGCCTTTGCATTATGATACTGCGCCTAATACTCGTTTTTTTTTTAATTTGCTCACATGTCACATAGTGACAAGGTCAGTTATTGTGATCGCCCTATGTCCGTTGTCTGTTCACAATTTCTTGTGAACACGATACAGTTTTTATTCATTATCAGATGTTTACCAAACTTATTAAGTAGCTAGATATCTACGAGAGCTCGGTTCCTTTCGAAATCCAGCCAGATCCGTTTATGCATGACGGGATTATTGCCCTTTTAAATTGGCAAATTGCTATAATTGACATTGTGAACAATTAAAATTAATCATTTATTATCGAATGATTACCAAACTTATACAGTAGCTAGATTTTGTTGTTTTAAAAGCTAAGATTTTTTTTTTTTGAATCCTGAAGGTACCCAGTCCTCACCAGTTATTTCTAAGTTCAAAGAGCTTTCTCGCAAACGACATCGTGGTGGGAAACGAAATAACATCGTAAGTAGAAGACAACACGCCGAATATACATTGGCTGGAAGCACCTCACTTCAACTTTCTATAAAGTCATGTCAGTAAAGGATGGTGGAGGCTCACAAGTCATAGATGTAGACAAGGAGTGTAACCTCGTGGAGTTGCAGGCAACAATTTTGAATGTTTATTTCCCCCAATGGAAAATCAGAGCCGAAAAACATGCTTATAAACAATTTAAGCTTCTTTATTGCCAGTTTTTCTGGCCAGGGTCTACCAGATTTGGAAGAATCGGATGGCTTTACTGTTGGTAGATATTTCCAATATGTCAAGTCAACACCAGTCAGGCTATATCTACATACTAATATCAAAGAGGTAAGTAAACCAACAGTTTGAAAAAACTATCACTGAAACATTTGGTTGAAATAGTTTGACTTTAGCTCAATAAGTGCATGCCTGGTCAGTTTTTATCCGTCATTATATGCTTTTTAAGAATATACAACCTCTGCTTGGTCTTCTTGTTCAGAGAGACGTTTTGCTTTGTGTAGAATTCATTTAATACTGTTAAATAAACGATCCATGTTTATATAAAATAGGAACTGTTTCTTAGCTAAATATAGATCTTGTTGTGCTTTAGATTGTGTGACCGATATGAAACGCGAGTGCTCACACCATTAAACTAGTGAAATAAACAAAAATAAGAAATATTTTAAACCTATCTCAAATCTATGTCTGTTGAACGTCTTAAAGCTATCTCTTCAGTTCGTGACCTATCTTCATATTGCAAATATATAAAGGGAAGTAATCGGAAGTAAAATGTAAACTGCGAAAACTTGACGGAGTAAGTCGCTCTAAAAAGTGGTGTCACGGGGCGATGTTTTAGCTATATAAGGTCCTTCGGTAGGGGAAACCATCTCGGACAGTCAAACCCTATTTAGCTGATATGATGTTTCAAATGTGTTCTCCGTTTTTAAACATATGAGACATTTTGACATCTGTGAACTACTCATTATAATTATTATTGAAAACTGGGACTACTAATACGTTTAAAGTTTTTCATTGTTGCGTGTAGATTTAAATCCCAAAGAGAAATCCTTAAATTTGTATATGGAAGTTAAACAATCATGCAATGTGTTCTTAATGAAAACATAATGTGTATGTTAAGACTATAAAGCCGGGAATGCATGTGTGTTAAAAGTAAATTAATGCAGTCTTTTTTTCTGGCGACATTGATGCCTTGCATCAACTTTCTTTTGCATATACATGTACTTTAAAGAAAATAGACTTAGTCATTTATAGTATTTTTAAAAAATATTAAAGCGTATGATGCATGTAACCAATTCAGGATTACTGTTAAGACTGGATACAGTACGAATTTCGCTAACTTTAAATGTACATACATTCAATTAATACACCGGCCTTTGTCTTTTTTTAACTTGTAAAACTTACACATTTGTATAGATTGCGAAAGGGATGTTTTGAAAGTTATTTACCTTAAATTAATATACTTAGTAAGGACAAAGTAAAATCCCAATGTGTGGAACACTGGCAGGTCTAAATATTATCCTTGTGCTAAATGTCAAAGCATTAATACAAGCGGCTTCCAATGACACCATTTCGGAATCATTTTTGGTTTGGTTGACGGCAGAGCTTGTTATTGATGAATACATATAGGATAGTGCATGTCAGATTCTTAGAAATATAATAATTTCGATAAAACTTACCCTTTGGTCAAGTTCCCTGAAACTTTCTCTCGCTTACTTAGAACCAATATCCGGTGTCGCTCCCATACGGTGTATAAGAAAATGATTTGTTATGCCCCCCAATTTTGTGGAGAAGGGGAACATATAGATTTGCACTTGTCTGTTTGTGCATGCGTCTATACATGCATGAGTGTGTGCATCCGTTCATAATGTTGTGTTTTACAGAAGGTAGATATACAGAGTCATGAAGCTTAATTAAAGACAGTGTCTCGGTTAGCTGAAATTCTTTTGATCAGGGGCCCCCATTTATACATGCAAATGACATGAAGTGCATGAAGATCTAAAGGATTTGAGAGCAGTGTACAGTTATCATAAGCAGGATCCTCAATTTGTAACGTCTGAAAAACAGTAAACTGTTATTATCATGTATATAAGGCAGCCACAAAACATCAGAAGTCGCGCTTAAGCGGGAAACTCTGTATGTAACAAAGTTACCTGTTAAGGTTTGCACATAATGCTTTGTTTATGCTTTGGTCTTGTTGCTGAAGAGTTATGGGCCTTAAGCCAAAAAAAGCTGATTCAGGTGTTGCCTTATCCTAGATATCCTTTAACATCCTGTGACAAATAAATTTATATAAACTGTAAGACAGTTTTATGTCTATTTACAAAAGGTTGATCCTATTACATCATCTGACGAGACACCTGCAGAAAGTGTGAAGGGAACCCTGCCTATTCTTCACCTTTCAGAAGTTATTCAGCATTTTGGACAAGGAGAAGGATCAACAATGTGTATTTCACCACCAATATTGGAAAGCAGCTCATCAGAAGATGAGCTGCCTAGCTTCAGCTGTTTTCCTGCGGCAAGGAATACGGTAAAATCCAGGCATTGCTTTTAAGTTTATTAATTGTAAAGCTTGATAACATAAAATTAACACTCATACCTATAAGTAATGTGTATAAACTATACCTATAATTAATGTGTATAAACTATGTGTTTATGTATAAACATGTAAATGTGCAAATCGAAAACAACATATAAATTAACGTATTCGTTTTTATTATAGAACGTTATTAAGCTAGCTCAAACGGAAATCTTTTAAAACAAAATACAAACAAAA
Organism: Serripes groenlandicus; assembly: GCA_031761405.1. Lineage (NCBI taxonomy): Eukaryota > Metazoa > Mollusca > Bivalvia > Cardiida > Cardiidae > Serripes > Serripes groenlandicus. Next base: position 41,009,884 of record JASEVX010000009.1, read on the forward strand.
CGCTTTCAAAACACTTACAAAAAAACCCATTCTTTTATATTTTGTTAGCATGTTTCGAAAGTCTTGCATTAAACAAAACATTAATGCAACATTTCTCAGGGAAATGGTGTTTAGTATTTTGTTTTTGTTTCATAACACGTTTAGTGTTTCGTTAGTGTTTCATTGAACTCTACAAAATAAAACTGTATTTTATTAGTATTCCATTCGAATTGTTTATCTTAATATTATATTGTGTTAGATGTATAGACCGAGACATCACTTTGGACTCTAATGAAGTATCTATGAAATATTTAAATATAAAGCTGATCAAGCAGTAACTGAATGGGCAGAAACTGATGCAAGTCAGTAAGATTTAACATTCCTTTCTCTCTACCATGTTTCAGATTGTTTATAGCTCGGTAATTGAATATTTTCATTTTATTCCTTACATACTAATTTCAGTCTACCACCAGCACATATGGTGCCGCAGCCAGAACTACAAACACTAATGTGGTTGTTCCTGGAGTTGTTGCTACTACTACCTGCAGTGATGTAAGCATATCGGCATTTGTTTCTGAAGCCAAACCAGGCTCTACTTGTACACCAGAAGTTATTGCTTCTACCTCATATACTGATGACTTTACACCAGGTGAAAGTGCTGTGACCACTTCAGAAAATGTTGGTGGCTGTGTAGAAGATTCTGGAACGCCTGAGGTATAATAGTTTTAAAAGAATAGAAATTTACACATAATAGCTCTATAATTAATAATTTTCAATATGTCTCCCCTTTTAGACTTTATGTTTTCATGTCCTTACTTTTATTTTTCATTTATTTAAAGCTTCTTTACATCATTAAATATGGCAATTAGAAAATAATAAAAAATTGAAGATTTTTTCCATTTTTCAAGTTTGCTTAGCTGTTTTTCTGTTCATGCAATGTGTATGGTTGCTTGACAAAACCCTGATTGGGGCCTCATTCAGTTCGACCGATTTCTTGTTTATTACGAGTTAGCATTTGTAAATGTTTTAAACATATGACAAATATCTTTCATATTCATTAAATTGAAGACTACTTTGTCATTAACATTCTGAGTAATCCACTCATAAACATTTCAATGTTGTTGTAACTTTTCAATCTTATTGTTTGACTTGTTTTACTCTGTAGTTATCATATTTTTCAGAACAAATGCAAATGGTTTTTAAGACAAACCCTTGTTATGAAATTTAGCCAGTAACAAGATATCCAGATTTTCCCGTTGGCTTAGAGCACAGTTATTATTAGATCATTAATTAGATACTGGATGCAAAAGTGTCTGCTTTAAGACTGACACATGACCAAAGACATCTGCTCACTGGTAATATTTGCAGACACATTTATGCTTACCGTTTGGAAGGTTTGTTTATACAGTGTTAGAAGTTATCCAAATGAATACAATCATGCAGGCTTATAATTGCCCCCTACTTCTAGCGAAAGAGTGGTAAAATCTCTTTTGTCTGTCCGTCTGTCAATTTTCTTTTAACCTTGGTCATATTATTTGAACCGTAAGAGGTAGGGCTTTCATATTTCATAGGTGTCTTGCGTTTGACAAGACCTTTTCGTCAGTACCAAAATTCCGACATTGTGACATTGACTGCGACCTTTGACCTACATTCTGAAATTTTAAACCTTGAGTTGATTGATTGGGATTTAACGCCATTTTAACAATTTCTCAGTCAAATCACGGCGGCCAGTTCACCTACTCATGTGTTTCCTGGTTTTCTCGCACCAGTACAACACACAACATTCTTCCCAAGCAACTGGCTGCTTTTCCACATAGACTAAGCCCATTGGTGAAAGACAAATGACGCATGTCGCATTGACTTTTGTCAAATGTTGCAAATAATGTTGGCCGAGCCGGGATTCGAATTCACGACCCCTGGATTGACAGCCCTCGTCGCTACCGATTGAGCTATTGAGACATAATTTTTAAACGTAGGACGTAGGGCTTTCATATTTCACATGTGCATTACCTGTTACAATACCTTTCCAAATGTACTACAAGACGAATGTTTGACGCAAAGCGTCAAAGAGAAGCCGCAATATTTCGTTGTACATGTAGAAATAAGAAAACAGAACGTTTAAATGCACAAACATTAATACAATTTAACTGTAGTCAGTTATGTTGATATCAATATTTCATTATTTGAAGATATAAATTGTATGTAGGATATTTAACCTGGCTGGTCTGTGTTTTAAGTGAAAGAAATAATTTAGAGTTAAACTGATCATGAAAAGTTACAAATTAAGACGAATACTTAAACATAATTGGACATGAGGTCATGATGAATTTAAATTTGTACCAAAGATAATCAACTATATGTACTGAACATAATTACTGATACGATATTGTTGTGTCAATTAATGCAGACACACAGGAAATCTGTTTTGTTTTGTTTGGGCAAGTCATGAAAGTGGGTAAGGGTTAAACCACTTCCCACATAAACAAATCTGCAGCAGACGACTTTGAAATTATCAAGTACAAAATTAAAATATCTATCACATGATAGTATAATAATTTAAATGTATTCAAAATTATTGTGGTAAATGCATATCATTATTGTTCTTAATGAGCAAAATCTCCTTTTGCCACAATGATTTCAATGATGTTTAACCTGACATGCTTTGAAATAATCAAGCACAATTATAGATAATCTGTATAAAAGATAGTAAGATAATTGAAATTTGTTGTGGCAAATGGAGCAATTGCTCATTTTAAGAAATTTCACCCCTTGCCACAAAGATTTCAAAAGTCACTTGCTTCAGAAGCTCAGAAATGGTATAAACCGTAAATGGAGAAAATTAAGCTCATTAAGACTAATTTCCCCTTTTGCCACAACACTATCAACAGTTGTCTGTTGTAGAGGCTCATAGGGTTTATACGGTATGTGGTAAATGTTTAAAACCATAAATGGAGAAAATTAAGCTTATTATGACTAATTTCACCATTTGCCACAATTATTTCAAAAGTTATCTGCTGCAGAGGCTCATAAAGAGTATATACTGTATGTGGAAAGGGTTAACACCGTAAATGGAGAAAACTAACCTAATTGTTTAGCTTTTTAACCTTTTGCCTCAATTATTTCTAAAGACCTCTGCTGCAGAAAGGGTTCAAACTCCTTTTTAGGACAGGGTTATAACGGTAAATGGAGAAAAACAGCTTATTTTGAGCAATTATACTTTTTGCCACAATTATTTCAAAAGACGCTTGCTTCAGAGGCTCAGCAATAGTATATACATGTATGGTAGAAATGGTTAAAACCGTAAATGGAGAAAATTAAGCTCATTATGACTTATTTCCCCTTTTGCCACAACACTATCAAAAGTTGTCTGTTGCAGAGGCTCATTTGGTTTATACTGTATATGGTAAAGGGTTAAAACCATAAATGGAGAAAATTAAGGTAACTATGATTAATTTCACCATTTGCCACAATTATTTCAAAAGTTGTCTGCTGCAGAGGCTCACAAAGCGTATATACTACTGTATGTGAGAAAGGGTTAACACCGTAAATGGAGAAAATTAACCTAATTTTTTATTTTTTTACCTTTTGTCTCAATGATTTCTAAAGTCGTCTGCTTCAGAAAGTGTTCAAAAACTCCTATATAGGACAGGGTTATAACCGTAAATGGAGAAAAAACAGCTTATTTTGAGCAATTATACCTATGGCTACAATGATTTAAAAAGTCGCTTGCTTCAGAGGTTCAGAAATGGTATATACATGTATGGTGGAAATGGTTAAAACTATAAATGGAGAAAATTAAGCTCATTATGACTAATTTCCCCTTTTGCCACAACACTATCAAAAGTTGTCTGTTGCAAAGGCTCATAGGGTTTATACTGTATGTGGTAAAGGGTTATAAAAAACCATAAATGGAGAAAATTAAGCTAATTATGACTAATTTCACCATTTTCCACACTTATTTCAAAAGTTGTCTGATGCAGATGCTCATTAAGAGTATATACTGTATGTGGGAAAGGGTTAACACCGTACATGGAGAAAATTAACCTAATATTTGAGCGTTTTAACCTTTTGCCTCAATTATTTCTAAAGACGTCTGCTGCAAAAAGGGTAACCATATGTTTGGTTTCTACTGGTTCCACTGTTTAGACTAGATACAGTAAGAATTTCACTTAAATGAAAATGTACCTACAGTCAATTAATATACAGGCATTTGTCTTCTTTTTTAATTTGTAAAACTTACACATGTATGTAGATTATGAAAGGGATGTTTTGAAAGTTATGTACCAGAAATTAATATACTTAGTAAGATTAAAGTGTAAATCCCAATATGTGGTACACTGGCAGGTCTAGATTGTCACCACGTGCTAATTTTCAAAGCATTCCTACAGGAACCCGCCTCCGGGCGGCTTCCAATAATGTTTGACCTATTGACCTTCATCTCCAAGTTTTACCTACTATATGTGTCATCCTACGTAGCACGTCTGTCTGTCCGTCACACGTTCAATGAGCAGTGAAGGTGACACACGTGCTCTGCGAAGCACTCCGTTCTAGTTAAACCAATAAGACCCTTAAATGGGGGACCACAATTCTCTGAATTTGCTTGTTTATCATTACACATATAACAGTTAATACATATTGGCAACTTAAATGATCATTCCTATCAGTGGAAATGCTCTTATACACAAAATGCAAGTACCGAAATGGAATCAGAAATGAATTGTACAGTGAAAGGCTTCAGGTCAGCAACTAGCTTCACTACTTAACACACTATGTTACTGATGTTTTATCTGATTTGTTCCAGCGTATACAGGGCATTTGTGGAAGTCTTTGATAGTGAAGATGAAGAACTGGAACAAACCATTCAAGCTAGCTTACTTGACAGTTTGCCATCCGAGTATGTACACTTCACTTATAAAATCAAATTTGGTTTTCCGTATTTATTGACGAATACACCACGATTTGGAGTTAAGATGCGGAGTTGCAGCCTTCGCAGTTAATTTTTCGCATCTTAACTCAAAATCATGGTATAGTTACCTTTGGTTATTATACCCCCCGCAAAAAAAGTTTGGGGGGTATATAGGAATCTCCCTGTCTGTCTGCCTGTCTGTCCGTCTTTCTGTCCATCTTTCCACATTCTTTGCAAGCACTTCTTTCCTAAACGGCTGGACAGATTCTGATAAAACTTTACACAGTTGCAGTACACAACCTGAGGATGTGCATGAAGGAAGAATTCCATGTCCGTCCGTCCGTCTGTCCGTGTCCATCCGTCTGTTCATATTATTGTAAGCACTACTCCTCCTAAACGGCTGGACCGATTCTGATAAAACTTTACACAGTTGTAGTACACAACCGGAGGATGTGCATGAAGTAAGATTCCCCCTATCCATCCGTCAGTCTGTCCGCCATCCGTCTGTCTGTCCACATGTCTTGTAAGCGCAACTCATCCTTCACGACTGGACCGATTCTGATGAAACTTCACACAGTTGCAGTACACAACCTGAGGATGTGCATGAAGTAAGTTTATTCCTGTCCGTCCGTCCATCTGTCCGCCATCCGTCTATCTGTCTATATCCTTATAATCGAAACACCTCCTTAACGGCTGGACTGATTCTGATGAAACTTTACACAGTTGCAGTACACAACCTGAGGATGTGCATGAAGTAAGATTATCCCTGTCCGTCCGTCCGTCTGTTAAGCGCGGGAAGGGGGTATCCTTTCGTGAGTTCACTCACAGTTGCTTCTAGTTATTTTCACCTCCCTGTTTGTAATACTGTAATGAAAAACGCAAACAGTTTTCAAAGATTTATTTCCTATGTTGATATCAATATATCTTCATTAATATAAATATTTTATTCATATTAATATAATAGCACACTTACATGTAGTATTTGTAGATGATGTGTTTACTCATTACGTTGTGTTTACGTGACTTTCATTCATAAAATGCGGGAGGTAAAAGGAATAGGGGGATTTATTGCAGAATATACCCAGATGTGTTGACTTTATGCAAGAAGAAGAAAATGTGTTATCATGTTTGAATATACATTTAACATTAGTACAGGTGCTGCCCCAGTGGCTTAGTCGGTAGCGACGCAGGCTGTCAATCCAGGGGTTGTGAGTTCGAATCCCGGCTCGGCCAACTTTCTATCCGACGTTTAACAAAAGTCAACGCGATATGCGGCGTCATACGTCTTCCAACAATGGGCCAAGTCTATGTTGAAAAGCAAAAAGTTGCTTAGGAAGATTGTTGTATAGAGTACTGGTGTGTGAAAACAAGGAAATACAAGTGTATGTGAACTGGCCGCCGTAATATGACTGAGAAATTGTTAAAAATCGCGTTAAACCCCAATCAATAGATCAATCAATAGTACATGGGCTATGGATTTTCTCTGATAATATAAACATTTTAATACTTGTATAAGTTGTTTCAAAATTAGTTACAGAAAAGGACTCGGCTATAATATTTCTGCAGTGTATGGAAACTATTTAGATGATTTATACATACAAGCTCTTCTACAATTTTTGCCCTTTACATTAACGGCCTTGTAGAAGGTATACATTCAATACATAAGGGATTACAGTTTGGTGACAAACAACTGAGCTGTCTTCTCTAAGCATATGACATAGTTCTGCTGTCTGAAACAGAAAATGATATGCAAAGTATGCTTATGCTTATTATATGAATGTCTGGTGCCGCAAATGGAGACTACGGATCAACCACACAAAGTCAAAGTGCAACTAAAGATATGAAGTAATATCCATTAATCTCTTTCCCGTGACCAACGCAGTAAACTTGTATGGATAAATACATGACAATCTCATCATTCCGGTGCCTTTCTATGGAAAAAAGGAGGCACATAACTAAGTTGCAATGCCTTACTAAACAAATACAACAAGAAATTCCAAATATATAAAACTTTTCTTTTTTATGCATCGGCAAACAATCTGGAGTGCAGCCCCTTTCAGTGAATTCTCTGCTTTAACTCTTCATGTTCCAGAACGCCAGAAACAGAGAGGAAAACCTTGAATGACATCTTAACTGAACTATCTACTAGATGGATTTCCAACAGTGTACAAACAGTAATTGTGTCAAGGAAATGTGTGTTAAATTCTGCATACAGATCACTTGACAGAAAGTCATTTAATTTAAATGGTAAACTTTTCATTAAGTTCAGTGGTGAACTTGGAGAGGACCTTGGAGGACCGAGGCGAGAGTTTTTTAGGTAAATATTAATGTGACAACAAATGACAGGATAACATGTACAATGAGCCTGTCCATGATATAATGTGTAATACGCCTGTCCGTGACATAATGTACAATGAGCCTGTCCATGATATAATGTGTAATACGCCTGTCCGTGACATAATGTACAATGAGCCTGTTCGTGATATAATGTACAATGAGCCTGACCGTGATATAATGTACAATGAGCCTGACCGTGATATAATGTACAATGAGCCTGACCGTGATATAATGTACAATGAGCCTGACCGTGATATAATGTACAATGAGCCTGTCCGTGATATAATGTACAATGAGCCTGTCCGTGATATAATGTACAATGAGCCTGTCCGTGATATAATGTACAATGAGCACTTCCATAATAATATGTACAATGAGCCGTTCGTGATATAATGTACAATGAGCCCGTCCGTGATATAATATACAATGAGCCCTTCCGTGATATAATGTACAATGAGCCCATCCATGATATAATGTACAATGAGTCCATCCGTGATATAATATACAATGAGCTCTTCCATGATATAATGTACAATGAGTCCATCCATGATATAATATACAATGAGTCCATCAATGATATAATGTACAATGAGTCCATCCGTGATATAATGTACAATGAGCCCATCCGTGATATAATGTACAATGAGCCCTTCCATGATATAATGTACAATGAGCCCATCCGTGATATAATGTACAATGAGTCCATCCATGATATAATATACAATGATCACAAATGTGTACGACCACGGCAATCTTGACACAAAACAGGTATGTGTTTGATATTTTCTTTATTAAATTGAATCAAATTTAAACAAAACCTAGCCCACGGTACGCCACTTGATATCCGCTTTCATGCTGTCTGTCATTCTTGATGTTGTATTTTTTGGCGAAATGATGTTTTTGAAAGAAATCATAAAATATCAAATTATGCGAACGACCACACTCGAGAATTTTAGGCGAACAACCACACCTTTTTATTCAATTTAGACAACTGTAAGTCAAAAAGACGTTCTTGCAAAGAAGTTGATTCCTCAAATCCCAGTACTACCACATCTCCCGATGATCGAGTTAGGCCTTGTTTAATTTTCTTGCCCTCAAATGTCTGACAAGCAGATTGTTGTTGCATATGAACCATTATGTCACCATAAAACCCTGGTTTGCTATCAGTGAATTCAGTGTAAGGCATACATTGTCGCAATACTATATTGTTTAACTAAAACCATTTCCTTGAATGGATCTGTATTTTCAAAACAGCTTGGCATTTCATACGAGCAAATCCTAACTGTTGCTAAGCTAATTTTGTGTGATTTTTATCACTGGCTTAATTTTTCATGATAACCCTCAAATACAAGTGAAATAAGAAAATGAAAGTAGATAAATGCATTTAGCAATATATCCATCGATCATTCGAACACGCTGATAACTCGAAGTAACATTTGGGTCCCTTTCGATTTCGAGATATCGCGAGTCCACTGTAATGTAATAAATCAATGCTTACATTTTGTATTCAACGACGTGATGAGTTATAGATTCTGTCAAATTTTGTAATTGAATAAATAATATATGAATCGATATCTATCGCATCCAAGGCATACACATATTTGTAACAATGTATTATTATTTTGTTTGTAAAAATAAAAAAATATATATATATGTGTGTCCTTTTTGTATTATGTATTGTTCTATTTTTGTATATTGTATATTTTGTGCATTTATAATAAAAAATTAAAGCATTCTAAAAAGGTTAAAGATACAATGTTGTCTTTCCTCACATCTTGTGTCGGACTGTTCCAAAATCCCATCAAGTTTATTTTGTGTGTACATAGTATTATAATTATTATCATAAATGACGTCATTTTATATTTTTCGGTGTATATATATAGAGTTTAATTAATATTGTTTTCATGATACGGGATTTATGCAAGAATCTCTTTTACGAGGGATTTAATTCCCAAATCATGAAAACAATGTTTATTAAACTTTTTATCACATAAATACCCTTATTTTCAAGTTGAGAACAAATCACGGAACAACGATATCCAACATGTGTGATATCAAAAACACGTCATACACGCGACTACTGATGACGTCATTTTGACCTTTATCTTTATTATGTTTATTGTTAAGTTGTTAAATTTTACACATTGAAAAATGCAATAATACGTTATTTTGAATAAATAACGAGTCTTAATTGTTTAAAACATTGTTGGTTTTTTTCTTCTTATTCAAAAATGATGAGGACTACTTTTTTATGCGGTGAATCACAAGTTTTATGAAGAATATGTTATTCGGTCTTTGTTTTGATGTTGTCAATATTTTTCATTAAAACACACTGTTTAGGTGTGATAAAAAGAATCCATCACTCGTTTTTCTTTGGAGAAGATTTCTTAAATTCGTCTCGAAAAAGAGAGTTATTAACCTCGCCAAGAGGCTCGGTTAATAACCGTCTTTTTCTAGACTCATTTAAGAAATCTTGATCTCCAAAGAAAACTCATGATGGATCCTATATTTATCACATGACAATGCTTGTATCCGACGTAATATAACCATTACGTATTTCTTTATATACAACATGTGTAATATAAGATGACCTTATACTTGGAAAATGACGTCACGTCAGCGTTTTGACGTCATACGTTAGTCACTTTGGCGCCAAAACACGTACATTTTATCTAGAAATATTGTAAACGTTAAGTACATTTTTATCGAAATACGCCTCATAAGTCACTTTATGTGATAGATATAATATCTCATGCGTGTTATTTATTATTACTTTTAATAAACTAAGCTGAATATGACCTCGGCATAATTATTTGTGGCATTATTATACGGTTTACTGACGAAATTAAAATAGCTTTGGAAAACCCGATTTTCTTTGTGTGTTTCGTCATGTGATAAAAAGAATCTGACATTCGTTGTCATTTCATATAAAGTTTTATCAAACTCGTCCAAGTTATTTTGTTATTAAGCTCGCCACAGGCTCGCTTAATAACAAAAAATCTTGAACTCGTTTAATAAAACTTTATATGAAATGACAACTCATGTCAGATCCTATATTTATCACATAAATACCCTTATTTTCAAGTTGAGAACAAATCACGGAACAACGATATCCAACATGTGTGATATCAAAAACACGTCATACACGCGACTACTGATGACGTCATTTTGACCTTTATCTTTATTATGTTTATTGTTAAGTTGTTAAATTTTACACATTGAAAAATGCAATAATACGTTATTTTGAATAAATAACGAGTCTTAATTGTTTAAAACATTGTTGGTTTTTTTCTTCTTATTCAAAAATGATGAGGACTACTTTTTTATGCGGTGAATCACAAGTTCTTATGAAGAATATGTTATTCGGTCTTTGTTTTGATGTTGTCAATATTTTTCATTAAAACACACTGTTTAGGTGATAAAAAGAATCCATCACTCGTTTTACTTTGGAGAAGATTTCTTAAATTCGTCTCGAAAAAGAGAGTTATTAACCTCGCCAAGAGGCTCGGTTAATAACCGTCTTTTTCTAGACTCATTTAAGAAATCTTGATCTCCAAAGAAAACTCATGATGGATCCTATATATATCATAAATGACGTCGCCGGGAGTGTAATAAAGCCATTGTATAAATTGCGTATTCAACTAGTGTAATAACAATGCTACGTAACGTCATAATGAAAAGCATTGAAAATGACCGCGCTATATAGCGACGTTATATATAGTTAGCGCTAATAATCGTCGAATTGGAATTTATGATATAAATAGAATATAACATTCGTGGTCATTCAATACACAATTTTATTAAACTCGTTTAATAAAATGTCGTATTGAATGACCACTCATGTAATATCCTCTATATATATTATATACTCGGCGATAATTTTCGTTTTTAAACGACAATACCCCTGTGCAGCTCATTTATTTTTAGCTCAGAAGCGGAGAGATCTGAATGACGTAATCTGTCAGTTTTGCAGTGACGTCACTACGCACGCACCGACAAATGTGTACATTGCTTGAAATAAATGTGTCATGTCGATTCAAGCTCTTATTTGCGGATTTAAAAGTGCAATTGTGGATTATTTAACTGTTCATCATGGAAATAAAGTGTTAAGTAGTGAAAACGGAGCTTAAAAGTGTAGACAATTAAAAAATTAGAGATTAAAAAAAGTAGTTTCGAAAATCCGGCTAGTGAGCTATATCGCACACTAGGCGATATCGTTTCATAAAATATTGCTGGAAAAGAAAATAACATGTTTGGATATTTCGTGTTGATTTCAAACAGTTTGTTTATATACCAATTAGCATCAATTAAATGAGCATGGCTATATGGAAAAAGGTACAAGATTGATATGTGAACAGTGTAGGTTCATATCAACCTGTATATCTCCTCAGACCTATCAGAATGTACACAAGTTGACAGAAGCTTCTGACAAGCTTATATAAAGGATATTTAAGCAATGCATGTATATAAATTGATCAAACTGTGCGGAAACGCATGCTGATCTGGTACTACACTAATCACAAAAGTCAGTATGTACCCTTTCTGACGAACAGGTTCGAATAATGAACTTTGCGCAAATTCTACGGTTTAGTTCCACACTCATTTTACTGTATTATACTTTACTCCATGTCAGGGTCACATAAATAAATCTCAAGCGCGTCGATTTCTCCCTCAAATGGAGCCATCTCTTTTGCAAAGCCGACATAGAAAGGACAGTGAACGTTACGTATATATCCTGAGACAGGAACCTCCGTTATACCCTTCCCATTACTTCCAGACAGGTTAACTCCGTTATATTTGTAGACAACACTTTTCTGTGAGTACATTCCTATTTCCATCATGTCGTCATGGGCAAGATGAGAAAATACAAAGGAACTCTTTGTTGTACCAACACCGAAATAAACATTGGTGCTGTCTTCGGAAAGTAGAACAGATGGTAAAGGAGAACAGTTACCGCTGTTGGACACAATAGCCCGAGCTATTCCGGTTGTTGTGTGATCCGACGTGTAGTTTACCTTGATGACGACTATACTGGCGTGTTCAATATTATCAAATCTTGGAATGATCAAACGACTGTCCTTTCCATTAAATCGAGCAACACCGTTTTCGATGATCACATTGTGGATGCCAACGTGGTTTTGCTTGCCGGACATATCCCTTTCATCAGCATCAAATGGGAGGAATACTTCTCGTGTACATTTGGGTTTATTATTCTTATTTCCAATGCACCAACATGTTACTTCGTCAAACATTGTACCTGGAGCGCATGACATGACGGTAGGTTCAAGTTGGTATTTTGTTGGTTTACCAGGAACGATTTTTGCTTTACATGGCTCGATAACAGTTTCATTTTCTGCAACAACGAAATCATTTAATCACGTGACCGTACACTTGTTACCGTCGTCATTGTCTATGTAACCAAAGGTTCCGTTAAAGTACTGCCCTTGAAGACAACATGTGGCGACAGACTTTCCGTTCATACAGCTCCAATAACCTCGACAATTACCTTCACCTCTCTACTGCATACCATTCAGCTGTCGATGGCATTTATCAATGGGACAATATGTGTAGCTAGCGGGTGTGCATGTCAACTGATCATTGTTCCAGTAGGTAGAGAATGCACACTGTCGTATTTCACTTTCTATAACTCCCTCCTGGTTATAACGACATTGTACAAATTTATCACAGTCGGTATCATTAGCGCTGTACCTTTGAGTTAAATTTGAACGTCTTGGAACATGACAGGTGTTCGCTTTAATTGCTGGAGTTAAAAAGATGTTTGGCCAAAATCTTTTGCTTTAAAGTGATAATAAAGTAGGGTCTTCTTAGATAAGCTGTAATGCAATTAAATCACAGTGACAAGCGCCATTCGTTTTCCACTAATGGGCTTACATTCTGAGCAGCCAGTTGCTTGAAAGGTATGTTGTGATATGACTGAAATATGGTTAAAGCATAGTTTAATCCCAAGCAATCAATTTTTAGCTTAGCAGGACAGTGTCCCTGAAGACTGTATCTTGTCAGTCCTTTTGGCCTCAGCTTCAATAGTAAAATATTAATCTGCAGCATGAATTGTTAGGCTAAATCTGCCATAGTGAAGTGGTTAGTGTCGGGGGCGACAAATATGACTTTTATTCTGAATATGATAGAGCGTCATACATAGTCTGATTTTGTAGCTATGACTTTCTGCTACATACCCATAACTAGTATTATGGGGTCACATTGTCTTGTTTTCAATCTGTAGTGGGTTGTTTTCAAATAAATGACTATTTCACACATTTTCCAAAGGAACCGCTCCCATTGATCAAATATGACTTTTATTCTTGATATGATAGAGCGTCATACATAGTCTTATTTTGTAGCTATGACATTCTGCTACATACCCATACCTAGTATTATGGGGTCACATTGTCTTGTTTTCAATCTGTAGTCGGTAAGGAACAATGAAAACTATATAAATACAACAAAGTTATACGATGATTTTATGTGCATGAACTTATAAAACATATAACACCCGATAACGAATATAAGTCAAATTAACATAATCCTTATCATTCATTATAACACATATATATTACTATATACCAGCTTGGTAAAAACACTAGGAGGGGGATGCCTTGGGGGGATTTTGTCCGTGATTCGCGGCCATAAGTCACTAGTGGATATTGCTGACATGCCAACCTGTGACCCAAGATTATTCGTGGCAATTAATAATTGGCCACTAGTAAGCGTTATACCCCGTGACCATACTTCCCATATAGCCATGGATGACAGGTTCATTTCTCCGCCACTTCCCTGCGGCCATAAGTCACCTATTGCATGTTTGACTGGAAGTTCTCTTCGGCCATAAATCATACACGGATACCGCTGGAAGGCCCATTTTCAGACGCCTCCCTTGAGGCCAGGGAGCTTTCGTGGCAATTGATAAATGTATAATGACACGATCTAGACACGGTAACCATACTGGACCGATCACCATTGTTCCTAGGCGTGGATCGCGCACGATTATCTGCGGCCATAAGTCACTAGTGGATATTGCCAAACTGCCCATTTTAAGACGACTTTCCTGTGAACCCGGATTTTTCGCGGCAATTAATAAGCTTAAATACACATAGTCCATACTTCACCCATAGCCATGGGTGACAGGTTGATTTCTCCGCCAATTCCCTGCGGCCATAAGTCACCTATTGCATATTTGTAGGGCAGTTCTCTGCTGCCATAACTCACTCACGGATACCGCTGGAAAGCCCATTTTCAGACGCCTCCGTTAAGGCCAGGGATATGTCGTGGCATCTAGACCCGGTAGACATACTGGACCGATCACCAGTGTTCCTAGGCCTATAGCCCGCACGATTATCTGCGGCCATAAGACACTAGTACATATTGCCGAATTGCCCATTTTAAGATGACAACAAGGCAGGGATCGAGCGTGGTAGGCTAAATGTATGCTGATCGACTGTTTCGTATAATCGATGAAAGAAATATGCCAGTTTAGACTATAATTTAAATAAACAAGAACCCGAAAAATCTGGTTGATATTCGGGATTGAACTATAGGAAAATGACTAAACTGTGCAGGTTCGCATGCGGATTTAAGTCCAAACTGGTAGCAAACTAACTTTTATTGGTTAATTCTCATTTGTTTGGATGTTCTAGAAATAATGATCGACTTTTCGACACCCTAAAAATTCGGGGTTACAAAACAAGGTGTTTCGTGTGAGTGGAGGATTTTGCCATCTTCCAAGGGAAGTCACTCTATTGGCGAGAAAATTTAGTGGTACTAAACCTTGACTATGGCCGATTATTGACTATGGAAAAGAGTGTTTCCCGGTCGGGAATTTTTCCAGCTGGAGACGCTGGCTGTCCTATAGTCATTGTAGATAGAGTTGTCTCTTGCTATATATATATCGAGCTTGGAACGATAATGCAATAAATAGAGGATATTACATGAGTGGTCATTCAATACGGAATTTATTAAACGAGTTTTCTGAAATTGATAAGAACGAGCCTTGGCGAGTTTTTATCACTTTTAGAAAACGAGTTTAATACATTTCGTATTGAATGAGCACGAATGTAATGTTCTTTTTATATCATAAATACTAATTTAATAATTTACAGCGCTATATCCATATAAACGTCGCTATAAAGCGCGTGTATTTACAACGCTAAACGTTACGTTATGACGTCACGTTACGTAGCATTGTTATTACACTAGTTGAATACGCAATTTATTCAATGGCTTTATTACACTCCCGGCGACGTCATTTATGATATAAATTATTTTATTATATACCTACTATGAATCAAAGTATTTGATTGGACGAGAAGCAGTCACGTGTGATTCAATAAAAAATGACTATTTGACTCCTTTTCGCTTTTATTCTAAAATTCAGCCTGGGGCCCGTTTTATCAAAAAAGTCGGATCTTAGCTACGATTGTCGTAAGTTTTGAAGTTACGACCCGGTCTTAAGACCGTTTTATCAACGAGGTCGTAACTTCAAAGTCGCAGCTAAGATTTTAAAAGTCGTAAGTCTATTTATAACTGCGAGCCAGTCTAAATATCAGCTTCCGGTTTTGCGACAACAACAATAAAAGCTGTCTGCAATCACCTTGAAAACGTAAACATGCCTCAAATTTCGATACGAAGTCTACACAGACATCAACGATTGATGTTTAATGATGACAAATAGTTCATACGGACAGTGTTCACGGTAATGTACACGATTAAAATATTTTGTATCGCCTGCTGATTCATAAAATCTGAGGTTGAACGCTTCGTATTGTGAAACTGAAAATGTAATCGGCTTAATTTTTCACTGCTGTTCTTCATTTTCTTTAGTACATTGGTATTGATAATTTTAGTCAATGGGGCTATACTATTTACTACTGAGAACAAAATTCTGATCCTAAAATGTCGAAGGTTAAATTTACAAGGACGTAGGACGTAGAGTCTAGTTAGTTAGTAGAGAACAAAATACTTACAGCATTTTACTTTGGTCTTACCAGGGATGTTTCTGGTGTAACCAGAGACATTTGCAAATGTTTTGTGTCTTTCCTGTCGTGATATAGTGACACTTCTATGTAGTCTGAGTATTGACAAGTGAAATATATTTATTAACTTTCTTACGTGCAATTAATAAGCTTATTTCCTACAGTTTTTCGTGTATAAAACTCATACTGTCAATTTAATTATTTCAGGGTCACGTGGTTCCCAATAAGCAGCAGAAGTGTGCACTGTATCAAGTATGATGGCCCAGGAAAAACAATGGTGAAGATTCAAACAAATGTACTTAGAAGCTCTATAAAATGTCAATATTGCTTTCATACACTATTTTGAAGTGTCTCTTATACTTTTGACAACTCTGAATAAATTTGTTTTCAATAATCCTGGAAATTACTCAAACAATCAGTTTCTCATTTGCTATCAATGTTTTCTACACTGCTTTCATATTAGAAAAGCTATCTAGAATTTCAGTTTCTGTTGAATTTTCTGTTACTTCATTTTGAAAGATTTTCTGAAATATATATTTCTCCATGGTTTGTGGTAGGTTTCTATGTTTTAATTCCATTATACATTTTGTTTTATTTATTACATGTATTCTTTGATTTTCAGTGTGCATATATTCTCATTCAATTTCATCATGGTAGCTCAGTCGATAGCGACGCGGGCTGTCAAGCCAGGGGTTGTGAGTTTGAATCCCAGCTCGGCCAACATTCTCTCCGACGTTTGAGAAGTCATTGTGTCATGCGTCATTCGTCTTTCACCAATGGGCTTACAGTCTATGTGGATTAGCAGCTATTTGCTTGGAAAGTATGTTGTGTTGAGTACTGATATAAGAAAGCTACGAATAGAGTGAGAAGGTGAACTGGCTGTCGATATATGACTGAACAATTATTGAAAACGGCGTTAACGTTTAAACTCCAATCAATCAATCAATCTTTTGATCACTCACAAAATGTATATGGAATTTTTTCCACATTCAGTAAATCTGCAGCAGAACACAAATATAGCAATCTTTTATTTATGAAAGTTGAATTATTGAATAGAGGACAAAACATTGCCGCAAAAGGAGACATTACTCATTATGAGCATTTTTTCCCATTTCCCGCCTAGTTTTTCAAAATGAGTCCGTTGCAATGGCGTCTTATGTCGTCTGTATCAGGGTGAAAGTTAATTATGTCCCCTATATAATTTGTCCGGAAATTGTTAAATTGTCAAATGCATTCATATATGTATGCTGATGGATTGTACATATTTTTTGCTAAAATAAATATATATACATATATTGATTCTGAAACAGACATCTTCTAGTAGGTAAATATAGGAAATCTCTCTTAATAACAGTGCATTTTTAGAATAAATTCGGAAACATTGTTTGAAAAAGAGAAATTGCTCTGTCTGTCTTATAACCCTTTCCCACTTGCAGACGCATTTCAATGCATCTGCAGCAAATGACTTTTGAAAACAATGTGGAAAATGGAAAAATTGCTCATAATGAACAATTTCTCCATTTGCCACAATATTTTCAACTCTATTCAATAATGATATCATCATTTGTATATATTTTCCATACTTTTGCCTAGCTGTTTTCAAAGTCATCTGCTGCAGATTTCCTGTATGTGGGAAAAGGATAATGAGCAATTTCTTCTTTTACTACACCACAGTGGTTAGAGTGTCAGACTCATGAATGGGAGACCACGGTTCAATCACCGATTTGTTCATACAAAAAACTTTAAAAATGATAGAATTCGCTTCCCTCTTTGGTGATCATGTTTGAGGAGATAACATTAAAACTGATGCACTATTGTCAGGAAAAGCTTACCAGCTGTACTGGTAATATATCCAGGAAACGCTGTGATGTGCATGAACAATTTTGAAAGTGACATAAAACACCATTGAAAGAAACAATCCTTTTCCTACAATGTTTTAAAATGTTATCAGCTGCAAATATTTCAAAATATCGTCTGCACGGTGGAGAAGGTAAAGACATTATTTTAACAAATACCCATATTTAACCATCTAAAACAATTAACATTCTCTTTTTTTCCCAAGGAGATGATATCTTGAAACAGTCATATTAACAGGCTTCTCAGTTGATATATTCCATTTGTACAACACATATGAAATTTTGCTGTAAATATGTTAATAAAGAAATTTCTCTTGAACCCAAAACATATTTTCTTTCTTGGTCTGATGGAATACATTGTATTTGAGACTAACTCTTTTCCCTGATAGAACCCAATTTGACACCTCTGCAACGGATAATATTGTTGAAAAAGAGGGACTTGTTGGACAATTTGTCTTTTTCTTTCAATGTTTAATGCTACTATTACTAAAACCGTTTTTAACCCTTTCGAACATAAGGCGCATATTGAAGTATCTGCAGCAGACGACAACATTTGAATTGTGGCAAAAGGAGAAATTAATGAAATGTATTCATTAAATGTACTTTCGTTTGTGTAATTTTTTGCCGAGACATTTTCAATGTCATACGAAGATATGATGTATGAAGGAATGGGTAAGTTGTGTCGCCAATGAATGTGGAGTGAGACATAGCAGTCACTTTTCACCCTGTTTCACAAAACTTCAATTGCTTTAGGACAGGATATAGCATGATAAAGTAACTATATACATGTGCTTCATTGTTAAAATATTCAAAATTACATGATAAAAAGCAATATTCAGGTGACTTCAACTTGTAAACTCAAAATTGAGCATCAATGTAAGATATTTGGGGAGATATGCATACTGAAATTTCATTAAATACGGTTTAATTAATTTTATTCAAAATGTGTCAAAATAAAAGTACAGTACATGCATCCAGTGCGAATATCAATGTGTATATCTTTGTCTTCATTAGCCCTTTCCTCATACAAATGCATTTTGAAAAGGAGCAATTTCTCATATTTGCTTTAAACTACATACCAAATAACCTGTAATCTTTCATTTATAGATATTTTCCAGTTTTGCATATGTTTTCAAACCACTCTGCTTTAAATGTATTGCATGTTTTTCCAAGGGTGTTTTATACTGTCATACAGACACACCTTGACACCTCTGAAGTAAAAGAAATTTGAAAATTTGAAAATATTGTGACAAAAACAAATTGCCCGAAATGAGCAATTTCACGTTTTGCCACAATGTTTTCAACTTTCTTTCCTTTAAAAAGATATTCAATGTTTTTCCAAATACATGTTTTATATCTTGAGAAATAAGGATATCCATAAAATAGGATGAAACATATTTAAATTAAATTTCATATTAATTTATGATTTTCAAATAGTAAAATCCGAAAATTAAACAGCATTTGAAAAATGACATTTAAATAAGGCAATCCTTAACAAGTATTGGAAAGCCAATCTATCGAGCTGGCTTTATTATTTTTTTCAGAGGTTTACCAAAAAATTAATTCATTTATTGAGTTTTAATGCTGTTTTAAAAAAAAAATCAGTTGTATCATAGTGGCCATTCTGGCTTTCTCACACCAATACTCAACTTTACAGTCCTTCTTAACGACTTGCTTCTTATCCATGCACTTTTCTCCCTTTCTGATGCTGCAGCAATCAATGTTCTTACATTGAATTTAAACTCAACAACATTGGAGGTACATTCCCGTTAAAATTGGTTGAAATTAGTCCAGTGGTTCAGGATATATTATTTGAACAAACATTTACCGATGGACAAAAGTCCTCAGGTCATTTGCTCTAACATGTGACATTGTCCCTTTCCCACATACAGCATATCCACAACAGATGACATTGAAAATATCTGGACAAATATCTGTATAAGTCGAAGTATAATTATTGAATAAAGTTTAAATCATTTGGACAGAAGAAGAAATTGCTCATTATGGGCAATTTTGTCTTTTGCACACTGTTTTCAAAAATTGTCTGCTACAGAGGATTCAAAATATGTCTGTATGAGGGGAGGTTTGTTATCAATTAAGATGGCAAGTGTTTGATTTTGCTTATCCCTTTCTCTAATAAAGACGCCTCTGCAGCAGACAGCAGTTTGAAAACATAGTGACAAAAGAAGAAATTGCTCAAAACGAGAAATTTCTCCTTTTGCCACAATGTTTTCCACTTTTAGTCATAGGTTATCCATTCAATTATAGAGATTTTCTAATTTTTGACAAAATATGTTCAAAGTCGTCTGCTGCAGAATTGTTGTATGAGGGAAAGGGTTAAATTTTATTCAAATCACATTTCCTAGGTAATTAACTATTGCTAACAGAAAGTTCATCCTGACATTGATGCATCACTCATAATGCTTTCTCAGCTAGAGAATACACAACTACAAGTTTGTTGGTATGACCTTGGCATCAAATCGTGGACAAAGCACCGAACATTATGAAACGAATAGAAAATTGCCTGTAATTAGCAATTTATGTTTTTCTTGATTTGTCCTAATTTGTTTTGTCAACATTGACATACATGTCTGTGTTCTCTCTATACTGCTTAGAATACTTTATAGGTCAAAATCATATCAACTGTCTGTAGTCAACATTATTTGCTTCATTTTCTTCTCTGTTTAATTGGAAGCTCTTTACACTAGGATGTTTCACAGTCACTTGAATCAAATGGTAACATAAACTTGATATCCTAGTAGCAACACCTTGTCAGGCTATTTCTGTATTGGTGACATAACCAACGACAATGTATGATGTATTGTTAATCAGTATTCACCTGAAAAATTAAGTTGTGAAATTCAACAATTCATTTATCAAAGGAAATTTGTAATGGCATATTGAATAAATACATCAAAATTCAAAGCTACGAAAGAAATCTATGCATCAGCTGAATTCTAAAAAAAATCAGATTACTTTTTTCTTCAATAATTTATGACAAATTTAAAATATATATTATAATTAACCTTGTCCAATTTAAGTACAATATATCTGCAGTAGACCAGTCAAGTTCACACCTCAAAGGCATCTGAGTTTACCCTTTCCCACATACAGCAAATCTGCAGCAGACCACTTTGATGACAATTAGTAAAATAAAATAAAAATCTCTATATAAAGG
Organism: Serripes groenlandicus; assembly: GCA_031761405.1. Taxonomy (NCBI): domain Eukaryota; kingdom Metazoa; phylum Mollusca; class Bivalvia; order Cardiida; family Cardiidae; genus Serripes; species Serripes groenlandicus. The sequence goes on from JASEVX010000009.1 coordinate 41,031,127, forward strand.
TATAACAACTGAAAATAGTTGAGAACATTGTGAAGAGTAGGTCTTGTTTCAATGAGATTGAAATTACCCCTAATATAAGAAAGTATGAATATACAAGAGTGTTGAAAACATTGTGGCAAAAGGAGAAATTGATTGTTTTGAGCAACTTCTTCTTTTGTCACTATGTTTTCAAAAGACGTCTGCTGCAGAGGCATCAGAAAGCTTCTATATGTGTGTAGCCTAGGTATATGTATAAGGGGACACTTATACTGCCTTGCTATAGAGCTAGCTTTTATTGCGACGTGGTAGAGCGTTCGCCTTCGGATCTAAAGGTCCATTGTTCGAGCCCTGATCAAGTCGGATCTTTTAGGACTGTTACAATGGCGCCCAATAAGGGACTACATAGAAAAAGCCTCAAGAACGTTTCACAACATGAGAAGATGAAATGAAACCTGGTTGACATGTGGGAAAGGGTTATATAGCATCAATTAAATGAATCAAAATATTACTTCTCATAAGAAACCATTGATAATAAAGCTCATCATAGAGTCATCTATTTTGTTTATGAGAAAATGTATGACTTTATAGCATTTCTGAACAGTATTGGTTCAAATCCGTCTGGTTTTCTGCTAAAATCAGAATACACACAAATTGAGCAATTTCTCTTCTCGCCACAATATTTGAAAAAGTTGTCTGCTGCAAATGCATTGAAATTTGTCTAAATATTTGAAAAAGATCATATCTATAGATGGAATATAACTATATACTTATATAATATATAACTATAACTAATACTTACTTATTTCCCTCAATAAATGAACAATGGAACCAAAAGTAGAAAGAACAGTGATCTTCATCTTGGGAAATATTCCAGGCAGTGAGTGAGGCTGAAAAAAATAAAAGTATAAAAATAAAATATGTTGGTGTTTTACAATTGTAAACTGTAGGCATCTTACCTCTTTTTTAGGAGAAATTTGCACACAATAATTGCCACAATGATTGCATAAGGCAAGAACAGTTATCAGCATATGAAAAGGCAAAGTAAAATTGCTGAAATTATTGTAGGCAAAAGATAGCCTGCTCATGTTATAAAATCCCCTCCTTTCTCATAATGTTTTCAGAAGTTGGTAGCTGCAAAAGGTAATGAACATTATTTGAAAAATCAGATCAAATTTCATTCTAGTATGTGTTTGAATTAGTATTCTGAGATTTATCTGCTTAAAAACAAACATCAGTATAATTGAGTCTTATAACAAGACACAAAACAAGAGCTGTCCATAAGACAGCTCGCTCGACTATTCCAACGCGTATTAGCTACTGAGATATGGATTATAATGCAGTTGCGTGCAAAACATTAACCAGAATTTCTTAAAAGGTGATAATTTTCATTATATGCAGAATAGATTTATATAATTTAATTTATTTTCATACAAGGTATGATAGTTGCGAAGGGCTGTATAAAGTTTCAATACAATGCATTAACTAGTTACTAAGATATGGACTGTTAATGTAGTTGTAAGCAAAACTTTAACCAGAATTTCTAAGTAAAAAAAGGGCCATAATTTGCATTAAATGCAGGATTGTGTTATACTTTTTGATTAGTTAAATAGATGTGCTGGTTGGGAAGGGTTGTATAAAGTTTCAATGCAATGCATTAAGCAATTACTGAGATATGGACTCTTAATGTAGATGCACGCAAAAGTTTACCCATAACTTGTATATAAAACAAGGGCCATAACTTGCATTAAATGCCGAATAGAGTTATCTTACTTCATCATTTGAAGAGATGCGGTAGTTGGGAAGAGTTGCATAACAATTCAATGCAATGCATCATTCTGACAAACAGCAAATTTAATAGTCTATAGGTGGGAAGGAGGTAAAATATGATGTATAATCCCTGTATATGTTTGTCAACTAAAGATCAAACAACTAATCAATTTAATTCAATAATCATAGGCATGACATGACAGTCATGGAATTTGAAGATATATATATATACAACTTCATAAAGTTTAACCCTTTCCCATATACAGAAAATCTGTACCAGACGACTTTGAAATCATCTAAAAAATATGGAAACTATCAAGAAATGGAACACTTATTGAATAAAGTTTAAAACATTGTGGCAAATTGAGAAGTTGTTCATTGTGAGCAATTTCTCCTTTTGCCACAATGATTTCAAAAGTTGTTTGCTACAGAGGGGTAATAAAGTGTTTGTATACACGTGGGGAAAGACTTTAAACATCCACCAAAAGTCATACCTTGCAAGTCTGCAACTGCCTCTGGGAGTCTGGAATAAGATCTGTCAAATAGCTAACATGTCTCTTTGTTATGGTAGAATAGACCAATTAACTAGTCAGTCTGTAAGTAAAATAATTGCGAGATATTAAATTGGTAACAGGACCATTGCTTTATTAATATGACACAGAGAGAGAAAAACATGCAGCCAGTCTGGAGCTCAAACCTGATATCTCTAGTTTTCAAGGCGGATACTCTACCGACTGAGTTTTGCTATGTTCATAACCGATAAAATATCAGACAGACTGAGACTTGTGTGAGACGGGTACACTGATAACATCTGAGATTCTGTATGTATTTCCACTCATTTTCAAGGGTAGTGGTTCGAATGATGTATTCATGTGTGTGTGATCAAGTAGTTGTCAAATTGAAAGTCTATGAAATTCACATGATTAAACGTGTTCACAATTTGTTTAGTTTGTCTGTATTCTGTGCTAACGTTATGCCTTGTATCTACTATCACACATAAGCATGCCAACTAAAACTTCATAATCATAATAAACAACAACCTCTCACACAGTGAGTGTTTATCTAAATTGACCAACATTTTCAATGCATCTAGAGCTATTGAAAGAATGAAAAAATATATATGTCTTTATTCGTGACATTTGTAGTATGCCATGAATAATTGAATTAAGATGACTGAGTCGATGAACAGTCTTACTCATGAGACATTCGGTACGTTCAATCTTGGGTACGGATCGTATAGTTTCCTAAACACAACATACCCGTGGCGTTTAAACAAATTAAGCATGTTAAAATGAACAAACACTAATTGATGATTTCATACTACTAAAGAATCATACAGAAATCAATCAAACTTATCTGTAGTTAATAATGATCTTCTCGCAGCATTAGCGTTTTTGAACTCGATATTTGACCGGCCAAGAACTGTAAACTGAGAGTACCGTCCCTTAGATAATTTGACCTAGATATGTTCTAAACCCAACCTATACGCAAGTTATTAAATTTGGGATTTTATTTCAACATACTATAGAGTATACGTACATTTAAAAACAATTCTCAGATGACATGTGTGTGGCTGCTGGTAGTTGGTCGAATGTCGTCGTCTTTTGACTATCCAAGGGGGTTTTCGATCCTTGAAATACTTCGACTCGGATTTGTATGTCGAGAGAACACCACGGCACCACATAAAAACACCATGATTGTCTCTGGCAATTCAGACGAGACGAAAATAGTTTTGAGTCGACGGATTTTGTTCTGATCGCCGCCATATTTGCGACTTTTCACCGACTTAAGACTGCCTCCGAGCAGTCGTAACTTTTGACCCGAAACTTACGACTATCTTAGCTACGATTGTTTGATAAAACGGTAATCGGACGTAACTCCGGACTTACGTCCAAACTTACGACAATCTTAGTTAAGACCGAGTTACGACCGTTGATAAAACGGGCCCCAGGTCCAATAGTCCATTTTCGAGTCATTAGTTCATCTGTTATGACGTTGTTGTTTGAAATGACGTCATGCACGTGCATAACCAACATTTTAACGCGCGTGTCATGTAACAGTATACTGCATTATTGCTGCATTTACAATAATAATCCTGTGTTTATGTTAGAATCTACATTTATGTTACATACATTTACCCAATTAAAATGATGACAGCAATGTTATAAATAAACTAGTTAAATTATGCGTTTTTCATTTAAGGAATGGAGAGCTTTTTTTTCGTTTTCATGGGGGTATGAACAAAAAAACCTGATCACTCTCTATGAAATCGCAAAGCGGTTTCATAGAATGTGTGATCAGGTTTTTTTGTTCATACCCCCATGAAAACGAAAAAAAAAAACCGCTCCATTCCTTATATTTTAGCATTAATATGGCTATTTCAGTGAGTAATAAAACATAATAGTATTTTACAACTTTATTTTCCATAATACAGCACGTCGCTAATGTTATTTTTTTTTTATTCATGAGGTTATGAACAAAATATTTCAGCCAATCACAGACAAGCAAAAGTGATGAACACAAAAAAAACTAAAATATGAAGATATATAATAAAACAGCTATTTACTTCCTTTGAGTTCAATGGTGAAAAACTATTCTTCCTCGCAAATGACTATTGACCCGAAATAGTCATTCACTTGGAAGAATAGTATTTCACCATTGACCTCAAGAGGAGTAAATAGCTGTATAATACTAATACTTTTCCTGTCTTATTTTGTTGTCTTTCATTTTCCTGTCTTGCAGTTTGCTGTCTTTCATTTTCCTGTCTTTCATTTTGATTGTCTTTCATTTTCCATGTCTTCCATTTTCATGTCTTGCATTTTCCTGTCTTGCATTTTCCACTTTCTTCAGAATGTAAAATCAACATGAAGGCGGGGCTACACTCTCATTTCAATATTAAAATTTGTCCCTCATTTTCCTGTCTTACATTTTCCATGTCTTTCATTTTCCTGTCTTTCGTTTTCTTGTCTTTCATTTTTCTGTCTTACATTTTCTTGTCTTTCATTTTCCGTGTCTTGCATTTTCCTGACTTGCATTCTCTAACGTCCCAATGAAATCAGTATTTTATGACATTTCCATTCCATACCAAATCAAACTCTTTTCTCCTTGTTTGATTTAATTTAAATCTTTCCCACATACAACAAATATGTAGCAGACAAGTTTGAAAGCTTATAGGCAAAAATATCAAAAAAGAATATCAATGAAAACTTAATTATTAACCCTTTCCCTCATATAGACGCTTTCTGACGCCTCTGCAGCAGACGGCTTTTTGAAAACATAGTGACAAAATAAGAAATTGCTCAAAAAAAGCAATTTCTCCTTTTGACACAATGTTTTCCACTTTTAGTTATAGGTTATCCATTCAAATATAATGATTATTTATTTTTTGACAAAATATGTTCAAAGTCGTCTGCTGCAGAATTGTCGTATGAGGGAAAGGGTTAAATGCAGTTGAAAACATTACGACTTTTAAAAATATTGTAGCAAAAGGAGAAATCACTAACAATGAGCAATTTCTTCTTTTGCCACAATATTTTCAAAAGTAATCAGGTCAAATTAGAGGCATCAGAAAGTGTCTGTATGTTGGTAAGGGTTAATTTGTTACTCAGAACAACCCTTGTTTTTCGCCCATAAGGCTGTATATCGGGATAATCTATGGATTGTCTGTCTCTAGGTCAAACATTTCCAAAATTGGTCAAATTAGCCAAGTCTGCTCTCTTTAGTTGAACAATTGTCATTTCGTCTTTTCAAAACTTTATGTCAATGTGTGTTGCCATAATGTATGGTCAATCAGTTAAATTACCTAAGGCCCTTTAATAATATTGCCTTGAATTATCCAAAATAGCCTTGTCAGCTCTCTTCGTCAAACAGTTTTCTTCCGATCTACACCAAATTTGGTGAACATGTTTGTGACCATAATTTCTGGGCCTAGTTTGATAATCAGCCAAATAAATCAATGCGCCTTTTGAAATTAGCCATAGATCTTGTCTGGTCTTAAACTTCAGCAGTTCTTATCCAATTTGCATCAAACTTGATATGAATGTTTATAGGCGATAAAACCTCGTTTGCAACAAAAAGTAGACAAATATTTTTAGACGTTCCAGAGTTATGCTTACCTCACTGGTGTATTTTATGATATTTTCTTATTTGGCTCTCTTGTTTGTCTTTTCAGGAAACATGTACCGGTATGTCAAATGTTGAGTGACACAATCCTACAGAAGTTTGGCTGGCACTCAAGCACAGCAATAATTACTTACCATAAACAAGTGTTAGGTCTGAGCAAGAATTTTTTGATAAGGAACTTAAAGGAAAATAGGCTCTATGAAAAAGTGTTTGATATGTTTTGGCATCAATTGTGATTTAAATTTAAATTTAGATGTTTAAGACATATGGAGTATTGGACAGGGAACGTTTTTGTAAAGTTTTATTGAAAACTAACAGTTGTTTTTTATGGATATAAAGTTAAAAAAACATGGTGTATAGATGATTACCAACACAAACATGGTGTAACAAAATGGACAAGCAACAGACAGGAAAATATCACAATCGGCCTTCTTAACTAGATTTAAGAACACATTAAATTGGAATATATTGGAGAAATAAACCCTTTATTTTCTCCTTTTATCATGAAAACTCCTTCTTGAGAGATTTCACATTTTTTTCCATGATGTTTTGAACAATATGACTTTAAAATATTCCTAAGTTACGGTTTAAAATTGATGTTCATGTCTCTCTGAAACATTTGAACATTTCTCGTATGAAAATGACTTTGGATGCCACTGCAGCAGGCAGCGAGTAGGTGACTTCTATAAATCAGATAAAAAGGAGAAAGTGCTCATATAAATACATGTATAACTTTTCCCTTTTTCCTCAATGTTATCTACATGATTTCAATTACTCATTCATTTTGATAGCTGTTGCATTTTTCCACAGATGGTGCTACTTAAGATACTCTCATTATTCTATGGTTCTTATAACAGAATAAATCTAATTGATATGAAAAGACAATGCATATGCCTTAACGTATGTTGAGTACTGGTTCGGGACAACAAAGTATCACATTTTGAGGGGTATTTGTGGCTTTCATATGAACTGAATGATACTAATAGCAATCAATGAATAGAATATCAAGTAAAAATCTTGTAAAGTCAATTACAAACTTGCTTAAAATGTCTTTGCCTTATTAGAGGAATTGTCTTTTCACCAGTCACTATTTTTATGCTTTAATAATTGTTTATTTTGATACAGAAAATTGGAAGAATACTGTTTACTAAATATAAATAAAATTGGAAGAATACATATTTAAGAAATATAAATAAATGTATATTATCATTTGTATGCTTTTGCTGTTACATTTTGTTTAAATCACCTGAGCATAAGGCTCAAGTTGATTTATTATAATCACTCTCTGACTGTTGTCTGTCTGTTGTCAAAATTTACCTTCAATGGAATCTCTTTGTTAACGAAATGACAAATTTCAATGAATCTTAACAGGAATCTTCCTTTTGTAGTCCTCTTTCAGAATTGTTTAAAGATGTAAACTTCAAAGCTGAACTTTGGTTGCTATGGCATCAGAAAAAGAAAATTCCTGTGAATTAGCTTGTCTGATTCTAAGATAAAAGGTTCCTTTAGAGGCCCTTTCAACAATGTGTTCAAATTATATTGATTTCTTGAAAAACATGGCTGCAGGATGTCATAAAAAATAAACAAAGTGACAAATGATAATACTTGTGGGATTTCAAGATAGTTTAGCAGAATGTTCCTTTAGTGGGCCTCTATATAATCTGTTCAATCATTATGAAATGGTTCCCTAAACACAGCAACCAGGTGTAGTATAAAACAAGAGGGCAATGATGACCCTGGATTATGGCCCTGTTGTTTAAGTTTCCGCTATAGCCATATAAGGAAAAAAAGCCCGTACCCTTGTCTTTTAACCAATCAACAAGGCTTGAATGCATCTGATAGAGGGTCACCCAAGGAACACTTCTACAAAATAATTTGAAAAGCGTCCAAACAGTTTGAGAAAAGAAGAATTTTACAGTTCTTTAGCTCACCTGTGCACGAAGTGCTCAATATAGGCTATTGTGATCACATTGTGTCCGGCGTCCGCGTTGTGAGTCGCCAACAATTACCTTATAAACACTCTATATGCTACATTTTGCATCCGATCTTCATGAAAGTTAATTAGAACATTCATCTTCATCAAATCTTGGACAAGATCGAAACTGGGCCACATGATGTCAACAACTAGGTTACTAGGTCAAATTGAAGGAACATTTGTGACACTCTGGAGGCCACATTTTTAACTTTGAGCATGTTAAAACTCTATCAGATTGTTTGTCTAAATGATATGTAAGTTCGAATATGGGTCATGTCGGGTCAAAAAGTAGGTCACTAGGTCAAATTGAAGGACAATCTTGTTAACACTAAATGTCACATTTTTTCCCCCCGCAGTATGAAATTTTGTCAGAATGATTGTCTTTATAATATCTAGGTCAAGTTTGAATATGGGTCATATTGGGTCAGAAATTAGGTCACTAGGCCAAATTGGAAGGAACTTTTCTTAACACTGTACAAGCCGCATATTTTGCCTCAGTAGCTTAACATTTGGTCATAATGTATATCTTAATGATATCAAGGCCAAGTTTGTATATAGGTCATGCCAGGTCGAAAACAAGGTCACTGCCAAATTGAAGGAAAATATTGTTAACAGTCTGGAGGCCGCATTTTTAGCTTCAGCAGCTTTTAATGTTGTCAGAATGTTTGTCTGAATGATATCAAAGTATAGTTTGAATATGGATCATATTGGGTAAGAAATTAGGTCACTAGATCAAATTGATGGGAAATCTAAACACTAGGTCATTAGGCCAAATTAAAAACTTGTACCCAAACAAATTGTTTGCCTTCAGCGCTTTGATTTTTTCTTTTTCTAAATATAGCGATTCATGAGCACGCGCAAGTACTAAAAATAGTCGTTGGAAATTCCAGCTGTCGATTGAATATGAGTGTGATAACTGAGGGTTCCGAATGTAGCGTTGTTTACAAGATGGCCGACCATAAGCGATACGATACGATATAGATTCTGTGATAATTCCTATCTTTTAATTGACTTACTTATTTTCTCTTAAAATTTTAACCAGACCGAGTTCTTCATTAATTTATTTTTACTTCACTCAAATACAGATGTTGTGATATTATTATTATTTTTTACTGTTTACCGTTGTTTATTAATTATAAATTGTAAAATGAATAAAAGTTAATATACTATATAAAATCGTAATTTTGTCTGCGTGGTTTTATTTATAGTTTATATAATAAAACAGTTATGGACTTTTCAGCTGTGCGATATGATGTGATCTGCACCAGAAAAACTTAAATATTGAAAAGTCCATAATTGTATAATATCCACCGTGTATGTCTCTCTGTGTTAGGTATGTTTCTAACGACGTTCATGTTCTCACAGCTATATATACACCAAGGTAAATACGTGAGTGCACAGCCTACACACGTCTATTACGTCATTTCATTCACAAACTTTAAACAACGCGTCAGAACGTTAACGCTTCGCTTACCCCAGACGCAATAGATCATTAAATGTTATGACAGCTGTACCACGTCAGTGTAAAAAAACCACATTCTGGAAGTGTATACAGACGTTTTATAAACACGATGAGTCTGTAGTCATTCTAAGAATATCAAGAATATAACAATGCTGAGCAGCCAACAGTGTAGAGCCAAAATATACCGGTGGCCTCGGCTCGTTATCCGATCGGGGGCATATCAAAGACAAAAACACGGTAGTAATGGTGTTCTCTCCTTGACGCCCATGATTGCGGAGATAGCATTACGACTAATTCGTCGATGTCGATATAACTGAATTTATTTTGAAAACGGCACAAAACAAAATTGATCTAAGCAGTGGAAGATAGTTCTCCAATCATTGACATCAAATCAATGGCCTACCGACAGGATAAGAGGACAAGTTCGTGTTGTTATTTCCAACTTGCCCACCCGCAAAACATGACAGTGTTATATTTCCAACTTGCCCAGCCGCAAAACATGACAGTTGTTTTGGGGCATTTATAATACATAATGATTTGAAATATATTAGACATTAGGACAATAGGATGACCGCCTAAATAATCACTCTGGTGGCATTCAAAAATCAAAGCGCCAATGGCACTGTAGTGGCGATCGTATGGAAAATCCTGCAAAGTAACAAGCAGTATATCGGTGTAGGGCTTGCGATGACTCTGGTGCGGGTAAATTTGAGAATGTATCAACCCTGCATCTTTTGACAGTAGAATAATGTTAGTTTGCCAGAATGTTGTCTTGGTGATTTTTTAGTTACGTTCTAAAATTGGTTTAGTTTAGTTTAAACTTATTTATTTTACATCGATTGCGAAACAAGCCTTTGGCTTAGATTAATCACTCTCGATGTCTGCTTCCTGGAGACTTTAACCAGTACTCGCGCCGTTTTGTGTGGAAAAATCCCAAAGTCAGGACCCGCTCATCACGCGACTCGAACAAGGGACCTTTGATACGAGAGGCCGACGCTCTACCTCTGCACCACTGTCTTCCACAATTCTAAAATTGGTCATGATGTGTTCAAAATCTAGTTGGTATTCGATAGACTACCGTTTTAGCTCATTAGAATGGCTATTTGTAAACTAAACTGTTCAGGTAATCACATGTTCATCACCAGGTCGCTAGGCTATATTAAGATAAAATATTTTTTACACTATAGAAATGACTAAATTATCAAGAAAAGAGATAAAACAGTATCCATTAGTTTGGTGTTTGTTTCAATGATGTCCGATATTAAACAGGTCTGTTCAATTTAGTCCCTTCACATTGCATGATTGAGGGTTGTCAGAGACAGTGTATTTATATGTCTCTGAGGTTGTTAAACTGTGAGTGCAAAAACAAACACAAAACATGCTCAAAAAGCACAATTTCACTATTTGCCAAACTGTTCAATTTATAAAAATATAGGCATATATTATAATGCTCAATCTCCAAACTAAATTAGGCTACACTTTCAGCATTGATTGCTAATTGACTCTAGAACGTGCAGACTTGTATACATAACGTGTGTACACACCTTTAAACCTTTGTAAACCAGTCTTATCATCTAGACGCTTTCATATATTTAAACAGCTACACAATAAAGCGTTTATAATATTGAGATAACCATGCAGTCTCGCGAGCTATTTATAGAACCTTTTGGAATTTCCAGATTTGAGTATCATCAGAGTTACCGGTATTTGCAAGGCAGATAGAACGCGCAATGATATTTATTATCTGCCCAATCATGATGAAGATAATATTTACATAGTTTAACTCTGTGTAGATAATGTCTTGATAAAACTCAAATATTAGTAACAATCCGGTACCAAAGTAGCACTGACATATGTATTAATATATATATAGGTGCTACCTATTTACGAAAAAAAAACGCAAGATAATTATAAACAACAATTAAAGAGCATACTTTGGCCATAAAAAGGGATTTATAAGTAATTGACTAGACATGTTTCTTGCATTATCAAAACATATTTGGAAATCGTATTGCTGTTGTCTATTATTTGAACAGAAAATAATAAAGTAAAGACTTTCAGAAAATCAAGGAATACATTTATAATGAACGAGGTTAAAACATGAGGGCCAAGATGATCCTTAATCGATCACCTGTATTATGGTAAAGAAGCAAATAGATCAGCCCTTTTCTGATGTCACCTGGCGACTGCCTTTTTCAACCAGTCAATATGATTGGAACAAATTATGTAAGGGGTCACATTTCTGCTAAACCTTTTCCCTATTAGAGACGGTTTCTGAGGCCTATGCAACAGACGATTTAGGAAAAGATTGTCGCAACAAGAACAATTGCTCCTTATGAGAAAGTTATCCTTTTGCCACAATGTTTGATAAATAATTATACTTTGAATGATTGAGTCAATAGCTCATGTATAGGAATTTGGGGTCTTCATGTACCACTTTTTTGCGGGAAACGATGTCGCTCCATTTACGTTACGCCAAGATGAAGTGTAACGGAAATGACGTCACGTCCTTCTTTGGCTACGATACAGTCAAAATTTAGTTTCCGGCGTAGAAGGCTAATGCTGTCGTTTTTTGACATATTTCTTATAGATTTCCATTTATTTTTAACTTTTCGTACAAATGTTAATTCCAGCACTTTTATGATCTTAAATATCGATTTTAAAAAAATTGATTAAAAAGACGACAATAATTTTCAATCCGTGTTTTTCTGTTCATTTTATACATACCCAAAATACCGATTTAAAAAAAAATGATTAAAAAGCCGACAATAATTTTCAATCTGTGTTTTACGTCTGCTTTTTATACATATCCAAAACAAAATGGCGGCCCCCATGGATTTTTTTTTTTTTCAGTTTCATTTCAGAAAGCTTCATGGGTTATTGAAAAAAAAAAAAAAAAAAAAAAAAAAAAAAATCTCACGCCCGTTAACTATAAGCGAAAAAACCCATTCATGGTTTTTTTTTTCGTATTAATCACGTCTCTGCATCAATGATGGAACTATAACGGATGTGTAAATTAGTTTGCAGTAAGGAAAACAAATATCAACCGATTGTTCAAAACCGACTATGTAAATATTTTTCGTTGTTGTTGTTTCTGTTAGCATTGTGGCGATTGTCAAACCAATCGCCACAAAAATGATTGACTAATATGTCGTAAAAGAAACATCTCTATGCTTAAAGTTTTCAGTACTGAATAGAGATGCGATAGTGTGGCACAATGAGAAACTGATCATTAGTAGCTTTTGCCATAACGTTTTAAAAAGTCTCTTTTACATTTTAGTCTGCTACTGAGGTGCCAAAATATGTCTGTATATATGGGAAATAGTTAATGACGTGTAAACGGAAGCAAACAAGATCCGTTTTCGAATGATGCGTATGACATATGGGTCCTTAAATAACAAAACAATATCAAACTTGAATGTCTCGTGTAAACAATGGAAGGTTAGATAGGATGCACCGTCAACTGTTAGTTTCGTTGAACTGTTATAATGCGGTTTGAATTAAGCGTACTTTTTATTATTTAAAGGTGTGCAAATCATTTCAATACGGTGGTAAATGGGCTTTCAAAATAGTGATCAACACTATTTCTGTAGTATATGTTCAATGTGCTCTCTCTCTCTCTCTCTCTCTCTCTCTCTATATATATATATATATATATGTATGTATGTCTATCTCTGTCTCTCTATGTGTGTCTGTGTGTGTATGTCTCTGTCGCTCTCTCTCCCTCTCTCTCTCTCTCTCTCTCTCTCTCTCTCTCTCTCTCTCTCTCTCTCTCTCCCTCTCTTCCCCCTCTCTTTTACATTCTAGTCTCAGTTTTCGATCTACGCGCATATTCTTACCAGTGCCCTCTATACAAATATCATGAACATAACTCATATATTTTTTGAGATATAACAGTTTCCGTTTAAGCTGGATTTGTTTTTTACCTCTGACATTGAAATGTGACCTTGACATTTAATCGAACTAGAAATGTAAATGGCATAAATACTTTCACTTTATACACATATAATGTTTCATGAAACTTGAGCTTATACTATTTCAGTTTTCATCCAGGTTTAGCATCGTACATACACTATTAATATTATGTTTGTCCATCTGTCTGCCTGTCTGTTAATTCATCTATCTGCCACGTTTTCACTTACTGATATATTAGAAGGCGATACGTGTGTACTTTCGAATACTCTTGTGATCCATAACGTGTCACATAGAGTAAACAGATAAGTTAGATTTGGTTAGATTCAGATGTATTCGGTTAAAGAGTTCTCTTATACGTAATAGTTATAGTGTATGCGTTGACAGCCTTCACTAATGATCGCACATCGGATTCCATATCAACCCTTCATCCTCGATCTGAGCATACCATCGTCTGACAAGCGGGATTGCAACGTAGTCAGATTCGTATTGAAAATGGGCTATTAAAGAGTAAGTAGTTGTAAGGAATAACTGAAACAAATTTTTAAATCTTAAACAATCTCAAGTTATGTAACCCTTTCTCTGAAGCCGACGTCGTTCCAATTTATGTTCTTTCACATTAAACACCATTAAATTTGTTTATTGTCAAAGATCATACAACCAGGAAAAGCAATTAACGTAATTAGTAAAGGTATGGAAAAAGACTGGCCTACTCATCCATATTAAAGGATACAAACATAAACTTCTTTAGGGAAGATCCTTGTAAGCTTTTATGGCTAATATGCGAACATTGAATTGGCAACAATAATTCATGTGCCATGTGCATAGTGTTGGTCACGCAACACATAAATTATCAAAATGATCACCGTTTTCCAATAGGCTATGAGTATATTTTAAACCCACAGCGTTATTTCATCGTCTAGTCAGTCTTTTTTACGTTCAGTAAGACAAATCACTTTCCTTTATTATTCTAAAACGAATAGACGTAACTCAAACAATTGAATCTAAATCGTTTTCGATCGTTATGCTAAATAACCATTGTTTTGGGCAGGGCAACAATAAGGGCATTCAACTGAAACGAGTTTCGCATCCTTAATCAGGGCGTGATTATATTGCCCGTCAATAAGTAATAATGCGTCATCGCGTCCAGGAGTGTCTTCAACGTTCATTTTATAACATCGTAACAAGCGTTAATCACGTCAGAAACGACAATCAACCGACCAAGTGGTTACAGTTTAGAACATTAATTCGAAAAGGTGAGAAAATTTATAATTATTACCTTGTTAGATGTGCACCAGACATTATGATAATTACGTTTTAGGTTTTGTGTTTCGGCATTTTTAGAACAAAACAACAAATTATTATATCATTTACCTTTTTTTTTAGACTTTCACAAATTGAAAACTTTCCCGATATTTCTTGTTTGATTGGCCATGTACGATATAATACTTGTCATAATTCGTTTGTATGGGGTATATTTTATGCATATGGCATTGTGTTAGTACATGGAATAGATTTGAATAAATAATAAATAAGTTTTATTAAAAGAGAAACATATTAATTAATTATGTTAAGTGTCTGTACAGAGAAAATAAAATTAACGTAATAAGTTAATTAATAAACTAAAATTAGAAAAAGAATGACACAAACTTTGCATGTGCTGATTTTTTCATTCTTTAACTGAAAGTCAATTAAATGAGTGAAATGTTTACCATTGTGCACAACTATGAGTAAATCTGGCATGGCCCTATTCGAAACTGTTTTTTTAATCTAACATTAATATAATCAACACCTATTGTTTTTATTTGATAAAACATGTAACAACTTATGAAACAACTGTCCTTCGATCAAATTAAACAACATAAAGAAGCCTTTGTGAATATTGTTGAAGACCACGTTAAACTTCAAACAACCATAAACCATACCGAGCCACGGTAGCTCATTCGGTAGCGAAGCGGGCTGTCAATCCAGGTGTTTGAGTTCGAATCCCAACTCGGCCAACATTCTTTCCGACGTTTGACAAAAGTCACTGTGACAAGCGCGTCATTCGTCTTTCAACAATGGGCTAACAGTCAATGTGGCAAAGACGCCAGTTGCTTGAAAAGAATGTTGTGTGGAGTACTGGTGTTAGAAAGCTAGGAAACACATGTAAACTGACCGCTGTGATATAACTGAACAATTGTTGAAAACGGCGTTAAACCCCAATCAACCTTTGTGAATATATGTTTAGTTTAAACTTATTTATTTTACATAGATTGCGAAACAAGCCTTTGGCTTAGATTAATCACTCTTGATGTCTGCTTCCTGGAGACTTAACCAGTACTCGCGCCGTTTGTGTGAAAAAATCCCAAAGTCAGGACCCGCTCATCACGGGACTCGAACCAGGGACCTTTGATACGAGAGGCCGACGCTCTACCTCTGCACCACTGTCTTCCACAAAAAATATATGTCATATAAATACAAAGGAAAATTGCATGAGCGGTGCTCGTAAAACACCAACAGTGCATTTGCGACTTATGTAGAACCAGATGAGTCGAGGCATCCGCGTTATCTGATCTGGCACACATTGGCTCTTTTCGCCATTTGATCATAGATATTTTCAAGGTGCTTCTGTAATGCAGTACCCGTTTTGATCCTTAGCATGGATACGCAGGCAGGTCTCGCAGGCAGGTCTTTTTCAACACGTGTAATACTTACGTTAAGGTTGGTTTTCCTGGAGGACCGCTCAGTTATGGTTGTTTGAAATACGTATTTGCCACCAAACGTTTACTTGATATGTTATTTTAAGAGCCGTCTCCTTCTTAAAGAAGGAAATATAATATCTGAGTTATATATTGATACATCCAGTAGTTGAATACATTGTTGTGAATAATTCATTCAGTTGCCATCGTCATTTCACATGCCGCCTGCAGCAGACACGTTTTTCAAAATTGTAAGTGATTCAATATATTTCAATACAAAATGAAAGGAAATATATTTTTCTGATAATTTGACGAACCTTTTATGACTTATTGGCGAACACAGCAGAGGCAAATTAGACTGCGTTTCATGCTGGCTTTCGCAGAGCTATGCTTATTTATAGTGTTACATACACTTTGTTATATTCTTTTAAAAGCCTGGCAACGCTAATCAGATTTTTTAATTTCAGTTGACGGACATTCAAATCGACTTTGATGTGACCATGCCATTTATAAACTTGATTCCATTGGCACTGACCATCTTAATGTACGGAGGATGCTTCACACAACTAATTGTTTCAAACGAATGTGCTCACAATTCCATGGACAATGGTGCTGGCTATATGCCACACGACACTGACTGACAAATTTATACAGTGTCGGTATAACAGGGATGGAGTTCTACAAGGTCAAATACAAAAGTGTGCCTTCTCCACCTACTGGAACAATGATCAATTGACATGTACTCCCGCTATTTTCACATATTGTACCACCGATAAATGTCAAGGACAGTTAAATGGTATACAATACAAAGGTGAAGGTAATTGCCGAGGTTATTGGAGCTGTATGGATGGAAAGTCTGTCGCCAAGTCTTGTCCACAAGGTCAGTATTATAACACAACCCTTGGCTGTGTTGATAGTGGCAATCATCAGTGTTTAAACAAATGTTGTAATGACATTTTTTTTACCGGAACCGGAAGTCGTTCCCGAGTCTGAGCCAGAAATTCCGCCTTGTCATAAACAACCGATTTTTGGAAACCCTCATGTTTACCAGGCAAAAACCGCTGGTTTAATTACAGTCACAATGCCTTGCCCTATCGGCACTGTATATAAATCTGAATCATGTGCCTGTATTCATGAGGAACGTTTCAAACATAAACACGAATGTAAAAGGGAACTGTATATGACCTTTGACCAGGATGAAAGGGATGAATCGGGGAACAATAATTACGTGTTAAATGAAAACGTCATAATAGAAAACGGTGTCGCCAAATTCAGCGGAATCAAGAGTAGGTTGATAATACCACGATTTACCAACATGGACAATATAGAATCGCTTTTCATTAGAATCAATATCTTCTCATCATACGAAATCGGGATACGCACGCGCGATCGTCTCCAATAGTGACTGTTTGAGCGTTCCATCCATTTTGCTAGCCGAAGACGATATAAACACATATTACGGTGTTGGTACCACACAGACACATTTTACCTATGCCCATCTACCCCAACATTACACAAATGAACCAGCAAAAATGGTAGAAAAGAAGCTTGAATACAAATTTTCTAACGGAAAACTGCAAGTGAAAGATGGATATTCAATGAAGGAGGGGTATGCACCTGGTTATATAAGGAACATTCATTGCGCACTTCATGTTGGTTATGCCGAGAGTTTTGAATCTTTTGTTGGTGAAATCAACGAGCTTGAAGTATTCCTATGTGATCCTAATGGCAACTTGGAGGGTTAGGTTTCTTCCCATGTCATACGAAAACAGATATTCGGATGTTTTAAAATATAAAGCAATTAAGACTTATTTCCATACATGAATCGTTGCATTTTGGCCCTTTTGTTCTCCATACCAAATACTTTTAAAAATGTAGCAATTGCTTCCCTCCTTTGTGCTGAAGTTTTCGTGGATAGCTGATGTGCTGTTGTCAGAAAAAGCTTACCAGCAGTACTGGTAATTTACCCATGAAACGCCATGATATGACTGAAATCCTGTAGAAAGTTGCGCATAAACACCGAACAAACAAAACGCATTCACAATACTCTTGAATATTTCTAATCTAGTGTAATTGATCTCAATTTATCTTAATGCAAATATTGCAACAAGCCGCAGCTTTACCGCTGATTGTTGCTATGCATTGCCATGGTAAGGAAAGCAATAAATGTTTGTCTTTCTATCTTTCTATATTTATGTTAACGAGTCACCCGTGATTGTTATATGTTCGTACTTATTATGATCTTTGAATTCCATGTCCGTGTTGTATTTGTTAATTATGTTTAATGGCTTCGATAAGTGTAATAAAATGTATAATTTAGAAGTTTGCAATATTATTATTTATTTCAATCCAGAACCACAACAAATATTTAGGCAACACATTACAATTTTTCATTTTTTTCATTTTTTTCATTTTGGTCTTTCTTTTCTTCCATACCTACTATAGCCGAGAATATGTCACGGACTAGTATTCTATGCATGTGACTTCAAGTTAATGGGATATCATATGCATTACATATCCGATTATGTTCAAAGTTAACCACAAATGAAAACAACTTTTTTGTTCACTAAAAAGAATTGTTTTGAATAGGATTAACATTCGAAATATGTCGTACACTCCCAGAACAACTTTGGAATGTTCGAAAACGTAAATAGCGTTAGATTGCCGTGATATCTGGGTTTCCTGATCGAATCTGACAACATAGAGTAGTGCGTGCCTGACAGCATAGGGTAGTGCGGTGTCTTCCCGATTGTCCCACATTTTGATTTTGCTATTTACCCTTAGTGCGGAGTGATAAAGAAGGGTAAGGGAAAGGTGAGAATACAGTCCTGTTATTTTGCCTATTCCATTATTTACCTATGCACCTAACCACAATTATTTGCACAATATTTATTTCATGTTTTTTCCGACTGCGGTTACTGTTTGCACAAACTTCGGTATTTTCACCTAAAAATGCTTTTATTTTTTACTGTTTGCACAAACATTCAATTATAATTGAAGTAATCTAATAATTTGACTTTTGTATTTTCACACTAAAATGCTTTTATTTCTAAACAAGAGGGCCATGAGGCCCTGGAATCGCTCACCTGAGAATGGGCTTTTTAAGACTTTACTCTTTCAGCGCCATTGGCAATATAATCAATACAAACTTTCTGACAAAATTTCAAGCTGCTCAAGTCAAAAATGCAATCTCTATAGTGTTAACTAGATTGTTCTACAATTTAGCCTAGTGACCTAGTGGCCTAGATATCACTAAGACAAACATTCTGACAAAGTTTCAACATGCTCAAGTCAAACATGTGGCTTCCAGAGTGTTAACAAGATTTCCCTTAAATTTGGCCTAGTGACCTAGTTTTTGACAGGACATGACCCATATTCGAACTTGGCCTAGATATTATCAGGACAAACTTTCTGATAAAGTTTCAAGATACTCAAGTTTGAATGCGGCTTCCAGAGTGTTGACAAGATTTTCCTTCAATTTGCCCTAGTGACCTAGTTTTTGACCTAGTGACCTAGTTTTTGACCTGACATGCCCCATATTCAAACTTGGCCTAGATATCACCTAGACAAATATTCTGACAACGTTTCAACATGCTCAAGCCAAAAATGTGGCTTCCAGAGTGTTAACATGATTTTCCTTAAATTTGGCCTTGTGACCTAGTTTTTGACCAAAAATGCAGCTTCCAGAGTGTTAACAATATTTTCATTCAATTTGGCCTAGTGACCTAGCTATTGACCCGACATGACCCAGTTTCGAACTTGGCCTAAATATCATCAAGACAAACTTTCTGACAAAGTTTCAACATGCTCAAATTAAAAATATGGCTTCCAGAGTGTTAACAAGATTTTCCTTCAATTTGGCCTAGTGACCTAGTTTTTGACCGGACATGACCTTTATTCGAACTTTGCCTAGATATCACTAAGACAATTTGTTTGTTTGTTTGTTTGTTTGGAGTTTAACGCCGCTTTCAACAGCTTTGAATCACTAAGACAAACATTCTGACAAAGTTTCAACATGCTCAAGCCAAAAATGCGGCTTAGTGACCTAGTTTTTGACCCGACATGACACAGTTTCGATCTTGGCTAAGATTTTATGGAGATATATGTTCTGATAAACTTTCATGAAGATTGGATGCAAAATGTTGCCTCTAGAGTGTTAACAAGCAAATGTTGACGACGGACAAAAACTCACCTTGAACACTCTGTGCTCTGGTGAGCTAAAAACAAACTGTTAGTGCATTTATCGAATTGATATTAGAGCACTTATGCAATGCCATGACAATCTACGCTGATGGTACCTTCCTACACATGCCCGAGACTTTTCTACCAGTTATATACATTTATTCAATCCTTAGAACAATCCAGGAAGTTGAAGCCATCTCCTGTATCAAGGTAGTGCAGTATGCTACAGGAGGTAAAAGACCGACCAAGAGAAAGAAATACCAGAACATCGACACGCGACTAGCATCCCTAAAGGAACGCCTGCATGAAGGGTCCATTAGTGCAATTGAGTATGCGGACAGAGCTACACATTGTCTACACTTGTAAAAGTTTTATCGACGAAGTCGTAAACAATGTAAAAATGTTAATTCTGTTAATAATATTCAAAAACTTTGAAAAAAGGGCAAAACGAGATCAGCTTGTTTGAAATTGATGTGTTATACTGAATAGGGTATTTGTTATTTGAATACTATACAAATATTATATACAATAGACAACTTGCTATTAAACGTACAATTACTAAATTTGAATAAAATTATTATTTTCTAAATAAGTTTGATTTTTTCATTATTCCTATGTCGTTATATAAAAGAAGACCAAACAGAGTTTATTATCTGATGAAAAACAAAGAAAAGTTAAGAAAATTCGTAACATACTGTTTCATAAATAAAAGTTACGAAGATATTGGAATTTTAAATGAACCGAACTGTAGTGATATCTACGCAGGGATTATCCGACAACTTACCTGTATTTTTTCCCGATTGTACAAATTATAGGCCCGGGGTCAAAAATTGCCCCACCAAAACTTGTTTTACATAGACTCGTATATGGAAAAAAATAATCTTCTTGTCTGAAAGTAGAAGGGCCATGCCATTGATATTTGGTATGTAGCATCATCTAGTGGACCTCTACCAAGGTTGTGCAAATTATAGCCCTGGGGTAAAAAATGACTCCTCCCCGGGGGTCACTTGTTTTACATAGACTCATATAGGGAACAAACTTTAAAAATCTTCTTGTCTAAAAGGAGAAGGCCCAGGCCTTTGATATTTGGTATGTAGCTTCATTTATTGGACCTCTACCAATCTTGTTCAAATCATAGCCCTGGGGTCAAAAATGGCCCCACCCTGGGGGTCATTTGTTTTATGAAGACATCTATATGTAGAAACTTTAAAAATCTTCTTGTCTGAAGGTAGAATGTCCAGGCTTTAATATTAGGTGTGCAACTTGATCTTAAAACATGGAGACCATGCAAAATTAAAAAAGTTTTAAAATAATAATAAGATAAAGCTATATACAGTGAGTCAATGATTTTGATTTAATACGTATCCTATAAATATATCAAGATTAAGTAATCTCTAACATAAATAATCTACGTTGGGGAAAAACACTTAATATTCAAGTATTGTCCTCAATGGACATTTTAAAAACTAGTAAAAAATCTCTAATACACTACACAGAAAAGAAAATCAATATAAGCAATGTTCCCTACAATGTTTTTCAGATTGTATTGCCTTGGTGTTGTGAAATAAAAATCTTAATCATTTCCCCCACACATCAATATCTGTAGCACACGACTTTAAAAATATTCAGGCGAAATTTATGTAAAATCTCTACAAATGAAAGAATAATTATGTAATTATGAAATATAGTTGAAAACATCATTATGAGCAATTAGTCCTTTTGCTGCAATGGTTTAAATTATCTGCATGCATTGAGTGAAGAAATCAAAGTATGACAAAATGACAGTACATGGTACTCCATACCCCTTTTTATTTAAACAGGGCATTACATTAAGTCATTTTGCATAGTTAACTGTTCTCATGTTTACTTTAAAATTGTCAGGAATTTACATTATTTTGTACACTGCTTTTTTTTCAATATGCACTAATCAAGATATATCTAATGAGGGGAAAAATGAAGGGACAAGGGACATTAAAAATGATTATTAGAAAGGGAGTATGTATACAGTGTTGAAACTAATTACTATAAATAACAATATATGCATACTACAATATATGCATACTACAATAAAGTCTTAAACTACAATCACAGTAAATAGGTCAAACAAATTGTAAGGTAATTTGTAAATGAACACATGGACCACCTTGGTTTACCAGTTAGGCAGTTACTAAACAAACCAAATACAGTACTTAAAAATGTGGACTATGTTTCTAGAATGCACATGTCATTTATAAAATATGACCTAGTTCCCTTGTTTTTAACCATACAAGGAACATGATTTGATAAACATTAATGTTTTGATGATCTTCATCGCGATTTGATGCAGATGAATATTTTGATTTACTTTTTATCAAAACTTGCTTAAAAATGTGTGTACAAGGTTTCTCTCAAATTTGACCTATTAACCTAGCTATTTACCCCCATGTGACACAGTTTCGAATTTGAACTAGATTTGGTTGGGTGAGGACATGAAGATATGGCCTCTAGTGTGTTCACAAGGTTTTTCTAAAATTTGATCTACCATGTAGATTTAAGACTCACATAACCCAGTTTGATAAAAGACTTGAATTTGAAATAAATGAATGTTTTGATGAACCCTTGTGATGCTTTGATTCGCATAGTGTCTTGGTTTTTAACCAACATGACTTGATAAGATAAATGTTCTGATAAACTTCATGAAAATTTGATGTAAATTGTGACCTCTAGAGGGAATCTGTGATATAAACCATGTTAATATATACAATATAAGTTCATGTGGACAAAACTTTCCAGGTGTTCCTGAGACAATTATAGTGAAAGTTGCTGTGTTACATTTCCATATGGTGATTTCAATGTAATCCAAGCATGACCTAGGTATGACACCAAACCAATATCCCAGCGACCTTTGGATAACATGCAGTTACACCATATTTATAGCACTCCCTGATAAAAAACAATTTGTTATGCCACTTCAGCATAGCCGACGTCATATAGTTACACCTTTCCTTGATAGAACTACATCATGATGCATCTGTAGCAGGTACATGTGTGACAGACAGACAGCTGGACATATGACAGAGAAGTAATCCCTGTAATAGTCAAATGGATGACACAAAAACTCTTCTCCCGGCAGATCAGTATGGTGAATAACAAAGGCATTAACCCTTTAAAGGTTGAATTTTCAAAATGGACTTGTCACAGCTTCGCATTTAGAAGAGTCCACAGCAATCTTAGAAATATCTACATTAAATTATGAGTTGGGCAGCCAATAGCATAGGAGTCTTATATAGTTCAATAAATGGAAATGTGATGGTTGAATAGACAGATGGGCTTATGACATAAGAGTAAACCCTATAATGTAACATCCTGCAAAACCAATTGACACAAAACCCTCTGTTGTTGGAACTAATTGTAATCCTTTTCTCCAGGCAAATCAGTATGGTTAGTAACTAATGCTTTAACCTTTTCAAGGCTGAGTTTTCAAAATGGCCTTGTCACATCATTGCATTTTGAATTGTCCATGAAGTGTCTTGTCTGATGGCCTGAATCTATACCGGCATAACAGGTTTCAGCAGACGAAGGGTAATACTTAAAACAATTGTCTTTATTTACGATTCTACTTTTTTGTCTATTTCATATTCTAATATGGAATGCTGTAAACAAGAGTTTACTCCATGAAAATGTTTACCAACAGCTCCTGTTATCTTTTGTTTGCACTGAAAACACATGTGGGAGCTGCAATTCCAGCACCGTAGATGATTGCTCTGGGTTTTTCTCTCGTTCTTTTGTTTGCATGTTGCACAGCGAATGATATTCTTTATTAGATCAGCATGAAATTTCAACCTCTCCTCTATCTCGTTGCCCTGAGGTAGATAAAAATTATTTGTTATCTTTATAAACTCTTGATGGATATGAAAGTTAGAGAGTCCCTCCAAT
Source organism: Serripes groenlandicus (assembly GCA_031761405.1). Lineage (NCBI taxonomy): Eukaryota > Metazoa > Mollusca > Bivalvia > Cardiida > Cardiidae > Serripes > Serripes groenlandicus. Next base: position 41,055,122 of record JASEVX010000009.1, read on the forward strand.
AAGTCTTTTGGCTGTCCCATATACAACAAATCTGCAGCAGACGACTTGAAATCATCTTGGCAAAAATAATGAACATCTCTTAAATGAAAGTACATGTGCATGTATAATTAATGAATAGAGTTGAAGACATTGTGGCAAAGGGATTGCTCATCATTATGTCACAATCTTTTCAAAAGTTGTCTGCTGCAGATGCACCAAAATGTGTCTACAAGATGGAAAGGGTTAAATAATCCCAAGAAATCAATGAAACATATGAAGAATTAGAAGTACATTTACACTTTTGAAAGATTTAAATAACATCTAGGTAAATATATGAATAGAGTTAAAAGTTTTGTGGCTAAAGGGGAAATTGCTTATTCTCCTTTTCAACAATGTTTACAAAAGTCATCAGTGCAGCAGATATGCAAAAATAAGTCTGTATCAGATAAAGGGCTTATACTTTTACAAAACCAACATTGAAAGGTAATATTTTGAGGTATCAACTACATACAACTTTTGAAATTGGTGTAACTGTGAAAAAATAAACAAGTCAATTCTTCTATACAAATACTGTTTTCTGTTTTCCTTAATAACAATTGTACATTATGAATATAAAGGGAATATTATGTTGCAGTGGCGCTAAATCGGATTGTATTGAACTACAAGGAGCATGTACAAATTTATATCTGGCCAGATCAAAGGTCGAGTAAGATATAGATCTTTCCATCCTCCAATTAGTTCATTACGTTTCAAGAAATTGCTACTGCAACGTTATTTTCCTTTTATTAAAAATCTTAAACGTATTAAGAGTGAAAAAAGAAACAAATATACAGATTCAATTTATTTGATATTGACTATACTCCAACACTTAGGCCACCCCATATAATATGAACTCCAATACTTCAGCCAAATCCAATAATATCATGAGTTTTACACATGTCGTTACATGTAAACAACGAAAATTGCAGTCGCCAGCTAAAATCAGGATGATTCTCGATTGTCAACGTCTTATTTAAATAAATATTATAAAAATAAACAAGAGGGCCATGATGGCCCTTGAATCGCTCACCTGATTTTTTATTTATTTTTCACTTTAGCTATATAAGCCTCGCCCCCTGGCAGCCATAGTTTCCGACCAATCAACTTGGCTTGAAGGAATCTGATAGAGGGTCACCCTAGGAACATTTCTAATTATTTGAAAATCGGCCAGATACTTTTGGAGGAGAAGATTTTTTGAAGTTTTCACTATAGCCATATAATGCAAAATAGCCCTGCCTACTGGCGGCCATGTTTTTTGACCAATCAACATGGCTTGAAGGAATCTGATAGAGGGTCACCCAAGGAACATTTCTACAAAATCATTTGAAAATCAGCCTGACACTTTTGGAGAAGAAGATCTTTTAAGTTTGCACTATAGCCATATAAGGCAAAATAGCCCCGCCCCCCTGGCGTCCGTGTTTTTTGACCAATCAACATGGCTTGAAGGAATCTGGTAGAGGGTCATCCAAGGAACATTTCTACAAAATTATTTGAAAATCTGCCAAACAGTTTGGGAGAAGAAGAATTTTGAAGTTTTTTTCGTTTCGTTGCCATGGAAACCAGAATTCTGCATGGATCCCTAAAATTTGAAGGAATTCTGGTGAGGTCATTAAGAGGATGCTTTCTGTGAAGTTTCATCCCAATTGACCGACTGGTTACTGAGGAGAAGATGTTGAAGATTTTTTAAGTTTTCACCTTTGGCCATATAAGGCAAAATAGGCCTGGCGGCCATGTTTTTCGACCAATCAACATTGCTTGAAGGAATCTGATAGAGGGTCACCCAAGGAACATTTCTACAAAATTATTTGAAAATCGGCCTTACACTTTCGGAGGAGAAGATTTTTTAAGTTTTCACTATAGCCATATAAGGCAAAATAGCCCCGCCCCCCCTGGCGGCCATGTTTTTCGACCAATCAACACGGCTTGAAGGAATCTGATAGAGGGTCATCCAAGGAACATTTCTACAAAATTATTTGAAAATCTGCCAACCAATTCGGGAGAAGAAGAATTTTGAAGTTTTTTCGGTTTCGTTGCCATGGAAACCAGAATTTTGCATGGATCCCAAAAATTTGAAGGAATTCTGGTGAGGTCATTGAGAGGATGCTTTCTGTGAAGTTTCATCCAAATTGACCCACTGGTTACTGAGGAGAAGAAGTTGACGCACGACGCACGACGGACGCCGGACAAAAGGCGATCACAATAACTCACCTTGAGCAAAGCTCAGGTGAGCTAATAATAAGTTGAATGTGTGGAAGTCAGTTTCATAGTTTTGTGGAAGAAAATGAAACAATCTTTATTTGCCTTCTTTATATTTACTTTGGAAGAAAGAATTTCATTACTTAAATTAAAACAAGAGGCCCAAGAGGGCCAGTATCGCTCCACGGCCATAAGGCAAAAATCAAATCTCCAAACAGCCCTGCCACCTGGTGGCCATGTTTTTTACCAACCACCATGGCTTAAAGGAATCTTGTAGAGTGTCACCCAAGGAATGTTTCTGCAAAATTATTTGAAAATCGGCCATACACTTTCGGAGGAGAGGATATTTTAAGTTTTCACTATAGCCATATAAGGCAAAATAGCCCCACCCCCTGGCGGCCATATTTTTCAACCAATCAACATGGCTTGAAGGAATCTGATAGAGGGTCAGCCTAGGAACATTTCTACAAAATTATTTGAATATCAGCCAGACAATTTCGTCGGAGAAGATATTTTAAGTTTTCACATTAACTATATAAGGCAAAATAGCCCTGCCCCCTGGCGGCCATGTTTTTTTACCAATCAACATTTCTTGAAGGAATCTAATAAAGGGTCACCCAAGGAACATTTCTACAATTTTTTTTGAAAATCGGCCAGACACTTTCGGAGAAGAAGATTTTTTAAGTTTTCACTATTTTTTTCTTTTGGTTGCCATGAAAACCAGAATTTTGGATGGATAAAACAAAATTGAAGGAATTTAAGAGACGACATTGAGAGGATGCTTCCTATGTAGTTTCAACCAAATTGGCCAAGTTAGGGAGAAGATCGCGAAGTTGTTTAAAGAAACAAGAGGGCCATGATGGCCCTGGAATCGCTCACCTGATTTTTTTTTTCACTTTAGCTATATAAGCCCCGCCATCTGGCAAACATAGTTTCCGACCAATCGACTTGGTTTGAAGGAATCTGATAGAGGGTCACCCTAGGAACATTTCTACAAAATTATTTGAAAATCGGCCTGACACTTTTGGAGGAGAAGATTTTTTAAGTTTTCACTATAGCCATAAAAGACAAAATAGCCCCGACCCCTTGTGGCCATGTTTTTTGACCAATCAACATGGCTTGAAGAAATCTGATAGAGGGTCATCCAAGGAACATTTCTACAAAATTATTTGAAAATCGGCCTGACACTTTTGGAGAAGAAGATTTTTTAAGTTTGCACTATAGCTATATAAGGCAAAATAGCCCCGCCCCCCCTGGCAACCATAATTTTTGACCAATCAACATGGCTTAAAGGAATCTGATAGAGGGTCATCCAAGGAACATTTCTACAAAATTATTTGAAAATCAGCCTGACACTTTTGGAGGAGAAGATTTTTTAAGTTTTCACTATAGCCGTATAAGGCAAAAAAGCCCCGCCCCCCCTGGCGGCCATGTTTTTCGACCAATCAACATGGCTTCAAGGAATCTGATAGAGAGTCACCCAAGGAACATTTCTACAAAATAAGTTCAAAATCTGCCAACCAATTTGGGAGGAGAAGAATTTTGAAGTTTTTTTCGTTTCGTTGCCATGGAAACCAGAATTCTGCATGGATCCCAATAATTTGAAGGAATTCTGGTGAGGTCATTGAGAGGATGCTTTCTGTGAAGTTTCATCCCAATAGACCCACTGGTTACTGAGGAGAAGATGTTGAAGATTTTTTAAGTTTTCACTATAACCATAAAAGGCAAAATAGCCCCGCCCCCTGGCGGCCATGTTTTTCAACCAATCAACATGGCTTGAAGGAATCTGATAGAGGGTCACGCAAGGAACATTTCTACAAAATTATTTGAAAATCGGCCTGACACTTTTGGAGGAGAAGATTTTTTAAGTTTGCACTATAGCCATATAAGGCAAAATAGCCCCCCCCCCCCCCCCCCCCCCCTGGCGACCAATCAACATGGCTTGAAGGAATCTGATAGAGGGTCACCCAAGGATCATTTCTACAAAATAATTTGAAAATCGGCCTGACACTTTCGGAGGAGAAGATTTTTTAAGAATTTTGAAGTTTTTTTCATTTCGTTGCCATGGAAACCAGAATTCTGCATGGATCCCAAACATTTTAAGAAATTCTGGTGAGGACATTGAGAGGATGCTTTCTGTGAAGTTTCATCCCAGTTGACCCACCGGTTACAGAGGAGAAAATGTTGACGGACGACGGACAACGGACATAGGGCGATCACAATAACTCACCCTGAGCACTTCGTGCACAGGTGAGCTAAAAAGTTAACGCACGCACAACGGACAATTCACCATGACATAAGCTCGACTGGCTTTCAGCCAGTGGAGCTAAAAAAAATAGTACTGGTTGTCTCTCTTATTATGTTGCACTGTCTGAAGTCACATGAACATATTTTGTACTGCATTTAACCTAGTCGGATACGGAATTTTGATCTGTCCTGTTTGATTTGCGCATGACAATCTTCATGTATTTGTGCCAGAAAATGTGCAGGTTTATAAAAATAACAGGAATATAAGATCCGGCAATGTATACCAACAGTAATTATGTCTTCTGAGGGTTTCAGCTTTACCTATCTGTTATTCTATCTGCACTACTAGCAGGGGGATGACAAGAGGATAATGATGGTCCTATATCGCAGACCTGATCTAATAGAACTTCAACCTTTTCAAGGCTGAATTTTCAAAATGGACTTGTCACAGTATTGCATTTTGAATTGTCCATGAAGTGTCTTGTCTGACGGCCTGAATCTATAGGCATCAGCAGACGTAGGGTAATACTTAAAACAATTGTCTTTATTTACAAATCTACTTTTTTGTCTATTTCATATTCTAATATGGAATGCTGTAAACAAGAGTTTACTTCATGAAAATGTTTACCAACAGCTCCTGTTATTGTTATGATGGTCCTATATCGCACACCTGATCTAATAGAACTTCAAAAGCTTTTACTCTAAACATATAAGCAAAATGAGCCCTGTTTATCAACAGATTGGTATTATTTGAAAAATTTCAGTAGATTCACTCAATTAACATTTGTGGCAAAGAAGATGTTTGAAGTTTTCACTCTATAAACATATAAGGAAAACAAGCCCCACCTCCTTAGGGACATGTTTTTAATTGGATCTGAATAATTTCAACAATCTTCTAAGAGGGTCACATAAGGAGCATTTGTGCCAAACTATTTTTAAATCCGGCAAGCGCTTTTGTACAAGAAAGTTTTTTGATTTCTCTTTTTGCCACAATGATTTCAACTCTATTCATCAGT
>JASEVX010000009.1:41060798-41107919 GCA_031761405.1 Serripes groenlandicus
TGCCACACACCCAGCACATTCCAGCAAGGCAAACTGAACAGTGAACAAAGTTGCACCTGCAATGTGGAAGAAAGACTGAATGGTATACAATAAGTGACAAAAAGACACATATGGCATGAATCACTGTATTGCCTGCCTTAACCATAATGATATGCTTGTACATAAAGTGCCATTTGATTTTTAAAATGGGTATAACTCTGAAAGTACTATTTTTCGATAAGCTTTGTTTTTAAGTTTTCCAACCCAAATATAAGCTTCCAAGATCGGAGCATATGCAGGTCCTTTTTTAAGGTTTACAAAATAGACAAGAAAAATGCTCAACTAAACAAATGCAAAGCTGTATGCTCAACACACTTCTTCGAAGTTATGGGCATGAAAATGTACACAATGATGACATACAAAACTGTGTACAACACAGAAATAAAAAAAAATACTCAGATTAAAATGTTGAACAGGTGTGTAAGTTTACACCAGAAATATGGAATGCAACAGAATACCGGAATAGGAATTAATGCATTTTGTTGTCTTACTTTGACAGCTAAACATGTGTTAACCTGTTCCAACCTGCAGACGCATTTTGACGCCATAGCAGTAGACGACTTTTGAAAACATTGTGGCCAAAGGTGAAATTGCTTATGATGGGCAATTTCTCCTTTGGACAAAATGTTTTCAACTTTATTTAACAATAAAGCTATCTTTTATGGAGATTTTTCAGGTTTTTGTCACAATGTTTTCAAAGTCGTCTGCTGCAGATTTATTGTATGTGGGAAAGGGTTAAAGTAATGTAGATTATATTTACCATTAAACTATTAATACAGGTATTCTATCCAAATTGGTATTTATGCGAGTGTAAAAAACAAGTCAGTGACAACAAATTGTTATTAATTGTTATTAATGGTAGAGATGATGAGGAAAAAAATTCTTGTAAATTAATTACTATACTACATATACCATCCATGAACATTGATGCACTTTCTTGTAGCTTACGTTCAAATTTGATTAATCCTTCCCCAAGTGTAGATGCTTTCTGAAACCTTTACAGCAGAACATTTTTGAAAAACATTGGGACAAAAGGTGAAATTGCTCAAAATGAGTATAAGTAATATATATGAAATAACCCAAAATGGTGTTAATAGAACAAAATGATCAAGCACATTTTAATGATTAGGATCACTAAATTCAGGGATCCAAGTATAAAATCAAATCAAACTAGAATTGTTTTTGCAAAAAAACAGATGTCTCCCCCTCAAATATCTGTCAAAATCTCTCAAAACATTCCAACCTATAAAGCAGACAATAGGTTCTGCACATCGCCTTGATGAAAATCCTTCAAGCAGTCTTGGAGATATGAAGCGACGGACAGACAGACGAGACAAGGGTTCTGCACATCGCCTTGATGAGGTGAACATGTGACCCAAGTTTCATAAAAATCCTTCAAGCCGTCTTGGAGATATGGAGCGGACACGAAATAAAGCCTCAAACCTTTGACCTTCAAGCGTGACCTTGATCATGAACCGGTATCGTCGAGACATGGGTTCTGTACATCGCCTTGATGAGGTGAACATGTGACCCAAGTTTCATGAAAATCAAGCTGTCTTGGAGATATGGAGCGACACGAAATAAAGCCTCAAACCTTTGACCTTGAACCGGTATGGTCGAGACTTGGGTTCTGCACATCGCTTTGATGAGGTGAACATTTGACCCAAGTTTCATGAAAATCTTTCAAGCCGTCTTGGAGATATGGAGTGGACACGATTTGGGACAGACAGATGGACAGACGGACAGACAGACAGACAGACAGTCGAGACATGGGTTCTGCACATCGCCTTCATGAGGTGAACATGTGACCCAAGTTTCATGAAAATCCTTCAAACCATCTTGGAGATATGGAGCGGACACGATTTCGGACGGACGGACGAACTCATGGGAGAGTACTTGTGGGGTTATTTCGTTTGATGTTTTACTTGTGGGGTGCACCCCACAAGTATGCAATTCATTCCGTAATTAACCCCCTTTTACGGAATGAATAACATTAATATGCAAATGAGATACCCGTTATAAAAAATAAAAATAAACTATTTATCTAAGTGTTATAAGGGTGGTGGGTGGGCTTTAAGTAAAAACATGCCCCCCCACAAGTACTCTCTCATGCGGACGGAAGGACAGACCCCAAGGACAAAAACAATATATCTCCCCTGTATACAGGGGGAGACATAATGATAGGGCTTACCCAGATACCTTCATTATGTGTGCATTACACTTTGGACATTGCTTGGACATATTTTTAATGTATTTTTTACTCTGCATGTTCTCTAGTTTATGTTGATTCTTCAATCTTACTGCTTCTCTGTCTTCTGCATCTTTGTCTATTTTTTCTTGTTTCTTCTTTTCTTTCTCAATTCCTTCATCCATCAAATCTTTGCACCTTTCTCCCTGAAATATAAGCTCATCCTTATCTATTGAACAAAACCACAAATAACATGTTTATAAGCGTCGCCTGATTTTAAAACATTTAACCCTTTCCCACTTGCTGACCCATTATGACACAACTGCAACAGACAACTTTCGAAAAAATTGTGACAAAAGGAGGAATTAATCATGATGAGCATTTCGAGGGCTTGGCGTGAAACAGTTGTAACTAAAAACCTATTTTGAAAACCCTGGTTTAGGGGCAATTTTGACCCCTTTGTAAACAATGCAAATTTAGGTGCCATTGCTCAGAACGAGCAATGGCACCTAAATTTCCATTGTTTACCAAGAAAAAAGATTTAACACTTTTGAAGACTTTATGGCGAGGTGATTAACCTTGGTAAAAAAAAATACCAATTTCAGTTACAACCGTTTCACGCCAAGCCATTCTTAGCATTTATATGTAATAAGCTTTTTCATTTCTTTAATTTTTGACAGTTCATTCAATTTTAATTGCTTCACTTTGCTTGAAAGCCAGCACTTTATAATCAAAAGGCATATTCAGCAAGGTAAATGTTAAATTGGATCACTGATAAAACATAGAGAACACACTCAAATCATTTATTGGGTAAAAGGCAACACAAAATATTGAACTTATTTAGTGATGGCATATACAAGAGACACATTAAATACATCGTAAACAGGGACAGTTAGCATTTGATACATTCTATCTTTGAAACAGTGTGTTTATCAGAATATAACCTTACTATTATTTTTAAATAATTCACTGAAAAGCATGTAATAAGATAAAAATATTTTACCTGATGCCAAGCCTCCTCGCATTCTGTACAGAAGGAGTAAAAACAAGCCAAACAATGACCCAGATTGAGGTTTAGCTCTGGTTCTCTGATTACAGCACTGTTACATCGGGGACAGTATATGAGGTCATCCATTACATCCAGGGCTTTCTGGAATTATCACATGTTTTATGTCATAGGAGTACTGATCAGACTTTGTCAACCGAGACAACCCAAATCAGTCAGCCCATTTGTGAAGTCTGATTTGCAGAGCCTTTTTTTCATTTACCATTCAATCGTTCATGTATTTAACCCTTTCACTGTTGAAACTGATATTGTTAAGCCTGTGCCACTAGTATAGAGTCAGTCAGGCTGGTGCATCCATGCTGTCTGACTAGGCTCTATTCTATTGACTGCTCAACCAATTATTTTTATTTTGATATTGCTAGAATATGATATGGACTCTTTTAAATACAAAATTGGACAAGTTCTTTTTAAAAAAATCAGCATTGAAATGGTTCAGAAGCTTCAAGGAAGTTCTCTAAGAGTATATTCTGGTCATCATCAAATTTAACAATTTCCCACATACAACAATTCTGCAGCAGACAACTGAAATGATCTAAGCTAGCTTATGGAATATCTCTACAATGGAAAGAGAACCAATTGAGTTGAAGTCTATATTGATTGATTGTTTGGTTTTCAATATATGTTCAGTTATATCACGGCATTTCCTGGGTGAGTTACCAGTATTACTGGTTCATTTAACCTGACACAAACCAGTCAGTCGTAATACTAACCCTACCACCCACAGCACCAAGAAGGGCAGCCATTTCTACAATTTTAGAAGTCTTCGGTATCACCCGGCTGTAAATCAAACCCACAACCCCCACCGCAAGTCAGATTCTCTACCACTACACCACCGAGACGGTTTTGAAGACTATAAGCAATTTCTCCTTTTTGCCACTAATTTGTCAAAATCCATCTGCTGCAAATGCATCAATGTGCACCTGCAAGTTGGAAAGGGTTAACACACCTGAAGGTCAGTTTCATGGGGTGTGGCGTAAATGATGTGATGATGTAACAATTTGTTCTTAAAATTTTAAAGTACAGACTGATTTAAGCCTATTCCCACATACCAATTATAGTATTGATCAAGAACTGTGATTTGAGAAATATGAAACCAATGTTTCAATGTTTGCATAATATTTAGACACATTCAAATCATCAACCCAACTCTACCTGCAAAGCAAACAACTGTAGTGGTTATAGTTTCTGACTTGAGAGCCACAGACTTGGATTCATTTCTAGTCAAACCAAAAACCTAAAAGCCTTGTGGTTGCCATGATAGTATCAGGATGAGCTTAACTGTCAACAAGATGTGTTTGTGAAACACTGATGCCCCCGAATGGCAACATCTAGGTCAAAGGTCAAGGTTGCAAGGTCAAAAATGTTGGTACTGACAGAAAGGTCATGTCACAAGGAATAGACATGTGAAATATGGTAGCCATACCTGTTATGGTTCAAAAGTAGTGGTCAAGGTTAAAGTTTTTTTTGACAGATGGCAACATCTAGGTCAAAGGTCAAGGTCGCAAGGTCAAAAATGTTGGTACTGACAGAAAGGTCATGTCACAAGGAATACACATGTGAAATATGGTAGCCGTACCTGTTATGGTTCAAAAGAAGTGGTCAAGGTTCAAGTTTTTTTCGACAGATGGCAACATCTAGGTCAAAGGTCAAGGTCGCAAGGTCAAACATTTTGGTACTGACAGAAAGGTCATGTCACAAGGAATACACCTGTGAAATATGTGGTAGCCGTACCTGTTATGGTTCAAAAGTAGTGGTCAAGGTTAAAGTTTTTTTCGACAGACAGACAAAGAGACAGACAGACAGACAGGCCAAAAACTAGATGCCCACCGAATCGGTGATTCCGGGGGCATAAAAATGCAAAATAATCTGGATAAACTTTACTGTCAGATATGCACAAATGTCAGGACAAGCTTAACTGTCAGAAATGCATGAGTGTAAGGATAAACTTGACTGTGAACAATTCACAAGTGTCAAAATAAGATTAACTGTCAGAAATGTACAAATGTCAAAATAAACTTTACTGTCAGAAATTCACAAGTGTCAAAATAAACTTTACTGTCAGAAATGCACAAGTGTCAAAATAAACTTTACTGTCAGAAATGCACAAGTGTCAGAATAAACTTTACTGTCAGAAATGCACAAATGTCAGAATAAACTTTACTGTCAGAAATGCACAAGTGTCAGAATAAACTTTATTGTCAGAAATGCACAAGTGTCAGAATAAACTTTACTGTCAGAAATGCACAACTGTCAGTTTCAACTTAACAGTCGAAATATACATACCAAAAGAACTGGAAAATAACACAGGAATATCTGTGATATAACTGAAATATTGAAAGCTGCGTAATACACAAATCAATCAAACAAACTACCTGTAAAGCTAGTTTATCATATCTTTTAAACTGTTCCTCCGTCAGAACATCCTTCAGGATATATGGGGGGATAGCGCATGTACATTTGTAAGATGGACATCTGTAAAGTGAGAAAAAAACATGTATAATAAGTCATGTTTGACTGTAAACAGGCTTCAAAACTATAAAACTGTAATCTGTGCTCAGACTTTGAACACAAGTATCTTATTGATCAAAAGCAAATTCATTGTCAAAATTGACCAATCAGATGTCTTGTTTGGTGTACATAGTTTCGGGCCCTGATCCTAATTCTTGTGTGAACATTAAAGATACTGATGTCCCTGTGAGTCTTTAACCCCACCCGACATGCCAATGCATTTTTTTCTGCATCTGTGTCGACGATTATTGAAAGCATTGTGGCAAAAGGAGTAATTGCTCATATTGAACAATTTCCCTTTTTGCCACATCATTTTTTTAAACTTTATCAAAAATATACTTTCAGATAGTTTGCATATTTCTGACATGATATTGCCAAAGTTGTCTGCTACAAATCTGTTGTATGTAGGAAAGGGTTACAGTTTTCTTGCTTGATCCCTATCTTTACCAAAATACTTTAAAAATGTATATCATTGGTACTAGCATTATGACAAGTGGACCTGTTAAAAGTGTTTAGCACTCTGTACATTCCTGTCGAATGATTTCCTTGCAGAAACATTTTCAGACCTGAGGTCACACTGTTTGCAATCTGATTTGACCATCTTATTTCTGCAGCACACATTTGCAACCATATCTTACACTTAAACATGGCTTTCTCATTCTCGCCTTAAAATGGATATGGAAACCCTTTCCCACATATATCTGCATTAGACAACTTTGCAAATATACCTGTAACAAGAGCACTGACTGCGGATGCCTGACGCTTGTCTGATATTATCCTTTTACGGTTTATTTATTTTATATAAAAAATATTCAAATTCGGAATGAATATTTACATATTATAATGACCGCACACAACTGCTATTTTTCAAGTATTGAAACAAGATTAACTATGTGGAAATAAATACAAGCTCATATACATGACAAGGAAGATCTTCACGTTGAATGGCTGTCACAATCAGTCAAGATCATGAGCTGAGTCTTGTGTATGCAATAATATAGGTAAATAATATTGGTACATTAAGTCAACTTTAACTAAAGATATTGAATATATTACTATTTCCTATTTTTAGTAACTCTGATTTAAGATATTCATAATATGTTGAAGGACATTATGTGTGTATTGTTTGGGAAAAATTTGAAATCAATATAACAAACAAGAATTACGCGTAATTAAATGTCTCGCTGTTTCCTTCTTTGATTTTCAATGCAAGAGTAAAAGACAACAAGAGTGCCAGTGCCGCCACAATATACGCCGCCAAAAAATATAAAGATCAAGATTGGTCCTTTTAATTATTGCTTTTAACATGTCTGTATACATAAGCTCAAAATGAAGTCTGTGAGACCAGTTAGCTAAGCTGGAAGAGACAGGGACCCGAGATCATGGTTGCCTGGGTAGTAGGTTCGATCCCTGCAGGGGCAGCCGGGTGTTTCCTTGAGCAAAACAGTTTATCCACACTTGTTCAGAGTTGAAAGTCTTACTCTGCTTACCAGCCTAGCTGACTTTGGTATTAACTAAAGACAAGAGGGCCAAGATGACCCTAAATCGATCACCTGATTGATAATAAATTAGTAGAAATATCTGGGAAAAAGATCAAGGAGTGCAATAAGAACTTCAAGGAGTGAACACTTCTCAAGAAACAGCTTATAAGTAAAGGTCATTTATATCTTGAAATCTAACAAGAACTTCAATTAGAATTGAATTATTAAGTTTTTGTCATTTTGCACCTTTCTTGATCTGTTTTTAATATAAACCAATATGGCTTGAACGGTTTTTTTAGAGGGGCATTTAAGGATTCTTTCTACTGAATTATCTTGGGAGTCTGACAAGCAGATTATGGAGGAAAAGGATTTTAAAGTTTGGTCGTTTTACTCATGTTTTGATACATGTATGGTGAGTGTAAGGAACGACAACTCTGCGAAGGAGATTGCCCTTGCATAATACTCTGCCAAGTGTTACCTCCCTTAGACCATAAATCTAATAACCATATGTCATTTGAAGCAAAAAGTTTAATTACTCCTTTTCTGATGCTGCTTGGTTGCTATGCCTTTCAACAAATCAATATGGCTTGACAAAGTATGTAGATGATCAATGAAAGAACATTTCTACAAAACTATCTTTAAATCAGACAAGCACTTTTATAAGGATGCTTTATTAAAGTATTGTCATTTTGCCCCTTTTTTGATGCCGCCTGACTGCCATGTTTTTCGACCAATCAGTATGGCTTGAACAATTTTTATAGAGGGTCACCCAAGGAACATTTCTACCAAATTATATTTGAATCTGACAGGCAGATTCGGAGGAGAAGATTTTTAAAGTTTGGACATTTTGTCCCCTTTCTGATGCCGCAGCAACCAAAGTTCTCAATGGAATTTAAATCTTTGAACAATTTTGAAAGAGGACCACCAAAGGAACATTCCTGTGATGTTTGGTGGAAATTGTTCTTGCGGTTCAGGAGGAGATGATGTTTAAAGCTAAAAGTTAACGCCGGACGACAGACGACGGACGACGGACACAGAGTGATCAGAATAGCTCACCTTGAGCCTTTGGCTCTAGGTGATCTAAAAATAGGATACATATAAACAGAGATAGAACCCTATAGAGGCTTCCGATATGAAAGTAGGTCAAATGGCAGTGTCAATATGTATCCTTTTTTCCTTCTGAGCATAACTCTTGCAAAAATCACTCTACCGGATAATCCCTGCTTTATGCACTTCTACCTGTTTGGAAACTTGAGTTGCGCTCTCAAGTGAATATGCTATAGAGACTAAGTTTCGAAAGGCATAACTATTGCAAAATTTGCTGAACCGGAAAATCCCTGCTTCATGCACATCTACCCATTATAGTAATGATATTGACCAAGTTTTGCAAAGATTCAGTCAGAAACGTAGGAAGAGTTGCGTTCACAAGCCGCAATATCAATCAGCTACAGAGACTAAGTTACAAGGGTCATAAATCTTGCAAAAATCAATGAACCGGAAAATCTCCGCTTCATGCACATCTACTCATTATAGTCATGACATTGACTAAGTTTTGAAAAGATTCGGTCAGAAACATAGTCAGAGTTGCGTTCACAAGGCTGCAATATCAATCAGCTACAGAGACTAAGTTTCAAGGGACAAAAATCTTGCAAAAATCAATGAACTGGAAAATCGCTGCTTCATGCACATCTACCCATTATAGTAATGACATTGACCAAGTTTTGAAAAGATTCGGTCAGAAACATAGGAGGAGTTGCGTTCACAAGGCTGCAATATCAATCAGCTACAGAGACTAAGTTACAAGAGACATAAATCTTGCAAATATCAATGAACCGGAAAATTGCCGCTTCATTCACATCTACACCTTATAGTTATGACATTGACCAAGTTTTGAAAAGATACGGTCAGAAACGTAGGAGTTGTTGCGTTCACAAGAAATGGACGTACGGACGGACAGACGGAGAAGATGACGCCAATATACGACCGCGGAGTATAAAAAGTAAAATAACAAAACTTTAACTTTAACAAGTTCAAAAATAAAAAAAATAACAAAAAAATAACAAAATAAAAAAAATTTCCCTGAAACCTGTGTGATATGTTGAAGTACTTTATTTATGAAATTTGAAATCATTCCACCAAAATATAAAGAAGCTATGTCCAATTCTCAAAATCCACCAAAAATCAAGTGTTTTACCACAAAAAAAGGTCACAGTCAGCATCTTCAGCATACAATGTGTAGAAGGGTATTAGATGTAACTATATTCCAAATATGAAAGCCCTAGTACCAGTACTAATTGAGAAAAAAAAGAAAGTTTAACGTTGAGCTAAACGCAAAGTTAAACAAGAGGGCCATGACGGCCCTGGATCGCTCACCTTATTTATTTTTTTTCACTTTAGCAATAATAGCCCAACCCCCTGGCGGCCATATTTTTCGACCAATCAACTTAGCTTGAAGGAATCTAATAGAGGGTCGGTCACCCTAGGAACATTTCTGCAAAATTATTTGAAAATCAGCCTGACACTTTTGGAGGAGAAGATTTTTTAAGTTTTCACTATAGCCATATAAGGCAAAATAGCCTGCCCACTGGCGGCCATGTTTTTCGACCAATCAACATGGCTTGAAGGAATCTGATAGTGGGTCACTTAAGGAACATTTCTACAATTTTTTTTGAAAATTGGCCTGACACTTTCGGAGGAGAAGATTTTTTGAGTTTTCACTATAGCCATATAAGGCAAAATAGCCCTGCCTGCCTGGTGGCCATGTTTTTCGACCAATCAACATGGCTTGAAGGAATTTGATAGAGGGTCATCCAAGGAACATTTCTACAAAATTATTTGAAAATCTGCCAACCAGTTTGGGAGAAGAAGAAGTTTTTTTCATTTCGTTGCCATGCAAACCAGAATTCTGCATGGATCCCAACAATTTGAAGGAATTCTGTTGAGGTCATTGAGAGGATGCTTTCTGTGAAGTTTCATCCCAATTGACTCACTGGTTACTGAAGAGAAGAAGTTGACGCACGCCGGACGCCGGACAAAAGCGATCACAATAACTTAACTTGAGCAAAGCTCAGGTGAGCTAAAAATACAAGAAATGAAAAAGCAAAAAATCCAAATTTTGACCCAAAAACCCGTTTGATATGTTGAAGTACATTATTTATGAAATGTGTGTGCACAATTTGAAATTAATCTAACAAACAAGAGGCCCAAGAGGGCCAGTATCGCTCCACGGCCATAAGGCAAAAATAAAATCTCCAAACAGCCCTGCCCCCTGGTGGCTATTTTTTTACCAACCACCATGGCTTAAAGGAATCTTGTAGAGTGTCACGCAAGGAATGTTTCTGCAAAATTATTTGAAAATCGGCCTGACACTTTCGTCGGAGAGGATATTTTAAGTTTTCACTATAGCCATATAAGGCAAAATAGCCCCACCCCCTGGCAGCCATATTTTTCAACCAATCAATCAACATTTCTACAAAATTATTTGAATATCAGCCAAACACTTTCGGAGGAGAAGATTTTTTAAGTTTTCACTATGGTCATATAATGCAAAATAGCCCCGCCCTCTGGCTGCCATGTTTTTCGACCAATCAACATGGCTTGAAGGAATCTGATAGAGGGTCACCCAATGAACATTTCTACAAAATTATTTGAAAATCGGCTGAACACTTTCGGAGAAGAAGATTTTTTAAGTTTTCACTATGGTCATATAAGGCAAAATAGCCCCGCCCTCTGGCGGCCAAGTTTTTCGACCAATCAACATGGCTTTAAGGAATCTGATAGAGGGTCACCCAATGAACATTTCTACAAAATTATTTGAAAATCGGCTGAACACTTTCGGAGAAGAAGATTTTTTAAGTTTTCACTATAGCTATGTAAGGCAAAATAGCCCCGCCCCCCCTGGCGGCCATGTTTTTCGCCGAATCAACATTTCTTGAAGGAATCTGATAAAGGGTCACCCAAGGAACATTTCTACAAAATTATTTGAAAATCAGCTGAACACTTTCGGAGAAGAAGATTTTTTAAGTTTTCACTATTGCAATATAAGGCAAAATAGCCCCGCCCCCCTGGCGGCCATGTTTTTCAACCAATCGACATTTCTTGAAGGAATCTAATAAAGAGTCACCCAAGGAACATTTCTACAAAATTATTTGAAAATCGGCCTCACACTTTTGGAGAAGAAGATTTTTTAAGTTCTCACTATTTTTTTCTTTCGGTTGCCATGGAAACCAGAATTTCGAATGGATCAAAAAAATTTGAAGGAATTTATTAGAGGACATTGAGAGGATGCTTCCCATGAAGTTTCAACCAAATTGGCCAAGTGGTTAGGGAGAAGAAGTCGTTTAAAGGAAAAGGTTTACGCACGCACGCACGCACGCACGCACGCACGACGGACAATTCGCCATGACATAAGCTCGACTGGCTTTCAGCCAGTGGAACTAAAAATGAGGGAGCTATGACCAAATCTCAGTCAACCAAAATCATGATTTACCCCAAAAAGAAGGTCAAACTCAGTATCTTTAGCATACAATGTGAAGAAGGGTATTAGATGAACAAGTTTTCAAAGTATAACGTTTGATAGTTTCCATGTAAGTGACCTAAACGTAAAACTTAACCAACGCCGACGACAACCACGATCAAGTGACGACAATAGCTTGTCTTTTTTTTCAAACAAGAGGCCCAAGAGGGCCAGTATCGCTCCACGGCCATAAGGCAAAATAAAATCTCCAAACAGCCCTGCCCCCTGGTGGCTATTTTTTTTACCAACCACCATGGCTTAAAGGAATGTTTCTGCAAAATTATTTGAAAATCGGCCTGACACTTTCGGAGGAGAGGATATTTTAAGTTTTCACTATAGCCATATAAGGCAAAATAGCCCCACCCCCTGGCAGCCATATTTTTCAACCAATCAACATGGCTTGAAGGAATCTGATAGAGGGTAAGCCTAGAAACATTTCTACAAAATTATTTGAATATCAGCCAAACACTTTCGGAGGAGAAGATTTTTTAAGTTTTCACTATGGTCATATAAGGCAAAATAGCCCCGCCCTCTGGCTGCCATGTTTTTCGACCAATCAACATGACTTGAAGGAATCTGAAAGAGGGTCACCCAATGAACATTTCTACAAAATTATTTGAAAATCGGCTGAACACTTTCGGAGAAGAAGATTTTTTTCAAGTTTTCACTATAGCTATATAAGGCAAAATAGCCCCGCCCCCCCTGGCGGCCATGTTTTTCAACCAATCAACATTTCTTGAAGGAATCTAATAAAGGGTCACCCATGGAACATTTCTACAAAATTATTTGAAAATCGGCCTGACACTTTTGGAGGAGAAGATTTTTTAAGTTTTCTCTTTAGCCATATAGGCAAAATAGCCCCCCCCGCCCTGTGACGGCCATGTTTTTTTAACAATCAACATGGCTTGAAGGAATCTGATAGAGGGTCACCCATGGAACATTTCTACAATTTTTTTTGAAAATCTGCTGAACACTTTTGGAGAAGAAGATTTTTTAAGTTTTCACTATTGCAATATAAGGCAAAATAGCCCCGCCCCCCTGGCGGCCATGTTTTTCGCCCAATCAACATTTCTTGAAGGAATCTAATAAAGAGTCACCCAAGGAACATTTCTACAAAATTATTTGAAAATCGGCCTGACACTTTTGGAGAAGAAGATTTTTTAAGTTCTCACTATTTTTTTCTTTCGGTTGCCATGGAAACCAGAATTTCGAATGGATCAAAAAAAATTGAAGGAATTTAGTAGAGGACATTGAGAGGATGCTTCCCATGAAGTTTCAACCAAATTGGCCAAGTGGTTAGGGAGAAGAAGTTGTTTAAAGGAAAAAGTTTACACATGCACGCACGCACAACGGAAAATTCGCCATGACATAAGCTCGACTGGCTTTCAGCCAGTGGAGCTAAAAATCAGACGAGCTAAAAATGTGAAAAATCTCTTTAACTCTTTCTCTCATATAGACGCTTATTGATGCCTCTGCAGCAGACGGTTTTTTGAAAACATGTTTTCCACTTTTAGTCACAGGTTATCCATTCAATTTTTTTTTTTAATGAAATATGTTCAAAATCGTTTGCTGCAGAATTGTCGTATGAGGGAAAGGGTTAAATGAAATTATAATTATTGAATAGCACTGAAAACATTGTGGCAATTAGAGAAATTGCTCATTATGAACAATTTCTACATTTGTCAAAATGTTTTCAAAAGTCTTCTGCTGCAGAGGCGTCAAAAAGTGTCTGTATGTGGGAACGGGTTAATAAGTAACCACCATTCACTTTTTCTATCTTACATTGTTTAAGTAGACTATATTTCTATTTTCATTTCAGTTGCATAATCACATCCATAGAGAACCTTTTCAACTAATAGCACTACCTGAAACATTTGTGGTTATCCCATAAAATTCCCACCTTTATTTGGTAATTTAACAAAGATGCAGAGAGACTCTTTTATGCTTAACCCTTTCCCATATACAACACATATGCAACATCTACTCCAGACTTGGAAAATCTCTAGAAATGAAGGTATAATTACTGGAAAAAGGTTTGAAAACATTGTGTCAAAAGGAGAAATTGCTCGTTTTGAGCAATTTCTCCTTTTGTCACAATGTTTTCAAAAGTTGTCGGCTTCAGATGCATCAAAATGTGTCTTTAGGTGGGAAAGGGTTAATGCAACAAAGACCTTTCCCTTATGCAGTAGACGTTTGATGCCCCAGCAGCAAATGATCTCGGAACATATTGTAGAACAAGAGCACCGCGTACGGCACATACGCTCGACTGATAGGGAGAAAAAAAAAAAAAAAAAATGAGCTAAACAAAAAACCTTAACCGGACGACCACGCCGCCGCCGCCAGGGTCATGACAATAGCTCTCGGTTTTTTTAAAAGTCGAGCTTACAAAGAGAAAAGTGCAAGTATGTGAAAATTGGTCTTGCTAGATACCACATAGAGAAATGTAAGCATCGACTGATGGGGCTAAACTTTTGGGTTTTCATCAGAAATTATATTAATAGCTGTTTTAAACCTTTCCTTTTTGCAGATGCAATTTGACACATCTGCAACAGAAAACATTTAAAAATATTGTGGAAATTGGAGAAATTTCTACTTTAACCACAATGTTTTCTTCTCTTTTCAATAATTTCACTTTCATTTACAGAGATTATTCATACTTTGGCTTTGATAATTTCTAAGTTGTCTGCTGCAAATTTATTTTATGTTGAAAAGCGTTAAATGTAGCTGAAGATTGAAAGTGACAAGGGAATGTACTTAGAAAAAATATTGTGCAATTCCTAAAGAAAACTTTTGTAATTTCATCCTTTTTCAAGGTGAGACATAGTTGAGAGAATTCTTTGTGAAAGAGTTAACGCTTTCCTTCTCATTTTCAGCAGACAACTGTTGAGTAATTTCTATAATAGAGATTTTCTATATTTTCTGGATAGATATTTTTACCCTTTCCCACATACAGCAAATATGCAGCAGACCACTTTGAAATCAATCATACAAAAATATGAAAAATCTCTATAGATTAATGTATACATAATTACTGAAAAAGTTGAAAAAATAAACGTTTTAAGCAATATCTCCTTTTGTCACAATGTTATCAAAATTTGTCTGCTGCACAGATGTGTCAGAATGTGTCTACAAGTAGGAAAGGCAGGGTTAAAAGTAGTTTGCTGGAGGTTTAATGTTTATAGGAAAGGGTTATCTAAACTCTTACCTAAGGTTTTGAACTGTACCTTCCTTCACTAACAGTTCACAATGAGCCTTCATGCATTCCTTGCATAGATGATGGCTACATTCTAAAAGAAGATAAAACTTTTCGCCTGACAACCGTTCCAAACATATCTCACACTCATGATCCTGTCTGAAAAATTCCCTTATCTCTTGTTCACGATTATATCTGTTAGGAGAAATGGAATACATGTATAGATGTAAGTCAGGTTTTTCGAAAGTTTTCCATTTGTAACACTTACTGTAAACCAGCAATTTGCCTTTTGTAACATTGTTTCTTTTCTATCCTTTAAAAAAACAAGAGGGCCATGATGGCCCTGGATCGCTCACCTTAATTATACAATGTACTGCAATGCAAAACACATCAAGACAATTATTCTGAATGCAACCTCCACAGTGTTAACAAGATTTTCCTTCATTTGGCCTCGTGATCTATATTTTTTTACCTGATATGACCCATATTCAAACATGGACTAGATATCATCAAGACAACATTCTGACAAATTTTCAACTTGCTCAAAGTAAAAATGCGGCCTCCGGAGTTTGAACAATATTTTCCTTTATTGACCTTGTTTTTGACCCAATATGACCCATATTCGAACTTGACCTAGATATTTTTAAGACAAACATTCTGACAAAATTTCAAACTGCTGAAGCAAATATTGCGGCCTCTGGAGTGTTAACAAGATTTTCCTTCAATTTGACCTAGTGACCTATTTTTTTACCCGACATGACCCATGTTCGAACTTGACTTACACATTATCAAGACAAACATTCTGATAAAGTTTCAACATGCTCGAGTTGAAAATGTGGCCTCCAGAGTGTTAACAAGATTTCGCTTTCGTTTTTTACCTCATATGGCCCAGTTTCGAACTTGTCCAAGATTTGATGGAGATGAATGTTCTGATACACTTTCATGAAGATTGGATGCAAAATGTAGCCTGTAGAGGGTTAACAAGCTGAAATGTTGATGGCGCACGACGGACAAAATGTGATCACAATAGCTCACCTTGCACTTCGTGCATAGGTGAGCTAAAAATAAATATATTTGTCTAGATGTTTTCAAAGTCGTCTGCTTCAGATTTGTTGTATGTGAGAAAGGGTTAAGGAATTTACAAATTGAATAGAGTTGAAAACATCGCTACAAAACGGAAAATGAGCAATTTCTCCCTTTTTCCACATTGTTTTAAAAAGTTGTCTGCTTCAGATGTGTCAAAATGCATCTGTTAGTGGGAAAGGCTTAACCTATGAAACCCTACATTTTAGGTACTCAATATAATATATATAGGGGTTGGAGGTGGAATGAGGATTTTAGAATGGGAATTACTCCCCTTATCTATGGCTCTGAATTCCATACCAAATATTATCTACATTAACTATAGTCATCTAAATAACAGACCTGACAAAAATCCCAATCTTAAAGTCAATTGAAATAAAGAAAAAAAACATTCATAAGAATAATTCAGGACACAATGGTAAACATTGGGATAAATAGGTCAATATAAGCAATTGACAGTATGCTCATTTGGAACAAAATCTTCATTTCTGTCCATCAATGTTATCGGAAGTCATCTGTTATTCAAAATCATCTGTATCAGGAAAAAGATAAACTCTTTCCCACATACAAGCTATTGGCAGCAGACGACTTTGAAAACATCTAGGTAAAAAAAAATCTATAAATGAAAGATTAAATATTGAAAACATGGAGGCAAAAGGAAAATTGTTCAACACGATAAATATCTCCTTTTGACACTATGTTTTCAAATACTGTCTGCTGCAGATGCATCAGAATGCATCTACATATGGTAAAGGGTTATAAGACATACCTAATGATTGAAGTAACAAGTAGATTAAGATCATCCATTTCAATGGAAATACGACAGTCATCAACATCATCATCAATTTGATGTACTGTCACAGACAACTGGTCTTTTATTCCCAGATAACTGAAATACAAACATATTACTTGAGCCTCATCATACAAAAACCAACCTTCAGGACTTTGGGACTTCAGACAAGTCTAATCTAAATCTTCTCTGCTGCAATCAAGTACATGCATCCTAGAAGCATATTGGGACCGGTAATTGCCAAAAACCTTTCATAAGTATGTCAAATAATGGTAATTGCCATTCATTTCAAAACCGCCAAAAAACTCTATAAATGAAAGTATGATTTTGAATCGAGTTGAAAAAATCGTGGCAAAAACAAAAATTGCTCAATAAGATCAATTTCGCCAGTCGAGCTTATGTCATGGCGAATTGTCCAAACTGTGCGTGCGTCAACTTTCTGCTTCAAACAACTTCACCTCCCTAACCACTTGGCCAATCGGGATGAAACTTCATAAAACGCATCCTCTCAATGTCCTCTCCTAACTTCATTCCAATTTTTTGGATCCATGCAAAATTCTTGTTTCCATGGCAGCCAAAAGAAAAACTTGTGAAAACTTAAAAAATCTTCTCCTCCAAAATAGTTGAACCGATTTTCAAATAATTTTGTAGAAATGTTCCTTTGGTGACCTTCTATCAGATTCATTAAGGCCATGTTGATTAGTCGAAACTCATTTCTGCAAGAGGGCAGGGCTATTTAGCCTTATATGGCTATAGTGAAAACTAAAAAAATCTTCTCCCCCAAAAATATCTTGCCGATTATTCAAATAATTATGTAGTGATGATCCTTAGGTGACTCTCTATTAGATTCAACCAAGCAATGTTGATTGGTATCAAAATATGGCTTTCAGAGGGTGGGGCTGCATGCCTTAAATTGGCTTTAGTGAAAACTTTAAAAATCTTTTCCTCCCAAACTATTTGGCCGATTTTCAAATAATTTTGTAGAAATGTTCCTTGGGTGACACTCTACATGATTCCTTCAAGCCACTGTGATTGGTAAAAAAACATGGCCACCAGGGGTCAGGGCTGTTTGGAGATTTAATTTTTGCCTTATTGCAGTGGAGCGATATAGCCCTCTTGGGCCTCTTGTTTTAGATTCTTTCAATAAAGAAGATTCTGTAAATAACACATGAGATAATGCATAAGTTTCGTTGATGAGGAAATACAGAATGACTGATTATATTATGTACCTAATATTCAAAAGTCTTCTGCTTCAATTCATCTAAAATTGGGAAAGGGTTAAAGAGTAACAGACAGATAGACAGTATGGGAGTGAGTAATCTCTATGTTCCAACCTGCGAAGGCAGGCTAATCCTTTCCTTAAATACAACAAATCTGCAGCAGGCTAACTATACTTATAATAAAAAAAAATTTGAAACTCTCAAAAATGAAAGTACAATTATTAAACTAGAATTGTTTTGCAAAAAACAGATGTCTCCCCCTCAAATATCTGTCAAAATCTCTCAAAAGATTCCAACCTATAAAGCAGACATGGGTTCTGCACATCGCCTTGATGAGGTGAACATGTGACCCAAGTTTCATGAAAATCCTTCAAGCTGTCTTGGAGATATGGAGCAGACACGATTTGGGACAGACAGACGGACAGACAGTCGAGACATGGGTTCTGCACATCGCCTTGATGAGGTGAACATGTGACCCAAGTTTCATGAAAATCCTTCAAGCCGTCTTGGAGATATGGAGCGGACACGAAATAAAGCCTCAAACCTTTGACCTTCAAGCGTGACAATGACCTTGAACCGGTATCATCAAGACATGGGTTCTGCACATCGCCTTGATGAGGTGAACATGTGACCTAAGTTTCATGAAAATCAAGCCGTCTTGGAGATATGGAGCGGACACGAAATAAAGCCTCAAACCTTTGACCTTCAAGTGTGACCTTGACCTTGAACCGGTATAGTCGAGACATGGGTTCTGCACATCCCCTTGATGAGGTGAACATTTGACCCAGGTTTCATGAAAATCCTTCAAGCCGTCTTGGAGATATGGAGCGGACACGATTTGGGACAGACGGACGGACAGACAGACAGTCGAGACATGGGTTCTGCACATCGCCTTGATGAGGTGAACATGTGACCAAAGTTTCATGAAAATCCTTGTAAAAATGTATACAGGGGGAGACATAATAAAATCTGTTTTTCAAGGTCGCAATGGTGTCACATTTTACCCCTGAAAAGTTAAAATCATACAATTTTTCAAGAAATTTTCCATTCTACATAATAGAATGTTCTGTAACTAGAGATTGCTTTTTTGAAAAAGCGCTTGTGGTGAAATGTTCATTATTTTGCCGATATGCTTTCAAAAGTTATCTTCTGACAGAATGACATTCACTAGTGTCTCCCCAATTGTATGGTCGTAGGGTTAGGAAAAGAAATGATGGAGATGAATTTTGTAGTTTTGGAGATGAAGCAACAGTGACAATCCTCAGTTATTGAGCGGAAACCATCTTTCAGCTGAAGGTTACCATGACTGTGACCTTTGACCTAGTGACCTCAAAATCAATAGGGGTCATCTGCTGGTGGTGACCACCCTGCACACCAAGTATTAACTTCCATGGCCAAAGCATTCTAGTTATTAAGCAAAAACAATAGTTCAGCTCATTGTTACCGTGACCTTGACCTTTGACCTTGTGACCTCAAAATCAAACAAAATCAATAAGGGTCATCTACTGGTTAGGACCAACCTGCACACCAGGTATGAAGTTCCTTGACATAAGCATTCTTTAGTTATTGAGCGGAAACCATTTTTCAGCTGAAGGTTACCATGACCTAGACCTTTGACCTAGTGACCTCAAAATCAATAGGGTCATCTGCTGGTGGTGACCACCCTGCACACCAAGTATTAACTTCCATGGCCAAAGCATTCTAGTTATTAAATAAAACAATTGTTCAGCTCATTGTTACTGTGACCTTGGACTTTGACCTTGTGACCTCAAAATCAAACAAAATCAATAAGGGTCATCTACTGGTTAGGACCAACCTGCACACCAGGTATGAAGTTCCTCGACATAAGCATTCTTTAGTTATTGAGCGGAAACCATTTTTCAGCTGAAGGTTACCATGACCTTGACCTTTGACATAGTGACCTCAAAATCAATAGCGTCATCTGATGGTGGTGACCAACCTGCACACCAAGTATTAACTTCCATGGCCAAAGCATTCTACAGTTATTAAACAAAAACAATTGTTCAACTCATTGTTACCGTGACCTTTGACCTTGTGACCTCAAAATCAAACAAAATCAAATAAGGGTCTTCTACTGGTTAGGACCAACCTGCACACCAGGTATGAAGTTCCTTGACATCAGCATTCTTTAGTTATTGAGCGGAAACCATTTTTCAGCTGAAGGTTACCATGACCTTGACCTTTGACATAGTGACCTCAAAATCAATAGAGGTCATCTGTTGGCGGTGACTAACCTGCACACAAAGTATTAACTTCCATGGCCAAAGCATTCTACAGTTATTTAGCAAATATAATTTTTCAGCTCATTGTCACTGTGACCTTTCAGCTCAAGGTCACTGTGACCTTGACTTTGACCTCAAAATCAAACAAGAGCGCCATGATGGGCCTGGATTGCTCACCTGATTATTTTTTTTCACTTTAGCAATATAAGCCCTGCCCCGCCCCTCCCCCTGGCTGCCATAGCTTTCGACCAATCAACATGGCTTGAAGGAATCTGATAGAGGGTCACCCTAGGAATATTTCTACAAAAATATTTGAAAAAACGGCCTGACACTTTCAGAGGAGAAGCCATATAAGGTAAAAATAGCCCAGCCCTGTACCGGCCATGTTTTTTTTACCAATCAACATGGCTTTAAGGAATCTGATAGAGGGTCACCTAAGGAACATTTCTACAAAATTATTTGACACTTTCAGAAGAGAAGATTTTTTTTTAAGTTTTCACTATAGCCATATAAGGCAAAATAGCCCCAGCCCCTGGCTGCCATGTTTTTCAACCAATCAACATGGCTTGAAGGAATCTGATAGAGGGTCATCCAAGGAACATTTCTACAAAATTATTTGAAAATCTGCCAACTAGTTTTAGAAACCTGAATTCTACATGGATCCCCAAAATTTGAAGAACTTCTGGAGAGGTCATTGAGAGGATGCTTTCTGTGAAGTTTCATCCCAATTGACCAACTAGTTACTGTGGAGAAGAAGTTGACGCACGCCGCACACCGGACAAATGGCGATCACAATAACTCACCTTGAGCACTTTGTGCTCAGGTGAGCTAACAAAATAGGGGTCTTCTGCTCGGCATGGCCAACCTGCATACCAAGTATGAAGTTCTTCGGCCCAAGTGTTCTTCAGTTATCGAGCTGAAACCATTTTTTACCTCAAAAGGTCACCATGACCTTTGACCTTCTGACATCAAAATCAATAAGGGTCATCTATTGGTCATGACCAACCTGCATACCAAGTATGAAGTTCCTATGCCCAAGCGATCTTCAGTTATTGAGCGGAAACAAATGTGACGGATGACGGAAGGAGGGAACGAGCAAAAACAATATGTCACCCCCATGAATGGGGGAGACATAATTATCCATAAACACCGAACATGGCTCACTTTAATAAACAAGAGGGCCATGATGGCCCTTGAATCGCTCACCTGATTTTTTATTTTTTTTCACTTTAGCTATATAAGCCTCGCCCCCTGGCAGCCATAGTTTCCGACCAATCAACTTGGCTTGAAGGAATCTGATAGAGGGTCAAACTAGGAACATTTCTACAAAATTATTGGAAAATCGGCCAGATACTTTTGGAGGAGAAGATTTTTTAAGTTTTCACTATAGCCATATAATGCAAAATAGCCCTGCCTACTGGCGGCCATGTTTTTTTACCAATCAACATGGCTTGAAGGAATCTGAAAGTAGGTCATCCAAGGAACATTTCTACAAAATTATTTGAAAATCGGGCCGACACTTTTGGAGAAGAAGATTTTTTAAGTTTGCACTATAGCCATATAAGGCAAAAGAGCCCCGACCCCCCTGGCCGCCATGTTTTTTTGACCAATCAACATGGCTTCAAGGAATCTGATAGAGGGTCACACAAGGAACATTTCTACAAAATCATTTGAAAATCAGCCTGACACTTTCGGAGGAGAAGATTTTTTAAGTTTTCACTAGAGCCATATAAGGCAAAATAGCCCCGCCCCCCTGGCGGCCGTGTTTTTTTACCAATCAACACGGCTTGAAGGAATCTGGTAGAGGTTCATCCAAGGAACATTTCTACAAAATTATTTGAAAATCTGCCAACCAGTTTGGGAGAAGAAGAATTTTGAAGTTTTTTTCGTTTCGTTGCCATGGAAACAAGAATTCTACATGGATCCCAAAAAATTTGAAGAAATTCTGGTGAGGTCATTAAGAGGATGCTTTCTGTGAAGTTTCATCCCAATTGACCCACTGGTTACTGAGGAGAAGATGTTGAAGATTTTTTAAGTTTATACTTTGGCCATATAAGGCAAAATAGCCCCCGCCCCCTGGCGGCCATGTTTTTCGACCAATCAACATTGCTTGAAGGAATCTGATAGAGGGTCACCCAAGGAACATTTCTACAAAATTATTTGAAAATCGGCCTGACACTTATGGAGGAGAAGATTTTTTAAGTTTTCATTATAGCCATAAAAGGCAAAATAGCCCCGCCCCCTGGCGGCCATGTTTTTTGACCAATCAACATGGCTTGAAGGAATCTGATAGAGGGTCACCCAAGGAACATTTCTACAACATTATTTGAAAATCGGCCTGACACTTTTGGAGGAGAAGATTTTTTAAGTTTGCACTATAGCCATATAAGGCAAAATAGCCCCCCCCCCCCCCCCCCCCCCCCCCTGGCGGCCATGTTTTTCGACCAATCAACATGGCTTGAAGGAATCTGATAGAGGGTCACCCAAGGAACATTTCTACAAAATTATTTGAAAATCGGCCTTACACTTTCGGAGGAGAAGATTTTTTAAGTTTTCACTATAGCCATATAAGGCAAAATAGCCCCGCCCCCCCTGGCGGCCATGTTTTTCGACCAATCAACACGGCTTGAAGGAATCTGATAGAGGGTCATCCAAGGAACATTTCTACAAAATTATTTGAAAATCTGCCAACCAATTCGGGAGAAGAAGAATTTTGAAGTTTTTTCGGTTTCGTTGCCATGGAAACCAGAATTTTGCATGGATCCCAAAAGTTTGAAGGAATTCTGGTGAGGTCATTGAGAGGATGATTTCTGTGAAGTTTCATCCAAATTGACCTACTGGTTACTGAGGAGAAGAAGTTGACGCACGACGGACGACGGACAAAAGGCGATCACAATAACTCACCTTGAGCAAAGCTCAGGTGAGCTAAAAATGCAAAAAAAAAGATAGGCCAGCTTACTCCTTTTCTGGTTAATCAACTTTTTCCTTAAAGGGACTGAACACCATAATGGTCCAAAATCGTTATATTTTATACTTATTCTAATAAATCCAAAATACGTCAATATATATGTAACGGAATGTTGTAGAAGGTCGTACAAGTCTTGTTTTTCATTATTTCATAGGAAATAAGCAGTTAAAAAAACGTCCGCTCCGTGTTTTCCCGTTTAAAAATACCGTGGAATTTCCTCTTGCTCATTTGAAGATTCAATTCGGCATTCTCTAACACTATCGACTCATTACATTCATGTATGCGTGAGTGTAAGGAACGACAACTCTGCGAAGGAGATTGTCAATTCGGTTGTAGTGATCACGTGATAAATATACAGCGATATTTTTAGATTTACTGGGTTACTAATCCAAAATTCCTTTTTCATATTGATTTACATTCTATATATAAAGTTATTTTTGAACTTTAATATGATTTGTAGTTTTCATTCTTATTTCAACCAGTTATTGTATTTTCTAATAAAATACAAAGAATAAAGAAATTGTATGATTGGGAAAGTTTTTGAGAAAAAACTGTAGCATACGCCTTTAATTCAAAGTTAAATGATTTTTAATGCAACAAAGGAGGAATGGCTATTTTAGCTTATTTCTTATTTTCCTACAATCTTTTCAAATGTCAATTGAAGTACATGTAGTGACCAAAATTAATTCAACAAGAGGGCCATGATGGCCCTATATCGCTCACCTGATTTAATAAAACTTCAATAGTTTTCAAAGTTTTATACTCTATACATATAAGGAAAACAAGCAACCCTCCCTGGTGGCCATGTTTTTCAATGGATCGGATTTATTTGAACAACCTTGGTAGAAGGTCCCCCAAGGAACATTTGTGCCATATAATTTTTAAATCAGGCAGGTGCTTTTGGACAAGAAGATTTTTAAAGATATTACAATGCACAAATTAGGAAAACAAGCCCCGCCCCTGGAGGTCAAGTTTTTCAATAGATCAGATTAATTTGAACAATCTTGGTAGAAGGTCCCCCAAGGAACATTTGTGCCAAATTATCTTTAAATCGGGCCAGTACTTTTGGACAAGAAGATTTTTAAAGATTTTACAATGCACATATTAGGAAAACAAGCTCCGCCTCCTGGCGGCCATGTTTTTCAACAGATCGGAAATATTTGAACAATCTTGGTAAAGGGTGCCCCAAGGAACATTTGTGCAAGATAATTTTCAAATCGGGCCAGTACTTTTGGACAAGAAGATTTTTAAAGTATTAACAATGCACATATTAGGAAAACAGGCTCCGCCTCCTGACGGCCATGTTTTTCCATGGATCGGAAATATTTGAACAATCTTGGTAAAGGGTGCCCAAAGGAACATTTGTGCAAAATAATTTTCAAATTGGGCCAGTACTTTTGGACAAGAAGATTTTTAAAGTTTTAACAATGTACATATTAGGAAAACAAGCTCCGCCCCCTGGCGGCAATGTTTTTAAACGGATCGGAAATATTTGAACAATCTTGGTAAAGGGTGCCCCAAGGAACATTTGTGAAAAATAATTTTCAAATCGAGCCAGTACTTTTGGACAATTTTTTTGTTTAAGTTTTAACAATGCACATATAAGGAAAACAAGCTCCACCCCCTGGCAGCCATGTTTTTCAACGGATTGGAATTATTTGAACAATCTTGGTAAAGGGTGCCCCAAGGAACATTTGTGCAAAATAATTTTCATATCGGGCCAGTACTTTTGGACAAGAAGATTTTTAAAGTTTTAACAATGAACATATAAGGAAAATAAGCTCCGCCCCCTGGCGGCCATGTTTTTCAACGTATCGGAAATATTTGAACAATCTTGGTAGAGGATACCCCAAGGAACATTTGTGCAAAATAATTTTCAAATCGGGCCAGTACTTTTGGACAAGAAGATTTTTTAAGATTTGGCAATTTTCCCTTTTTCTGTTTTCTGTTGCCGCAGCAACCAAAGTTCTACTTGGAATTAAATTCTTTGAACAACTTTGAAAGAGGACCACCTAAGGACCATTCCTGTGAAGTTATTTTGAAATTTGTCCATTGGTTTAGTAGGAGAAGTCATTTGTAGGAAATTGTTAACAGACGGACAGACGACGACGACGACGACGGACGCTGGACGGTGAGTGATCACAAAAGCTCACCTTGCACTTCGTGCTTAGGTGAGTTAAAAATACATAAAAGAAAATATTAATTTTGAATAATTTTAAATAAAGCTACTGCATAATGACAAAGAATAAAGTACATAACAAGAGCTGTCGGAGGACAGCGCGCTCAACTATTTCAGCGCTTATTTAAGTTACTGAGATAATGGACTCTAATGTAGTTGCATGCAAAACATTAACCACAATTTCTTAAAGGTAGATAATTTGCATTATATGCAGGAAAGAGTTATTTAACTTGATTATTTTCATAGGTGTGATGGTTGGGAAGGGTTCTAGAACGTTTCAATAGAATGCATCAAGTAGTTACTAAGATATCGACTCTTAATGTAGTTGCACGCAAACCTTTAACCATAATTTCTAAGTATACAAGATGTGTTTGTGAAACACTGATGCCCCCGAATGGCAACATCTAGGTCAAAGGTCAAGGTTGCAAGGTCAAAATATTTGGCACTGACAGAAAGGTCATGTCACAAGGAATACACATGTGAAATATGGTAACCGTACCTGTTATGGTTCAAAAGTAGTGGTCACGGTTAAAGATTTTTTCGACAGATGGGGGCATCTAGGTCGCAAGGTCAAAAATGTTGGTACTGACAGAAAGGTCATGTCACAAGGAATACACATGTGAAATATGGTAGCCGTACCTGTTATGGTTCAAAAGAAGTGGTCAAGGTTAAAGGTTTTTTTGACAGATGGGGGCATCTAGGTCAAAGGTCAAGGTCTAGGTCGCAAGGTCAAAAATGTTGGTACTGACAGAAAGGTCATGTCACAAGGAATACACATGTGAAATATGGTAGCCGTACCTGTTATGGTTCAAAAATAGTGGTCAAGGTTAAAGTTTTTTTCGACAGACAAACAGACACACAGGCCAAAAACTAGATGCCCACCGAATCGGTGATTCCGGGGGCATAAAAAAGGGAAACAATTTGCACCATAAGCAGGATAGAGTTATCTTAATTGGTTGTGAATATAGTTGTGAAATTGGGAAAGGTTGTATAAAGTTTCAATACAATGCTTCAAGTTGTAACTGAGATTACACTCTAAATGTAGTTGCAAAACTTTAACCAGAATTTCTAAGTCCAAAAAGGGCCATAACTTGCATAGAGTACTTGATTGTTTACATAGGTGTGATGTTTGGGAAGGGCTGTATTTCAATGCAGTGCATCGAGTAATTTCTAAAATATGGTCTCTTAATGTAGTTGCATGCAAAACTTTAACCAAATTTCTAGTTAAAAAAAGGGCCATAAATTGCAAAATATACTGGATAGAGTTATCATACTTGATTGTTTACATAGGTGTTATGGTTGGGATGGGTGGTATAAAGTTTCAATGCAATGCATCAAGTAGTTACTAAGAGATGGTCTCTAAATGTAGTTGCATGCAAAACTTTAACCAGAATTTTTAAGTAAAAAAGGGCCATAACTGCAGGATAGAGTTATCTAACTTGATAATATACATAGGTGTGTTAGTTGGGTAGGGGTATATAAAGTTCCAATGCAATGCATCAAATAAATACTGAGAAAGGGACTCTTAATTTAGTTGCACGCAAGACTTTAACCAGAATTTCTAAGTAAACAAGAGGGCCATGATGGCCCTGGAATCGCTCACCTGTTTTTTTTTTCACTTTAGCTATATAAGCCCCGCCCCCTGGCAGCCATAGTTTCCGACCAATCAACTTGGCTTGAAGGAATCTGATAAAGGGTCACCCTAGGAACATTTCTACAAAATTATTTAAAAATCAGCCTGACACTTTCGGAGGAGAAGATTTTTTAAGCTTTCACTTTGGCCATATAAGGCAAAAAAGCCCCGCCCCCTGGCTGCCATGTTTTTCGACCAATCAACATGGCTTGAAGGAATCTGATAGAGGGTCA
This sequence comes from Serripes groenlandicus, assembly GCA_031761405.1. Lineage (NCBI taxonomy): Eukaryota > Metazoa > Mollusca > Bivalvia > Cardiida > Cardiidae > Serripes > Serripes groenlandicus. The sequence continues at coordinate 41,088,139 of JASEVX010000009.1, forward strand.
CCCAAGGAACATTTCTAGAAAATTATTTGAAAATCGGCCCGACACTTATGGAGAAGAAGATTTTTTAAGTTTTCACTATAGCCATAAAAGGCAAAATAGCCCCGCCCCCCTGGCGGCCATGCTTTTTGACCAATCAACATGGCTTGAAGGAATCTGATAGAGGATCACCCAAGGAACATTTCTACAGAATTATTTGAAAATCGGCCTGACACTTTTGGAGGAGAAGATTTTTTAAGCTTGCACTATAGCCTAATAAGGCAAAATAGCCCCGCCCCCCCTGGCGGCCATGTTTTTCGACCAATCAACATGGCTTGAAGGAATCTGATAGAGGGTCACCCAAGGAACATTTCTACAAAATTATTTGAAAATCGGCCTGACACTTTTGGAGGAGAAGATTTTTTAAGTTTGCACTATAGCCATATTGGCAAAATAGCCCCCCCCCCTGGGGGCCATGTTTTTCGACCAATCAACATGGCTTGAAGGAATCTGATAGAGGGTCACCCAAGGATCATTTCTACAAAATAATTTGAAAATCGGCCTGACACTTTGGGAGGAGAAGATTTTTAAGAATTTTGAAGTTTTTTTCATTTCGTTGCCATGGAAACCAGAATTCTGCATGGATCCCAAAAATTTTAAGGAATTCTGGTGAGGACATTGCGAGGATGCTTTCTGTGAAGTTTCATCCCAGTTGACCCACCGGTTACAGAGGAGAAAATGTTGACGGACGACGGACGCCGGACGCCGGACATAGGGCGATCACAATAACTCACCCTGAGCACTTCGTGCACAGGTGAGCTAAAAATGGGCCATAACTTGCATAAAATGAAGGATAGAGTTATATAACTTGATAATCTACACAGGTGTGATAGTTGGATAGGGTTGTAGAAAGTTTCAATGCAATGCATCATGTAAATACTGAGATATGGACTCTTAATTTAGTTGCACGCAAAACTTTAACCAGAATTTCTAAGTAAAAAAGGGCCATAACTTGCATTAAATACAGGATAGAGTTATCTAACTTGATAATCTACATAGGTGTGATAGTTGGGTAGGCTTGTAGAAAGTTTCAATGCAATACATGTAGTATTTAAGTTTTTGCATGCAAAACCTTAACCAAGGTGTGACGTGGATGCCGACGCCAGGGTGAGTAGTATAGCTCTCATATTCTTCGAATAGTCAAGCTAAAAATGCATTTTATCTGTCAAGCCACAAAGTAACTTTTAAAGGCCACTATAACAAACAGGAAAGACAATGATCAAGAATATAGCAGCACAGACTGATCAATTTCACAGGATCAAGTTCAAGGTCAGTTTTCCTATTGATCACTTTTGAAGTTATCCAATCATATACTATTTTAAGTATTTTTCCATACCTTAAACACGATTCTTGAATCCAGTCCACCCATGTGTAAAGTATGGGCATACCTGGGATGTCAGGTGTTTTATTTTCGTACCACAATCTGTCTAATTCCTGACACATGACTGACAATTGCCGAGGTGATAACCATGAACACATCAGAATAAAAGACGGCGGGTCCTGTGACGGGTACGTATGAGGAAGTGTTACATTGAGACAAATTGGAGGGAGATGCGTTGTGTTGAATCCCCATATCACTCGCTGTCCTGAAATAAACAAATTGAAACATACACATGTTACAGGAAGACAGGCCTTCACCCTTTCCCACTTGCAGACGCATTTTGATACATGTATAACAAAATACTTTTGAAAACATTGTAGCAAAAGGAGGAATTACTAATGATGAGCAATTTCTCTTTTTTCCACAATGTTTTCGACTCAAATCAATAATCAAACTTTCTCTCTTAGAGATTTTGTCTATATCATTCTGTCGTCTGTTGAATATGGGAAAAGTTCAAGGTATATGTTACAAGTGTCAAGTGGTAAATGTGTGGTTTTTAACACAGAGCATCCTGGCTTGCATACCAGCTCAGCTGGAGGTGATCAAGGTGAAGTGCCCTTGGGCAAGGCACATTTCCTAGCATTGTGCTTGCTGGTCACCCAGTGACCATGAATAAGTGTTCTGTTACCAAGATAAAACCGAAATGCTGTTGAAAATGGAGCAAATCTTTGACAACATGTAACTTTAAAACAGTGCAGAGCCAAATTAAACTGTGGGGATATACAGGTTGATCTGTATCTACAATGGTCATAAATGCCTTTACTTTTCCAATAGCATCTGTCCATATTATTTATTAAATCAGGAAAATATTAACCCTTTACTCAAAACTCAAGCTTTGAACAGTCTGTTTGTGATTATAGTCATTCACTAGATTATAAACAAGTTAAATGATGATCATAAAACTGTCAGGTTCACTTGAATCGATGGTACCATGAATTGTCTATGTCCAGGTCCACTTGAATCGATGGTACCATGAATTGTCTATGTCATCACTAACATGTGCAGAGTGCAGAGTCTTCAATGTTTATCTATATAAGCTAAGAATGTGTGGTTTTCAAACCAGTGCCAAAACACTGTCTGATAAAATTTGGAAGGGCGGTTGTGTGCACTGATGTAGGTTTTGTATTGCACTCATTGACGGATCAGACTTGGGTAATAAATTTTACCTGATTCAGAGCGAGCCAAGGACATTTTCGTTCCCTCATGATTTCCTTCATCTAATGTTAGTTCAACTTCAGCTGGTAGAAAAACGTCAACTTGAAGTTTGTCCTCACCGGCATCTATTGGTATGAAAATCTGAAAGAAGAATACATGTACTTGCAGCATAAGCAGATCTTTAACTCTGCAGCAGACAACTAGCAACAACTACACAAAACTATGGAGAATCTCTTAAAATGATTACATAAATATTGAATAGAGTTGAAAATATTGTGTCTAAAGATGAAATGTTCATTATTTTGCCACAATGCTTTCAAAAGTTATCTTCTGACAGAATGACATTCACTAGAAGTTTATTGGTCCAGTCAAGCTACATTCACATCTGGCAAGACCGACTGCTCGTGTTCTAATTCCGCCAATTTCTGCCAAAATGTGTTCACAAACAAATCCAAAGAACAGATTTATGATAAAAAATATTAACTGTTGATTCACTTCCTGATTGTTTATTGGAAAACCTGTATGTATTATTCCGATAGCTTTATAAAGGTTATTTAAATTTGTATCTGAAATATTATAACAATATATTAGAACAGTTTTCGGTATTTTTTCCTCTGGCTACCAATGCAGCCGATGCAGAAATGTCCGAAAAGTTGAAATTCTCAATTAAAAATATGTTGCAAATTTAATATCAATTTGAAGTCTTCAATTTCTTCTGCATGCTTACATATCTAAAGATTCATTTGTAGTAAAATAAAGTGTTAGATTCATGTATATACACGAATGCCAGCTTTATTAACCCTTTCCCAGATGCAGATGCATATTGACGCAATAGCAGCAGATGACTTTTGAAAACATTGTGGCCAAAGGTGAAATTGCTCATGATGAGCAATTTCTCCTTTGGCCACTATGTTTTCAACTTTATTTAACCCTTTCCCCCATATAGACACTTTCTGACGCCTCTGCAGCAGACGGCTTTTTGAAAACATAGTGGCAAAAGAAGAAATTGCTCAAAACTAGCAATTTCTCCTTTTGACACAATGTTTTCCACTTTTAGTCATAGGTTATCCATTCAATTATAGAGATTTTCTATTTAATGACAAAATATGTTTTAAGTCGTCTGCTGCAGAATTGTCGTATGAGGGAAAGGGTTAACAATTAAGCTAACTTTTATGGAGATTTTTAGGTTTTTATAACTATGTTTTCAAAGTCGTCTGCTGCAGAGTTGTTGTATGTGGGAAAGGGTTAAGCCAATAAATTACGGAGCCTAAGAATTTCGACACAATTTCCAGCGTGTTTGTTTAGCAGCCGATATTAAAATATACATAAGAAATTTTGCTTTTGCATGCATGTACAAATTCCATTTAATCTACTGGCACTTTTAGTAAGAGTCACTTTCTATACGCAACTGTAACCATTTCCCACATGTATACAGACACATTTTGACGCATCTGCAATAGACAACTTTTGAAAACATTGTGGCAAAAGGAGAAATTGCTTATGATGTGCAATTTCTGTTTCTGGCAAAAGAAGAAATTGCTGTAGATTTGTTGTATGTGGTTAAGGGTTAAAGGTCTAAATTCAAGAATAGAATAGGTAATCAATGTGTAAAGTTTTACCTTCATCATGTTTCTTGTCATGTTGATGTCAATGCCATTTTCATCTGAAATTGCTCTTGATACAATTTGGACTCTGTCTGGGTCAGCCTCAAAAATGGAACACAGTGCTTCTATCTGAAATATAACAATATTTTGCAATTTCAAGAAGTCTTATTTCAACACTTTAACCCTTATCCTGCTGAATTCTTGCAACTGGTATCATCACCATTGATTTTTAACAGGTTCTTATATATTTGTGAAGTAGTTTTTTATATATTTTAACCCTTCCGCGCATCTGCAGCATTACCAGCAATTTATGCTTTTGCCGATATGTTTTTAAACCTTGTCTGGGTCAAAATGAATCTACATGTGGGAAAGGGTTAAATATATTATCAATGTATCCCTGGGATAGCATATAGCTATATAAGGCATGTGGCCATGATTTTCAACCCCCCAAAAATAGTTTGGTTGTCATAGAAGGCAGTATTCTGCATGGATCCCAAAAAATTGAATGAATTCTGGAGAGTACATTGAGAGGATACTTGCTGTGAAGTTTCATCCAAATTGACTTATTGATTACTGAGAAGAAAAATTTGACGGATGCACAACGCATGGCAGCATAGGGCTATCACAATAACTCACCTTGAGCACTTTGTGCTCAGGTGAGCTAAAAAAGTCACAAATATAGGTCATTCACTGAAAGATGTATGAGAACTAGACAACATTATGGTCTCATCAGCATCTTTACAATGTTTTCACAAGCTTACAGATACGAGAGTGTCAAACAACATTTATATCTGTGAAAAGTACAATACCAATTCCTCTTTTTAATCAAATATCATGATAATGCTTAAACAGGCAAAAGGTATAGGTATGAATACCACCCTGCTGTAGAAGCCTGCTTTTATAGCAATGTTGTTTGAGTGGTTAGACTTTTTCAAGAAATTGATTGCAATTAGTCCTTGGATGGATAACCTGTGGTGGCTTCACTCTGAAAAAGAGCAAGAACTCCATACAATTTTTTTGGCAGCTGTAGCATAAGGATTGATCATTGATGTCACCATCATTCCAGGAACCCTTTTGATGGTACTGTTGTACTGTAGCATAGGCTCTGCCTAGTTAAAACCATTTAAACTTTCGCTTGCTCTTTTTATTATCTGTTATTTATTTGGCACACAAAGTCTACATCCTCTGTTGCAACTTCCTTTCAAATTTAACGAGATTAACGTTAGCATGATGTTTATACCATTGAAAGTTATTCCATCAATTAAATAAAGCATTATTAACATTGAATTGAGCACAAAAAATGTGCAGTTCAGTTAACCCCTTCACCACTTGAATCCATTCCTATCGACAAAACAGTTGAATAGTTCCCCATTTTATTTTCTCACAAGACTGGGTTGATGAAATCCGAAATGAAAATTAAACGAAATATTGCCATAGCAGCCTAGGCTTACTTTCTGTATAAATAGGATCTATAATTAATTCAATCAATATCCAATTTAGTAAAAAACAGTATCCAGTAGTCCTAAGGTAAAATCGACCATCTTTGAAAATATAGGTCAATCCTAAAACAGAAAATAAAAGCTGATTAACAGTGTGTGTATGTTAATCAAAGCTACAGTGTGATGAAAAAGCAACTGCGATAGCCCTCCTTATTTGTGTTTACATTTCACGCCAGATAAATGGTTAAATTTTGTCCTAAATATAAATTTGGTGTGACATACATTGTATATGCTATATTTGACCCTTGAAACAAATCTGACCAAATTCATGGGCAGGAATTAGGAAAGCAAATGCAAAGGAAAGAGAAAGACGTAGCATATTCGGGTAAATTACAAAATGAAAAACGAGCATATGAGTCTTTTTATGAAGGGCTAACACTCTGCCCTGGTCAAGACATATAAATACAGATATGTGATTCACAGCGAAACCTTACAGTTTGCATGTACGGCAAGAATCTTGCTGATCATAATCCTTGCTCTGCATGCGCTCTAAGATAATAAGTAAGTGTCTGCCGATACCGATTACTCAATCGGAAAACATCAGTTAACTTAATTGATAACAGAAAACAGAATGACAACTTTTATATAAACAATAAAAACGAATTATTATTTGTCAAGTCTGTATCTATATTTTCTGAAAGTTAAATAAATTTAATGCAAGAGAAAATCTTAGAAAGATTTTAGAAAGATTAACTAATACAAATGTTTAAGGAATACTCATTTATTTGTGGAGACTGCATTTAACGAGATCATTTTATTTTATACACTATCTTTGAGTTGAAATTGTGTGATAATAAAGGGGAAAAACACCATGTCTCATAAACATAGTAAGGTCCGCATATGAATGCAGTCTATTTATTAATATCATTTTTTTTTCGATGGACATTTACAGTTAAATCAAAGCGCCAATGGCACTGTAGTGGTGATCGTATAGAAAATCCTGCAAAGTAACAAGCATTATCTCTGGTTAGGCCTTGAGATTTTGAATAATAGTGCACTCTGGTGCGGGTAAATTTGAGAAAAGCTGCATCTTTTGACAGTAGATTAATGTTAGTTTGCCAGAATGTTGTCATGGTGATTTTTAAGTTACATTCTAAAATTGGTCATCACCAGGTCGCTAGGCCATATTAAGATAAAATTATTAAATAGTGCGTACACTTTAGAAATGACTAAATTATCATAGAAAGGAGAGAAAACAGTATCCATTAGTTTGGTGTTTGTTTCAATGATGTCCGATATTGAACAGGTCTGTTTAATTTAGTTCCTTCACATTGAGGGTTTTCTCCCAAGAAAAGTTAAACTGCTTTGAACAATTTGAGAGCAAAAAAACAAACACAAACAAGAGTTGTCGGAGGACAATATAGCTCGCCTATCAGGGCCATCGTATATCAGGGCCTACTTCAAAACAGTTAAAGTATTAGGTAAAGTCGCACAGTATCACCTATTGCAAGATAATACACCTTTTCAATACTTTTGACAAAAATTCTAAGTTCAACTAGAATGGAGTGCTCCCCGGAGCACGTGTGTCACCTGCCGGCGCCTTGTCAGAAAATTTTAATTTTTGATAGAAAAGGGGCAATAACTCTGATATAAAAAATATTTGGATTATCCCCCTTTTGTGAACCCATCACAAAAATTGATATAAACATTTGTCAGAAGTTTCAATCCAATCCTTTGAGCAGAAAAAAAGTAATTTGAATATTTGACAGAAAAGGGGCAATAACTCTGATATAAAAATATTTGGATTATCCCCCTTTTTGTGAACCCATCATACACATTGATATAAACATTTGTCAGAAGTTTCAATCCAATCCTTTGAGAAGAAAAAAAGTTATTTGAAAATTTAAATTTTTGACAGAAAAGGGGCAATAACTCCGATATAAAATTATTTGGATTATCGCCCTTTTGTGAACCAATCACACACATTAATAAAAACATTTGTCAGAAGTTTCAATCTAATCCTTTGAGTAGAACAAAAGTTATTTGAAAACGTGACGAAAAAAGTGTGACGGACAGACAGACAGACGCCGGATAAAAAAAATAATAGACAGACAGACGTCGAATAAAAAAAAAAGTAACATTTGTCAGAAGTTTCAATCCAATCCTTCGGGTAGAAAAAAAGTTATTTGAAAATTTTATTTTTTGACAGAAAAGGGGCAATAACTCTGATATAAAATTATTTGGATTATCCCCCTTTTGTGAACCAATCACACACATTGATATAAACATTTGTCAGAAGTTTCAATCTAATCCTTTGAGTAGAAAAAAAGTTATTTGAAAACGTGACGAAAAAGTTAGATTTTTTGACAGAAAAGGGGCAATAACTCTGATATAACTTGACCTTGACCCAGGGTCAGGACGGGTGTAGTGGGGTGCGTAGATGGACCAATAGTTCCTAAATGTATAAACTAAATATGAAAGCAATCAATGTCATAATAGTGAATGCAGAGTGATATGTTAAACGTTAAAAGCAAACCTTAAACCTTGTAACTGAACCAAGTAGAAATGACCTTGACCTTGACCCAGGGTCAGAACGGGTGTAGTGGTGTGCGTAGATGGATGACCAATAGTTCCTAAATGTATAAACTAAATATGAAAGCAATCAATGTCATAATAGTGAATGCAGAGTGATATGTTAAACGTTAAACGCAAACCTTAAACCTTGTAACTGAACCAAGTAGAAATGACCTTGACCTTGACCCAGGGTCAGAACGGGTGTAGTGGTGTGCGTAGATGGATGACCAATAGTTCCTAAATGTATAAACTAAATATGAAAGCAATCAATGTCATAATAGTGAATGCAGAGTGATATGTTAAACGTTAAACGCAAACCTTAAACCTTGTAACTGAACCAAGTAGAAATGACCTTGACCTTGACCCAGGGTCAGAACGGGTGTAGTGGTGTGCGTAGATGGATGACCAATAGTTCCTAAATGTATAAACTAAATATGAAAGCAATCAATGTCATAATAGTGAATGCAGAGTGATATGTTAAACGTTAAACGCAAACCTTAAACCTTGTAACTGAACCAAGTAGAAATTACCTTGACCTTGACCCAGGGTCAGAACGGGTGTAGTGGTGTGCGTAGATGGATGACCAATAGTTCCTAAATGTATAAACTAAATATGAAAGCAATCAATGTCATAATAGTGAATGCAGAGTGATATGTTAAACGTTAAAAGCAAACCTTAAACCTTGTAACTGAACCAAGTAGAAATGACCTTGACCTTGACCCAGGGTCAGAACGGGTGTAGTGGTGTGCGTAGATGGATGACCAATAGTTCCTAAATGTATAAACTAAATATGAATGCAATCAATGTCATAATAGTGAATGCAGAGTGATATGTTAAACGTTAAACGCAAACCTTAAACCTTGTAACTGAACCAAGTAGAACCAAGTAGAAATTACTTTGACCTTGACCCAGGGTCAGGACGGGTGTAGTGGTGTGCGTAGATGGATGACAAATGGTTCCTAAAGGTATAAACCCTTAAAACCCAAATGAAAACCTTATACACAAACCTTAAACCTAGGTGTCTACGCCACCGCCGACGCCGCCGACGGTGCCGACGCCGGGGGTAACACATAAGCTCTCCTGTACTTCGTACTGGCGAGCTAAAAATGCTCATAAAGCACAATTTCTCTATTTGCTAAGCTGTTCAGTTGATACTATGAAAATGCTTGATCTCCAACTAAATTAGGCTACACTTTCAGCATTTATTGCTAATTGACTCTAGAACCTACAGAGAGGGGTGCACTCGAACGTGTATAACTTGTGTACACACTGACATCGTGTCATTTAAACCTTTGTAAACCAGTCTTATCATCTAGACGCTTTCGTATATTTCAACAACTACAAAATAAAGCGTTTATAATGTTGAGATTTAAGAACAATCGATTACAAGACTCAAGCTATTTATAGAACCTTTTGGAATTTCCAGAAGCCTGAGTTGAGAGTTCTTTGCAAGGCAGATAGAACGCGTAATGATATTTATTGTCTGCACAAACATGAAGAAAGATATATTTACATAATTTAACTCGATGTAGATAAAGTCTCAATAAATCTCAAATCTTAGTATCAATCCGGTACCAAAGTAGCACTGACATGATTATTATTTATCGTGTCTATGCATCACTGATGGAACTATTAACGGATGTAGGTAAATTGGTTTGCAGTAAGGAATAAAAAGTCAACAGGCAGTTCAAAACTGACTATGTAAATTTTTTGTTGTTGTTGTTTCTGTTAGCATTGTGGCGATTGTCAAACCAATTGCCACAAAAATTCCCAAAACAATGGACAGAGTAATGCTGAGATCACAGATTGAAATAAGAAGTGAGATTAAAGGGGTATAGAAGTTATTCTACACAACACTAATCAGTGGTAGGTGTCATACAACAGACATGAATAGTTGACAAATTAGTTACATGACTAACACATTTTGCCATACTGTACTCCCGAGATTTGTTCTTCGCATAGTCTGAGTCACATACAGTTAAGAACATCTTGAAATTGATAAATTTACCGTTCACGCTCCGCTCCGTTCCGTTCCGCTCCGCTCACGTTCAAATCCGCTCTCAAAGCATTCACTCATTCATTACATTGTGATTGCATTTTTCCGTTCCATTCAGATTGAGCGCTTTTTTACGCTCACTCCGAACTCCTTTTTTCGATCAAAATCCGTTCAACGATTTCATTGGCTTAAATTAATTTCGTTTCGTTTATAATTTTTGTTACTTAACCCTAAATATCAACAAACGATCTAGAGTTTTTTTAGCACAATCGTTAGTAGCAAATCGTATTACGAAAATTATCATATTAATAATATTTGTTACATTCTAATTCAATCGGATACTTGAGTGTCTTATAAAACAAAAGTTTAGTATACAAATATGACTTTTAATAAAATAGTTTCGTAAAATAATTATCGGATAGTTGTTGCAACTGTTCAATGAGTGAATGATTGGATTTTTGCAATCATTATGATTGTTTCGTTCGGGCGCAAAATTCCGTTCCGCTCATAAAGCGTTCCAACTTCGTTCCAATCACGCTCACGTTCTGCTCAGATTGTCAATTTCATGATGTTCTTAACTGTATATCGTAGAATCTTGCAACTTCGTGATCTATCTTAGTTCCTCACGTCATTATTTTTGTTCTTTTCTCCTACGACTTTGTATAAGAAGTCAATTGAGCAGTGTGTTACTATTTTCTGATGTCTAAAGATTCATTCAGTACTTGACAATGTAGTTTATTTTAGTGCTTAAGATCATGAACTTAGGAGACCCTTAGATATGTTTCTTAGAGCCTTCCAACTTCGTGAGCTACTTTAGATCCTGGCATCATTATTTTCGTTCTTTTCTCCCATGGCTTTGTATAAGCAGTCAATTGAGATTCATTTAGTACTTGACAATATAGTTTATTTCAATGCTTCTGTTCACAAACTATTTATGTCTCTGCCTGGTCTAATACTAACAAGTGGTTGTGTAACTTCAGGTCAACATCCAGAAAGAAAAGAGAAATAGTATTATGTAACAGGAATGAGGTAAAGTAAAAGTTGGCTTTTATAATTGAGCCATAATATGGATTTTGTGTTACATCGCAGTGTCATGATTTATTATCCTTTATTTGAAGAACTGTGTGTTACATAGTTTAACAGCATGGCATAAACGGTTAGAAACTACTAAATGTATTAAATAATATGCCATTGACTTTTGAAAGAACTGTAAAATTCTTTTAATTTATACTTTTCTTGAGCATTTTCAACGTGTCCGTCGCGACAAAGACATGGGAGGGCTTTTTGAAAACCAAAACAAACTGTTTTCTTTTTATTTAAAGTCTGCAAACTAATTTGTTCAAAATATAAATTTAACAAATTATTTGTAAATATAACTTGAAGATTTAATAGAGCGACATAAATACAATTTTTATTTGAAATAAAATCTTGGAAATCGGCGTAACAAATGTGTCCCCACCCAGTTACATCATGTCTAAATAGCATCAAAACTCGAAACCTGAACCGATAACCATATTTTCATTGCATTCCAATCACGTGATCACTAACGTTCTTTGTTTATATCGTTAACATGTTGTTCTGGGACAGATATGTTTTATTTGACACGGAGTCAAACTATTGTTTATAACAAGAGCTGTCGGAGGACAGCGCGCTCGGCTTTACAACGCTTATTCACTTAAGCACTGTTTCAGTATATTGCCTTTAAGTACTATTAAATCATATATACTCTATATATAAAAGCAACTGAATAAATACATGAATTTAAATATATGTATTATTCAAAAATTCAAATTTCCTATTCAATCAAGGGCCATAACTCCATATTTAGGATACAATGGAGTTATGTAACCTAATTGTGTGATGGTCCTTAACAAATGTGTGAAGTATGAAGACTGATTTGAATAAAAGGTATTAGAGTTATAAATGAAAATGCCAGCTTGCCCTAAAACATAAACCGGGCACCGACACCGGGGCGAGTAGAAAAGTTTCATTTTTCTTCGAATAGTCGAGCTAAAATCAAAACTTTAACATTGAGCTAAACGCAAATGTTAAAACTGACTTAAAATCAAAACTTTAACATTGAGCTAAACGCAAATGTTAAAACTGACTGAGTTCAAAAATAGCAAACCTTAAAAAAATGTTTTCCAAATGTTTGACACCATAACCCGTTTGATATGGTGAAGAACTATATTTGATAAATGAATGATCATAATTAGAATTAATGTAACCAAAAATAATGAATTTATCTCAAATTCTCAAAATCAACCAAAAATCATGTTTTTTACCTCAAACAGAAGGTCAAAATCAGCATCTTTAGCATACAATATGAACTTATGAAGAAATGTATAAGTTGTAATTATATTCCAAATATGAAAGCCCTAGCACAAGTACTTATGGAGAAAAAGTAAAAAAGAAAATGAAAATCCCAACTTGCCCTAAAACTTTAACCACCCAAAATCATGTTTTTTACCTAAAAAAGAAAGTCAAAATCAGCATCTTCAGCATACAATATGAGGAAAGGTATTATATGTAATTATATTCCAAATATGAAGGCCCTAACACAAGTGCTTATTGAGAAAAATTAAAAAATTAAATGAAAATCCCAACTTGCCCTAAAACTTTAACCACCCAAAATCATGTTTTTTACCTCAAAAAGAAGGTCAAAATCAGCATCTTCAACATACAATATAAAGAAATGTATAAGTTGTAATTATATTCCAAATATGAACACCCTAGCACAAGTACTTATTGAGAAAAAGTAAAAAAACAAGAGCTGTCGGAGGACAGCGCGCTCGACTATTCCAACGCTTATTTAAGTTACTGAGATAATGGACTCTAATGTAGTTGCATGCAAAACATTAACCACAATTTCTTAGTGGGTGATAATTTGCATTATATGCAGGATAGTGTTATTTAACATGATTATTTTCATAGGTGTGATGGTTAGATAGGGTTGTATAACCTTTCAATGGAATGCATCAAGTAGTTACTAAGATATGGACTCTTAATGTAGTTGCACGCAAACCTTTAACCATAATTTCTAAGTAAAAAAAGGGCAACAATTTGCACCATATACAGGATAGAGTTATCTTAATTGGTTGTGTTTATAGTTGTGCACTTGGGAAAGGTTGTATGAAGTTTCAATACAATTTTTTCAAGTTGTTACTGAGATTACACTCTAAATGTAGTTGCAACACTTTAACCAGAATTTCTAAGTCCAAAAAGGCCATAACTTGCATAAAATGCAGGATAGAGTTATCATACTTGATAATCTACACAGGTGTGATAGTTGGGTAGGGTTGTATAAAGTTTCAATGCAAAGCATCAAGTAAATACTGAGATATGGACTCTTAATTTAGTTGCACGCAAAACTTCAACCAGAATTTCTAAGTAAAAAAAATGCCATAACTTGCATAAAATGCAGGATAGAGTTATCTAACTTGATAATCTACATAGGTGTGATAGTTGGGTAGGGGTGTATAAAGGTTCAATGCAATGCATCGAGTATATACTGAGACATGGACTCTTAATTTAGTTGCACGCAAAACTTTAACCAGTATTTCTAAGTAAACGAAGGGCCATAACTTACATAAAATGCAGAATAGAGTTATCATACTTGATAATCTACACAGGTGTAATAGTTGGGTATGGTTGTAGAAAGTTTCAATGCAATGCATCAAGTATATACTGAGATATGGACTCTTAATTTAGTTGCACGCAAAACTTTAACCATAATTTCTTAGTAAACAAAAGTGCCATAACTTGCCTAAAATGCAGGATAGAGTTATCTAACTTGTTAATCTACATAGGTGTAATAGTTGGGTAGGGTTGTAAAAAGGTTCAATGCAATGCATCAAGTATATACTGAGATATGGACTCTTAATTTAGTTGCATGCAAAACTTTAACCATAATTTCTAAGTAAAAAAATGGCCATAACTTATATAAAATGCAGAATAGAGTTATCATACTTGATAATCTACACTGGTGTAATAGTTGGGTAGGGTTGTAGAAAGTTTCAATGCAATGCATCAAGTAAATACTGAGATATGGACTCTTAATTTAGTTGCACGCAAAACTTTAACCATAATTTTTTAGTAAACAAAAGTGCCATAACTTGCCTAAAATGCAGGATAGAGTTATCTAACTTGTTAATCTACATAGGTGTAATAGTTGGGTAGGGTTGTATAAAGGTTCAATGCAATGCATCAAGTATATACTGAGATATGGACTCTTAATTTAGTTGCATGCAAAACTTTAACCAGAATTTCTAAGTAAAAAAAGGGCCATAACTTGCATAAAATGCAGGATAGAGTTATCGTAGATGATAATCTACACAGGTGTGATAGTTGGGTAGGGTTGTAGAAAGTTTCAATGCAATGCATCAAGTAAATACTGAGATATGGACTCTTAATTTAGTTGCACGCAAAACTTTAACCAGAATTTCTAAGTAAAAAAAGGGCCATAACTTGCATAAAATGCAGGATAGAGTTATCTAACTTGATAATCTACATAGGTGTGATAGTTGGGTAGTGCTGTATAAAGTTTCAATGCAATACATCAATTAAATACTGAGATATGGACTCTTACTTTAGTTGCACGCAAAACTTTAACCAGAATTTCTAAGTAAAAAAGGGCCATAACTTGCATAATATGCAGGATAGAGTTATCTAACTTGATAATCTACATTGGTGTGATAGTTTGGTAGGGTTGTAGAAAGTTTCAATGCAATACATGTAGTATTTAAGAACTTGCATGCAAAACCTTAACCAAAGTGTGACGTGGACGCCGACGCCGACGCCGACGCCGACGCCAGGGTGAGTAGTATAGCTCTCATATTCTTCGAATAGTCGAGCTAAAAATGAAAATCCAAACTTGCCCTAAAACTTTAACCACCCAAAATCATGTTTTTTACCCCAAAAAGAAGGTCCCACTCAGCATCTTCAGCATTCAATGTGATGAAAGCTAAAAGGTGCAACTATATTCCAAATATGAAAGCCCTAGCACAAATACTTATGAATGAAAATGCCAACTTGCCCTAAAACTTTAACCGGACGCCGACGCCGACGCTGGGGCGAGTAGTAAAGCTCTCATATTCTTTGAATAGTCGAGCTAAAAAATAGTGTCTTTTTTGTTACGTCCCATTAATTTGTTATAATTAACAAAATTTAATGCTTCGTCTATCACCTAGGAGGAAACGTAATATTGGCTGTTCTATCTACGACATTAACTATCGCAACAATTTACGACAATTATAGACGTTTTACGACAAGAGTGTTTTAAAATGGCACTGTCAGATTTCTGAAATTTTGTTACGCCCACCAAGCCGAGTTAGGTCATCAATGGTTGCTTATAATGTATCGCATTGCATCGTTACTTTTTATTTCATTATTTAAATTGTCAAGAGATGTTTGCGAACCTATTTAATTCACTACGAAGAATTTGTTATTCATATTTGACTGGCAAAAACATTTCGTGATTTTTGTCTCTTTTGCCTTGTGACGTTGACTGTCCTGGAAAGCATATTCTACATCCATAAGCACTGTGCTTATAAATGTCATAAATACATATTTGCATGATTATTATATTTTAATTAAAATGGAGAATAATTTATACTGAAAATATTTATACTTTTATGTGAATTGTTCATTTTTTTTCAAAGGTGTCTTGTTACACACTAATAAGAAGTGCAGTCTTTTTTGTGTCTTAAATTGTTACAAAATTGGTGTTTAGTTACATCCTTTTGTGTCTTGTTACATCATTTTGTGTCCTGTTACACCATTCTTCATCTAGTTGTATACTATTAAATATTTCACTAAATAAACCATTTATTTATTGAAATAATTCCTGATAAAGATGGTGAAAATGTAAAATAGGTTTAAACAAGAAAATGTGTCCATGGAACACGGATGCCCCGGTTGTTAACTATATTTTAAAACATCAGGTTCACTAAAATCTAACTTGACCAAAAACTTTAACCTGAGAATGGAATGGACGAACAGACAGACGAACAGACGGACGAACAGTTGGTCCAACCTCAAATTGATACAATTTTTTAAACAATGATATGTTGATTGTCATTTGTGTGAAGTTTCATAATGATAGGACATCAGGTTCACTAAAATCTAACTTGACCAAAAACTTTAACCTGAGAATGGAATGGACGAACAGACAGACGAACAGACGAACGGACGGACAAACAGTTGGTCCAACCTCAAATTGATACAATTTTTTAAACAATGATATGTTGATTGTCATTTGTGTGAAGTTTCATAATGATAGGACATCAGGTTCACTAAAATCTAACTTGACCAAAAACTTTAACCTGAGAATGGAATGGACGAACAGACAGACGAACAGACGGACGAACAGTTGGTTCAACCTCAAATTGATACAATTTTTTAAACAATGATATGTTGATTGTCATTTGTGTGAAGTTTCATAATGATAGGACATCAGGTTCACTAAAATCTAACTTGACCAAAAACTTTAACCTGAGAATGGAATGGACGAACAGACAGACGAACAGACGGACGAACAGTTGGTCCAACCTCAAATTGATACAATTTTTTAAACAATGATATGTTGATTGTCATTTGTGTGAAGTTTCATAATGATAGGACATCAGGTTCACTAAAATCTAACTTGACCAAAAACTTTAACCTGAGAATGGAATGGACGAACAGACAGACGAACAGACGGACGAACAGTTGGTCCAACCTCAAATTGATACAATTTTTTAAACAATGATATGTTGATTGTCATTTGTGTGAAGTTTCATAATGATAGTACATCAACTTCACTAAAATCTAACTTGACCAAAAACTTTAACCTGAGCGGGACGGACGAACGGACGAACGGACGGACGGACGGACGAACGGACGGACTAACAGACCGGAAAACTATATGCCCCTCATACTTCGTATGCCGGGGCATAAAAATATTAACTAGGCAAGATCTTCATAAAAATGATTTATTATGTGGTGTCCTGTGTTACAAACAATACAACTTAAAACCCAGAAACATAAAAGAAACGGTCAATGTTTTGGAACTTTTTGTTTATAGTCCACAAGTAAAATCATTTTCCTTTAAATTGACAAACACTTTTACAGTTTTAGTGCAGAAACAGCTGTACAGACAGACCGTTGTTTACCAGTTCAAGTTATTGATGCATTAACGGATCAATTGTAGCAATAGGGGATCACGTGACTTTCTGATATCAGGGGGTGATCTCAAGCAACATTTTAGCTGTCAAAACTTTTGCTGTTATTGTACAAGTTATATTTTATCTAACTGAAGATTTGTATTGATAGATTTCTGATTTAATCACTACATGTAGCATCTTTTGGAATGGCTAAATTGTTGAAAATAATTTTTTTGAGAAAACCCCTCAGACTCAGTCATGGAAACAAAATGGCAATCCACTAATGGTCACTTACCTACCTATTATATTATCACTTCAGTATAAACATGCAAAGACAAATGAGAATGATTGGTTACATTTCAATTTGTGTATGTATTTGTCTGTCATAAAATGTCAAAATAAATAATTGATATAATTAAGATCGCTAGCTGTTGCCCCGAAAAACACATGTTCTCTTCAAAACAAGGTAGAAACAAGAGATGTTTGTCAAACATTATGCCCAAGTCAAGTTTAAGGACCCTAGGTCCAGGCATTGTTGAGTTATCAATCGGACAAGCTTAAAAAAGGGTTTTGTGTTCATGGTCACTGTGACCTTGACCTTTGACCCAATGACCTCAAAATCAATAGGGTTCATCTACTGGTCAGGCCCAACCTCCAAGTCAAGTTTGAGGACCCTAGGTCCAGGCATTGTTAAGTTATCACTCGGGAAAGCTTAAAAAAGGTTTTTGTGTTCATGGTCACTGTGACCTTGACCTTTGACCCAATGACCTCAAAATAGTTAGGATTCATCTACCGGTCAGGCCCAACCTCTAAGTTAAGTTTGAGGACCCTAGGTCCAGGCATTGTTGAGCTATCACTCGGACAAGTTTAAAAAAGGTTTTTGTATTCAAGGGCACTGTGACCTTGACCTTTGACCTAATGTCTTCGAAATAAATAGGGTTCATCTACTGGTCAGGCCTAACCTCCAAGTCAAGTTTGAGGACCCTATGTCCAGGCATTGTTGAGTTATCAATCGGACAAGCTTAAAAAAGGTTTTTGTGTTCAAAGTCACTGTGACCTTGACCTTTGCTTTAATGACCTCAAAATAAATAGGGTTCATCTACTGGTCAGGCCCAACCTCCAAGTTAAGTTTGAGGACCCTAGGTCCAGGCATTGTTAAGTTATCACTCGGACAAGCTTAAAAAAGGTTTTTGTGTTCAAGGTCACTGTGACCTTAACCTTTGACCCAATAACCTCAAAATAAATAGGGTTCATCTACTGGTCAGGCCCCACCTCCAAGTTAAGTTTGAGGCCCATAGGTCCAGGCATTGTTGAGTTATCACTTGGACAAGCTTTAAAAAAGGGTTTTCTGTTCATGGTCACTGTGACCTTGACCTTTGACTTAATGACCTCGAAATAAATAGGATTCATCTACTGGTCAGGCCCAACCTCCAAGTCAAGTTTGAGGACCCTAGGTCCAGGCATTGTTGAGTTATCACTCGGACAAGCTAAAAAAAAGGTTTTAATGTTCAAGGTCACTGTGACTTTGACCTTTGACCCAATGACCTCAAAATAAATAGGGTTCATCTACTGGTCAGGACCGACCTCCAAGTCAAGTTTGAGGACCATAGGTCCAGGCATTGTTGAATTATCACTCTGACAAGCTTTGGTCTACAGCCGGACCGACGTAACTGGGTCACGTAAATACTTGCATCAGGCGTTCGAATGATACGGATGAATTTGAAGTCCGACAAGCAACATTTTTTATTGTGTATTCAAATATTACCCTAAAGTACTTACCTGCCAATTTATACACAACAATTTTGACTGATAAATTATTTAGAATGTCTTGAACATTAAAGTGATCCGCTATTGGTTATGATCGGCTAGGGTTACTTGACTCTATGTAGCATTTAAATTGAGAAAAGTCAAATATTACAAAAGAGGACACCACAGTGTGTGTGATGTAACTCAAAATCCGGACACCATATTATGGCTCAATTACTTATGTAGAGTGATTGTTCTTTTAAGATGGCTTATGAGGGGTATCACTAAACAGAGTCTGGTAGAGTCTGGTCGTCAGATATCCCACTATATCACTGTTTTGTTGTGTTTTTGTATTGAAATGAATTAAATAAAGAGCTATTGTATCATATAAATAAAAATAAAAGAGGTATTTGCCTATTTTAGTTCATTTTCGAGTGAATATAGAAATATTATATGCTTGAACACGGACACTGGTCATTATTAAGCAATAAATACAAAGTTTTATACGATTTTTAAGTTATAAAAAGTTTAATTTGATTTATATGTGTCATATTATATATTTATTTCTTATATTATTTCAGCTGATAATCGGGAAAATAGTGGAAGATTGAGGATTTTTAACGATAACATTGTGTTTCGTAAATCAAAATGGCGGACGTGAAATTTCTGTTTATAATGCGGCCCTATCGTACATCCTGAATGAGTAAT